>JADHKH010000012.1:0-610218 GCA_019925625.1 Graphilbum ipis-grandicollis | reverse complement strand
AGCCGTTGAAATAGTTGAAATTGGCGTTTAATTCGATGTGTTCGTCTATGAATTCCGGTCCCGGCAAGCGTACAAAGTTCGTGTAAAGAATTTGGAAAGAAGATAACAATCGTTGCATTAATCTGCTCACGCTGCTATGGCTGACTTGGAACATAAAAGCCGCCGTCCTTTGAGTGCCTCCTTGCGCCATAATCCAGAGAAATATCATTAATTGGTGTTCTTTCAAGATTTCCTGTGAATGTCGTAAGTTGGCGTTGACGGATAGCCATTCTAAAAGACTTGGAAATGTCTCTTTCTTCATCCGAAACAAATCCTTGAACTTTTGGTCGGTCACGTTCATGATAATTTAAACAAGTCTATGACTAGACTTTCTGCTGAGAAAAGGCTTAGCATATAGCGAATAATGCGCCTCGATTCCAAGCCACGATGTTGGGAGGATTGGTTGTGAGTAGCGTGGATGCGAAGTTGAATGATATATACTAGAAATATCACCAAAACCATTAGAATTTTCTCTTCTTGGGCCTCACTTTGGCCCTCGGCCAGCGCCTCGCTTGGTGCGTCTTCAGATGCCTCGCCGTGCCCTTCGTCTATAAGGCGGCGGGCCCTCGGAGGCATGTTGTTGTTAGGCATCGAATTGGTATGTCAAAATATAAATAAACTGTAAAAAAGTTAAAAAAAACTTGAAGATGTGCCTGGTTTTTCACAACTTCCCCAACTTCCTTTTTAAAAAGTCACCAAGTACTGAACCTGGTAAAAATGGGGCTATGTTGCTAGCATTTCAGGCATTTGAGTACACCGCCATGTATCTAAGTACTTTACAGAAGAGGTACATTGAAAAGTCTGTGCCAAGTAGATTTCAAATTTCATCCAAGTTACGTAATGTTTTATGGGGCACTAGTCTCAAAAAGGAAAGTCTGACCTGTCTACAACCTGACTAGAACTGTTGAATCAGGCCCTTAGCTACGTAGTGTGTGGACGGCATTGGACAAGTATATACGACCTGAAGTGTGGTGCTATTTGCACTATAAAGTATGTATTCTGCACATAGGGGCGTACAAAAAGGTGTGGGGTTATCCAAAACACTGCCCAGTTAGCCAGTTGGCACTGCCCGGCTAGACTAACTCACTTTATAAACAGTGCGTATGAACCCAGTATCCAAACTGTGAAGGGGCATGGGTTACGCCTTATGCACATTTATTGGGCTTTTGGGTCATCCGGCTTGGACGCATCCGAAGAAGAAATGTGCTTAAAAACGACAGTTGGAATAACCTATTGGGAGCTAGACTTGTTAATATAGTTCGCCAACGGTACTAAGGGGAAACGTGCAGTGCGACCGGGGAGATAGCAACTAGGGAGAGAAGCTGTATACTTTGATAAATCTGCCAATGGAAGTTAGCTATGAGTTGGCATATAAAGAGAAACCTACTCTGAAGCGGACCTTTAATTTTGACTCAACCTCTTATCTTCTTAGGTCTTTTGTCATATCTTCCTCCTTCCATTCAACATCATGGCTGGCCATTTCCGAGGAACGATGCCGCCGGCGAGCACGGCCTACCCAAGGAGCCACAGTTCTCGGCCTTTATGAAATCCTGTCGTTTCGAGGGCGAGGTCCCATCTGGAAATCGAGGGCGACCTGCCACAGGAGTTGGATCCTACAACGCTGGAAAAACTGGGCGTACACGACTTGACGGGCAGATGCCCAGTCTGACGTATACGGCGCATCCCAAGATCGACTTCTGGTGGCCCGGCCAAGGGCAACGCGCCCGATCCGCACGACATCCACGCCAAGTATGTGCGCTTCACTGTCGACCCGCGGCCACGGACCTCGACCTACCGACGCCCGAGGTGTCGGGATTGCGACATGGAGTTTCCACGCATTGATGACCGTACAAGCACCGACACAGCTTCTTTGACGTCATGGATCCCGCGGCCGACCGCACCGATTTCGCAGCCATTCTGCCAGTCTTGGGCGGTGGACACCCGCTCTATAACGGCATTGGGCACCTGGACAATATTTCGATCGCTGAATGTCTGACATTGTAACTACATCTGGTCATTCAAAATCCCATCCCATACCGCAACCCGGCTCACTTTCGATAATAATCGCCCGGACACGGTCCATTGACGCGCTATCCAGGCGCTGGTCCTCTTTAATGTCAAGATGGAATAGCGCCAAGAACTCTTCGCCTCTCTGCGCATTGTCAGAGCAGACGTCCAGCACTTCTGCCTGAATGTGGGCATAGATGGCCTCGAGAAGCGACTGCCAAGCTCCGTCAGTGGTCACGCCGTAGGCCGTTTTATAAATGGCAAAGCCCCATATAAGTCTCACGCGCCCTCACGATGGCAATACGTTCTCGAGTTCCATCTAGCCGTCTATACACAATGCGCTCAAAAAATCTATTAGGTCAGTGCCAACTAATACAAGAAAATTACATGCAGTTCGCCTAAATCCTCCCCTTCTTACGTGGCCTGATACAAGTTGCACAGGGCACGGGAAGGCGTACGTAGAGACGTAAAACTCGATGCGGCACTGCGGCAAGGAAGATGAAATATGGGGATTTCTGTAGGTTTGAATTTACTGCAATATTTGCCACTGCCTTATTAGGACTTTACCATTACGGGCTGCCAAGCTTCGGCATATCCGAACATCATTTGTGGGCCGAGTACGACGATGGATTGAGGCATATTACTTTGACGGTCTATATGCGGAAACTGTTAAAAATGAATTTGATTTCTCAGTGATTCTGAAACGAACAGGTAAGTCTTTTCATAATGCCTGGTCATAGAGGGAAAATTCCGAGAATCCATCACTTGGAATATACAAAGTCGTTGTAGGCCAATCTAAGAAACTGTATCTGTAGAATACAATAGGTCAAATGGAACACTGAGCTCGTCAAGATGAACCACCACAGATCATTATAACTTGATTACTAATATAAAATTGAACGGTATTTCTCGCCCAGTGAAAGGATACAACAAGGTAAACAAGGCAATCTAAAAAACCCCATTTTTCAGGCATAAGGGCGGGTCATGGACTAATCGTGCCGTGTTAAACATGCGTCGATAATTTATTGGCTTTTTCGTGATCGACTTTTAGGTCTGTGCTTTATTCGGTAGTGCAACGATGCCCGTAAACAACGTCGATGAGTCGGGTCGAGCATTGACTTTGGCTTATTCGCGTCGTCAAGCGATCGCGCACCGGCAGTGATAACCGGTGGTAAGGACACAACCGAGAACCCAAAACCTCGAAAGGATCACCCAGTGCTCTAGCAATTGCGTCAGGGGGGGTCATCAACGCAAGCTCTCAGTCGGTTGGTCTTAATGTAGCACAGAAGAGCATTCTCTCAATGCGCAAGAGACAGGCATTCCAAGTCAGGCCCACGATCGTGACGTAACATGGCTTTGCGACACTGCAGCTCCCCAAATCAGCCGTGCAATCTGTTCAGACTCGGCTGTAATTAGACCATCATGTTCGCCGCGCATGGCTTGACATAAAAATATAGGTGGAATCTAAAGCCAATGGAGCGTGCAATCGTCTGGCAGCAATGGATTCCGATGGACTCTCACAAACCTCTGGTAAATGTGGCACCGGGTCGAGACTCGAGCAAACATCTTTAACGTATTTCCTCAGTGCGCCTTGTACGAGCTGGCAGCCTGATGAGAGCCTGGAAGCTTAAGCAGGAAACGTCTGTGAGTTCCCCAGGTATTGATGGTGCCAGATCTGGTTTTAACCAAATGTTGAGATTGGGCACACCAGTCATGTGGATCTGAGGGATAATGACGATAAGAAGTTGCGTTTGTGACTTTGAGTTGGCGGGGGGATACACCTTATTTTGTTGGTATCACGGGGCAGTGAAGAATATGGTCATTCATCTTGGCCACCCTCGTTTTCTAGAGCACCGAAAGATTGCCGACATTGTGAATTGAAAAGTCGCTAATAAGGAAGTTGATCAAAGGCCGAGGATTACGACCAAGGCGAGGCAAACGGTATAGATTAGTGAGCAGAAAAACAAGCCTTTTTCTGACTGGCCTTATTCAGCGAGGAATGGATCCGATCCTTTACCAATGGACCATCTTGATTAGCCACGACGGCCTTCGAAGCTATCATCGCAACCCACGTACAACATAAACATCGAGTAAAGGTTATCTGACGGAGGAGATACTCTTTCTTTTCATCTGTCGGCTCGGGCCCTTTTGTTCTTCTCTTCTACTCGCTCTCCTCTTCCTTCTTCAAGCACCGTCATCAAAAGCCATTCCATCCGGTGCCGTCTCCCATTCCGCACGGCCAGAGCGGCCGAGTACACGATCCGAAGCTCTGATAACAGGTTGATCCGTCGGTCAGCTTTGACAACTACACTATTCTTGCGACAACCATGGTTGACGGAACCTTTGCTGCCAATAGTCTCTAGGTCCGCACATTAAGCGTTCGAGGCTTTGCCTTTTCAAGTCGGTCGAGACGCTTTTTGTAGGCAGGGACATGCTTGACAATGCCTAACAATGCCACCAAGAGCCCCATGCATGCAGCCAACTCGGGAGGATGGGCTCTCGTTCACGCACCGACAGCACTAACAGATACGACTGCATCAGTGCATTTTGCCCGATGCACTTTGGTGGGGCGTAAGGCGCTTCTTCGCATTTATCTATTTACTTTTTTCTCCATTTTTCCATTTTTTCTGCTCATTAAACGACGTACTCCATACATCTGGAGGCGGACCTCGGGTGTTTTAAAATCACCGTTTAGTACTAGACGATACTGCATGAATCAACAAGTTGTTGAGCCTCTGTTGGATTTGTAGCCTCACTTTTGTTCGTCTTGAAGGTACAGCGTATAAACCATCACACTTTGGCGTCCATAGATGCCGACGTCTATAGATGCATGCACACCACCTTTGGCACAGGAACAAGAGTTTGTGTTTGGAGTGTCCATCCCGAGTGGAGTCGGATGGTGCTGAAAATCTGCAGCGTAGCATAGCGTATCCTTACAGCTGCGGAGGATGGCGGCAGAGAGGAAATAGATAAAGAAAATGAAGAATAGAAAAATATGGAGAAAGTATCTACGACGTAAGTGCGGGTAGCTACGTTTCGTGTTATGTACTGCCCCTGATAGTTTACTTTGTTTGGCCCTTGGCCAGAATCCCACGTGAAGACGGAACTATGCCGTTCCATGATTGCTCGTGTTTTGAATTCAAGGCAGCTGTCCCATCAATCATTTTGGCAATTAGACTGTGCCAGTGGCTGCTCATTCAAACAGGCCTAATATGGCACATGGTCTGGGGATCGAGATGGATCGAAGAGGCCGAGGAAAATGAGCCTACTACTACGAAAACAGACAACCGTAAGCAAGGTCTGCCGAAAAGATGAGGGCGTCTCGATCGGCTTGACAAAAGGCTCTTTCTCGGAACCCGACCGAGTCCGACAAGAGATAGAAGCAGAGTAGAAATTTTCTAGGCCCATTAGGGACCTGTCTAGCTCTTTTAAGCATATCCCGAGAAGATGCAGTTTCATAGTATTGCAGGCAGGGTGGAAAGGGGAGGAAGAGTGATACGTGATGGAAAGCTAAAATCTTCGGAGTTTTCTGGCTTCTCGTGATCGGGTCGCGGCTATAACTAATACCGCCTTGCCGGGTTGTTGTGTGAGTGCCTAATCTACGGATAGTTAGTGTATCCGCGACGAAGCGAAGCAGCAAACTTGTGCGAATAGCGTGGCTCGGCTGTCTGTTGACTTCAAAGGGCACAATGCCCGAAAGAATCAAGCCTTTCCATGTAGAATAAAGCGCGACAAGCTAATCGTGTTTTTGATAACGAAGCAGGTGGAAGAAATCGTGTTTTGATAACGGTTCAAGCAGGTGGAAGAGGGCACATCTCCGAGCATTGAAAATTCCAGCGAGCAGGAAAACTGCTTCTTGGCGCGCACACTACAGTGTAATGTCCGTAGGATAATGTGGAGTGCTGGGTAGTCGAGGTCTAGCCGTACTATCACGGAGATATCTCACCCTCCCTGTTTTCTTCATATATTTATTGCACTGCCTTGTGGAACGTTTTCTTTCTTTATCAGCCTCAACAGTGAAACGAGAACAACAGCATCAAGCATCATAAAGTACGACAGCAACGGAAAGATTGGTATCACGGCAAGACGGCAGAAACATGTAGCGTAGCAAGCGTTTTGGAGAACCGGGTATTTTTCCTCGTTGCTTACTAGTCGAGCAAGGGAGACTGGACTTGGCCCGTTTAGAGGTATCGCTAGCGAGAACCCACCGTTTCCTCGATAAGGGCCCAGCCGTTGATTGGCAAGCCCAAGTCGAGCTTGCACTACACTACACTAGTCTGATTGATGATTCCCGTACAGCCGGAGGCAAATGTCCCTCTGGAGTGGGATGCCATGTGGGAGAAAATGGGGGTACAAGTCGTACGGGACATCTGGCGTTTTCTTCCTTTTCGTCCTCGACTTGGCCGTTGCTTCTTTTTATTGAAATTCTTCACACTATATTAGAGTACATTAGTGTTAACCCCCCTGCCACACTTGCCGTCACAGCTGAAGAATGGCGCACTGCGGCTTGCTTGCATTAGGAAGCTTTGTAAAGAAAAGACGGCAGAGTCAAGGAAGATGTGGCAAATAAGGGCAGAATTCGAGCCAGCTTCTTTTCGGGGTTCCATCTTGGCTTCCACGCTACCCCTTGTTTCCCTTCACCGAAGCCTTTTCGTCCATGGCTGTGTTGCCAGATATGTTATGTAAATTATACGCTCACTATGCTGTGTTGCCAGACAATGTATTGTTGGCCCAACTATCGCCAACTATCGCTGCTATCTGTCATTTCACCAGAGACTGCTATCGATCGGCTGATGGGAAAAACAACACCAATACAAAAACGTCATTGCTCCGACCTTTTGGCCCCCAATGGTTTGAGTAGGCCGCATAGTCGCCATATTAGCGCGCAAGAGATACAGCCAGGAGGCAGACGGCCGTCTCCAACCACGCGGCATTCAGGGGGGAGGCGTCGACGACAACTAGTGTAGTGCAATGTGTGTACACTACTTTTGGCACAAACCTGGCTCGTATATTTGTTGCCCTATCCTATGGAGCAAAGATAACGCTCTTTACCGAGTAGGCATAGGGCCGTGCCTGGCACTAATCAAGAACAAGTGTTCCATCTGATGTATGGAGCACCGTCGGAGTGTGGCGTACTATTCTTCCATGCAGATACTCTCAACATCCTTGTCGTCTGCATGGCACGGCAATTGAGTAGTAGATAAAGAGCAGATGGCACTCATCACCCATCTTGTCGTATGATTTCTCCCCCTCTCTTCCCCATTTGCAGGTCAGCCTGGCCGTACGATCGAGCCTCTGGTATTCCTCCCACTCTACAAACATCCACCTAATATGCAACGACAGCCTAGATGATTTTGCCTCAGCCACCCCGCTCTTCTCTCCCTCTCCTCTCCGCGCCTTAATTCGGTTTCTTCTTCGGCCCACCAGTTTGCATCATGGCGGCCTTTGTGGTTGAGTCGTGGACTTGGTACGGGGTTGTATGGCTGGTTGTCCTGGCTCGTTTGTAAGTGGCATCTACTTTGACTTTGTACCTATCGGTCCATGAAAAACATACTGACTGTGCCACAGGTTCTCGCGCACACTCCTGCTGGGATCGTGGAGAAAATGGCAGTACGACGATATACTCATGATTCTTGCCATGGTAGGTAACCTTTTTCCGCCGTGAATAAGGGACCACTGTCAGGAGGGGCGACGGAGCCCACAGCATCCGCTACGCAACGACAGTTTTGCTGACGAGACGGCGGCAGATGACATATACGGTCTTGATGGCCTGTATCAACAAAGTGGCTACAACGAGCAGTAATTTGATAGATCCCAACGATCCGACGCCTCTGACGCCGGAAAACATCAAGGAGCGAATTCTTGGCTCCAAGATGGTTCTTGTCGTGGAGGAGATGCAGATTCTCACGACTTGGATCGTCAAGGTCTGCCTGTTAATTTTATATAACCGACTGACGTACGTACTTCCTCGAGGCAATACGGCGAATACTGCCTGATACTGACTGCATAGTATGAGCTTACGACAAAATCTGGCTGTCAAAATCGTAGCAGGCTACGTCGCCCTTACTTTTGTTCTCATGGAAATCCTCTACCTCGGCGTCTGGTGTCGGCCCTTTCACGAGTATTGGGCCGTTCCCACCAATAGCAGTAGGCTCTTACTCAGTCACCCCCCCCCTGAATCAAGGTCTAACAACATAGGCCAATGTTCTGCTGCGACGAACCATCTGATCACAAATACCGTCTTCAACATCTCCTCTGATATTATGATCATTGTGATCCCCATGCCCGTCTTTCTCAAGGCCGGCATTACGAAGAAGAAGAAAGCCATTCTCTGTGGAGTCTTTGCCATTGGTGGCTTCACTGTGAGTTTTTCTTAATCTGGTGGAGAACAGTGAGAGCGGATTCTAATGCTCTAGATCATCTCGGCCGTTCTCAACAAGTACTACTCCTTTAGCGACCCCTATGGTTCCGCTTGGGTGTTTTGGTATATCCGCGAGTCGTCGACCGCTCTCATTGCCGCCAATCTGTCGCAGACCTGGACCTTGGCTCGCCGCGTCCTCAACCTAAACTCTTTTGCCGACCATTCGTCCAACATTCGCTACGGCACCCACTCCGGCTTCCGCTCGCGAAACGCTCCCAGCCGGATCAATGCCTCCATGGCACGCGGTGGTGACACGTTGAGTAGCGTCAACCGTTCGGCCAGTCAGGAACGTATCAACAAGGACTACCCCGTGCCGCTCAAGGTCTACGAGCGCGTCACTGCCTTGGTCGACTATTCCAAGCGCAATGATTTGGAGCCTACCGGCCATCTTGGCGTCACCACCACCATTACGACCTTTCCAGGCCACCACCACCACCTCGAAGACGAGACGGCATCTGAGGGCAGCATGACTACTGCATCCAAGACACGAGAGGGCGGTGTATAAGTCACGTTGATGTCTCTCAACCTTTTTTGTATAACGTGTGCTCCCTGGGAAGGGCTATTGGGAAGGATCTTTGTTATGGGATAGCGTTGCATGATTTTTCTGCTTTCTTTTCAAAGTCGAGGATGGATCACGGACGGACGGACGGACGGATGGATGGATACACCGAGAGAGCAGATCTTCTCAAACTGTACATAATAATGATCCAGAAGGAATGTACCAACGTACGCATACCCAAAGCTCGGGAGAGAATCGCGTTGACTACATGTATAAATGGCTACACTTTATATCGAAACAGGGCCATGCCCAATTTCTGCGGATTTTCTGCCAAGTTCCTCCTCAAATTAGACATGGCAAAACTCGACCTTTTACTTTGCCTTTCCTCTTACCACTTTCGGCTTCTTCTGCCAAGCTAAAGTTGCAGCCGAGAGTCGCCTGAGTTTTAAGCTTTCAAGCGACTGAAAGATCTTGCATATCGTAATGGTTGCCAGCCATCCTACGCAGCTTGGATAGCGTGACAAGTTCGGCCGATATGAAATGAAGCCGGCTATTCACGTGTTAATGCTGGCTTGGTAGAAGCTCCACTGCCCAATTAAGAGTATCGCAAGCGCCTTACAAGGTTTTTTAGTAAGTGTCGAAAGCAGAAAGCACTATGTTAGTGTACTTTATACGTCGCAAATTGGATACTGGCGAAAAGGTCAAGTAGAATAATGTGACTGAAAAAAGGCATTTGTTGTAAACGAATGAACTAATTAAGTAGTGTAATTTCGGGGCCGGTGGTAATTAACACAAGTAAGCGAGATTCTAAAAACAAGTTTATTTAGGCTACTTTGACATAACACGAGGAGATCGTAATCATAAAGATCGGGATCGCACAACCGATAAATGACGCTGCGGAAAACAGCAAGTTGTCGATGGCTAAATGTAACTCTAAATTCCATGACTCCCATTGCACCTAAAGACCCGCAATCATGATACCTCGGCACATTTTGCTAATCTCAAAGTTGTCTATGCCACTTGACCTCATTTGAACTTGCCTTTATACCGACCAATACTCCTGTGTCCGTTTGCAGTTCAACAGAGAACAGCTTCAGTTACAGATAGATACTCTTTTAAAAACTGAATTTAGGGGATGTTGTCTTGTCCCCATTCGAAATAATATATGCCCTCACAGTAAAATCTGACAATGGCCACTGTTTTGCCCAATCAAGGATAGCTTGGAGACCGGACCGCAGAGATGGGATCGCGGGAGCTAGATTTCGTGCTATCGCGAATTGGCAACATGTAAAATGTCCTACATACCGATCTATCCAAGCTATTAGGACCGACATGATGCAAGGCTATGCAGTTTACATCGTACTTGTGTCGGTGCTAGGCCGTGTTAAGTGTTTGGCAAATTGTGAACGGCAGTGCGTTCTCACTGTTCCAAGGTCTGTTGATTGGCTGCTCAACTTTCCGGGGTTACTCTTTACGACGTGTACCTAATCAAGTGCGTTTTCTTGTCCTGGAAGAGAATTTGCAGGTCCGGTGCAGCTCACTTCTTGCACGGCTTGATCCGTGTTAAGTATTTTTGGCTGATGCTTTTTGTTGTAATAAAAGACTCAATTCAAGTCTCATTAATTTTTTTTTCTTTCATCTTTGAAAATAAATAAAGCTATTAAGGCAGTGTCGAAATAGCAGTGATACAAACCCTTACATACAAATCCAGGTGCACTAGAACTTTTCTGTAATGCTTCTTTTTTTATCTATCAATTCCAATAGTTTTTGTAAACTTGGTTTTGTTTTTTCTACACCGTCCAAGTAGTCAGTTGAAATTCAAAAAAACCTAAATAACTGTACACACTACGTACGTACGCTTACGTAAGCACCATCTATGTAACCTTGCAGCTGTTTCAATTCCGGCTATCTGTATTGTTAGGGAGTCGCCTATCTAAAACATTACATTTTATGTGTTATTGAGCCTGCACCAATGGCCTCGTGTTGAAGTACTACATTGCCCGAATAGATTGACTTGTGAAGAAGACTGCCAAAAACGCGACTCGCCGGCTTTACTGTGAAGCAGCCAAGGCCACGTCCACTCCCATGGCCCACGCTTCGCCCTCTTGTAGAAAGTTATGGGCTATTATGGTAAATGACGACACTGAACGGGTGCTCGCGAGACGATTTCAATTGAGAGGGCGTGGCACGATGTACGTCTTTGTGTCGATTACATAAGCCGACTCTCGCAATCAAGCTTGAGTCGGGAGCTTTGGCATACATTTCGCAGGCAAGTGTGAAATTTGAGATTGCTGGCAGTTACGCTCGTGTCGATCGTGGTTTCCTAATTGGGTTGCCAAAAGCCCTCCATCGTAAGCTTTGCCCCTCTGTTGAGAATTTGGGAAATTGTAGCCATCGAATTTCTTCATTCGAGTATCTAGTAACATCCAGTAGTTGGTAAACATTATAATCTGGCTTCGATACAACAGCTTTTTCTGTGCTTACGAACTTCGCTTTGCCCTTCCTTTCAAGTTAAAACTTGTCATACAGGCCAAGATGTACGTTGTGCTGTCAGTTTTCTAGGATCAGCCATTTCTTTGCTGCGCGTTGGTCGCTCTTTCCATAAACGGTCACTTTGTTCGACTCACGAATGCGAAATCAGCCAGCTCTTTCCTCATTGTATCTTTTGTGTCCCCTCACCTCCTTCTGATTTGCCACACAAGTACTCGAATCAGTCGAGGCCGAAAAGATAATTTCTCGCAAATGGTGAGCCCATTTTCTCTGCTGCCTGCTGCTGATTCTTCAGCTGATTCCATTGAAAACTTTTCACCCTCTTTGGGTATAAATATATGCTTTCCCTCCGCTTTGACTTTGTCTTGTCTTCCTTTCTACATGTCTTTTCCACATAACTCAATTACCTTTCAATTCTTTCCCACATAACTCAATTACCTTTCCGTTCTCACCTTTACAACTTGACTTGTCTTTTACCCTTGTTTCAAGAGCCTCTATCTCCTCACGGTAAGCCTTGATTTGTTTTGCAGACTTTCCTTTCCTTTCAACTATCTAACATTCCTCTACAGCCCGACCTTTTCTCAACTTAGTTTCGCTACGACGGCGATCAAGAAGTCATCAGGCCAATCTCACCATCACCACAACTGTGGGAAATTGTCATTCTCTCAACCTCGCTGCCTTCTCCTCTTCTGCTCTGGGACGTGTATGTAACTTTAGATAGCTAGTTTGTATGTAGCTTAGATAGCCATAGAGTACATAGATGAATATACTTTGTTCCCACCACTATCACCCCTATATCCCCTACATAAAATACATGAACAAGGTGCAGATAAGACGTGAAACGCACAGGTAGACTTCTACACAGTTGCTGCAGGTTATTTCGTACTGTGAACAGATTAGTATTGGTAAGAATTTAGCTGTCATCTGGTTAAGTCTGCCAATTGTGCCCTCTTTCATTCTGGCACCTCCCTTTCTACTAACACATTTTCTTTTACGATAGACATACCAAGGCGCCAAATGCGTCAAATTATTCAAATATGCGCTACGAGGACAAAAGCTTCTACAAGCCGGGCACACTGGCAGCTACAAAAATTTACACTTTTAGTTGACCAAAGGCGTCTCTATTATTATAAAAAATATTATTATAGCCAACGCTAGCAACGAAAATGGCCAATAAAAAGTACTTTGAAATTGCCAAAGCATTGCATTACGTGCGTACTGAAACCGGAGTCTTAGACAGAGCTGTTGCACAGCGCCTCAATATCGGTCGGGACATAGGCCTTGAGAATGCTAATCAGCTGGGTCAGCGGGATCCAGTCGAGGGTGCCGTGAATGGTCTCAATGGGCTGGCCGCTGTAGAGAACGCGGGCATAGTAGGTGGTGCTGCTGCTTCTGCGGGAGCTCGACATTTGCCAGACCTCAAAGGCAATGTTGGAGGCCATGGCGGGCCAACGCAGGGTCTTGATGCCGAGGGCACCGAGAATGGGGCCAATGTCGTTGTCGTGCACAAAGGCATGGGCATAGTCAACGGTAGAGGTGCCGTTGAGGACAGCCTCCAAGCGAGAGACGGCCTCGCCAATAAAGAGGCCCTCGACGAGGGTAATGTGCTTGGCAGCCAGAGCGGCCGTGGCCGTGTTGTTGGCGCTGCCGCTGGCGGCGTACCAGTAGTTCCACTCCCAGTCACCGGCACGAAAGACCATTTCGGCCTGCTCGTCGCTCACGCAGGCGCTGGAGTTGGTCGTGCTGCAGGGCAGACGGTAGCCGTTGCACCAGCGACCCTGGAAATTGTCGCTAAAGTGGTCAAAGGTGTCCTGCCAGCTGCTGTCGGTGGCGCCCAGCATACTGCCCAGGCTGGCCCGCAGCTCGGCCGTAGCGGTCAGGTGGGCCTTCCAGGCGTCGGTGGACTCGAGGGCCGAGAGCGACGACGAGCGGGCGCTGCAGCTGTAGCCCGAGTTGGTCGTGTCGACCGACGAGACCATTTGGTGCAGCGGCAGAGCGCCGTCGTACTGGGGCCAGACACCGCGCATGACAGCGCCGGCTGAGGCTTGGGTGAGCGGCGACTCGGTCGAGCGCAGCAGCACGCGTTTGTTGGGCTCGTCTGGAATCAAGCCCAGCTTGTCGCCGTAGACGGCCCAGAGGTCCTTGCCGTGCTCGTAGCCGTCCTCGACGCCGCCCAGGGTGATTTGCGGGTACTGGCAGGTGCCGTTGACGCCGGCCGAGAAGGGGTCGCTGCTGTCCTGGTACGTCTGCGCGTACATGGGAATCGGCTGCAGGCCCGAGCGGGAGTTGGGGCCGGCAAACAGGTACGGCCGCACATTGTCACACTCGTAGCGCTGGTCCTCGCCGCCCGGCAGCAGGTTGTAGGGTGTGCGCCGCTGGTGGCGCTGCATGTAGTCGAGGTAGACCAGCTTGGCTGACGTGCGGCCTTTTTTGGCAGCCTGCACGGCGGCCGGCAGCGTGTACTCGTGCTTGCGCGGGTGCGGCATGGCGCAGTAGTCGTACGAGCCGTAGGTCGACGGCGACGTCGGACCGTTGGTGCCGGCCTTGTAGGTTCCGCCATAGGTGCCCATGGAGCTGTTGCTAATGTAGGCCGTGCTGGCCAGGCCGGGCGGATACAGCGTCTCCACGCCGCTCAGTGCCGCCACGGAGCCGACAAAGCCCAAAAGGCCAACGAAACGAGGCATAATGTATTTTTTGATGAGAGAAACGACCAAGGTGGGCGGTGAAAGCTTGTAGGAAGAAAACGCTGCCGGTAGACCGACATCCAGCTCCATCACCTCGTCCCGGCACTCTTTTAAGTGTCGAGCTGCCCGGATATCCCGGCACGTGGTCCTCGAGGTCGTCGGACACGTGTAGACCACACTACACCGTCGTGATCGGATGCACTCCGTCATCTTATCTTGTGGCCAATAAAACAAGTCGGGGCTGCCACATGTTGAGCCAGCCTACTTTTGCACTAAGCTTAAACTGCTCAACGTTATTATCGCCTTGTTCAGCGGATCCATAAATTGGGCCCGGCAGTAAAACAAGCAATGCCCCAAGCGCCTAAGCGGGCAACTAGCGGCTTAGGTTCTCGTGTAATGGTAGTGTACCCAAGCTAATCAGAACTACCAGGACATGTCTTGCCACGGCATCCCATGTAAAAGTCTCGCTGGATGAAACTTAAGTCGCCACGTGCTGTCGAGAGCTCTAATTGACTCGGAACGGTTGGGTGAAAGTGGCGGTATAAAGGAGGTCATGAAGCAGCGCTTGACATGGGCCGTAGAGCAGATATCCGCATCATCAACTTGTCACACTATCAATATGCGTCTCCTTTCTCTTTCCGTGGCCCTTGCCCCCAGTCTGATTGCTGCCGCGCCAGTGACCTCGTCGGTGACCTCGTTGGCCTTGGGCAAGGTCCTCGAGGACGCCCGGCCCATCTTTGGAGCCTATGTGCGCAAGACGGGCGGCCGGGCCGAGTGGATGAAAAAGTATCACGATGACACGCCCATTGTGCACATGAACATTCCGGGCACGCACGATGCCGCCACGTGGAACTACACACAGGCTACGCAGGATGCTCTGCTGGGCGTCACCAAGCTCAACGGCGTGCAGGTCTACGACCCGCAGTACTACCGCTGCCAGGACGTGCCCTTTATCAAGATGCTCGATGGCGGTATCCGCATCTTTGATTTGCGCTACGCTCTTGACCCGACAAATTCCTCGCTCGTCTTTTACCATGGCCAGGCCCTGCAGTCGGAGACGGCTACGGTCGAGGATGTGCTCTACGGCTTCTACCAGTGGCTTACGGACCACCCGTCCGAGGCACTCTTCCTGTCTTTCCAGTACGAGGGCTCGACGGCCGCCTACGCCAGCAACAATGCGCTCGTGCAGGAGAAGCTCTTTGCCGCGCTGACCAGCACGGCTGCGCGTCAGTTTTTTGTCCAGACCAAGGACCGCCTCGGCACCCTGGGCCAGGCCCGTGGAAAGATTACTCTGCTTCGCCGCTTTGACATGGACCAGGTATCGTCCTCCTACGAGAAAGCCCTGCCAGGCCTGCACTTTTCGCCCAACCTATGGACGGACAACGGTGTCGACATTGCCCTGACATACAACACGGCCGATAACCTGACAGCCTACATTGAGGACTACTACGAGCCGATGGCGCCCACCGGCGCCAACGCTAGCGAGGTCATCCGCTTAAAGTACAACGCTACCGCCGCCCACCTGGCCAAGGCGGCATCGGGCGCCGCAGAGTACCGCGACAGCCTGTTTTGGACTTGGGCGTCGAGCGAGAACGACGACAACGTCCCGCCCGAGTTCCCTCGCATTCAGGCCCTTGGCAACGGCTCGCTGACCCCGAATGGCGGTGTCAACAACCAGCTGGTTCCCTTTCTCAAGCAGTACAAGGGAAAGCGTCTTGGCATGGTCATGTTTGATTTCTGGGAGCAGCCCTCCAACTTGATCGAGACCTTTCTGGACCTTTAGGCACGAGGGGAGCAGAAAACCATGTGTCACGTGTCTGTGTCAACATGGTGACCCTTGTGAGATGACGTGTCTGCTGGGATCCGCATTTCACATATGTACCTATTTTACCCAGACACAAGACTGAATTCAGCTCAATACCTTCATGTCGAGTAATTATCATTAAAGTATATCTAGCTTTTTATCTGTAATCTGCGCCCTTTCCTAGCGTGCTAATTTTTTGGAATTTATATTCGCCGAGTAATGATATCTCCAACAGTTCCAGCCCCAAACAAGTTTATCAGCTCCTGTTACTCCTTCTCGAAAATCTTATAGATAGTAGCCACTTCGGGGACCTTTGCTTCAAACTCGCACCGTGCCTCATTCCAGACGCGGCTTTGGATAGTACGGCCACTCGGGCGGTTCATGAATGGCGGATAGGGCACAGCCTCAAAGTCATGCAAAATCTTTCCATGAGCGGAAGCAGGGGCGGAAGCGCCGTTGACAAGAGCAGTGGCGCCGATGAGCGGGTCGCGGGCGCTAATGTTCATGATGAGACGTGGAATGAGCTTGTCACTATTGGGGTTGGTAAGAGGTGTCCAGGCAGAGCCTGGGTCGGCACTGGTGATGGTAACACGACCAAGATTTCCAGCCTGTGCCGCATCGGCTGCCCGAGCTGCGAGCTCACGGGCAAAATAGAGCAACAAAGCCTTGGAGCGACCGTACTGGTGAGCTTGCTCCATGCCGTCGCGGTTGCTGCTCAGGTGTCGGAGGTAAGACACACCAGAGGACCGAGGCAATCCCATGGTGAATGAAGACGGGTAAACACCAAACGAGGTGACAAAGGTCAGAACAGGTGGTTCAGGGTTACCTGCCGAAGCCTTGAGCAAAGGGGTGAGCAAGAGGGCAATCAGGGCGGTAGAGAGAAAGTTGACTTGAATGCCTAAGAGTGTCAGAAAACAAAACTTGAATAATCCAAGATTGTACTCAAATAGTCCAGTGTACTCAACTCGTCTCCCAGCCCTCGGGCGACTCGCGGCGCTGAAATGCGAGGATGCCTGCTGTCAACAGCACGTGATCGAGGTTTTGAAGTTGCGCCCGGACTTTGGCAGCCAGAGCCTGGCAGCCAGCAAAGGTCATCATGTCAATCTGCCACACGAGAATGGTGGGTATCGCCTTGTCTTGGGCACGCAGGTCTGCCTCAATCTTGTCCTTGATGCCGGTACAGTCGTGCACATCGACCAGAACGAGCGTCTGCACTCCGTGTTGTGCAAAGAGCGTGGCCGCCCGCGAACCAAAGGCCCCATTGGCACCCGTCACCAAGGCTGTCCGTCCCTGGTACGAAGACGTCGTCACCGTCGGTCGACCGTTGCGCTGCTTCCACAGCAATTGCCACGGAAAGTATTCGGCCAGGAAGAGAGGAATGCCATAGGCAAGTAAAGCCGCCGTAATGGCGATAATCGCACTGATCACACCAATACTACACATTGTAAATCTTGGTTGCTACAAGAAGGTGGAGGGAAACACCAAAAGTCGAGCTCGTCGAGCGTATATATAGCATGTAAAGTGTAGTCGCCGACACTCATGATACGATTGATAGATGCGGCGACCCGCCTTCCGATAGTATCGTAAGATGTAGAAATTATTGTGGGGTGTCCACCTCGTGTTTTCCAGCTGATACCCGTACGTAAACAAATAAACCCCTATGTAAATGCCCCTATTGTATAGGCGCTCATTACGTTTTTCGTCATGGAATGATTTTGAAGAGGGCAATAATGAAAACGCTTGGAATTATTCCAGAGAATGATCAAGACATCTTCCATATAAAATTCAATGTTGCCGGCGCATTTTTTTGAAGCAAATGATCGAACCACATGTCAACAGTACAAAAGTCGGCATAATAGGTGCATACATTTATTCGCGTATATATCCAAGCAATTCTTGAGTAAAATGCTGCTGAATATGTAGCTACACAATGGTATAAGCCAATTTTCAGTATTGATTTCGATATTCTTCAGTCAGATTTAGTCAGGCTCAGATCTCACTAATGCTGCTTTGAAGGCCACGCGCGCATTTTTAGCAGTTCACAAAAGCTTGAGAGAACTCAAGAAAATGATGTAACTCATGAAAGAAAGCCGAGGTGCCAACCTTATATATAAAAAACAGTACAAAATTCATTTCGAAAGGACACAGACTCTGAAATATCAGACTTTTATACTATTATTTTGTGCGGTTTCCGATGGACTCGATCGCATTATACTTCTCTGAGTAGACAAAAATCACGTATAATTTCAATGTATGTTTGCTCCGAATCCTCCTCAAGTCTATGAATGAATTTTTGACATGTTTCACCAGGTATTTCTCCTTCTTGCATAGGTTTCGTATGTAATTATGTTTGACAGTCAGAAAGTGTAGACCTATCTGACGGCTGTTGAAACATCAGTGACGATCTAGTCAATGATTGTGACACGGTCTCACTACTTATTTCACTGCATATTTCTCACCAACATATAAAGCCTCAGAAGGGCTCGCTTCATTTTAGGCAAGCCTCATCGTCTACCTTCAAAAGGCGGTGGGCTTATCATTTACGATGTAAGAGTATCATTTGGCCGCCGCCCAGATCATTTCTGTCCTCATTTTCAGTGTTACGCGTCTCTGAACTGTCTGTCTGCAGTGACAACTCGCTCTCACCGGCAATACTCTTCCCCATTTCTGCTTCTAATCTCGCCTGTATATATTGTCAAAGTTGATAACGCTCAGATGCACAGTTGAAAAAAATTTCAATGCACCAACTATAATTTGAGCCTCCTCCTCCTCTCCTAAAGTACAAATGGAGGTTGAAATCGGCAAATTTGAGCGGTCCTTTGAAAGGAGCGTTTAGTTTGGTCACATGATGGGCCCATAATTTCATTCTCTAACAACATCGCAGGCAATATCGGAGAGAGCAGCTTCAGTCTTGGGAGCCTCGAGTTGTATTTTTGCTACTAATCTGGGAAATGACTATCTAAAATAGGAATAAAAGTGCTCTGGATGATGTACGAGCATGACTTTCTCGCTTCCAGAGATCTTCAGGTAAAAATCGATCGTCATATACAAATCATACACCTGGAAAGTGCATTGCGTTTTGAAGAATATCGGAATGTTCAAGTAGAAGACAAACTTTCCCTTTCTGTTTTCTCTAAATTCCCATTTACCTACTAGTCAACCTTAAGGATAGTAAAGAAGTGGAAGAGAAAACTTGACAAGGGCTTGGGGGAAAGGTGGGTTATTAGTGGTCAGGCCTGAAGGCGTCATTGTGCCTGAGTATGGCATCAACTGAGACCATTACTCCATCATAGAATAAAGACCCAGCAATTCAGTGGCGCCGCACAGAAAGAGGCCAATAGATTCCCAAAATTTTATTGATATATTCTATTCTTTCCCAGGCTAATGTAGCGTGTCACTTTATCGAATTCTCCTTCCTTTGATTTGACAGCGCGCACATGGCTTTTTTTGTACCGCCAGGTGGAAGGGCTGGGGATCCCTGAAGATAACAGAGCTGATGTTTTACACTACAGAAGGATCTGAGAAGAAACTAGCGAGATAGCGAACTGACAGCTAACTCAGCACTTTTTAGATCTTTTGCTGTGGCTAGTGATGGAATGACAGCCCCTATTCCAGAAAAACGTTTAGCTTTTCCCGAAACAACAATGATCGAGTCTTGATGTTGTACAGGCTTCTGTTCATCGTAATCCGTTACCGGCCTCGCACACTCTGTCCTTGGCGGTTCTGTCCTACGTAATGGCAACATTGCAAAGTAGTCTCCATCCTCAACCCCCACTGGTGTTGCCGCCGCTGGTCACCTGTTTGACCCATGAACAGGAGCTCTTCCTGGGATGGGTAGATTTGCCGTCTTCAGTGCTTCTCGACATGAGAGGCTGTGGATCGAGAGCGGTATGGCCACGATTAACGGAACATGGCTGTGCCACTTCCTGACCACCCAAGACAGCTTCCCCTTTGGGTGAGAGGCCGGGAGGGCGACAAAGCCTGAAATGTAATAAAAACTGACTCATTAAGTAAAGGAAACCATGTTTCGAGTCTCTGCCCGGGAGGCTGGCAATTGTGTCGTATTTTCCTTCTTTTCCTTAGGTAAAATTAAGCAAAAAGCCCTCAGCCCTCCCGAGACGGAAGAACAAAACAGGCCGTCGTAAAAAGTTTTGCTGAAAAAAACTAGTCAAGTGGCCCGTTTCCATCTTACATGGGATGCTGGCCGTGACCTCCGCGGAGCCTTATTCTTTGGCCTTGCCCTCTTTCAGCGACATCGTCCTCGTCTGGAGGGGCGCACAGTGTTCCATTAAAATCGGAAGCTCCGATCCCACATGGGATAAGAAGAGAGTAGGGGGGGGTGGCCGAAACGAACACGCATACACTGCAGCTTGTGGCGTCCTCTCCGGTAGATAGGGACTTTTGTACACGCCTGATGGATCCCCTAGGTTTGGGAAAGCAATCATAAGATGACGGGAGAGAAATGGTTCTGGTATTCCCCCCCAGAGATAACGAGGTGCTCATACGACTGCACTGCTCTTCCAAGATATCACAAAGTCCCTCTTTGAAATGGCACAAAAGCCAATCAAGCATGGTATTTTGAAAACATGGCGGGTATGACCTACCTCGGACAGCTGCCATAGTGTACGACGCAGACAGATAACCACGAGCCATCACGTCTAGAAAGGGATGGCTGTGAGGGGGTATAAGGCAGAGCTGTTGGCGGGCGAATGTACAAACTACGCAAACCTGTACTCAAAAGGCGCCATGGCCACAAAGCACGTCATGACAACAGAGCACGCCATCGCCGATATCTTTGTTATTAGTGTACAGCAGTGAAAAGTGGAGAAAGTAGCAGCTCGGTTTACACTACAACGGCGCACACATTTTGGCTTTGTTATCGTGGCCGGCAAACGGTGTCATCACTATAGCCCATACAGCCTTGCGAAAGTAATAGCATACATATCGTAAAACATACAGGACCATGTAACAGCGTTCAGATTTCACTTAAGAATAAGACTCATTCAACTTTCCTTGAACACCATCCAGCCCATGCAGAGTTTGAACAATTAATTGAATTTTTCAATGTTAAATGCTACAGTATGCCTCTTTGTAAGATGTTCCATCGTCGCTCTTGTATCCAAAAAAGTGAAACAAGAGACCAGAAGCCAGCCGTACTCGAGGAATAAACACCTATACACCAGTAAATCACCATCAAAGCAACCAAAGAACCTGTTCTATCCCCTTCATCAAGTACACTAGTAAACAGACCTCCCATGCCCAGCTAGGACGCAGACCCGTAGGTTTTCTCTGACGCTCGCTCGTTGCCATCTTTGCTCGTTACTTTTTTTGCTTTTTCTTTTTTTAAATTTTGATTTTCTTAACGTTCAGCCAGACGAGTCCCGCGTCTCGTTCTCCTCATCCGAAATGGAGATGGCCACCACATCAGCTTCGGATCCGTTGCTGTTCCGGCCACCCTGTCCACTGCTGTGCTTGGACTTGAAATCGTCGAGAAGCTTTGAGAGAAATTCTTCGTTGCCGGCGTTCTTCTCCAAAACTATACCCTTGAGCCACTTGTTTTCTGTCTCCAGTTGTGAGATGCGGTTTTCAAGCGCAGACACCTTGTCGGACATATCCCGGGCGGACTTTTCCAGGGCTTGCTCCCGCTGCTTCTTCTTGATGCGAAAGCGAGCACTTGCGGCGGTGTTGCGCCGGCGCTTGTCCTCCTCGGCGGCTTGGCGCGTCTGGTCCTGGAAGCTAAGATGATGATCAGACACAGAAGTCGATATCGGGTTCAAAATGTCGGCCTTGCGCTTGTCCGCAGAAGCTAGTCTCGGCTGCGAAGAGGCGGCGCCGTTCAAGATACTATGGCTGTGAGAGCCGTGTGCCGGGTGCGGATAGACGGACTGGGCGCCTTGTTGAATGGGCTGCAGGTTCAGACCATCTTGGAAAGACGGGATGGACGGTGAGGTGTACGCGCCCGCATGAAAATCGGGAAAGTTAAAGTCTCCTGAGGACATTGTTCCATTGTCAGCACGGGTAACATAAAGGTCGGTGCGATGGCTTATAACGGGATTCGCATGGCGAATGCCTCGAAGAAGCAGGACGATGCGGACAGTAGCAATAACAAGACAGAAGCAAATGCGATACAGAAATAAGGGAGAATAAAAAGGGTCACAGACGGTGGATATAATAAGGAGAACAGCAAGTAAAAAGCAAAACCGGGCCAGTACAATAACACAACACCAGTGAGAAAATCAGGAAGGTGAGGCGGAAAAGGCGGAGAGGAAAGACATGGATAACAGGCATATTGCCATGGATCGCTGCCCGGGATTCGATCGAGCTTTGCTGTCGGGCGTGGCCAGGGAGCCAAGGGGGGAGGAGAGCTTGTTGGTGCTGACGGTCGATTGGTGCAAAGCCGATGAGGCCAAGTCACGGGGTATTGCACCATCCGCACCCGCGATTTGCACAATTTTAGGCTCCGTTGGCCACAAAACCCGGACACCGGCCGTACACACTGCGTACAGCAGGTTCCAATCACAAAAGGCCGCTCTCCCCCCTCAAACGGCTGGCTGCCCCGTCTCCGCACCTGTGCAGGGAAAAAGCAACCCACCAAAGAAACGGAAGTGGGGGCGGGCGTTGATCTTTTGATGCGTGCAGTCAAGGTGAGCGCCGAAATGGCCAGCGGAATGGCCAGCGGAACGGCCAGAAACGGCCAGAAACGGCAGGCCGGAATTTGGCAGCGCCGAGTCGTAGTATTACCGAACCGTTCAACAGAACTATGGCACTACCACAGTCCGTGATGTTTTCATTGATGAAGGAGTGAGGCAAAAAATGAAGAGGAAGAAAGACAGAGCAATTTCAAATCAAAATGGGAAAGGTAACGCAATGGAAACTAACCTGTGATGAAATCGAGTCCGCTGTTCAAGTCCTCCACTGCAGAAGGTACAGTATCATCAGTCACCGGAGTCACAGCCTCGGAACCGGCACTGCTTGCGGGCGTGAAAGTAGTGGGCTTGCCCGGGTTCAGCGGCTGCTGCGGCTGGAAATCAGTGTTTTGGCCCGTCTCAAAGTCATAAAACTCCGTGTTTGTGAACATGGAATAGTCATGATCTTCGAGGCTGAAAGCCGGGTCCGTATCCACGAGCGATGGGTTCTCGTGCAGCTCCCGTAGGAACTGGGTGATGTTGGGCCCGCGGCGACCGTTGAACGCCATGATGGCAATCGATGGATTCCTGACAAGTTGCCCAGGTGTGCTTTGACTTTGTCCTTTGGTCTGATGCTGTAACGGTAGGCCCGCAATGAATCTCGGCCGGAAGTCGGTTCAGAGGCTCAAATGCCGCTCAACACTACCGGAGCGGAATATCCAGGAAAGAACGCGACGTAAGCACAGCCAATTAATTGCTCTTGATGATCTTGAAATGCCGTCAAAATGTCCAGCCTATGCTTGAAGCTGAACAGACGAGGCGAGAAACCAGTAAAGAATTGACCCCTCGACCGCTTATGAATTAGACAAAAAAACAGGCGGGTCCGTGAAAATCTCCTCTGAAATGTCTGCAATGATGCGGTGACACGGTCGTCGAGCAATGAAGTCGTCGAGGTTTTCGCTTTTGGTGATGCTTCCCGGTATCCTCGCTAGAAGAGAAGACGACGACAGGACTAGGAAGGAGGAAGGAGAGGACAATAGCACCGGAGACTCGAGGAAGGAGCCAAAAAGCGAAAGTGGGCAGCCTGGCTAAAAGGCGAAAATTGACCCGGCTGTTCGCCGGAGGGCTTTTAGTGTACAGTGGGCGGTACATCCGCCCGGCCACAGCAAAATGACACTACACTACAAACCACAATTAGTCATAATATGAACCAATGGGCAGCCGAGCGAGCCTCTGTGGCCAGACGAGAAGACCCCACACGTCGCCACGCTAGCCCACCATGAACTTGCAGACTGTCGAAGCTAGTCGCCAGGCACTGTGCTACTCGCAGCAAATAGGCACGACGGTGCACCCCACGACACACCCTACTCACCGATTATAAATCAAATCTGTGCTATCCGGCGGAGTAAACGACACAGCGTATCTCCAGGCCACAGACATGGCATGTCCCGGTGAGAACGATGCCGAATCTAGATCGACCGTTCATCAGACAGCGTTTTCCCACGGCGATACAAGGGGTGTACGGAAGTACTTCGTACTGTGCAGTGTATTAGTCACGTAATTGCGCTCAAAAACTGAGAAGCGTTCAGTTTGAGTTGGAAATCGTCGAAAATCATCCAATCGTCCTTTTACATGCTGACTGTCAAAGACGAGGATCTGCTGTCTGTTGGCTTTTTGGCGAACCACTTAAAAAGCGTCTGTCGTAATGCAGAGCTACGGTAGCAACGCGGTGAGCTATGCTTTGGTGCAGTAGTGTACAACTCCGGCAGACACATGCCGCCGATATCTCTGGCACTGTACACAGACAGCGGCCGGTTTCATGTCTTCCCGCTCTCACGAGAGTTTATTGTTCCCGACTGGTGTGGCTTCTGTGACCGCTCGTAAACTTTGGCAGTCAAGATATGGCCCTTGCGGTCTGGCATGGCCCTCAAGGCTAATCCCAGGCGGCAGGGCTGGACCGGCCCAATTGTGGCCGTGTTTTGTGCGTTTGTTAGAAGGTGGAATAAAGATGAAGAAGAATGAGCTACGGCCAGCTCCGATATTCACACCGTGTCCGAAGCACCTTCACACGGTGATAGGAGCTGAGTAATGCCTATACCAGCGGCGATACACAGTGCGCTCATACTGTCTAGTTGGAAAATAACTACCGTTTCTGTGCTGCTCTGCACTACTTCTGCGAAGGCCCTTAGCTTGCTTTTGGGCAACAGCCGGCGGAAAAGTACCGACCTCGGCGGAGCCCACTTCTCATAGTCTCTTTGCCGCTCTTTGTCTTGGCTACCGGCAAGAACATTATAAATCGGCCTCGCATAAATCTCGGAGTTCTGGGTACAATACGTCACGTGAATCTCTGAAATGCCATAAACGGCGTCCCCAAAACACGGCCCCGGTCATCAAAGCGCACCCCTTCTTTGCGCAGCAGCGCCCGCTTCTCGGCCAGCGTAATGCCCTCGTCCTCCGTCGCACCCTTGTGCCGCGCCGATGCTGCCCTCGCCGGCCTGACCCCCTTGAACCCGCCCAGTCCGCCGCCCGTGGCCACGCAACGATGGCACGGCACCTCTGGCGCAAACGGATTGCGCCGCAGCGCATTTCCAACGGCCCGCGGCGACGAGCCGAGAAATGCGGCCATATGCCCGTATGTTGTCACGTGCCCGGGTGGGATTTGGCACAGCAGCGACCACACACGCTTCTCGAACGGCGTCCGCCCAACCGCGCCGGCGATGCGCCGTAGTTGGCGCTCCATGACATCTTCTGTAGCCATAGTAGGAGAATTCAGCGGGCTTGTAATTTTCGCTGAATCGACAGGTGCTGTCGCCGTTGCAGTCATGTTGTTGTCGAAACGACAAATATTGTCCATCTGTGAAAGAAGTTGAGTCGATAACGAGTATTGCCAACAATGGTAAATCTGTTGCGAGCAAACTTCAAGGCACAATAAATCAAACGAGAGTTGGCTGGGGCAACTTGGGCCTCCCGGCTCTTAAATGCTTTTGCACGCTGTCCGCAACAGTTACCATGACGTTTCGCGGTTGATCTGAAAGTGACGAATCAGCGCGAACGGCTAAATCGCGGCGACAAATCGCGACCTGCACGTGCTGCACCAGCGCGCTATCACGTGAAAGGCCGTGTGGTCACGTGTCACTGCGATTCTATTGAAAGTATGTGCAGAAATAAATAAGAAATCATTTTCTGTTTGAAAGAGTTTAAAATCCGTGGCACTACACACAGCCTCGTTTTTTCCCGTAAAAATGCACATCTCGGGCAACTCATGCACCTAGCGCTGGACGTATCGTCTGTTGTTCCTGTACACCCACTCGGCGAGAAATGTCTGTACATGGCTGTATGCGGGCACCTTCAAAGCCATTCTGTTGGATTAAATATGAGGCATTTCTGTTTTTTCTCATAATAAAAAATAGATTAACACGTCAGAAAGAACTGCATATTGTGCCCGGTTAACACGCAAGGCTCCAACCACCTGATGGCCTTTACTCAAAGAGGGTTCGTAAGCCTCGTTTTTACCATTTTGTCCATTGTACGGGGCTGTGTCTATTTAAACACTGCTTCCTCGACATCTCTTTTTATTTGCATTCACCGCTTGTCTGTGTTCCTTTGCACAAGGGTTTGATTCCTTGTCAGACTCTCAACCCATACCGTTCATACTCTACGCTATAGGAGACAAACAGAATTGCTCTTTCTTGCCTTTTTGTCTCCATTCATGCTATCTTTTAACCATCCAAGTCATGGCTGCTCAACAATGTAAACTTCATACCTGTCGCCAGCCATTGGCCTATAGGTGTGACCAGAACCGATACGATCCCAGGCTTGATTTCAACAATCGGACAGGACCCTATGACTCTGGAAATCCTCGACATGACTGGTTTGACGTCACTAGCACGTACATGGAACCTGGCATGGACCAAACCATGGAGCCAATCAAGCT
Organism: Graphilbum ipis-grandicollis; assembly: GCA_019925625.1. Taxonomy (NCBI): domain Eukaryota; kingdom Fungi; phylum Ascomycota; class Sordariomycetes; order Ophiostomatales; family Ophiostomataceae; genus Graphilbum; species Graphilbum ipis-grandicollis. The sequence continues at coordinate 583,714 of JADHKH010000012.1, read as the reverse complement.
CTCTAGCTTGGCCAAGAAGTCTCAAAACGATGAAAACGACCGTTTAATGCGGCAGGCTTGTCTGAACCGGCAAACAGGGGAGCGAACTTTCTCTGATTTCTGTGCCGCGCGTACGCCAGCTTCAAGTTTTCTGAGCCCTTGTCTTCAAATATAAGATACAAAGCTCTAATCATTCTGTTAAACACAGATACTTGCGAGTTGTTTTTCGGTCACGAGAGATGCAGAATGAAGAAGTCGACTGAGCTTCCGTTCTGCAAAGCTCGTAAGGTTTACCCTTTGAATTTTTGGTTTCCCAAAGCTTGTGCTGACCGGTTGAGATACAACGTGTCCTATCAATGGATGCAATAACGGAAGATCTGTCTACTTGGACGCTAGCCAATCAACTTACCGCAGCCACGAGTTCTGCTCAATACGTTCGTACATTTTATACCTTATGCCTTTTTGTTTTTGGAATGCCCGCTGACTGAAAGTAATTAGACCGTTGCTCTCATCCCGACTGTGAGCTCTCGTGCGACGAACTTTACAACAATAACTCACGCGAGTATGGCCGTTATTGTTTCAAACGTAAGCTTCCTCTTTATCACTACCGATATGTCGGAAGAAGATACTAACTTTTGACAAATATACAGACCGCTGTTTCTACAGTGGATGCGACAGACCAGGATTACCCAATCTTCAGAGCTGTGAACAGCGTGAGTTTTGACAAAGTTTCAATGTCTTTCCGATGAAAAGCGTAATACATACTCTAATACATACTAAACTCGCATCATGATTTTAGACCGCTGCAAGTTTTCTTCGCCCGTCTGTAAGCTCAGAGTGGTCGATGGCCACGAGCTGTGTTACAAACGTCTGTTGAGTCTTGTGTCTGTTCTCTTTCATAAACCATACGAGTTGCTTTTCTGACACGCTCTCTTCCGATCTTATAGATGTGATATGTGCAGAACGTTCCTGCAATGACCGACGGCATTATCTGCCAGCTCACGTCCAGGTTTCTGACAAGAATCGCCGCGACTGCGACCTCGTCATGCTCGAGAAAAAGCTATACCTTGACTATTGCGAGCAACGTATGTTGGATAATCAGGAGCGGGAATTCGCATGGAAAACGAGCTAGCTGCTGATTCTCTCACAGATGGCTCGTGCTCGGAAAATGGCTGTACGGGATTGCGCATAAGGCAGGCGCTGTTTTGCCGCAAGCACTTTTGCCTCGAGCGCAACTGTGTCGAGTCTCGGGGCAGCAATGCCAAATTTTGTGATCTTCGTACGTGTTGTGCCAGCAGAGAAGCATTTTTGAAGAAGGGGAAAATTATGCACAAGTGGGGGGGAATGCCCACTCTAACGTTTCTTCAAAGACCGCTGCAAGTTGCCCGAATGCGAGGCCGCCAAGGACTGGAATACGGACAAGAAGCGCTTTGACTTTTGCACTCGCCGTGAGTTACTTCTCACTGTGATCACAAAATAAGGCTGGTATAATGCTGACTTCCAAGACTGCTGTCGCCATCCAACCTGCCGTTCTAGTGTTGGTGACGACCAGTTGTACTGCGTCGCTCGTGAGTTTTTCCTTTCTAGTCATCACATGTTCTTCAGATTTTATTCTCTGAAACTGACAATGTACAGACCAGTGCTCAATTAAAGGCTGCATCAATAAGCTTGCTGGTGGTGGCCTCTGCTATGACCGTAAGCTGTTGTAAAAAAATCTTTGCAGTCTGTATAATCTCATGCTAACGTTTTTTTCTTTTTCTCGTTTTTCTCGTCAAAAAGACGCTCTTCTCAAGTCAGAGTCAATGGCTCGGAGCCAGTCCAAGGAAGAGGCCCATGACTGGATCAGCGTGCTTCACCCGTCTGGGGCAGGCCTAGGGTCATCAATCAGGCCCCATGCTGTCATGACGAGCAATCCCCGAAAGCAGTCAGATGGAAATACTCATCGTTTTGCCACCGCAGCAGGGGAACAGGCCACCCCCCCAAGCGGCGAAGACTATGAAGGAAGCAGCTACGCCGGCATCAATAGTACCGACAACGATGACAGCGACTACAACAGTGAAAATTACAACGATGGAAAGACAAAGGGCAAGAACAAGGCCCGGGATACGTCGGCCGGCAAGCAGGGAAACCATGGCGATGTGAACAATGGGAACTCAAAACAGCCAACGGCAACAGCCGGAGTGCCGAAGCCACCGCCGCAACCGCCAGCAACGCCTTTGTCAAATCAAGCTAGATATTTTAACGGCAGCCAACCCAGGCATCCACAGAGTCATCCAACGGGGGATGTTTAGAGGCCATAAACTCCTCTTTATTTCAAGGCGACACTCGATCTTCATGGATATCTTTAGGCATGGGGATGGGGCCTGGCAACAATACCTGCTCTTTACGAGTAAGTTGACTTATTCAGTCTAGATTGACTCTTTTAAGAAACTAAATAGCCGAATTTTAGCTGTAAGAGCCGTGTGTTAAAATTATTCTGGTGATTTTAGTTACGCTGTGGTATATATTTACCAGTGGAACGTGTTTTGAGTGTGAAATGGCCCACCTGCTTACCACTTTGTGAAATGGGTGTGTAGGTTCGTCGATATTTTACCCCTACCCCTGCAAGTCTGCACCCGAAGTCCTATGGTTTGCTATTATGAGGATAGTCTTTTTTAAGGCTGTCTTGGCTGCACTAACTATTCAAGAGCACTTTCTCATTACGACGCTGTGCTGACTCGCAGCTAAAAAAAAGCAAGAATAAACCATGGCCTGATGGTTTGGTGCACGTATTTTGCGTTAGTATGCATTTATCCTTGGCTATGTCCTATCACCGTTGCAGGCGTCGCTCCTTTCAAACGATTGGCCCGTTAAGGCAAACAAAGTCATCCTGCAGATGTTGCATAGACACCTTGCAATATGACATTAATTTTACAACAGCGATAATCGCACCCTAGAATAATACTATTCTCACCCTACTAAAGTACTGTACAAGGGAGCATAAAAATGCCAGTCAATTGTTGCAAATATTGCCAGAATGTATATTTCGCTGCCCGAGAAGGAGAGTAGTTTATAAACGTCTCGTGAATCGCTCGCACTTGATCTATTGCGGCCGAGGCATTCACGGCTTATGTTTGTATAATCATATTTGAAAAGCGATGCCTAAATCGTTGTTTAGACTTCAAACCGAAATTTAACTGTACTCGTATGTCTTGTACAGTACATCTATAGGGTGCGAATAGTAGAATTTAGGGTGCGATTAGTACTTGTCGCTTTATTATCCCGCATCATATTTTCAGCCGCGTTGTGGTTGTAATGCTGGCTTGAGAAAACGTACATAAGCTAAATGGCAGCCTGATCTTCCTATATTATCTCTTACTTGCGCAGTTTCGTCGAGCCGTCTATCACTCTTATTCGTGCTGCCATCACCCCTAGGCTCTTTATCTTGATCCCAACACCTCCCTACCTCCAAGCTTCCCCAGGAAATGACTACGGTCAGCTACTATGGGTGGGTGCCGCCTACCAATGATACGCTAGTCAGTCCCAACTGCACCATTTATGCGTACTTTCTTTCTGCCCTGATCTACAGCGATACCGCCGCTATCGGGCATCTTGACCCTCCCATCGATTTGACGTATGACTACATCAAGGCTATTCTGCCATCTGGGACGGAGACCCCAACTTATGGACAGGCAATAGAATGGCTCTCCCAGGAAAATATCTACACGCTTGGATATATATATTCTTTTCCGCTGGATAATTGCGTGGGAGATGTGTGTAGCTATCTTAACTGGGAAGGCGATTCAGACACAGCCGGCGTTGGTGTGAGCTATAAGAGAGAATGCCCCGTCTGGTCAAAGTAGATTTATTCTTTCCTAACACGATAGGTTCTGATTGTGTATCATCTGGCCGCCGCCTTGTCCACGATCTACCTGTTGATCCTGACTTGCGACAATGCGAAAAAGGGAAAATACAAGCACGAAATGTGGGAAACAGCCATCAGCGGCTTCAAGAATTCACTCGGCGTCTTCCTCGACACTGGCCTTTTATTTGCTTTGGCTATGCTGGTCGCAGCCGTCTATCGTCACGGATCCTTGCGTACGAACCCGGGAAGGACGCACTCCCTCTTCCAGTTGACTAACGGCGCTTACGCCGGCATATTTTCCATCTTTCCCCCCCTTCTACTACAGCTGGCCGACAGCAAGCCGACACACCGCCGACTCCGTGCTGTGCTTTGGATGGTCGCCATCATTCTCTCAGTTGTAGCCCTCGTGCTCCACTACTCGCTGCCCAAGGAAGACTATTTACTACAGGAACTCTTCTTCCATGACGCGAACTGGCCTGATGTTTTCTGGGCTCATTATTGTGAGCCCGCGTCTAAGCGCCACAGCCTCGAGATTACATTCAAAGTTGCTTTGGCAGTGCTTGGTATCAACGCTCTCGTCTTTTTTGGCTATAGTGTCCGTCACATCTTTTCAAGCAGCTCCGACAAGATGCTGAAAAACGCTCTCGATAAGCTCAAGGGAATCCCCATTGTACGTTGGCTCGTTGTGCACAAGTATGCTTGTGGGCTCATCAATGCCTTTTTTTCTGCTGTCTTCATGTGGGCTCTCCTCGGCGAATTCACCGACTACCTCAACGCCGTCTCCAACATCATGCAGAGCAGCATCGACTACACCAAATGGAGCTATGGTCAGGTCCTAGCCCTAGCGACCTGGGTGCCGGTCTTTATAGAAATTGTTGTCATTTACATTTGTAAGTCTGGCAATTGTATTTCTTCCCCTCTCTCTCCCTCTATCTCTCAACTAACTGGTCAGACGGCACTGAAACTGCTCTCGAGAACAAAATGCCCGATGGCTACGGTATTAAACTCGGCGAAGTCACATATGCAAGTGTAAGTCAAGAGGAAGGTTATGCCAAAGCAGTGGCAATGACCCAAGGTGGTCCCAAGGTGGTGGTGGTGTAGCCGTTGTGCCGGAGCCTCTGATTTCAATTTTCTGTGTCGTCAGAGATTGGGTAAAGCTGCATTTACTTAGGCTTGATTTGTCATCATTTACACCATCAACGAAGCCTTGTTTTCTATTTCCTTAGAAAGAGGCCGGTGCTAACTTTGGTCTACCAGATATAATGCCTCCGGTCGTAACTATTTGGTTAGTAGGGTTTTACTCAACGGTGTGATTTACAGTCACAAATTGTGACTGGTAGAGAGCGCTTCGAGGCTCTTGTTAAAACCCAATTGCGCCCAACCGTACAACGATCACGTTAAAAGAGGCTGAGTTTTCAAATGATTGAGTACGGGCGACATAGCCTAGTACATTGAGATAGATCCCATACAGTCCGTCGACTTTACCAAAGGCCGTTCTTGACATGGTAGGCGTGCTTCTGCAAGGTGATTTGCACGCCTGGCGTCTATTTACTTTTAAATGTTATATGGACATCCATTTCTCCAATGATGGTCAGTGTTCTCCCATCAATTTCAAAAGCTTCTTCGAGATCATCGAAACATTCATGTTCGGCGTCAAATTCTTGATGAGTGTGTGGTCACGTGCCCAGACACGTGTCAACTGGTCCAAATGTAACTGAATTACAGGCTCAGATGCCTTTCAATCAGTTTTTTTTGTTCCATACATGGCTTTTATTGTATTTGAGTTCTAACTGATTGGTTCCCTTACTTTTGTAAGTGGCAAGGCCGTCGTGTTCAAATGCAGCACATTTTGAATGTAAGTGAGCGTTACTTGATGGCCGTGATGGACGCGTAATTCTTCTTCTACCCCTAGACCAACTTTTTTCTCAAAGACAGACACGCGCAGCACTTCAGCGCGGAAAAACATAGACCGGCGCTTCGCAGGGCGGTTGTTATCTGTTATGGTCTAGATTCGTGCTCCAAAGATCGACAGCGCTATATCTTCTTATCTCGGCTTCTTCTCCACGTTGGTGCCTAGTATGCCCATCTTCCGGCACTGGAATGCATTGCACCCTTATTGGCTGTCCTCCTTACATACTTTCTTAGCTCTGTTCGTGTCAATGAAATCAGTTAATAATTTCTGGCCGGCCGAGTGTCTGGAAGGGCTTTGACGCGTTTCGTCATCGCCACGTGGCTTGAAACGAGAGAGGTTCCGACTTCGGAATATTGTCAGTATGGAATGTTGCCCAGTTCGTAATCACATTTCACAAGTCGATCGTGGGCGGCCACGTCTACTTACAACTGAGGCGCCCGGACAATCTTGATAGGAAGCAGAAAGCAGTAATTAGAGGCTGAAATATGAATGCGTCTTCGTATTTATCACGCATCACGTCGTTTTAACAATCAACTTCAAGCATTGATCTCCATAATCAGCTCAAGCGCACTTCCACAATAACACATTCTTATAAGAACAGATGGCAAAAAAGTCAAGGACTTTCAAGTGTAAAAAAGAACTCGTAATGATGGAAAAGTGGGTTTCTTTGCCCGGTTTTAACTTGATTTTCTACTATTTTGGCCCCCCTTTTCTTCGGTCCGATCACAAGCATAAAGGCCGTGCTTATGTAGAAAGTCGGACGCGTTCTTGTCTTGTTTGTATTTTCGTACTCTTCCCGTTACAATGCTGCCGTCACCATGAAATACGACTACCTCAGCCATGGGCTGAACGTGCTGCCTCGCGGCATGTTGAATTTAATGTCATGCAAAGTGATGGTTTTGGCATTGGTCGCCGGACTGCTGGTTTGGTATCCGCTTGCACACTCCTTCTCCTACCAAGTGAGTTCTCTTGGCTTCCCGCTGCAACCCTGCCTACAAAATGGAGGCTGACAAGACGGCTTGCGTAGGGCCTTGCCACGGCAGCCGCGGCTACGACCGCAGCCTTGTTGCCCTCCCGCCAAGACCGGCCCCTTGTTCTATACACCTATGCGGAATCTGATGCGAGCCGGCAAAACCTGGAGTTTTTCGTGAAAAAAGGCCTCCACGGTGCTGCCGATTTCGTCTTCATCTTCAATGGCGAGACAAACGCCACGACACTCATCCCGCCTCTCCCCAACGTCCAGATCGTGGAGCGGGACAACACCTGCTATGACCTGGGCGCCTTTGGGAAGATTCTCCTCGAGGGGGACCGGTGGAAGCAGTACAAACGATTTATCCTCATGAACGCAAGCGTTCGAGGACCGTTTTTCCCCAATTATATGAAGCCGTGCTGGACAGACGTTTTTCTCAATCGAGTCAACGAGAAAGTAAAGGTACAATGTTCCCCGCTGTTTTCGCTTGACAGCCTGGTGATTGCGATTGAAAGATAGGGGGGTGCTAACAGGTGCTACAGCTGGTCGGCACGACCATCAACTGCTTTCCACGGCCGCACCTACAGTCCATGGTGCTGGCCACGGACAATGTCGGAATGTCCATTCTACTCAATCCGGAGCTGGCCACCTCACTGCAGGCCGAGGACAAATGGGGTGGTAAAAACGACCCGGTCGGGCTTTCGCACTGCTTTGAAAACCGGAGCCGGGCCGTGCATTCCGAGATTGGCACCACTGGGCTCATTCGCTCCCAAGGCTACGAGATTGACGTGATGCTGACCTCGTTCAGCGTCGACGAGGAGGATCTCACATCTTTTTGCTCCAGCAGCAAGCGTGGAGAAGACCCGCTTGTTGATAACCACTACTTTGGCACCAACACCCATCCGTATGAAATGGTGTTTATGAAGACGAACCGCGGCGTCGCCGTAAAGACTATGGAGATCATGACAAAGTTGCACCTGAGCAGGGGTTGGTCGAGCTGGGATGCGTGCCCATCTCAGATTGAAGGACCGCAATAAACGAGCGCTCAAAGGCAAGGGTTTTCCATTTTTGGCATTTTATTGGGTACAATAGAAGGGTTATAGATTGATAGAAATGTGACCGCACCAGACTCCATATCTGCGTTTGGGGTTTAAGCTGAAAAGTGTAAAGGCGACTATCAACCTACAATAACTTGGATATAAATTCTACGAATCTAGTTATAAAGCTTAGTGTATGCACAAGATTATGATAAGATTATGATAAAACATGCTATCATGTTTCAATAAGAGTTCGTCTAGCCGGGCAATGCCAACTGGCTATCGGGCAGTATACGACGTAGAGCTTGACCGTGGTCATCACAGCTAGTTGTAAAGTACCGGTAACGCATATAAAAAGTATTTTTTAAACCAGTTTTTTACTTGTTTTTTGATGAAAATACCAAGAAAGCCCGAAGTTATATAGGCTATACAAAGGTGTGGTATAATTATGAAAGCTATTCGAGATAAACTGATTGTGTATACAATGGTCGAGGCGTAATGGAAATAGCCTGTAATTTTGCTGTGTTACTTCGTAAATATCAAGTACACTGCCCGGCTAGCAGCCTTGGAGACACTTCTGTTTCAGGCCGATGCGAAGCTGGTCGTCTGTGATGACCACGCGTTCACGAAACCTATCATACCAAGTGGCTGAGTTATCCTGTTGACACCGTCTGTTTTGGCAGATTCGTGGAATTCAATGGCAAATATTGGGTGAGAAATGCAAAAGCTATAAAACAGCACTCGTACAAGCTTGTAGTTGGACAAAGCTGAGTATCATTGTGTAAGAGCCTGATCTCAGTGAGTCTGGCAGAATCTGTAGTTGTACGAGCTGCATATTCCCTTTGAGATGCACAATTCACAACTAACTAGCAACTTTGGTGTAGCGGTAACATCTGGGCTTTCCATGCCCAGGCCTCGGGTTCGACTCCCGGAAGTTGCATTTTTTTGGACACTCCTGGGTGCTGGGCTCTAGTCTTGGCACAGGCCTAAAAAGGCCTAATCGGTGCATTACTTTTTTCCTCATAACTGTAAGCCCAACTGTAAGCTTGTTGTTAAAGGCATTTTCAAGTTTTTACCTTGTTATATACACTCAAATAAACTTTTACTTTTTATAAAAAAGTACATCTTGTGTCGTTTTACGGAATTGTGACTCCAAGTTTGTCCCTGACCAGATCTAGCCACAATCCGTGAAAGCCAGTGTCTCGCAGCCCTGTGACATAATCTGCAAACTCTTTGATCTGCAGATACTGCTTTGGGCCAAATCTGAACGGTTCCAGAGCCTGGATCAGCGCGTTTACTTCCTCTGGCAGCTCCAGTGTGACCAAGAGCAGTAAAAAATTTGCGCCAATGCCGGACGCGTCTTGGGCACCGATATTCCGGGCAAAAGCAGACAAGTCATTTAAAATGCTCTGAGCGTACTGCCTTCCCATCTCATCAGCAACGCCCAGTGGATGCCTCAGTCGGTGTATGAGAATCAGGCCAGCGGCCCTGTACATGCGAGCCTGTGCCAGCATAGCCGTCATCTCGGCCGATGTGAACGGATGCTCCAGTGGATATTCCGGCTCCCATGAGCAGATTTGGCGCTCCACAGCAGAATAGGCATCACCGTCGATTTCTGTTGCGTCCTTGTTGTCTGCTCCATGCTCTCTGGCAGGAGCTGGAATGTGCATCTTGGCACGGTGACTACAGACGCACAGATCGTAGAGAAGCGGCAGCAGCGTTGCCGAGATGCCGAGAAACCGATCGACCACAAGACGGCCCCCGAGGTGCAGCCGCACCACAGGGACTTCGCGGCGAACGAGGCACTGGACCGTGTCGACAAAGACAGAAGCCAACGTGGCGGGATCCCAGTCGGGATCCTGCAGCAGCGCTGGGAACCATTCCCTGGCCGTCAGCAATGAGCTGCGCACAATGATCTGGGTGCATGGCCACGCGATCAGGACGTTGTAAACAAAGAGGACCTGTCCGAGCATCAGGACGACGGCAGCATCTTGAGCGCTTTTGGGCGTAACCGAAGACCGAACTAGCTCTCGGAGACAGCCTGTGCCTCGGGCCAGATCAATAGAGGCGGCCTCGAGGCCCTGAAAGTCCAAATGTCTAGCACCCAGCAGATCAAAGACGCACTGGTAGGCATCGGTCAGAACGAGGGGCGCGTGGCTAAAGAGCCGCCGGACAGTGTGCTGGTAGTGCGGCGACAGGCTCTTGGATATGAGCCAGTGGCGGTGTAGACGGAAGAACCCGTCTTCCGTGGTCAGGACATGGTTGAAAAGTTTCCGTGAGAGACTAGGCTCTTGAAGTAAGCCTAGGTCCAGGCGTGGTTCAAGGTACGCCTCTCGTCCTCTGGAATGACAATAATCGGGCAGAAGCTGATCCGGCGCTTGACTTTTTTGACTCGAGAGGGCAAACAGTCCCATAGTTCCGTAGCTAAAGTCTTTGACGATCGGCGGGCGGCCAAACCGCTTCCTGGTCCTCGGATGACAAGTCCGGCCAAGACGAGAGCACCTTAAGCAGGAGACGGCCGGTTCATGGCTGTCCCATTGGCACTTTGTTCTGTTTTGGTAGCAGGATGTGCATGCTTTGGTAGTGTTTTTGGTGCTCATGCCTGAAAGAAGTATGCAGAAAGATGTACGCTCTGAGAGTTGCTTATCCTGTCACCCTGTCTGACAGCCCCATCTGGTTTATCAGCTTTATGCGCTTGACCGGAAACTTTTTGCCAGTTTTGGATTAGCGTTGGTTTCTGTGACAAGGGTTCATATAAGCTCTGAGCGAGGACGTTGCTGATTGTGAGTTATCGAGAGCATAAATAGGTCCATTGAGGAAGAATATTGTACATTGTTCTCTCTGCGACAAGTCAATCCAAACACGATGATGAGATTTGCCAGTGAGTGCTCCAAATCCTTTTGAAGGCGAAAATGATCATCTTAGCTTACATCTCTTTTCATAGGCCCCAATGAAATGAGGACCATTGTCCGGGAAGATCTCGGCTACTACCACTCAGTTCTCGTCGGTGGCGTCTACGAGCTTGAGGAGACAGAAGTCGACCTCTTGAATCCGGCCGTTTTTTCCGGTCCTTTGAAATACTGTATCGACAAGCATGCCACCTTGACCGTTATCGTCAAGGACAAACACACTGAAAAGGCGTATTATGAACAGGTACCCACCATGGACCTTGGCAACCATATAGAGGTCTGCCCGAGCGAGGAGGGCAAAGGCCTGGATGAAGTGGCACGGATTGAAGAGCACTTTTCAAGTCTCCTCAAGGTGCCTTGGTCCTCGTCCACCTGTCCGCCCTGGAAAGTGGTGATTCTACCTCTGCCAGCTTCGGGCAGCTCGTGCCCGAACCGCCATCTCATCACCTTTGCCTTTTCACACGCTCTCGGAGACGGCATTAGTGGGCTTGTCTTTCATCGCACCCTCCTAGAAGCGTTGCGTCAGCCCATGACCACCGGGCTGTCCCCGTCAATGCTGCACCACATTGCGCCGGGCCAGCAGCTGCCGGCTCCGTTTGACACCCCCCAACGGCTTCCGGTATCGTGGGGCTACCTGATGGCGCCGCTCCTGGGCGCCCTTTTGCCTGCCTGGCTCGGCGAGCTGCTTGGTTTCAAGGCAAGTGTGGCCAGCCCCGATGCAGGCACGTGGACTGGTCCGCCCATGTCTCTCCATCCCAGCGATCCGGCGGCCACCTGCATTCGACTGCTCGAGATTGACAGTGCAGACGTCGAAAAGGCACTCCGGACTGCCCGGCGCCACGGCGCCAAGCTCACGGCCGTCATGCACCAGCTCATCATCCGGGCGCTCGACAAGGCCGTGCCCGATGCGGCCGTCACCAACTGGCTGTCAAATTCGGCCGTCAACATGCGGCCTGCCATTGGGGCTTCCCAGGACCAGATGGGGCTGTTTGTCACTGTATGCATCCAGTCGCACCCGCGCGTATCGGCATCGTCGCCGCTGTCCGAGGCCGACTGGGCAGCCGCTCGGCAACTCACAGAGAAGTTGGCCCTGAGCGCCACCATCTTGCAGGATCAGCCTATTGGGCTCCTTCGTTACGTACCCAACATGCGAAAGTGGACGGCGGGCAAGATTGGACAGCGGCGCGATGGCTCCTACGACGTCAGCAATCTGGGCGCCTTTGTAGATGTACAGGACAATGGCCATGGCTCCTCGCTCAGACGCTGTGCGTTGACAAAAATGGCCTTTTCTCACTCCACCAGTCCCGTCGCCGAGCCCTTGGTCCTGAGCACAGTGAGCGTCAAGGGAGGAAGCCTGATGATCTCGGTCGGCTGGACTCCCGGTTCTCTGGGAGTGCCCGGGGCCTCTGAGCTCGAATTTGTAGACGGCTTTTGTGCCTCTCTACGCCAGGGTTTCAGGACACTAGAATGACGGTATCATGACGGGATGGCGCCTTGTGCGAGTTTCGAGACGTCACCTAGTGGAATGTTACTACGACTTGGTAGTCATTACCGCATAAGAGCAGACAAGACAAATTAGATGTAATGAAATAGATGGAGCAAATGTATTAAAATATAACCCGAAAAACACAGCCCGGCAAGAGTCTTTTCTCCAGACAAAAGCTTATCACTCCCCCGTGTCCAGTTCCAGATCCAGCTGCACGCCGTTGCTGATTTCGTAGTCATTTAGCGACAGGTGGTCCTTGAGGGGCTGCTCGCCTTGTCGGCGCACCATGATCTCGCTCGGATCCCGTCCGATGCGTGCTGCCACCATGACCTTGAACTGCCGGATCAGGTCGGTGCCGAGGCACGGAATGGCAGCCTTGGTTCCTGTTGGTCAGTGTGTGGTCAATGGGACCGGGCGGGAGGGTTGAAAAAAGAGGGAAGAGACGAGAAAAAATAAGACGAAAAAGAGACGAAAAAGAGACGAAAAAAGAGACGAAAAAAAGACGAAAAAAGACGGAAAAAAACGAGAAAAAGGTAAAGAGCGCTCAACATACCAAGACGATCGTTGACGTGCACGACAATAAACTCGGGGGTAGGGCCGGTAGGAATAGCCACTTTCTTGTCGTCTCGGCCACGATCTCGGCCGCGGTCTCGGTCTCGGTCTCGGTCTCGGTCTCGGTCTCGGTCGCGGCCGCGGTCTTGGTTCCGGTCCCGATCTCTACCCTTGTCCCCAAAGTCGCTTCTTTTCTCGCGCTCATTGTATCTCCCAGAGTCGCCATGGCCGTTGCTGCCATCACCTGCAGCTGCAGCTCCCGTCCGTTCATTCTCGTCGTCGACTCGTTTTTCCTTTACTTTGAACCCTCTGAAACCGCCGCCGCCCTTCTTGTGCCGATGCCGCTCACGCTCGGAGCCGCCGCCGCCGCCCGCAAAACGCTCTTTGCCGTCCGCGTCCTTGTCCTGGTATCTGTCACTCCCACCGCCGCCGCCGCCGTTTTTGTCACTATCGCGGTCTCGCTGCCGGTCTCGATCCTGGTAACGGTCGCGGTAGTGATCCTGGTAGCGATTTCGGTCCCGATCGCGATCGCGGAAACCACCTCGGTCGTAATCCCGGTCACGGTCGCGATAATCTCTCCTTCCGTAGCTGCCTCCGCGCTCACCGCCACCGCCGCCGCCGCCGCCGCCGCCATCACGGTACCGGTTGCTTCGATCTCTCTCCCAATCTCTGTCTCCCTCTCGCTCTCTGTTCCGGTCCTTGTCTTTTGTCGAAGCGTCGGCTGGTTGCCGTGGAGACCGGCTGCGACTTCGACTTCGCCGGCCAGATCGGTCGCCGGCCTTGGCCGTTTTGTGCTCTATTTCTCCTTCCTCCATTCCTTATTGTTGACTTGCTTCGTTCTTTTTGCAGTGCAATCGCCTCTGAGCAGATGTGGCGACGCAGAGAATGCCTGGCCCAGATTGCCTCATAGCTCCGAATTGGCGTTACTTCAGTAGCAGCGCAACCCAAAAAAAGGCGGAACACACTGGCAGAATCGTATCGTCTCCACATAACGCGCCCAGCCAAACAAATGAGTTGCAGCAAAATCTCAATACTTTATCCTTTTTATTACATATTGAAAATACTACTAATAACAACAAAAATCTGACAGTACGTGATCCTATCAGCCATAACGGCAGTAAGAACTAGGGCTTTTTCTTTTCTTTTTTTGGCCGCCATCCAGTTTGGCTAAACACCATTTTGTTATCTGGGGCAGCTCAAGGAAATCAAACAACTCGCAACCAACCAACGCCTGCCCTGTGAGCCAAAACCACCATGCCATAAACGCCATGAGCCAAACTGGCCTGTAGGGAAGAATGCGCGCCAACCACGAATGCTTGATACAATCGATGCCAGTGGGGCCGAACGAGAAAGATTCAAACTAGACGAAGCGTAGCAGTAAAGCCTGTCTGGCTACTACTCGTTGTGGTGCTTCTTCTTCTTCTTCTTCGGCTTCTCACTGTCGTCGTCGAGCTTTCGCTTGCCATTCGTAGCCGGCTCGTCCGACTCGTCGGCCTTCTTCTCGGCCTTGCGGAGCTTCTTCAGCTCCTTCTTGCTGTGGACAATCGGGCTGCCGCTCTTGTCCAGCTCAACATCGCCGCGCTCAAACTTGCGCTTGAACTTGCTAACGCTGATGCCGGCAGCTGCCGCGAGCCGCTCGTAGTCGGCCTCTGAGAGCTTGGCGGGCTTGGCGGGCGTCTCTGTAAAGGGGGGTAAAGGGTTAGCCATCGTAACAGGAAGAGCACACATAAAGGCCGTCGTAGTTAATCTCTCACCTGTAGTGCCATTGGTCTTGTCGTTGGCAACCTCGCCATCCTCCATGTCGACATCCTCCTGGACCGGCTGGCTCTTCCCCTTCTTGTCCTTCTTCTCCTTCTTGTCCTTCTTGGCAACAGCGGTCTCGGCAGCAGGCTCGTCCGCGACAACACCGTCGGCGTCCTTGTTGTACTTTCTGTCCTCCTTGACCTCGAAAATGCCAGGACCTGCGGAGCTCTTGGGCTCAGCCACGCCGCGAGCAATCGGGCGACCCTCGAGGCGGCTGAGAGTCCGCTCGAGCTTGGCACGGGATGCAATGCCGACAGCAGTGCGCTCGTCGTCCTCGGCAGCTTCCTCAAACTCGGCAAGCGCATCGGTTCTGACACCAAGCGCCGCCTTCGAAGCCAGCATACGGGCCATCTTGCCCTTATTGCGGCCGGTGGCCTGGCCCACAAGCGACGAGTGGTAAATCAGACCATACTTGGGCGTGGAATGCTGGGTCTTGAGCGCACGGAACAGGGCCTTCTCGGCACCGACAATCTGGATGGTGGAACCAGCGCTCTTGGCCAGGTTCATGAGCGAGCCGGTGTGGGCAATCAGCCGGGCGCCGACCAGGTAGCCCACAATCTCGCTCAAGTTGGGCGCAATGGCCTTCATGCGCGACTCCAGGTAGCCGGAGAGCGTGATGCGATACTGCGTGTAGGTGACGACGTGCTCGGCCATCAACTTGATGTTCTCCAAATCTTCCTCGGCAATGTCGACGCCCATGCTGACCTCGGCGGCTGCCTTGACTTGGGCCTCGATCTCCTCGGGTAGGATCTCCGACAGGTCTGCCTCAGTAATGCTTTCTCGCATGCCAATGTTCAGAATGACCTTGGCATAGGCCAGGTTGTCGTTGAGAATCTTGCTCAGCTCGGGGAAGTGCCAGCCGTACCACTCCTTAACGCGCATGGCATATGTGTTGAGCTCCTTGTCGAGATCGTCCAGGAGCGCGACGGCCTGGATAATCATGACGTCCACCTTGTCGGCAGAAAACTTGAGCTTGTGGCGCGAGATCGAGTGCGACAAGCCCAGAGACATTGTCTTCATGTCATCCTCGTCGATGCCCGGAATGAGGTCGGCCAAATTTTGGCGAATGCCGCGGAAGACCTCGCCAGCCAGCGAGCCAGGCCCAGCCGGGATCGGTGTGATGTTAAAACCGGGCAGCTTCTGCAGCGAAACGCCCAAGTTCTTATCTGCAATGGCCAGCGAAAACTTCTTCTCGTCCTTGACAGACTCCAAGAGCTTCTGCAGAAATGGCGGCACCTTTCCGTCGACCAGCTTGTCCCAGTCATTCAGCGCAGCGGCGGCGCTGTCCCACTTGACAAACTCCTTGAGTTTGAGCCTAAAATAAAGCATTGGCATGATTGTTCGAAGGCGGAGGAAGCTGTTGGTGATACGTACTCTTCATGGATCTTATCCAGACTTGAGATGCGCACGCTCAAGTCTTCGCGCTCCAGCAGCTTCTTGTCCTTTGCCTTGAAAAGGCCATAGCTATAGAGAAGCAAATGTTAGGAAGACACGACCCGGTAGTCATCAGAAAAGGAGCTTGGCAGCTCGGAAGAGGAAGGAAGCTTCGGTCGCTATTGCTTGCACTTACCCTGCACTTGTCTCGGCGAGAACAAAGAGAGGCATTTTGACGGAAAATATCAATTGCTAGTAAAGATGTTCTTTCCAAGAATAAAACCCAGGTATCGCGATTCGTGATTGTAGAGATATTTAGAGATATTGATGGTGTAGAGGTTGCGGGCCGAAATCGTCAACTTTTTATGGAGGGAAATGAAGCAAAGCAAGACAAGTTTTTTTTCCTTCGCTCTTTTCTGCTAGACGGAAACTTTTTTTTTCTGCCCAACCTTTTCCCGTCGTAGTGGGGCGGTGTAGAACTCAACGCTAATTAGTCAAGGCTAGGGCGCCACATTGAAGCAGCCACACAGTGCCAATATGCGGCATAAGCTTCCCCAGTACGGTGCTTTTGCCTGGCGCTGTTTTCCTAGTTCCTCCCTCAAACAAATCATAAGCTGGAGCTTCGACTGCGCTTTTTTACAGGCAAACAAGGCAAATTGATACAATCCAGTTGCTTCTCTGCAAAAAGGCATATCGTGTTGCCAAAATGGAGGGTCTTTTCTTCAACGCCAACAATGGGTAGGGAAAATTATCTGGTACTTCCATGCCACTGCCATAGAGCTGACCGTTCTTCAGATATATCGAGGGCATCGTCCGAGGCTATCGGAACAGCCTCTTGACAAGCGCCAACTATAGCAACATGACGCAGTGCGAGAACGTGGATGGTGAGTTCTTATCCTACCTACTTGGGATTGCTCTTGGGCTTTCTCCGCGGATGCTGACGATGATGCTTCGTTGCCAGATCTCAAGTTACAACTCGGACCGGCCTACGGCGATTTCCTGGCTTCGCTTCCCCCCAACCCGTCGACGTCGAGCCTGGCGGCCAGGACAACGGACAAGCTGGTATCCGAGTTTCGCTACGTGCGCGCCAACGCTGTCGGCTCGCTGGCGCAGTTCATGGACTATCTCACGTACGGCTACATGATTGATAACGTAGCGTTGTTGATCACGGGGACACTGCACGAGCGCGACACGCGCGAGCTGCTGGACCGCTGCCACCCGTTGGGCTGGTTCGACACAATGCCGGTGCTGTGCGTGGCGACCAACATTGAGGAGCTCTACAACAGCGTGCTGATCGAGACGCCTCTGGCACCTTACTTCAAGGGCAGCCTGAGCCACCAGGACCTGGACGAGCTCAACATTGAGATTGTGCGCAACACGCTGTACAAGAACTATCTAGAGGACTTTTTCAACTTTATCAACACCCACCCCGACATGGAGGGCACGCCCACGGCCGAGGTCATGACAGAGATCCTCGAGTTTGAGGCCGA
Organism: Graphilbum ipis-grandicollis; assembly: GCA_019925625.1. NCBI lineage: Eukaryota > Fungi > Ascomycota > Sordariomycetes > Ophiostomatales > Ophiostomataceae > Graphilbum > Graphilbum ipis-grandicollis. Next base: position 566,358 of record JADHKH010000012.1, on the reverse strand, counting down.
CCGCCGCGCCATCAACATCACCATCAACTCCTTTGGCACCGAGCTGACCAAGGCCGACCGCAAGAAGCTGTACCCCAGCTTTGGGCGCCTCTACCCCGAGGGCACGCTGATGCTTTCGCGCGCCGACGACATGGAGGGTGTGCGTCTGGCTGTTGACGGGGCCTCAGACTACAAGGCTTTCTTCGAGGCGGCCAATCTTGGCGGCGGTGCGGCCGGCCCAGGCAACATGGGCGGCGGTAGCGGCAGCGACGGTCGCAGTCTCGAGGACATGTTCTACCAGAAGGAGATGGAGATTTCCAAGAATGCCTTTACTCGGCAATTCACACACTCCATTGTGTACGCTTGGGTGAAGCTGCGCGAGCAGGAGATTCGCAACATTACATGGATTGCCGAGTGCATTGCTCAGAACCAAAAGGAACGGATCAACAACTATATCAGCGTCTTTTAATCCTCGCTTTGTCGTCAAATTACTGTTTTTTTGTTTTTTGCGTGGCTGTCTTGTCCTGTTTTCGCCGTTGGCATTGATCAGTATCGCACCCTTTACGCGTTATCATTTGCTCAGCAAAGCTGTCTGTGTACAAAGCTAGACATGTCCCAAGGATGGCGTCGGGATTCGCTTTTGAATAGCAGTATGTTTTGGTAGTTTGTATCATGTTTATGGATGTTCTTATTCTTGGCTTTTGTTTCGTTTGTTCACTTTCTAGTTTTTTTTGCTTCTTCGTATTGTACATTGAGAATATCAGGTTCCCTGCTTTACACGGCTGCAACGGCGAATCCGTGATGCTATTTTAACAAGGCAACAAAAGTGCAATGCGTACGTCTAAACGGCACATCCATCGTTTCAGCCCTTGCTTGTTGGTCTCGGCAACCTTGAGCTGTTCGCCTCCCATCTGCCCACACTAGAATGCAATCTGCTCTTTCCAGGTGGCCGGAGACAGGCCCAGAGTGTTGATCAGATTGGTCCAGCGCTCGCTGCCCTTTTCCTTGCGGTCCAGGTAGCGCAGCATCTTTTGCCGGCGATGACAGAGCAGGCGCAGATTGCGGTGGTTGGCCTTGTCCTTGAGCATGATGCGGCCCTCGAGCTGTTGGGAGAGAGCGCGAATCTTTGTGGTCAGGATGGCCACTTGCACCTCTGGCGAGCCGGTATCGGGCCCACCGCGCTGCAGCACCTCGCGCGGTGGGAGGTCGGGGGCGCGCGGCTTGGGCTGTAGCACCAGGTCGGTATGGTGGCGGCCAAAGACCTCTATGCAGCGCCGGATGTTGGCGTGGCGGCGGCCCTTGCTGCTGGCGTTTTCGAGCGCCGTGATGCGCTCCAGCGCCACGACGGCACGCTGGTGCCGGGCCTCGTGCATCTGGCGCTCCTGCTCCTCGGCGACAGGGTCGACCACGATGCGGTTCGAGCTCTCCGTTGGCTTGCTGATCTGGTAAGCCATCTGGATGGCCTCGTCGAGCTCCTGCCGCGTCAATTGGTAGTTGAGAATGTGCGTCGACGTCGGCAGCGGGTGCGGCTCCTCCATGGCCACGCCGTCCTTGTCGGTGCTCGGCGTCGACAGGGTGGCCTGGCCGGCCGAGTCCAGTGACTCTACAAACGGCGTCGGCAAGCCGTGGATCTGATCGCCCCAGCCAGCATCGCGCGCCTTTTCAATCTCCTGCCGCCGCTGCACATTTACCGCTCGGCGAGCCTGCATCTGCGCCCACCGGTACGGGTCCTGCTTCTGGATGCGCTTCTTCTCCCTTTGCGAAAGTTGCGCCGTCTGCACCAGTGGCTGCAGGCTCTGGGCTGCTGCCGTTGTTTGTCTTGCCGCCGGTCGTAGACATACTAGAAAAACGAGACTGGTATTAGCATGATGATGCTCTCGGACCATGTCGGGGCCATGCTATGATTTCTTGGCGTCGTGCTCACAGTTGAAAATGGACAGCCCTCGCGGGCATGATATACGGGGCGTCATGGCTGTTGGCTGACCTCGCTATGCTCCGTACCCAAGGCTCCGTCCCACGATATTCGGCTGTCAAAGTCTCCCTCGATCCATGTGAGCTTCCTAAAATTTGTCGTTGGCGTATTTCCAGATACGGACTAGCGCGCTCTTGGAACAACCTATATCCGAGCCATGATGCGAGATCTTGCGTCGTACCTTTTGAGGAGATCGGAAGCAAGCCGACAAAATCTGTTCGAGGTATTTTGTTCCTAGTCATCACTCTTGAGGTGTGCTTCGACTGAAAAGGGGGAATCAAATCAGAAAGATTCCATTCCGGCGTTCCATGAAATCACGTGACCAGGCTTGAAACTTATCTCTAATTATCTATATCTTATCGGCACGTGGTATATTTAGGCCATCCTGCCTAGCCCTGGCGGGGGCTTTGGCACACAAGAAAATTCACGATTAGTTATTAATTTTGGCCATAATTCCGACCCCTCGAAAAAAGTTCTAGGGCCTCTCGATTTTTTCCTCATCTACATCCAGTCGAGATCAACGCCTTCCCTTCTCACGACGACAGTCTTTCTTCCCCCTCCACAACCACAAGAAATCTGTCAAGATGGCCACCGCAAACCTTCCCGCCAGCTTCGCTGCCACCAGCCAGGACATTGAGATGCTCCTGGCAGCTCAGGCCCACATTGGCTCCAAGAACCTGCAGGTTCACATGAACCCGTACCTGTGGAAGACCCGTGCCGACGGTGTCAACATCATCAACGTTGGCAAGACCTGGTAGGTTCTTTGTCTGGGTGTGGGTTTGGAAGAAAAGAGGAAGAGGGAGGGCATAAGGGCCAGAAGCATAATTCTCAAGGGAAAATGCGCAGAGGAAACGAGGCTCTGTGAATTTTGGCTAATCCAATATTCAGGGAGAAGATTGTCCTCGCTGCCCGCATCATTGCCGCTGTTGACAACCCGTCGGATGTCTGTGTCATCTCTGCCCGCCCGTACGGCCAGCGCGCCGTGCTCAAGTTTGCGTCGCACACCGGCGCTCAGGCCATTGCCGGTCGCTTCACCCCCGGTAGCTTCACCAACTACATCACCCGCTCGTTCAAGGAGCCGCGCCTTATTGTGGTGACGGACCCGCGCACCGATGCCCAGTCCATCAAGGAGGCCAGCTACGTCAACATCCCCGTCATTGCCCTGTGCGACACCGACTCGCCGACCGACTTTGTCGATGTCGCCATCCCGACCAACAACAAGGGTCGCCACGCCATCGGCTGCATCTGGTGGATGCTGGCCCGTGAGGTCCTGCGCCTGCGCGGCACCATCTTCAACCGCGAGACCCCCTGGAACACCATGGTGGATCTGTACTTTTGTATGTTTTACACTCCTACCCTATTTAGGTTTTTCATTTTTGGATGCCTTGCTAACCATCAATCAGACCGCGACCCCGAGGCCGAGGCCGAGGAGAAGGCCGAGGAGGAGAAGGTTGCCGTTGTCGAGGAGGAACCCGCCGCTATCGAGGCTTCTGCTTTCGCTGGCACGGGCGACTGGGAGGCTGCTCCGGCCGGCTTTGCCGGCGCCACTGCCAGCGGCTGGGACGATGCCGCTCCCAACCAGCAGTGGAGCGCCGAGACCGGTGGTGCCCAGTGGGGCGACGAGGCCGCTGCTCCCAAGGACGCCGCTGCTGCTACCCAGTGGTAAGCGGCCCGGCCAGTGCCACAACCACGGCTGTCTCTTCTTTGTTAGCTTGCCAGCGAGGACGTGGAACGGAGATCTTTCAGAGAGTTTTCTGTTTCTATTTTCTTTCGTGTTTTGGTCGTTTTTCGGTTTTGTAGGGCGCGGTCGGTGTTACCATGGTTATGCTAGCCAGTGTCGAAGCAACGCTGAAAGGGATGGGAAAGGGGAATCAAACAAAAAACTCAGGAGGGAACAAGAATCGGGAGGGGGGAAAGGCAAATGAGGACAGGTTTTTTTCATTTTGTCCTTGTTCTTCCCGACTGCTGCCATGGACGGCTGCACTCGCCCGCAAAGAAAAAACAAGAGGAAAGGGTAAAATTGTTGGAAAGAGCCGGCTCTTGGTGGATTGGGAGTTTACTTGAACCGCACTTATGAGGGAAAGATACTTTGTCCGGGATGGAAGGGCTGGGAGACTGGGAAAGCAACTGTCTTGATGCTGGAGAGGTTTAACCAAAAACTTCTCTTGCTGAGGACCTGCGCTATCCATTTCTGTCTCTCAGTTTGCCCATTTCAGGCGGAGGGAATGCCCTGTGGGGGTCAAAAGGGATTGGCTTAATCGTGATTCCGCTTCTATTTCATCAACGTCTCTTTCTGCTCGCAAGAGTTGTAATGATCTGTTTACAACCCGAATAAAAATTCGAAACCTCAACCATGGCACGATAACGTTGTAATAGTGTATTATGAGGTAAGTCTTGTAGCTACTATAGAAAATTGTAATACTGTTATATGAGGTATGTACTTGTAGCTACTATAGAAAGGATATCCATTCTTGTTTTCAGGTTAAAGCGGTAATCCATAAATTTTGGGATGCTTTGGTTGTTGCGTCTAAACTCGCCACCGTCATCAGCATTGGGCCGAAATCAGCGCATGGAACAACCTTTTTTGGCTGTCTATATGGAACAGCCCAATGTCATCCTGTTTCTATATCTCATGCTTTTGGACAATAGTAATGGCGAGATATAGTGTTAAAGCTTTGTTTCCATCTTATATCATAAGTCGACTGGCTCGTCAGCTAAGCGAAGCATTCAAGACCCTATTACTGTTGATCATGCAATTTCCATGAGACGGCCCAAAGCCAATAGCATAAGCACAAACGGCCTTGAAACGGCCGATCATGTACAGCCTGATCGGCGCAGACTTTCAAAGTAGAATGACGTCTTCACTGTGCTCCTCGGACAAAACATCAGATCCTCCACCTTGACGGAATATGGCTAAAGCATGCAACGGGATGAAAGTACTAATGATATTGAATTGGCAAACCCACTCCTACATTCACAGCACATAATCTATTGGCACTGCGTAGTGTGTTGGCAGGTATAGCGGCCGTACTCTAACACACCGAATGGTTGTTTCATCGCCTCTCGCTCCACAAAACTTGGCGTGATAGACCACGCAACTGCTTGCTATTCGTGTATGCAAATACTAGAGTACGCACTCTGTATGCACACCTAGTCATTCTGGGAAACCGGTTTGCCTGCGCTGGCTCCATGCCAAGCGTGTCCATAGATAAGGGAAAAGGAAGAAAGCAAACTAGTCTCGATGCCAGCATCATACCAGGGGCCCATAGGGGCTTTCTTGAGTTGATTTGGCGCTGCGCACGCCAGAAGAGGTAAGTGCCCGACAAGTTTGAAAGGGAGCAAAGCAAGAAGCACTTTTGCACCGAAGAAACAACCGATTACTAGTGGAAGAACATGTCCGGTGGCTGCCTAGCGAGCAAAGTGATCGAAGCAGAATTTGGCATGTTTTCTTGAAGCAAGGAAGGGAAGTACAGAAATGCCATTTGAGATGGAACGACGACCAATGATGACAAGCCTTCTTCAGCACACTAGCTGCTAAATCTTCATCTTCACACCCTCCTCCCAGTCTGCCATTTGTGCATGTATGTATTTATAAATAATTGTGCTTTTCTTAGTTTCTCGGCTGCTATTGCTGTAACTGTAACTGGCTTCGACCTTGCCGTGGGAAGAGGCAGCCAAGCCAACCTGTTTGACGTTGCGTGATCTCTCTTTTTTCCTTATCCGGTGGCTACAGCGAAGTGTACAACACCCGCTTCCATTCATTTATAGATTGAACTTGCTCGTCTGGATGATCTGTTTGTGCGTGATTTCACGCACAAACAGCTCCATTACCATGGATATCTACGGGTTCAAAATACGCACAGAACGTATGTCGTAAGTACTGTACGGATAGCACTAAAAAGCTCCCGATCCTTTTTTAGGCCTTGCATTAGCGGCGAACATGGCCGAGCAAGAAAACGTGAGGCACTAGCTGTGTGGTACTCTGCATACACTGCAAGTACCTATTACGAATACCCGGAACGAAGGATGCGTGCATTACACCATGAGTGCAATTTTGTAGCAAAATGGTGTGGGAATCAAACACTGTAAACGAGATACGCAATCATATGACTGCAGCCTTGTTCTTTCTCAAAGTCAGGTTTGTCATCCAGCGTTTCAAGGGAGTTGTTGGCTGGGCCTGGCAGTGAGATGGCAGAAAGACAAAGGAAAGATGGCGTATTGTCTCAGCCAAAAAGAGATGACGATGAGGCAAAGGCCACATTTCCGAAAAGCCTTTTTTACTATTCTTTTCGGTTCTTTATTGTCATCGTGGCCACACTTTTTGCTATTTTAGCACTTTTGATAGTTTACAGTGAATAGTTTCACTAGATTATTTTCGCTTCGTCGAAAAGGCTGGAACTCGAGCGAACGATCGTGTTTCGATCGAAAAGAAGTACATTGCATACCCAGTGTATTATTATAATTGGCACTGTCCATTTTTGATGCAAAGTGGACTGGCAGTGATGCCGTCAGCAGAGCTCGGGCCTTGGGGCGGGAAGGTGGTTTGCGAGTTTGCGACTAGGTACCTTGGCACTAACACTAATAACCGCAGGCAGTAAGATATTACTACCTTACGGGACGTTTCTATGTCGCAGTCATGGCCCGGGAGCCAGCCGGATGCGATGGTGGTATGAATGGGCTGCAGAGGATGAGAGTCGATTTGTAGGAGCTTTTTCAGCAATCCTAGCATATTACTGTGATTGCAGAAGAAGAAAAGAAAAAAGGAAAGAAAGACAGGAAAGAGTGAATACAAGCGGAGGAATGTGTCAGTGGGCGTGGGCCAGAAAAGACTCTTACGAGGCTGCGCAGATCAATTTCTGGGCTGAGACAAGACGAGGCTGTTGTGGTGACAGTGTGCAAACGTTTTCTACAACTGATAGCCATGCGACGTCGTGTTACAGCGAGAATTACTACAGCGGGAAGAATGCCAGCATGCGTTGTAAGATAGGGAAAGGCAGGATATATGCACTCTTAAGACGGGAAATGCGTTATCATATTGTTGAACAGAACAGTTGTTCAATGTTTGTCCCGGTTGTTGGTCGCTAAAGGTTAATTCCGTCTGGTGGTAATGCGAGATATGTTGCAACGTGAAATCAGGCATGGAAATCCGCTAGCAAAGCGAGGGGGGCCTTTATGCCGAGCCGGATGAAATGGTATCGCTGCAAAAATAAATCCAGCAATATTGGAGGTGTTTTGGGTGATATCCCACGAGGTGGGAGGGCAAGGGTGGCCAAATCTTGCTTTTCTCACATAATAGTACGATTTATTACCAGTAACAATTCAATAGCCTCCAGGTTTAACACGGCAGACAATCAGGTCAGTCCATACAGGCATGCTTGTCTTGGCATCATATTAATCTGCTCTTCTAAAGTGTCATGGAAAAATGATGCAATGTTGTTGTCGTGACAAGCCGTTATTGGCCGCCGATGCACCCCGTACTTGACAAAAGGGGGCAAGCTGAAAGCAAGGGCCATGAGATACGGTACATCGTACTTGACGATAGGCTTTGTCGCTTGCAGCGGCAATGGAGATTAATCCAAACGCAAAGGCGGAATCGAACAGCATGTGAAAAATTTTAGCTGGCTGGCCCAGGGTTCTTTTGCTCTCTTGCCATGGCCAAGATACCGAGTTGGGCGTACTAGTTGGGTCTATCCAGTTGCCATATCTTGTCATGCCTTGTTCGTTATCAGAGGCATTGAATTGGCCACTCAAAAGCGCATGTTCGGCGCCTTACGCTACGCTATTTCTGAGCAGCTTTCAGACACGGGTGGGGCCATATGTCAGGAAGGAGAGGACAACCTGACGATGAAAGGACAAACGCAAATTACAAGGGCCCTTGGCTCCGCCTGCGGCACCTGCCGAGGCGCCAACAACCGTCATGGCTACAACAGCATCGACGAGAGGAAAGAGAGGCGAAAATGAGCAGACGGAGCGCGAATCAGATCCTGCTCAACAGAGGTTGCCTCCCTGGGCTGACTACAGAGGGTGCCAACAGCCCAATGGTCTGACAATGTGTGTCTCCCTTGCATGTGCCCGGCTGAGAAGACTGAGAGAAAAGGGCCTGCATACGGCAAAACACCGGAATGACCGTTTGAGGCAAGCCGAGCAGAGGAGGGGATTGGGTTTCTCCCCTCATTTCCTCGCTCTGCCCTCCCCCCTGCTCGAGAAGGCGGCCCAGGATCGCTACCGTCCGAGCTTGACCCCATATCGACGCAAGGAACAGGGCGACTAACAAGCATTGCAAAGGAGGGACCAAAGGTTAAAAAGGAAGAGGGAGAGGGAGAGGCGAAACCCGGTTTGCCCCCTTGCTTCCTACACTACACTACATGCGGTTGGAGCCACGACCACAACACGGTCCCGTTTTCATGGTATGTGGAGTTGTGCTGTCTGACAATGCACGCGACGACTCTGCAGCGGTAAGTCTGCATTGTGATATTCCAACGTTCTTTCTTCACAGCAGTGGTCTCAGGTTCCCCGAGAGCAAGTGGTATGTATGAGGACACGGTCTTGGCAAGATTACGAGCAGGGCGCCAGCCAGCCGTGTAGGATCCGAGACTCTAGATATGGACAAATTCACGGATGCGAAATATCGCTTCCATAGAAACCCGGGAGACCACACGGCAAGAAATCATGGTTTGGCGGCGGGATGCTCGCAAAAGCAAAAAAAGTGTCGAAAGGAAGCCCCAGCGGAGGAAGAACTGTCTCACCCCGGGTGATGAAGCTTGGCCATGGACCGGTCTGGGCACGATGGCCAAGACATTGGCCAGACGAGGTCCAGACGCCCGAGGTCGACAGGGTCGTACACTGGGCAACAGAGGGAGAATGTACGGGGCATAAGGGCTTGAAAGAGAGTAGGCAGGACTGCAGTGGTACGACGTAGTGTACTCTTTACGCCTCCTTGTGCTAGCCGGCGGAGTTGTGCGTCTCCCGGCCTCACGATAGTTTTTGTTGTCTTTTTTGGGCTTCACGATAATACCTTACCTAGCTGCTTGTCGCCCTCCCCTTTTCTCCTCTTTTCCCTCTCCTTCGCTCCGCCGCCCCTCCCAATTTCCACGCTACCTTATCACTCCCTCCCCCTCGCCATTTACCCTTCACCGCTGCCGGCTGGTGACTGTAAACATACCCGGAAGAAGCAAGCAAGGGCCGTTCCGGGCCTGGCATTTTGTGTTTCCGCCAGCGTATTTACGCTCTGTCTGCTCCGGCTCTCCTGGACACACAAAAAACAGAGCATCCGCCTTCCCGCCTGGGTAACATTGCTCCCTGTTCCCTTCCCCTCCTTCGCTACTTCACGAGACGGAGTAAAATACCCAATGTCGAAAAAAGAGGGGAAAGCCTGTGAAGAAGGGTGGTCGGCTACTCAGTTTGCGGGGAGAAGCTTTGCATCATGGTGTGCACACTTGGAAGGTTCTTTCACGTCCCCGGGAGCCTTCCAAGCATCACGGCACATTGCGTAGTTTCGGTGATCGGCGCATCCATTTCCAACCATTTGTCGTCTAATTTTATTCCTTCTTTTTATATTTCCTTCCCGTTTCCGTCTTTTCTTGTCTTGACAACAAACGTCCAAGCGCGTTGACCTCGCTCTGCACGGTCCAGGATTTTCAGCGGACCATATCCACAACCGACAGAATACTACTCTACTTCCTACACATGGCGATGCTTTCAGTCTCCTTTCAGGCATAGTGTACACTAATATACGACGACAAGACGAGCGGGACAAGGCCAGAGGCCCACTTTTTGTGATTGGCGGTGGCGGGAGAAAATATGGGCCGCTACATGCATGCTGCAGGGCCCAAAGGACACAGTGCAGGGGGAGAAAGGCAGAGATGAGGGCAACAAAAGACAATGTGATGAGTAGCCGTGCAGTCTACAGTAAACAAGATGATGTGATGAGTGGTAGTGTACGGAAGAGTTTGTACGTCAAGATGCACTTACCGCATTCTTTTCTTTTCTTTTTTGGTCTCAGTCAAGAAAAGACATCATTAAGCGGTTGAGACAATCGCGGCTGCCATTGGCAGGAGCGCCTTAGTGTTGGAGTGTGACAGGCACCAGCTGCTCCCTGCGTAGACTGCTTAGTGCGGTTCTATTATCTGCGCCGAAGAAGCCGGGGGTTTGTATGGGCGATCTGATGGACAAAATGGCTGTCGTCATAGGCAAGGCTCTTGTCCTGCCGTGTGAGGACTGTTCGCACGGAGTGGCTGCCTTTCCAGAATAGCGGCTTCCATGTGCGGCAAAAGCCATGGAAGATGCAAAATGCGAAAATGCCGAAAGAGAAAGAGCCAGAAAGACCAAATGCGCTTGGCTCTACTGCACTGCATTGGGACAATTTCCTCAGGCCTCTTCGCCTCTTTTTTTCCCCATCCTCTTGATACGATGCAGCCGTGCAGCCAATAATGGCTCGGCCTGGGCACGATAAGCAGCGGCTACAGCTGTCTTCCGCCTAGCCAATATGATACGGAGCGTGTCATTGGCGACCGGGCCTTGCCCAACAGGGACTAGTGCCATGCATTATTGTGTTTTTGCCTTGTGCTTGCAAGTACGTACCGGCTATCGCTGAAACCTCAGCCAGCGACTCCGTGTGCTGCACTGAGTGGGTCCGGTCCAGCGCTGTAGCGTAGTGTACACTAGTGCATAGTGTACTGCGTCGTGGCCCTGTTCCTCTGTCTGACATAGGCTACGGCGAACCAGGGGTGGGACGCCGTGCCGTGACGGGTTCATACAGTGCTACTCTTACCGTGCAAGTTGTAGAATGGCGCGAGACAGCCACGGGAAGGAACAGGCGGACGGAGCGAGCATGAAGATCATAGCTGGTGGTGCTGTGTGTAGTGAGTTGCGCTTGCTTGGGGCAGCAGTGCTCATCGTACGATTTGTGACGGGTACAGCCTCGTCCTTTCCCTTTCAGACACCTTTCGGGCCTTCCAACACGGAGGCGCCTTCCCCTCCCTTGAGCGCCCTGCCTGCAAAAGTATCGGGGCCATTTCTGGGACTCTTCAGCACCGATTCTGCCCAAAAAAGAGATCAAGATGGCCGACTGGCTAGTGCCACCAAGAAAGTGTCGGGGTAGATAGACGTACTCCGTACCGTGCGGAGGCCCATGATTAAGAGCAAGAAGGAGCGAGCAACAGCGGGAAGCAGCACGTTAGCAGCTCCGGCGCCAGCACCAAAGACCTTTCGACCGGCTTTAGCGCTAGCCAGCGCCCAGCGCTGCCCAGCCAAGCCCGGTCGCCGAGAAGCTGCAGCCAAAGTCTCGTCTTTGCCTTTTCCGCCTTCTCCTTCCTGCCCTTTCTTCTTATTATCTCGGCCCCGCCCTGAAGTGAGCAAAAACGAGGCCGATGAAAAATACAGCCCCAGCTGCTCGATCGCGATCTCTACTGATCTCTCTTTTTCCCTTCTCGTCTACGTCTTTGGTGGCCCTGGCTGACGACTTTTGGCCCCTCCTTTGATTTTTTACGCTTGTTGCCTCTCCCGCTCGATCGACGGCAGAGTACTTTTCGGCTGGCTTTTGACGTCCCCATTGTCAGCATTTTTTGTTCCTTTGTTGCGTCTTGTGGCTTTTGCCTCTTTCCTTTCACCTCTGCTTTTCTTTTCCCGTCCTCCATTTCCTTTTTCTTCCTTTCTTTATCCTTTTCTTTTCCTTCTTTCGCCCTTTCTCCCTCTCTCTTCCAAGCCGCTCCTTTTGGGCACCGCCACAACACCCACTCTGCATTCTGCGGCTCCGCCTTGACCGCCGACCTTATCTGAACCACGTCGATTCACCGTCTCGACGCCTCCGTTCGGTTATACAGCACGATGCGACTGTGAGCCACTCACGCGACTGCCATAGACCGTCCTCTCATCGTTGCGGCTCCACCATCAAACTCGGCTTTTGTTCTTTTTTTCGCCCGCCTTTTTCGCTCTCGCCCTTGCCTTTGTTCTCGCTCCCCTCTTCTTCTCTCCGCCGTCCATGGCCACTTACGCCGCTGGTCCGCCCCGATTCAACAACACCTGCACCCGCTTTTGCGTCTGCATCGGCCTTTGCATTGGCAGCAGCGGCGGCAGCAGCACTTCCAGCCGCCGCCCTCTGCTCGCCCAGCATGGAGCCTGAGCATCCGCGTCCCTCGAGGCCGCACTACCCTCACCTTCTCGACCTGCATTCCACGCCCGTCTCTTCTCCGGCATCGCCACAACCCTCGGCCCCCTTCCGCCCCGGTAGCGCCGCTCCCGCCTACATGCCGTCGCCCATCTCTGCCAGCATGGCCTCGCCAGGTGCTTTCGGGCACGACAGCACCGTCACAACACCGGGCGGGCCGTCTCCCACTCCGTATTCGCACCTGATGCATCCCGTGAGAGAGTGAGTATTTCTGCGGCTTTGTTGTGTCAAATTTGCAGCGTGTCCCTCTCTATTTTTTACTTGGCTGACCCCCAGAACGCACACCGCCTATGTCGACCGCGACTTTGCTACCGGCCGCAAAATGATCAATGAGTACCAGGTCATTGAGGAAATCGGCCGCGGGCAGCACGGCAAGGTCAAGCTGGCCTACAACCCCCAGACAAACCAGTCGGTGGCGATCAAGATCATCCCCCGCCTCTCCAAGACCCGCCGTCTCGGAAAGGTGTCGGCCGCAGACCCCCGCCAAAATACAAAACGCGAAATTGCCATTCTCAAAAAGATCCGCCACAAGAACGTTGTGGCGCTGCTCGAGGTCATTGACGACCCGGAACTGCAAAAGATTTACATGGTGCTCGAAAATGTCGAGCGGGGTGAGATTGTGTGGCGCAAAAAGGGCATTCCCACCATTTGCTATTTCGAGCGTTACCGGGTCGAAAAGGGCGAGCGCGGCGAGGAGTTGGCTCCTGGCGAGACCAACTGGACGGCCGTGCTGGAGCGCACTGCTACCATTCGCGCCCTCAAGGAGGCCCGGGCTAAGAATCTGCCGCCGCCCGTCAACAGGTGGACCACCGAGTTTGGCGTCACTGCCGACGACCCGGCCGACCAGCTGCCCTGGTGGTATGTTTCTGATCCGGGCCCCAGCAACGAGGCCGCCTTCCGGGATTCGCCCGCCATCTCCCGCTCTGCCTCCCGCGCGCCCTCTCGCGTGCCCTCGTCGGTCTCCGTCGCCAGCGTACAGACACGTCTGTCGATGGACTCTGGCCCAGCCCCGCTCTCCATGGTGGCCAACGACGGCGACTCCGGCTCGGAAGCCATGGCGGCCAGCGGCACCTATGGCCGTGGCACGGGTGGCGGCCGCGTCGCTTCTGCCTCTGCTGCTGCCCTTGACGGCACCATGTACGGCGCCTACGACGAGGGCGACACCGCCAGCATGCACCGCCGCTCCCCCAGCATTGTCGAGTCCGTCATGTCGCAAATATCCACGGTCGACTACACCGCCATGGTCCACGATCCTTTTGCCGACGACTTCTCCTACGTGCCCTGCTTCAGCATCGAACAGGCCCGCATGGCCTTCCGCGACACCGTGCTCGGCCTCGAGTACCTGCACTACCACGGCGTCGTCCACCGCGATATCAAGCCAGCCAATCTGCTGTGGACGCGCGAGTTCCACGTCAAGATCTCCGACTTTGGCGTCTCGTACTTTGGCCGCCCCATTCGCGACGGCGAGCCTGACACAACCATTTCCGAGGCCGAGGCCCTCGACTTTGACGACGACCGCGAGCTGTCCAAGACGGTGGGCACACCGGCCTTTTTTGCCCCCGAGCTGTGCTATACCGACGTCGACAAGGAGCCGCCCAAGGTTTCCGAGCAGATTGATGTCTGGTCGCTCGGCGTCACCCTCTACTGCCTCATCTTTGCCCGCATCCCCTTTATGGGCAAGGACGAATTTTCCATGTACCGCAAGATCGCCACCGAGGATGCCTATATCTCGGCCTGCCGCTTGCGCCCCGTTGGCGCCTTCACTGACCCCACGGGCTCGTCACTCTTCCAGCGTACTAACACGCTGCCCTACCGCAATGACGCCAGCATCGAGTACGAACCGCTGTGCGACTCGCTGCTCGATCTGATACGGCAGATGCTGGTCAAGAACCCGGAAAAACGCATCCGCTTGCGCGACGTCAAGCGCCACCCCTGGGTCACCGAGGATATTCCAGACGTTAATGCCTGGCTGGCCGACACTGATCCCGCCCGCAGTGTGGACCGCCGCATTCAGGTTGATGAAAATGAGATTGGCGATGCCGTTGTTCCCCTCAATTTCCTGCAGCGCGCCCGCTCGGCCGTCAAGCGCGCCGTCGACAAGGTTATGCACCCGCGCACCGACCGGGACGAAATCCATAGCGTGCCCGCCACCCCGCGCCGGCGCGGCTCCCACTCGACCTCCTCGATCAAATCTGTTGACGGAGAGGTACAGCGCGGAAACAGCATCGAAAGGAACAACGCCGGCACCGGCAATGGGCGCCTGCATAGTCAGAGCCTGAGCCACAGCAATAGCTGCAATACCGTCCCCACCGGTAATGCTTCTCATATTCACAGCCAAAGTCTCGGCTACAGCGCCAATCTTCGCACTCAGCAGCTCCATGAGGCCCGCCGCGGCAGTCTCCGTCCCGACGACTGCTTTGCCACCGTCACTCAACTGCCGAGCGACCACCCGTTGAGCCAGAAAGGTGGCCCTGCCAGCTCGTACGAAGCGCCAGGCGAGAGCGTCCCTATTTCAGAGTCCGGTCCTCGGCTGATGTCTGTAGGCGCACCGGCACTGGACCAACAGAACAGCCCGCCCGAGACGCCCGAGCTTCCCGTCGCCGTCTCTTCCGTGGGCGCTTCTGCTAACACCGGAACTGCTGCCTCTGCCGCCACTCCTGCCGCCACTTCCTCCACCGTCACGCCTTCCACCGTCACGCCTTCCACCGTCACTCCTACCGCCACCCCTCCCGTCGCTGGCTCTACGCCGCCTGATCGATACCGCCCTGCCGTTCGCCACCGCCACTCCCGCTCCATCTCCAACGCTGTACTCTACCGTTCTCATCTCCCTCGAGAGACTTTGACCGTGCCAACGGCTACGGAAATCGTTTTGGCGGAAGCTGCCGCGGATACTGCCAGTAATCTTCGCGTGGCCACACCGACCCGGAGAGAGCGAGAAATCCGTGCAGCTACCGACACTGTTGCTAGAACGCGTTCCGTCGATCGTGCTGGCATTGTCTTCTCCAACCCAGATAAGCGCGCTGGGCCTGTTGTCGGGTTGAACGCTACCATTGCACCCGGCAGCGTCCAGCAGCCGGGCCTCTACAACCGGATACACACACTCGAGCTAAGAGGAAGCCCGCTAGGTGTTTCCAGAAACGTCAGCACCGCCGAAACCTTTGGAGACGATTCTGCAGCTAGTGATGGCAATAGCGAGACTGACAGCGGTGCCGTTGGCTCTGTCGATTCGATGGACTCTACGGATTCCATGGAGTCTGCTGCTTCGGCGGCCTCGGTGGCTTCGGTGGCTTCTATCGAATCTAGCGGCTCTGCCGGCTCGCTTGACGCAGTCCACACTGCCGACAGAAACACTCCCAGCGACCATGCCGGGTTTGGCTACGCCCACATCTCACCACTACAGCTGTTTTCCTCTGCCACCATCGATGCCTACCGTCACGGAGAGCGCTCTTCTGAATTCAATATCCTCAATGGGAAACGCATCTCTTTGAGGCCGGGCGAAACACCACTTACTGCTGAACGCGCTTCGGAAATGGCAGCCCTGTCAGCCGACTGCCAGAACATTACTGCAACCTTTACCCCGCCGCAACAGCCACAACAGCTTCCGTCTTCAGAAATGGATTCTGCACCATGCCCGTCGTCGCCAAGGATCCTCACGTTTGCTCTGGATGCCCATCGCCATGGCCACTCGGACAGCTTTGATAGCGCGGCTCCATCAGGTGGCAGGTCCAGGACCATGACGACAGCAACGTCTTCTAGCTCGGCCTCCTCCGGGGCCATGAGTCAGACGCCTCTTAGCATTTCCAGCGACCAGAACACAAACTCCTTTGTCGGTGCCTACACTGGTGGATCGGGCTCCTGCCGGGAAAGGCAAGGTTCTAACCCTATGCTGGCCTTTCAGTCGGATCCATCTCTGCCGGCACTGCTCAGTGGCGCCAGCTCGGTGTCTGCAGACATGGAAGGTGACTTTCTGGGAAGCCCTGGCGTGGTGGACAGTGGCTCGCTGCTCAGTGTAACGGACTCGCTCACACCACCGGCCCCAGAGAAGGACGGGATTGCCTTCCCTCTCGAACACAGTTCCGAGGCGGATTTGAAGGACCAGCAAGAATGGGGCAGCGGCGGAGCCATCATCCCCGTCCCGGTTAACACGACTACGGCCAAGAACACGGCAGCAGGCACCGCTGTACTGGTCCCAAGCTCGCCCGTCTATCGCGCGTCTTCTTCGCCTGTTCGAGCCAGTCGCCATAGCAGGTATGGAAGCCACTACGACGAAACCAACTATGGCAATGACGGCCACTACGATGACGATGATGACGATGACGACGACGGCGACGACAGTGACAGTGATGGCGGCCTTGTCATGGCCAAGTCCAAGAAGAAGCCCAGTATCCCTTCGAGAGATGCGACGCCTGTTGCAGCGCATGGTCATGGGGCGCGTGTGCAGATGGCCAGACGCAGGAATACCAACACTAGCATCGGCAGCACTGACACAGCCAAAAAGGTCTCGATGCACGGCGAACTATGATTAGGCTGTTGTGGTGTCCTCTCGATTGCGCTTTGCTTTAAAGTGTCGCGACGTTGCAAGCTACTTGCTCGCAATAATCTACGTCTGATGATCTTTCTGTCTCTCTTATGACCATATCACCAACGTGCAGTTTTTTGAAAATGTCTCGGTCGTAAGATGGGAGAGTAGACGTGTTTGAGGGCCAAGCCTTTTTCCCAGTGTTGCTGACTTGGTCTTACCACCTTTCTTTCTTCTCTTTCTCTTCTGACTTCCTTTTTTCTTCTCTTCTTAATTTCTATGGTGCTGAATGAAGCATTGATGGATAGGCTTTTTGTGCTGTTTTCTCCTATTATGTCAACTATACCTATGTCTTTCATGTTTAGCATATTAGATCGGTCTTGAGCGGATGGCCAGTTGGGTTTTTTCTTTATTTTTCTATACTTTCTCTTTATATCATTGTTGTACAAGGAAGGAATTTCTGTGACGTGTTCTAATTGTGGAGCGAGCGCTGGCAAACAAATCATTCACAAAACCAAAGAGGCGGCGGGTTGGATGGTCAAGCATAGAGCATGCCATTGGGGGAATGGCCAGTCGGAGAGCGAACACGAGCAAGGGATGGCTAGAGCAAACAAAATGGGAAAACAAAAAACAGCCGGAAGGATGGCAAAGACGGAAGAAGGGGATCATGTTATGAACCGAATGCGAAAAAGCATGATGGGAAACGAGGCTTTGACGAAAGGGATGGGCGGGTTTTCGAGATAGCAAACTTATACTTGTGGATGAGAGAATGCCGGATTTTATTCCTTGAAACAACAGCAAAAAAGAGGCTCATTTCATACGGCATACATAACTCAACGGCAAGCCCCCCTTTGCATTCTCACACTAGTGATATCTGGGGAAGATGAGGTTTAATTATCTAATGTCCCCCCCTTTGTTTTCTTTTTTCTGTCCTTTCTGCGGCTACTGTCGATAGCCGGGCCATGTAACTAAAGCGAGCCATGTGTAACTAAAGCGAATCTTTATGAATATAACCCGAGGAGGATTCTTCTCCGTGAAGAGGAAGGAGATTAATACATTGTAGATTGTGGAGAGGAATAATGATTCTTGATACTTTTGCAAGAGTTTCCATGAGTTTGCCAACTTATCCCAGTAGACTTGTAAGCCCCTACTTCTTTGGCAAAAGGCGTAGATGAGCTCTCTCTGTTCTCCTGTCTTGATCTCTCCGACTGGCCCGGCCGATGATACAGTGTAGCACCAGAATCTGCTGGACCCTGACTCGTCTCTACTTCCGGCCACCAGCGACCTTGTGCCATCCCATACCGATCTTTCCATCTCTTTTCGTTTCTTTGTTTCTTTGGCCCGGCTGGACTGGGTTCATGCCCAGCCGTTCCGGCTCACCATTACGCTTTCGCCAAAGCAAGCCACTTCCCCACACTTTTCCCCGGTAAAGCTGGACAATGCCTGTGCATTGCCGGTCCGTGGTATTGAAAAGACAAATCGGCGCGGATGGATGGGCCTTAGGTTGAAGTGTTCTCGGGACTGGAGATGTGCAAAGTAGACTGCGTCATGTACTACCTTTTGCCTATATATACCCTTGCCCGATGCGGGGACGGAGTAGGCGCCTGAATGGCTATATGCATGTGTGTACAGGATTGGCATGGAGGCCGTATATATTGACTTTTCGCCGCTTGGCTACGTAGACGACGGCCTGCCTTTATCTTCTTGTGCTTCTTGGCCCTTTATCGCGCCGTTTCCTCTCGTCTTCTTTCCCCTTGCCTTGTCGCTCTTGACGGCACCGTTGACCTCACCATGTCCGGCGACGTCGAGGGCAAGCATGAGATGCTCGACGGCCACCATGTGGCCAAGGTGAACCACGTGGACGGCACGGTCGACTTTATCGACGCCCAGGCGGTCGGCGGCGATTTGGAGCAAATGCCGCCCGGCTACTACTATAGCGCCGACTTTCTCAGCACCGTGGTGGTGCGTGTTTCCTCTACTTGGCCCATGGTTCTTGTCTCGCTCTGACCGACGGCATGCCAGGCGGCCTGTCTGGGCAACAACTGTGCCTATCTGGGCTGGGTGTTGCCGTCCAACACGCTGGCGCTCATCAACGAGGACCTGGGCCGGTCGCCCAGCATCCACTGGGTAGCGACAGTCTGGACGCTCGGCTCGTGCATCCCTGTTTTCCTTGTCGGCCGCCTCTCGGACATTTTTGGCCGCAAGTGGATGGTCATGGTGACGCAGACGCTCGGCCTCGTCGGCTGTGTCGTCGGGTCCTGTGCCCAGACGGTCCACATGTTGATTGCGGCCCACCTGTTCAACGGCCTGGCCGCGGCCGGCCAGCTGTCGTTTGGCATCACCATGGGCGAGCTCGTCGCCAACCAACACCGCGGCATCATGGCCGCCGCCATTTCTTGTCGTGCCTGCCCTCGGCCGTCTTTAGTCCCGTCATGGCGCGCGCCTTTATCGAGCACACGGCCTCGCGCTGGCGCTGGAGCTTTTTTCTCGGCGACATTCTCGCCGCGCTCTCGCTCGTGCTCTACCACGGCTTCTACCACCCGCCCTCGTACGCGCAGCTGCACCGCTCCGGCAAACCGCGTCGCCAGCAGATGCGCGAGCTCGACTACGTCGGCATGGCCCTCTTTGTCGGCGGCTGCGTGCTCTTCCTCATCGGCCTTAGCTGGGGCGGTCCACTACGCCTGGGCCAGCCCGCACACTCTCGGCACGCTGCTCGCCGGCGCCGTCGCCCAGGCCATGTATGTCAACGTGTTGCAGAACAAGCTGGCCACCAATATCCCGCACTACGTCGCTCCCGCCGACCTGCCGCCGCTCATCGCCGCCTTGGCCGCCGGCACCCCTGCCACCGTGCCCGCCCTCGCCGCCGCCGGCGTTGCCCTGCCTGCTGACACGGCTGCCTCGGCCGCCGCCGTCGCCGATGCCGCCTCATACGCCTTGCGCGTCGCCTACGCCCACAGCTTCCACATCGTCTTCTTTTGCACCGTGCCCTTCTCCGTCATCCTCGTCGCCTCCGCTTGGCTCGTCCCCAACATGGACCCCTTCCTCCACCTCAACGTCGCCAAGCGCCTCCAGGGCCGCCAGCATCACAACAATAAAACCTCGCCCTTCACCTCTGCCGCTGTCGAGGATGTCGAAAAGGCCTCGGACGCCCAGGTTGAGTATCCCGTCTCTCGTGTGCCCATCCCGCTGTCCACCAACACCACACCCGATACAGCGCCTTGGCGCTGCCAAAGGCAAACTGTGTCGGAAAGCCTATCTAGTTTAGACCATTATATGTAAACAGTCGAGTATAATATTGCCACGTGACATTTACACTTCAAATCACTTTAGAAAACGTGGGTCTTTTCAAATTTGGCCCCACGTCTGGTTCAACTGTGTCACGCGAGTCCAGATGGTCTGTATACTCCTGCGTGATAATAATGGTTGCCAAGTAGGGTGTTGCGCGGTATCCACGCCTGGAGGAGATGAGTCACGCGTATTATTAGTCATACATAATTGTACTTAGATTCTCCCTTCCGCTTCTCGGAAAGTGGGAGAACTTAGCAAGCAACAAGAAACTTTCCAACATGGGGCGATTTTATTTTGGATTGCTCGTGTGAATCCATCGTGATGAGACGTGATCAATGGTAACTCACTTGTCTCATCACGATGGATTCACACGAGCAATCCAAAGACACGCCCGGCGTTGCCGAACTGTTAGAGCTCCTCAAGCGGGCCGAAGCTCGCGCCCAAGGGGCCGAAGCTCGCGCCCAAGGGGCCGAAGCCATAGCCAACAAAGAGCGGCGGCGTCGTGAAGTGGCCGAGGCCCAAGCCAGAGAGGCCCAAGCCCAGGCAGGCAGAGAGCAAGAGCTCCGCAAGCAAGCAGAGCAAGCGCTTGCCCCTGCCGACTTCCAGACCTTTTTGGCACACTGCCACCACGCTCTGTTCCTCAGCCTAGCCATCCAAGAGAATGCCTCTCTGGCCGCTTCGGGGAAATACACCAACGCCAGCTCCAAGTACTATCCTCGCCACCTCAAACCATGGTCCGACTTTCCGTCTCTGCACGACCAGTGCCAAAGCCGGTTCGAGTCCTTGTTTGGTGCCAAGACAGTCTTCCCGTCGATTCACAACCTGAGCACAATCAGCGACTTGTTCTTTTCGGGGGAGCCGGTGGCGGATGAAAACAATATGCGACTGTATCAATGTTTTGCTGTGGAGGGCTGTGCACGTCGCATCCTGACGCAATATCTCGCAGAAAAAAGTTCACAGCCGGCAGCAGGAGAAGAGGAAGAAGGGGGCGCACAAGGCCCGAGCGACCCTTTGCGGGTCTACTTTTCCAACACTCCGTATGGAGTTGGCTTTCAGGTCACAGATGCCGAGGCGCAGGACAGCGATGAGCGACCAGCCTACGAGCCCGCCATGGCGCAGGCACACCAAAAGGCCATGGAAAGCCGAGGGCGACCCATGGGCGGAGACGGCCCTCCTCCCACGAAGCGGGTGTTCTCCCTGACACGCAAGTATCACCCGGACCAGTGGTTTATGCGCGTGAATACCGACGGCAGTGTGGTGCCTACTTTTGTGGTGGAGTACAAGGCGGCACACAAACTACGTGCCCACACTATCAAAAAAGCACTGTCGGGGCACGAGCAAGACTTGTTTTCAGCGGCCATTGGCGAGGAGCTGCGGACTGTGATCGACTTGGACGATGCTCATCGGGAGCTTGTCGAGGCCACGAAAGCCACAGCACGCGTTATTACGCAAGCTTTCCATTACATGGTGGAGTTCGGACTGTGCTACTGCTATGTGGCCTCGGGGGAAGCGCTGATCCTGCTGCACCTAGACGAGGCCGATGTGCAGACCCTGTACTACCACCTGGCCATTCCCAAGGAGGACGTTGGGCTGCGAGAGGAGGAAAACTTGCGGAATACGTCGGTGTCGCTTGTGGCCACCATGCCGTTACTTTCATTGGATGGACCGATCTTAAGTCAGCGGTGGAAAAGAAAAGCACAAGGCCTATTACGGCAGTGGCCGACGCCGTATAACGACATGGTGTTTCTACCCGAAGAGTTGGACCACGGCGGATCGGACTCTACGGATGAGAACGGAACCGGCACGGGAGACGGCGTCCCGCAGCTTTCCGTTCCTTCACCCGGACAGGAGGGCGCCCCGCAGTTTGCCGTTCTTCAATCTGGACAGGCGTGCGAAGATACCGCGAATCAAAGCAGTAGAGGGGGACGCAAGGACGGCGATGACGACGATTCCGAGAAGGATCAGGATTATCGAGCTTCGCGGCATATGCAAGCATCTGCCTCATCCATGCAGCTGCGAAATGCAAATCGGAATCAAAAACAACAAGGCCGAAGCAAAAGTGACGGCGGCAGTGGCAGCGGCAGCGTCAAAAAGAATGCTGCTGCCACCCACACGGCGCCTCGCAAGCCCAAGCCTCTCCCATACTGCACCCAGGCGTGCCTACTAGGCCTACGCCGAGGCGGCCCGCTCGACGCCGGCTGCCCCAATGTGCACCTTCACCAGAAGCAGCAGCAAGACGGCCGCCGGGACCGGCACCCTTTAACGGCCCGAGAGTTTTGCCAGCGGATGCGCCAGCAGCTGGCCGACGACCTCGACGAAAATTGTGACGCCCTGGACAAGTACGGCAAGTTTGGCGCCATTGGCATGCTGTTCCGACTTACGCTGGCCGACTTTGGCTACTGCGTCGTGGCCAAGGGCGTGCAGCGCGTGCATGCGCCGCGGCTAGCCCAGGAGGAAAAGGTGTATAACCATCTCGAGGCGCAGCAGGGCTACCTGGTGCCGGTCTGTCTAGGCATCGTCGAGCTGGTGCACGAGTACTGGACGACGGTGGGCGCGCACGTGTCTCACCTAATGCTCATGTCGTACGGTGGCGAGCCGGTGACGTCCAAGGCGGCCCAGGCGCTGCTTCTGGAGAGGGGGGAGCACGTCGACCGACTCATCATGGAGGCGTGGGCGCAGCTGCGGAAGCTGGGCGTGGACCACGGCGACGAGCGGGTGCCCAACGTGGTGTGGAACGCGGAGCGGCAGCGGGTCATGTGCTTCGACTTTGAATGGGCCAACATTAAGCAGAAGCACGAGCGGCCGGGCCCTGCGTCGCCGAAGCGGTTGAAGTGGCCGAGGGCGGACACCACGGAAGCGGTTCAAGCGGCCGAGGTCGGATACGGACACGGAAGAAAGGTGTCTGTTTAGGCCGAGCAGGCTGAGGCGGGATGATAGGCATATGGCCACTGACAAGGATGAACAAAAGACTGCGTTTTTTGGTATTACGAATATTAACGATTAGTTTGGGGGCATTACGACTATGAACGATTAGGTTTACGATTGGTTTATGATTAGGATTGGGAGGTGTTGGGCGTTTCGGTTACTAGTTACAGTAGGATTAATGTTAACAGGCTAGAAGAGTTAATGGATGAGGCTTCATAGTATCTGGCGCAATCTGTCGGGCTATGTTGGATGCATTGCTGAGATGCTGACGCTGGGCTAACCAAAGCTGGAATGCATTCAAGTACTAAACCCTTTAACCATTAATTATAGACTAGCCCTAATGACTGTCTACTCCTCATATTCAGGTACATTACTGCCCAGAGCCTTATTTGACCCAACCATTTGCAGAACTCTTGGTATAAAATAGAAGCAAATCATCGACATCACATTAATTTTTTAAGCCCAGGGATTGTAGATTTCCCAGGAGCTCGTCCATCATATTATGATGCTGCGCTTACAGCAGCAGGGCAGCGACACCGGCAGCAGCCAGGAAGCCGATAGGGGCAGCAGTGGCATGAGCAGCCTAATGAGTTGTTAGTCATGGTTTTCATGTGTGAACGACGTGTGCAAAAACTTACAAAGCCCGTGCTGGTAGAGGTGGAGGTCGCGGCGCCACCAGTGGTGCTGGTCGCGTCAGACCCAGAGCCAGTAGTAGTGGTGGAAGAGCCAGAGCCAGTGGTGGTGGTCTTGTCCGAGCCGCTAGTGCTGGTGGTCTTGGAGCCATCCTTGTCGGTGGTGGACTCTGAGCCGCCGGTGGTGGTGGTCTTGGAGCCGGCCGCGCCAGTGGTGGAAGAGGCACCCGCAGCACCCGAGGCACCCGAAGCGCCGGTGGTGCCGGAAGCAGTGCCGGACGCACCGCCAACAGCGCCGCCGACGGGAATGACAGTGCTGCCGGTGGTGGTGAAGGTGGAGCTGCCGCTGGTGACAACAGTGGTGAAGCCCGAGGTGGTCATGGTAGTGGTATCAGCGCCGGCAACGGGGACGACAGTGGCGCCAGTGCTGGTGAAGGTGGAGCTACCGCTGGTGATAACGGTGGTGAAGCCCGAGGTGGTCATGGTAGTAGTGCCAGCGGCGCCCGAGCCAGAGACAGTGGTGGTGGTCTCACCGGAGCCGGAGCCGCCAGTGGACGAGGCAGCACCGGCCGTAGTGGTGGTCTTGCCCGAGCCGGAGGTAGTGGTCTCACCCGAACCAGAGCCGGTAGTGGTGGTCGTGGAGCCAGAGCCAGCAGTGGCCGAGGGGCTGCCAAGCTATATCCCAAGTCAGCAGATGAACAGGAAAGCCCAAATAAGGGAAACTTACACCAGTGGTGGCAATGGTCACACCGTTCGAAGCGCAGACCTGGACGCCGTAGCTGACAATGGTGGCAGCCTTGGAGTCATCACCGCAGGACTCGTACGAGCAGTCGCGGATGCCGTAGACAAAGTCGTGGACCTTGCACAGACAGGCCAGGTCGTTCTCCGAGCAGCCCAGGGAGCTGTACTGAGCCAGCATGTTGTTCATGCAGACGGTGCCGCACGACGGGAAGTCCGAGGGGTAGGTGAGCGCCGAAGCAGCGGCAGCAGCGCCCAGAAGGGCAACGACGGACCGGTTGATAGCCATTGTGATTGATGGATGTGCTTCTAAAAGAGGTCAGGATAAGCCGCGGACGAAAGAAGGAGAAAGCGAGGTGAAAGTGAGGTGAGGCGATGGAGGTGAAGAAGGGAAGAGAGAAACAGAGAGGAAGCGAAAGGGACGAGTTTTATAAAAGTGCCAGTAGAAGAAAGAGGCAGGCAAAACAGCAGCGAACCACTAAGACGCGCCGGAACACACACGTATCGTTAAAGTTGGAAAAGGTAGGGGAGGGCGTGTAAAATACAGCAGGCTAAGCCGAAGTTTAATTTGGAAGTGCGTTGGTGTATGGACGGCGTTCAAGCTTGAGAAAAGCTCATTTCATGTTTCGGTGAAGTAAAGGGTGGAGAGATAGAAGGGGGGTGTAGATTGAATGAATATATAGTACAGCGGCAGTGAAAAATGAGACTTGACTGGACGGTGTGCAATAATAGTGCAGAACGCGTCGACGTGCTGTTTGTCGTACAATAGAGGAGAAAGTGCAGAAAACGACAGATGAGGAAGTAGCGACCAACTTACAAGACGGAAAGCAGGAAAGCGGACAGGCTGGACAATAACGGTGCCGGTTGAAGCTGGGGTGAGAGAAGAGTGAGAAGTCTGGCAAAGGTGAGAAGGCGTGAAGAGAGAGAGAAAAACAGCTACCTCAGCGGGAGAGGGAAGGGATAGATATACTCCGTCATCGAGGATGGCAGACGGGAGGCAGCAGGACGACAAGGCAGGCAGGAGCCGATCTGGCAAAGGGCACAGAAGGCAAGAGCGGTGGCGGGCGGACGGACCAGGGGAGGGAGATCCAGGTGGGCAGGGGAGGAGGGGAGGAGCCGAGAGGCAAAACGCACCTTACGCGAAGCGGAGTGGAGCGGTGTCTTTTGTGCTGTGGATGTTTGCGTCGGTGGGGAAAGGCGAGTAAGAGTGACGGAGACTGAAAAGAAAGAAAGAGCGGGCAGCCGGGTTGCAGAAGAGGAAAGAGAAAAAGCAAGTATGACAAGTTTGGCGTTGCCAGGGCAAGAGCGACACGTGAAAGGGCCGATCCTCAGTAATAGCAACGGGGAAGAGAGGTATTGACAAGACAGATGAACGCAGAGAGAGAACAGAAAGCGCCATTGACGCCAGCAACGGTCAGGACAGGCCACTCGTGGCTGCCTCTTCTTGTCCCAGGGCTGTTACGCTCCTTCAGAAGCCATTCGGGGAGCCGCCGCATCGCCAACAAGCAGCTCCCGCTCAGTTCTGGCAGCTGCAGCTCCCGCTTGCTAAACAAGGAGGACTCCTACACGCTAAACGTAACCAGACCACACCGCACTACACTACTTTGCGTAGTACTGCCCCATCGCCTCAGCCGTGCTTAAAGCTACGGGAAAAACAAGGTGCTGCTTGCTATGACGAAATGAAGCAGAGCTAAAGCTCCACGGCCACAATGCAGAGGCTGTCTAGCCATGTGAAAAAGATGCATTGTCGAAGAACAAGCTTCCCAAGAGCTGTTTAGAAAGCGGGCGCGATCGGAGGCAAAATTACTCATCACGATGGGGCGCTGAGTCTTGCAGTTACGTCAACGGCATCAGGCGTTCATTGGGCAATGGCAGGACTTTCAACTTACGGTCAGACTGACAGTCCATTACTATTATTCTGTTTTGCCCAACACCGACACATCCACATCGCATTGTGATTTATTCTAGCGCTGCAGACTTGCCCGTCTTGGGCGCCGTTGCCGGGAGCTGTGCCTGTCGGTTACTGGGTAACGGAAAAACTGACAAAAAAAGAGGCAGGGGTCAATCACGGCCTTTACTTTTTCTTGCCATTGCTCTACCCCGTTGATGCATCTCGGACGCTGTTCTCCCCCTGTCACTGAGATCTCTTGAAAGAAGAAAAACAAAAGCATGCAGACTGTGGACCCTGTGCTCGACAGGGGTTCTTGTTTAGTGTAGTTTGCTTGCGGCCAGAACAGGCCAGGGAAAAATGAGGACGTAAAACAATGAACGAAAAGAGCGGAAAAGGGTACAAAGCAAAGCCACAACCCCCCAGCTGTTAACCTGTTGGCGGCCGCTGGTGAAGTGAGAACCTTTTTTTCATGCATAATAAGCATACGTATGCGGTAGTGTAAGCGTACTAGTGCGCTGCGAGATTGCCTTAGTGCCTGCGCTACATTGGTTGACGTGTGCTGGGCAGCTGAAACTATCCCGGCCAGCTGAGCGGCGGCGGTACACGGACGCCAGAAGTGGTCTGTAAAAGTACCTGGAAGGGTCATAGTGGCGGGGCTCCATTTTACGCTATGCTGTTTTCTCGCAGGTCCATTGCGCTAGCCGAACGGGACGTGACAACTGGCCACAGGCCTGCAGGGCATGGTAGTACTACTATGGAAAGCTTTTCTGCTGTTCAGCGTGTCCGGCATTGGCGAGGCCGCCATGTGGCCGCCTATTGCTACGCTGCAGCATTGGGTCGTGAAAATTCAGCGGTCCTCTGCTTGCGGCTTCCGTCTGTCTTGGCCGTTCAAGACGAGCTGGAGAGAGAGCGAGAGGAAAGAGGTAGCCAGCAAGCCAAAGCCATAGATAAGCCTACAGATATACACTAGTGTACTCTTCCGCCGCCTTTTTCCTCTTATTCGCTACGCGCCAGCTCCCTTGCTTTAAGCCTAAATGGGTGACAGGGGTAATTTTCGAGATCCCGATTTGGCGATCGGCTGGTCCATCTTCATCTTGCTCATTTCATGAGCGCGTCTTGGGCAGCCACTGAAAAGGTCGTGGACATGATCTACTCTCGTGCACCGTTCCACTTATTATCCGGTCGAGATAAATTTTACCTAGTCATAAAGTACGCAAAACAGAAAGCGCCAGTAGCGGAGCTATATACTATCTACACTACCTGAAGTCGGAGACTAATAAAAGGAGAAACTAACAAGCGAGACAAGACAAGAAAGTGCCCGCCAGGCCAAGAGGTTAATTAAACTGCAAACTGCCTATTTGGGGAGTCGTCTTTCTGTCGTTTGTCTCAATTTCGGTCTGCCATTCTATGTATTTGATACGTCGTATTAATAGTGTATTTCCATTTGTTTCTAATACGTCGCATTCTGGCTTTCTGGACCGGCCATTGCGCACTGCCCCTTCCCCTCCTTCAGCCGACCATTTGCCGGGGAATGACAAAAAGAGTGGGTGCCCCCCTTCTTCCGATCGGGAGGTCCGATCCCAGATCACTGCAACTCTGTCGATTTCCCCTTTCCCGTGCGAGCGAGAGGAAGCAACGTCCCAATGAGGCGCATTGTTGCAGAATTTCCGTAAAACAATCTGTTTTGACGTCAGGCACATTCCTATTTCCTGCTGCGTTCCATTCTTGCCTGTTTTTAATTCATGCTTATTTTACACTTTTGTTAGACAGCACGTTGTAGGGGCCTTTTTTCTTCGCTGGATTGGCTGTCTCTCACTCTTGTTTTTTTACAGTAGCAACACCAGTCATTCCAGGACTATTTGTCCTTTTACTAGACGGCCAACCCAAGCGGCTTTTCTTTCGCGTGCAAAGAACGTGCTGACGGGAGATGGCGATCTTCTTGTTGGGACGGCGCCGGCGACGGCGCTCTTGATTGGTGCTCTATGGTTTCTGGTCTGGTTCTGGTTTCTGGCTCTTTTCTTTTCTCTTTTATAGTTTTCTGTATTCTGTTTCGCTTCTGTTTCTCTTTCTGATTATGTTTTCTACTTCTGGTGTCTTCTCTCCTTTCGACCATCGCAACAGGGTGGAATGGCCTTTTTTCACGGCCGACGGACTGCGAAGCCATTCCGGAGCGACACCGAAAGGCTGTGCAATCTAGCTAATATAGTCGCTTTATACGGGCTTTGTCCAGCATAGCATCTCTTCTGACCCTCTTCCCCTTTTCGCTCTATCCCGCAAACCGTCCTGGCTTGGTCCCTGGCTTTCTCTTCATCTCCGAGCTCTAGTCTTGGTGCAAGTCAGTTGAAACGGCATTGGCGTAGTGCCGCCTGTCTTTCGGCGTGTGCATGGCCTCTGTCGAACAAAAAGAGCCATGACATTACACCGCCTTCACCCTCAACATTCGTGGCACTACTCTGCACTTTTACGAGAGTCGACTGCATAAACGGTAATGTAGCCAAGCAGACAAAGTAAACCTTGTAAAAAAAGTACAAACCAAAGAACCCAAAGCCACAATTAATTCAGACCCCATTGAGCCGTTCATCGTCGAGCCATACATATAATCCCTCTTTGTCATTCATCGCGTCTTCCATCTCGTACTCATCCACTAGCCAGGCACGCCTGCTTAACCGCTGCACATGACGCACGACTCCGGGTTGTCAATGCTGCCTGTAATGCGTGTTAGAAGATAGAAACAGACCGATAAACCTAGCAAAATGGTCACTTACACTGCAGCACAGCGTCGGCGTATATATCAAACTCCCGCTCCTTGCTGTCCTCGGTGGCGTCCTCGCTCTGTCCGGGCTTGCTGCCGTTGAGCGCCGGGTCTGCCAGCTCCTCAATCTTGGGCTTCTCCACCGGTTCCGTCGGCAGCGTCTTGGGCGACTCGCCCTCCTCTTGGTCGGCCTTGAAGGGCACCGTTGCCAGGGCCGACACTGCCGCGCGCGGCGTCGGGATGCCATTGACCGACAAAGCTGCGCCATTAGCAGCACTGGGAGCTGCCGCCGCGGGGGAGGACGCTGCCGGCGACGCCGCCTTGGCATGGATCGGCAGCTTGCGTGCCACGGCCTTGTCCTCCACAAGCAGCTGCTCCTGGTCCACGGTGAACTGGATGGGCTGCGCTGCTGCCTGTGTGCGCAGGTAGTACATGCCCGTCTTGAGGCCCAGCTTCCAGCCGGCAAAGTGCATGCTGGTAATCTTGCCCATGGTCGGCTCGCGCATGTGGATGTTGAGCGACTGCGACTGGTCAATGAACGCGCCGCGGTCGGCCGCCATTTGCACAATCGTGCGCTGCGAAATCTCCCACACCGTCTTGTAGAGCGCCTTGGTCTCGTCTGGAATGTTGGGAATGTTCTGGATCGAGCCCTGCTCCGCAATGATGCGGTTCTTCATATTGTCCGACCACAGGTTCATCGCCACCAGATCGCGCAGCAGCCACGGGTTCACCACCTGGAACTCGCCCGCTAGCACTCGCCGCTGGTAAATGTTGGACGTGTACGGCTCAAAGCACTCATTGTTGCCCAGGATCTGCGACGTCGACGCCGTCGGCATCGGCGCCACCAGCAAGCTGTTGCGCACACCGTGCTTCTTAATGTTGGCCCGCAGCTCCGTCCAGTCCCACAGATCCGACGGCGTCACGCCCCACATGTCCGGCTGCAGGATGCCCTGAGAGACGGGCGAGCCCTCATACGACGAGTACGTGCCCTCGGTTTGCGCCAGCTCGCATGACATTTCCAACGCCGCGTGGTAAATCGTCTCAAAGATTTGCACGTTTAGCTTGCGCGCCTCGGGCGACTCAAACGGCATACGCAGCGCCAAAAAGGTGTCGGCCAGGCCCTGCACGCCCACGCCAATGGGGCGGTGGCGCATGTTGCTGTTATGGGCCTCGGGCACCGGGTAGTAGTTGACGTCGATGATGCGGTTGAGGTTGCGCACAACGACCCGGGCCACCGTGTGCAGTGCCTTGAAGTCGTACGTCTGGCTGGCCTGGTCCACAAAGGCCGGCAGGGCAATCGAAGCCAAGTTGCACACTGCCACCTCGTCGGGCGCCGAGTACTCGATAATCTCCGTGCACAGGTTGGAGCTGCGAATGGTGCCCAGGTTCTTTTGGTTGCTCTTGCGGTTGCAGTGGTCCTTGTACAGCATAAAGGGGTTGCCCGTCTCCGTCTGGGCCTCCAAGATGGCGTACCACAGCTTCTGCGCCTTGATCGTTGCGCGACCGCGGCCCTCCTTTTCGTACTTTTCGTACAGCGCCTCAAACTCGTCGCCGTAGCAGTCGGCCAGGCCCGGGCACTCGCTCGGGCACATGAGCGTCCAGGTCGAGTTCTTCTCGACGCGCTTCATAAACAGGTCCGGGATCCACAGCGCCATGAAGAGGTCGCGCGCGCGTACCTCCTCCTTGCCGTGGTTCTTGCGCAGGTCCAAAAACTCAAAGACGTCGGCGTGCCAGGGCTCAAGGTAGATACAAAAGGCACCCGGGCGCTTGTTGCCGCCCTGGTCAACGTAGCGCGCCGTGTTGTTAAAGACACGCAGCATGGGCACGATACCGTTGGACGTGCCGTTTGTGCCGGCAATGTAAGAGCCGGTGGCACGGATGCGGTGAATGTTGAGGCCGATGCCGCCGGCCGTCTTGGAAATCATGGCGCACGTCTTGAGCGTGTCGTAGATGCCCTCGATGCTGTCCTCCTTCATGTCGACCAGGAAGCACGACGACATTTGGGCCTGGGGCGTGCCGGCGTTGAAGAGCGTCGGCGAGGCATGCGTAAAGGCCTTGCTGGACATGTAGTTGTAGGTCTCGACAACACGCTCAACGTTGTCGCCCCAGATGCCGACGGCCACACGCATAATCATGTGCTGCGGCCGCTCGGCAATGGCGCTGTCCAGCTTGAGCAGGTAGGACCGCTCGAGCGTCTTGAAGCCAAAGTACTGGTAGTTGAAGTCACGGTCGTAGACAATGGCCGAGTCAAACTCTTCCTTGTGACGCATGACACACTCGTACGTCTCCTTGGAGATCATGGGTGACCTTTTGCCGTTCTTGGGGTTGACATAGTGGTAGAGGTCGCTGATCACGGCTGACCACTGCTTCTTGGTCTGCTTGTGCAGGTTGGACACGGCAATACGGGCAGCCAGAATGGCATAGTCAGGGTGTGTCACCGTCATGTAGGCGGCCGTTTCAGCAGCCTGAGAAGTCAGCGAGGGAAACAGAAGAGGGAGGCAGAATAAAAATCAGGAAAAAAGCCAAGCGTCCGCTCGTCGTTTGTACTTACCAAATCGTCCAGCTGAACCGTAGTCACTCCGCCATACACGCCGGAAATGACCTTTTGCGTAATGGCCACAGGGTCGACGTGCTCCATGTTAAGGCCATAGCACAGCCGAGAAACACGAGCCGTGATCTTGTCGAACTGGACGCGCTCCTGGCGTCCATCTAGCGCCGTCAGCCACTGTCAAGTCTCAACCTTTGCCAGCTCGCTTCACACAGCACATACCACGCTTGCGAACAAACATTGTAAGAAAGAATGGTGGGGGGCAGAAAAGAAGCGGTTCAGGCGTCGTTGAATCAACAACGAAGCAGCGAATTCGCAAGTAATCAAATGTAACGACTCGCCAGTTGGGCCAGGCTCTGCAGAAAACAAAAAGCAGCCCCAAAAGAAAAGAAACGGGCAGAGGGACTTTGCAGGATGCGGGATGCAGGGTGCAGAACGCAGGAGGGAGGAGAGAGAGCGGCAAAGAAAGAGGCTTCTGGCGGTGGCCACTTTAAATGGACTACGCGGTGAGAGCCCGGCGAAACGCGTCCATAAAAGCGGGGCCTTGCCATGGGGCGCGAAAAAATACAGCAAAAAAAACAGAGATTAAGTAAGCCCCTCCGACGCGCAACGCGACCCCCGCGCGCCGCCACTTCCATCGCGACCTCCCCCTCCTTCCTTGGCGGCAAAACCAATTACCCAGCATTACAAAGCACCGACGGCCGTAAACGTCTGTGGATCTAATCTAATCAATCTGCAAGGCGCCCCTCTCTGCCGTGCCTTCCTCCCAGATGCCCTTGGTGCTGGCCCGAAGCCGCCGTTGCCCTGTTGTGCTCACCCGTCTTGCTCTGCCAGGACCCAGTCATCGATCTTCTTTCTGGGCCAAAATGTCGTCGACCTTGGCTCCGACTGGGGCTACGGGCTCCGGCTACCGCCCGCGCTACATTGATGTACGTCGTCGTCCCGGCTTGTCTCTGCTGGGCCATGGGGGCTGACAGCGCATAGATTGGCATCAACCTGGCCGACCCCATTTTTCGAGGCCAGTACTATGGCAAACAACGGCATCCAGACGACCTGGCCGACGTGGTGAAGCGGGCCCACGAGGTCGGCTGTTCCAAGCTGATTGTCACCGGCTCCGACCTGACCAGTTCTCGGGACGCCCTGCAACTGGCTGAGCAATTTCGTGAGTGGCTGCGGATGGGAAGCAAAAAGAGACTCGACAAGGGGAGCGGCGGGGCTGACCTTGACGCCAGCCGGCGCTGTGTACACGACGGCCGGCATTCATCCGTGCAGCAGCGCCATTTTTGAGGTGCCAAATTCGAAAAGCAAGACGGCCGGTAACGGCGAGGGCGCTGCCGGAGGACACACACCTGCGTGCGGCCCTGATCCGAACAAGCCGCAAGCAGAGGACGGCAAGCTGGACCCGGCCCGGACAGACCAGCTTCTGGCAGACTTGGAAGCCATTTTTACGGCGACGGCCCAGGACGCCGGCCATCACGGCCCTGCCGCCCTTGGCGAGATCGGCCTCGACTACGACCGCTTGCACTACTGCTCGGCCAGCACACAGCGGCACAGCTTTGCCGCCCAGCTCGGTCTGGCCGCACGTCTGGCCATGCGCCTGCCGCGGCCGCTGCCGCTCTTTCTGCACTCACGCGCCTGCCACGCCGATTTTGTGGCCCTGCTAAAGGCCCAGTTTGGCCCGCAGCTCGAGCGGCTGACGGGCGGCGGCGTCGTGCACAGCTTCACGGGCACGCTGGCCGAGGCCGAGGAGCTCATGCAGTTGGGCCTCTACCTGGGCGTCAACGGCTGCAGCCTCAAGACGGCCGAGAACTGCAGCGTTGTGCGCGCTATACGGCTGGATCGGCTCATGCTCGAGACCGACGGACCCTGGTGCGAGGTGCGACCCAGCCACCAAGGCTGGACGTATCTGGTAAAGGCTGCCGAGCCGCCATTGGTGGCAGAGCGTTTCAAGACGGTCAAGAAGGAAAAGTGGCAGGCCGGCGCCTTGGTCAAGGGCCGCAATGAGCCATGCATGATTGAGCGCGTGGCGGCTATTGTGGCTGCCATCAAGGGCGTGTCGGTGGAAGAGGTGTGCGAGGCATCATGGGCAAACACTGTCAAGCTTTTCAACCTAGAGGAGTAGGTCGAAAAAGCTTTTACAAGAGCGTGGAGGAATAGATCAAAAAAGCTTTTTTCTACAAGAGCGTGCTGTTAAAAAAGACGCACAAGTAAAATTGATAGACCAAAAGAACAATAGAAAGAAACGCCACCCCATGCTTGGATCCTTCACTGCCGTTACCCATACGCCGTCCCTGTATCTTCAAAAACATACCTTACGACATGCCCGATCCCTGATGGCCCCGGATCCGGCCGTGCCTTACAGCACCGACCGTCACGCCCCCTTCGCCCGTCATCCAGCCCGGCATTTTTTCGCCGTCAATCACACCGGCCTCCACGAGCTGCCGCAGACCCGCAAAGACGTGCGGCCCGTGGAAAGTAAAGGCAATGTGAGGGCGCCACATGTTGCCAGTGCCAGTACTGTCGGCTCCGATATCTTCTTCATCGTTCTCTTCTTCTTCCTCCTCCGCTTCGGCCTGTCGTGCCAGCACCATGTCAATGTGGCTCCGACGACCTCCCCTCGACCGTCTTCGCGATGCGGCATCGGCATCGGCATCGGCGTTGCCTTCTGCTCCAGCATGGCTGTCGGGCGCCACGTCATCCTCGTCGAGAAAGCCGCCCTGGCCGTCGGGGAAGCCGTCCTGCATGACAATATCGACGCGCTCGACGCCTTTGCCGTCGCCCATGCGGCCCGACAGCCCAAAACGCGCGGCCGCCACAAGTCGGCGCCGCTTGGCTGCGCGGCGCTCACGCTCAGAGGCAGGCGAGCTGGGGGGGAGGGCAAACCGTTTGCGGCCGGTCTTGAGGGTGTCGGCGCCACCAAAACTCATGTTGTCCTTGTCTGCCTTGGCGCCACCAAACAAATTCTCCTTGTCTGCCTCGGCGCCCGGCTGTGTCTTTGGCAGCACCGTGCTGAGCGGCGATTCAATCGTCTTCTCGTCGGCGTAGATGCTCCAGCCGCCGCCCGCTGCGTTGGTGCGGCCAGCGCCACGGCGGTGCAGCAGCTCGGAGAGGTTGCGCGTGGCCATATTGGTCGGCTTGAGCGCATAACGCTCGCGCGGGCGCGACAGCGCTTTGGGAATCGCCTCGACGACGAGGCTGCGCAGACTTTTTGTCTCGTGGCCGGTCGAGGCCGAGGCCGGTGTGGGTGCCGACGCCGCCGAGTCTCTTGCACGTGCTGCCGGTACGGCTGGGTCGCTGCCGGTGCTGCTGTTGGCCGGCAATGTCTGTGCACTCGACAGGTAGACGTAGGGCGAGGCGTCGGGAAAGGCAACGTAGAGCGTGCGGGACGACTCGGACAGACTGCCGCTGCCGTCGGCCGTAGCCAAAGCCGTGTTGTAAGGCGAGTCCAGAATGAAAATGCGCAGCAGCAGTAGCGGGAGCTGCTTGTGGCGGTCAAAGTTGTAGTGGACCTTGACGTCTGGCAGAATTTGGGCCTGTAGGTTGCGCAAAAAGGTCGACGGGTGGAAGCGTGGCACAACCAGAGAGGTCCGGTCCATAATGGCCGAAACGGCAGCGTCTTGGTCGTCGTCGCCGTTTGGGGCATTCCGGCCACTCGCACCGCCAATGGTCTGGGGCTTGAGCGGCACAATGCGAAATGCCGTCCACTTTTGGCTGGTTGGGTGATCGTAGAGATACTGCAGGTCAGCCATGGCCAGTTGGTACATGCTGACGCCGAGGCGCCAGTCGCCCTCCATGATGCGGTCGAGCACTTCTCGTTTGGAGCCTTTGCGCACTTGCAGGCCACTATAGTACTCTTGGAGGGCCTGCAAGGACGTGGCCGGCGGGTAGAAATCGCCATCGTCTTCGTCTTCGTTGTCGTCGTCGTCCTCCTCCTCCTCTTCTGCCGCTTCCCCTCCTCCCAATGTCCCTCGGGCCGGCCGCTCTCGCCGGCGTCTTTGCTGGCTCAGATAGGGCGCCGTCAGGGACTGGTTCCCCTCGTCGAGCCAGTCGAGAGCCAGCGAGAGCAACGACGGCCGAGAAAGCCGTCCCAAGACGCGCGAGACGATCGGACTGGACGAGTCGAGGCGGAGCGATGATGGCAGGCGGGACGACAGAGGAATGGATATGGCAGCCATGTCGACACTGGCATGGGCGTCGTCGTGACGTTTCTAAAGAGCTCTCGGTCGTGGCCAGACGTGGGCTAGTTGCATTCACTGACATTTATCGCCAAAGTAACAAGACGCGGATAGAGACGCGTTGTCGAAAATAAAAGTGGGCGAAGCCACATGACTAATAGCCGCAACTTGCAACGGCGAATCCTCAACAACGCACCGACGTCATTTGGTATTTGCGTGTGGGTCATCATGATTAGTCACTCTGTCCGAAGCCAAGTTCGTAACTCCGGCCTAGCCGCAGAATTTGCGGCATCGGAAAGCCTCCGCTTTTGACGCAGCTCTGTCGGAATACTCGATATGGTGGCATGCACGCCGGGGTCGTCGAGACATCTTTGTTGACTTTATTGGCCAGGGCCTTTTTCCACTTTTTGTCTACTGATTGATAATATCTTTAGCGATCTGGCCTGCCGGCGATGCGACTCACGACGTATTTTTAAACGCTCACAACAATTTGCATCACGAGACCAAAAAAGCGAAACGAAGCAGACTCGCCGCGAGCAGACAAGCAGATGGCCGGCTCCAAATACGGGGCAGTGACCAGGAAGGCTTAACGAGAGACAAGAACGGAGCGACCAGGAGGATTAACGAGAGACAAGAACGGAGCGCGAGAAAAAGCGCGCATTCATATCCTGACGACCATGCCGCATTCACGTTCACCGGCGGCATCGTCCGACAAGACGGGCAGCAGCCGGGGGTCGACTCCAGAGGCGGGAGAGTGGCAGTCGGCGGGCGGCGACCACGACAAGAGCGAGTCCAAGAGCGACGACCAAAGCGATCGGGGCGGCTCCCGGGGCGCAGACCGGAGCGAGCACGGCGACCGACGAGACCGAGGCGATCAGCCACCGCGCAAGCGGCAGCGGGTGCGGCTGTCATGTCTCGAGTGCCGGCGGCGCAAGTTGTCGTGCGACCGCGGCTTTCCGTGCGAGCGTTGCATCAAGTCGGGCACGCCGGAGCGATGCACGTACGAAACGCGGCCCGGGCTGGCGCCGCCGGCCAAGAACGGACTCTCGCAGGGCGCCCTGGCCAACTTTGACGCGCGCTTGGCCGCCTTCTCCATTGGCACCGTGGGCGGCCCCATTGGCCCCGGCAGCCACGGCCTCAGCCTCGGTGGTGGCCTGGGCGGTGGAGGCATCGGCTCGGACGCCGGCCTGACCAGGCCATACCGCCGGGACTCGCAACGGGTCGGCAACGGCATCGGGGACTTGGCCGGCGGCAGCGGCAGCGGCAGCAGCAGCAACAACAACAATATCAACATGAGCGGCGCCGACCGGATGCGCCGGCTCGAGCTCGAAGTGGCTCAGCTCAAGATGCTATTGACCGGCGCAGCCGCAGCCGCATCGGCAGCCGCAGCCTCGGCGGCAGCAACAGCCTCAGCCACAGACGCAGCCAAGCAGTCAGACGGCAGCACGACGCTGCACGACGACGACTCGCCGGCCGACAAGATGGCGTCCGACCATCACCTGCGAGAACAGTCGCCGCCGACAACGTTTGCGCAAAAGGTGTACGGATCGGCGGCAGCGGTGGAAGTGGGCGACGAGCTGCGCTTCTTCCGCGGAAAGGAGTTCAAGACGCGGTACTTTGGGCCGCACAATGCCTGCATGGCCTTTAGCGAGCTGACCGGGCTCTGCCCCTTTATGAAGGAAACGGCCGAGGAGTGGCTACGGCCGCTGCAGATGCACCACCACCAGGCCAAGGACCGGGCCAAGCGCAAGCTCGAGCGCGAGGAGCGCTTCCGACAGCCCGACCTCGAGCTGGAGGCGCTGCTGCCGCCGCGCGAGGAGACAGACTTGCTGGTCAATATTTACTTGGACCAATTTGAGCAGATTTACCGCATTGTGCACATTCCCAGCTTCCGGCGGCAGTACGCAGCCTTTTGGGATCCGGAGCGGCCGCGCGAGGCCGCCTTTACCGCGCTGATCCTGGCCATGCTGTCCATTTCTAGCTGTCTGCGCGGCAACCCGACGGGCCGTTTTGTCGGCATGGTGTCGCAGTCGCACCACATGGCGGCGCGCTGGATCACGGCGGCCGACGGCTGGAACCAGCGCCAGAGCCAAAAGCACCGCAAGCTGGTGCACTACCAGGTGGCCTGTCTGGCCTACCTGGCGCGGCGCGTCAACACCATGAAGAAGAAGCGTTTCTGGAAGTCGTCGGGCGCGCTGACGCAGGACGCTGTCAGCGTCGGCCTGCACCGCGACCCCAGCCATATTCACGAGAACGTGTCGGTGTACAACCAGGAGATGCGGCGGCGCATCTGGTCCACCATTCAAGAGTTTGACATGCAGGCCTCCTTTGACCATGGCCTGCCGACGCTGCTGAGCGCCTTGCGCATGGACGTGCACCCGCCGCGCAACCTGGCCGACGAGGACTTTGACGAGGACTCGACCGAGCTGCCGCCGTCGCGTCCCACCGACGAGTACACCTTTTCGTCCTACCAGTACCTGAGCCGCCAGAGCTTGCCGCTGCGCTTGCAGCTGAGCCGCGTGCTGACGGGGCCGCCCGACGACCTCGACTACGACCAGGTGATCCGTTACACCAACGACTTGACCCAGGAGATTGACGCACTGCCGTCGTGGGACGTTCGCACGGCCACAACGTCGACGCCGGCACCGGCTCCAAGGTCGAGGTCAGGATCGGGAGCCGACGGCGAAGCGGCCGGAGAGCCAACCGGCGCCGACGTCGACGCCGAACCCCCTGCCAACACCAAGCTCACCCCTCTGCTGGCCTACACGCTGCTGCACATCCAGCTGCGCCAGTACATTATCCCGCTGCACCAGCCGTTCCTCAAGCTGCGCAAGACCAACTCCAAGTACCAGTACTCGGAAATCATTTACTACAACGCGGCGCGCGACATGGTGCTGCTGCACGACAAGCTGGTCGAGCAGGGCGTGCGCACGCTCAACTTTCTGCGGGAAGACTCGCTGACGCTCTCCATCAACCTGTGCAGCGTCACGATGCTGCAGTCGCGCGGCTCGACCAACATGATCATGGTCAACTCGCAGCACACGCTCAAGCTGCTGGAAAAGTGTCTGGCCATGAAGGAGGACCGCGTGCTGCGCTGCGGCAACAACGAACCCTGGGGCTACTCCATCATGTGCGCCGCCACCGGCCTGCTCGAGGCTCATCTCGGCCACAAAACAACCGAGACGGCCAAGGCCTCGTCCGCCGAGCGCTTTGTCAACCTCCACTACAAGCTGCTGGCCCGACAGGAACCCCCGCCGGGCAGCGGCGCCCACCTGCAGAAGCAACAGATGCTGTTGCAGCAACAGCAGCAGCAGCAGGAGCAGAGGCAAGACCATGATCACGATCAGGTAAAGACAGACCGTGAAAGGCCGTCAGCCCTGTCAGCCCCGACTCAGCCTGTCCAGCTCAACGCTCCGGTGCTGCCTCAGATACCACCCTCGCAACAGCTGACCCCAGTCAACGACGCCCTGGCCAGGCCCAAGGTGAGCTTCCGCCCTCTCTCTCCTTCTTTTCTCACATCGCTAACTCTTCAGTCCATCACGCCCTTTCTGCCACTCTCTCAGACTTCCAGCCAAGGCGGCATCCCCATTGCAGCCGCCGACACGCCCACAGCTTGGTGGCTGGCCAACATGGCTACCATCAACAGCATGAACAATGCTGCCAACTTGGCTACAGACCCAGCAGTATGTTTTTTGTTTCTTTTCTTCTTCGTTTTATCTTCCATCGTCTCATCTGACACTCTAGACCCAATTGGCACAACCACCCAATGCTGATTTCAGCCTCGAGCAACTGGGCCTGAATGTCGGCGACCTCTGGGCCGACTATTCGTGGGAGGATATGTAATACTGTCGGGCGTCTGTCTCACGATATCAGGACTGTATGATTATCATGTTTTGCTTCTGCCTGTACTACGCTATTTCTTGCACGCATTTATTACATAGGCTCTGGATACCCCACAAGAAAATCTCCTACAATAGGACAGCATCGCTCTTCCCTTGCCAGTGCCGAAACAGATCTCGCCGGCCATGTGACTTGCGACATGGTGTGAGACCTTGACCGTATCGACAGGAAGGAACGACCCGTGGACATGGGCAGGAGCCAGTTGCCAGAGCAGGCAAGAACGTTTTCCACTCTTGCTGGTACGCTTCATCCTGTGGTTGTGTTACATCACTGATTCCCCTTGTTGGTGGAAGTCAGCATCGTTGTCGTTCTGCATCTCGAGTCATGCAACCACGCTTTTAGCAGAACGGCTACCTTTCCGTTCTACTTTTTTCTTTTTTGGAAGACGCGTCATTGCATCAAGCCTATCCTTTTGTCGACGCTTTATCCGACCGTCAACTGCATCAATAGAAGCAGTACATTCATCATTTCAGCCGCCATGTTCGACTGCCTTTGCCAAACTCCTTTGCGAGAAAGCACCGTCCTCGACAAGGAGCAGCGGCCTCGCACGCCGCCGGCTGCCCCGGTGGCTCTGGAGCCTGCCGTTGCCCGACACCCGCTGGCTATGAATCCGCCTTTTGGCTCCAGCAAGATTCCGCCGCCCTGGAGAGCTCGCTTTGCCGCCGTTGGACATCGAGTTCCGAGTCGGCCATCCTGTTCCGGACCTGGCGCCGACACCAGAACGGGCGGCAGTCTGACTGCAAAAAAAGACAAGGCTGTGCCGCATCTGCAACGCCTGGCTGCAGTTGCTGCTTCGGCTGCGTACGCCGGCGAGGATGCCAGCATATCTGGCTTGACTGCCTCTTCAGGTTCGCCAAAGCGCTGGGATGAAGCTGTATCGGGTGCATCGAGCCCGTTTGACTTGGTGAGAATCGGAATGGGATTGCACTTGTCTCCGTCGAAACGTGGCGCCCATCCCGTCGCCAGCGCCATGGTCAACAAAGACAATGCCGCCGCCATCCACCGAGCTCAAGTTCGAAGCATGGTTCAGAGCACGATGCAGGACGACCTGGAGCAAGAGCAGCTGCCTCATGTGCGGGCCCACCGAGTGTCGGCCATGTCTACGATCAAGGAAGATTCAGACTCTGGAGTCGGAGAGCCTCCAGTAGCATCTTGTGCAGCCACGCCAAAGGGACCAAAAGGCGAATACGGAGAGAATTGTAACGAGTCGCCTTTGTTGACCACTCGAGACGAATGTATCGGCAGCCGTGCCAGCAGCCTCGAGCCAGCCAAAAAGATTGCAGACGACAAGATCACGCCGCCCATGACGACCGGCTCTTTTCGGTCTGCCTTGCAGCAAGCCGACAAGAAAAAGAAACGAGGGGGGGATCCTAAAGCTTGCACAAAGCAACGAAAGCGCTGGACATGGTCCTTTTCCACAGGCACGGCATCATCCCTCGCTGCCGCAGAATCCATCCGGCTCGAGGGCGCAAGTTCGCCTAGGTATTTTGGGACACCAACAACAACCGGCAAAGAGGCAACGCGCATCCCGCATCAAGGAGACACCGCCAAAGAGTCTCACAATGGCATGGAGCACCAGCTTGCGAGCATGGAGTTCCGTGCACCATATTGTGATGGGATCGTCGACCGCGAATTGAAGCTCACACGCTCCGTTTCGGGCTCGCTAAAGACGCTCGATGATGATGGTAGCATCCACGAAGCTCATGCTGCCCATGCTGCCCACCCTGTTGCGTTGGATGTGAGACCCGGTACGGCTAGAGTGTGTGACCTTGATGCAGCTGGCCCAGGGGCAGACGTACAGGTCAATCACGCTCGGGAAGCCTCAGCCGTCTCGGGTACTTCGCGAGTCAGCACGTTACACTTACCTCCGCCAATGAAGGAGTTTGAGCCTGAGTACCATGGTGAAGTAACCATTTCTCCTTCTCCTGGGGAGACATCTGGCCTTATCGACACGCACAGTCCCGATGTGATCACGAAAACAACCTCGATTCTGAGTGTCCTGGGGTATCCATTGTTTACACTTCGACGTAAGTCTGGAATCTCTTTTTTTTACGGTGTGCCTCCTGACTTACAAACGGGCACAGGCACCAGAATTGTCAAAGGAGCGTCCTCGAGCAAGGCAACAACAATCGCGCCGTTTACACAAGCGCAAAGCGAGAAAACCGACGTTTCTGAGAGCATACACGGCGCCCTACCCTCACCCTCAAAAAGCAGGTATTCCAGTCTGAAGGAACACCATGACGCCAAGGCTTCAGAGGCTGTTCCTGCGCCAGTTATTCCCGACTCCTCTGGCAGTTTGCATTTCAATCTCCCCAGTTTCACATTGCCAGAGCTACGAGCCTCGGGCGAATTCGACAGAATATTTGACGGCACTTTTCAAGAAAAACAACGGTCCACCTCTGATCCGTTTGGAAACAATAAGGCAATAAATCGATGTCGGCTTGGAAAACCATACATTGGCGCTCCGCTTCACCTCCTTCGAGATAGCAAGGCCGAGGCGAAACATCCATTGCCTCTAGCCCATCAGACAAAGGCCTGTCCCGAACGCCGAGATGCATCACTATCTTCATCCTTGACAGAGGAGAACGAGGCGCCAGATGTAACAAGCCGCAGTTGTATCGACAATAGGTCTCCATCCGATACCATCCACAAGCAGTCCGTGGATCTGGGGCGGTTTCCAGAATCTTGGTGGAAATATTCTGCAGGTGCAGAGGAATCTCAGAAGAGTATGGTCTATCCAAAGGCACCAGACACAGCAATGGCCAACCACTTTGATAGTCAAGCACTTGCGTCAAGAAGTGGGATCTTCTCTCTGCCGCCTTTGTTCGGCATTGAAAAGGCTTTACGGAAAGGAATAAGCAGGCTTTCTTTGCGGAGGCCAAGCCTTACGACCGCCGGTTTTAACACAGTGCCTGGTCCGTCCCAGTGCTACCAGCATGATTTGGCTGGAGACAACAGTGCAAGGCAGCAAAAGCTGCTAGTGGACTCGAGAGACGAGTGCCCGGCAACACAAGCAGCTGCCGCAGATGTCCAGGCCATGCACGATATTACGGAAAAGCACGGCATTATGGGGAGCCACGACACTGAATCTGTGCTGGAAGATGACATTACTCCGAGTCTTCAAGGCATGTACGGCGTGCTCATCGATATGGCAAAACAGTTGGAGAGAGAGGCACAGAGACTGGAGATGCAGAAACACACGCATGACGACCAATCTGTAGAAGCACAGCAACCTCCTCTCTCGGCTCCAGCCACTCCGGTGACCAGGGCCTATGCGGAAGTTCAGGCTTACATGGCTACCACATTTTCAGAAAACAGCCCCCTGGCAGCCAACCTAATGGAATCGCCTACTGGTACGCCCGACTTTCACGACGCCACATCTCTTCGCAGAAGTATAGAGGTGCAGACCGAGACGTTTCGGGAACTTCCCCCGCCTGCGGGTATGGATTTAAAAGAAAACAAGGCATGCTCGGTCAAAAGCGACGTCATGGCTCCAACGAAACCCGCGAAAATGGCATCCTCTCCTAGCAAATTCAAAACTTGGAACGGACCCACCAAGACTCAGCCGAAACTAATGCGCAGCACGCTTGAATTTGGCTCAGAGCTGGACCGCATCTTCCAGGGCGCGAAGGAGAAAAGGGAGGCCCATGTTAGTGGCCTGCTTGGCGGCAAGCTCGAGCTGGGTGACCGCCTGGGATAGCTGTTTGCAACGCCGGCTGAGCGGCAAGGCTCACCGGGAAGCTAGCTGATTTTTTCCGAGAAAAGCATTGGCGTTATGATTTGAACGGAGGAAAACATTGGCTTGCTGGGTACGAAGGAATAAGTACGTGTATTCTTATTTTAGTGGTAGCCTTTCCCATCTGCTGTTGTGGTTATTATATGTCAGTCGCCGTGTCATTATTTCCATTTTGATATGCCAAACCTTTTATATGCAATAAGACGTTAATCAGCAAATGCAGTGTAATAGCAAACCTTTGGGCGACTATTCAATTTCTTCAGACAACACCGTCCGTCTTTCTTTCTAGACCCGGCCGAGTTCTCGGTGTCGACGAGGGCGGGAATTACCAGGCGGTCTAGCATGAGCCATGGGAGACAAAGAGCCTGCAGACAAGACAGGGCCGGAAGAGCAGTCCCGTAGTCTACAGATACGATGACCAAATACACTCATTGGAAGAGTGCGAGGGCGTAGTGAAGTGCATGGCAGAGTACGGATGCGAGTAGGGCAAAAGAGAATCAAAGTTTACTAGCTGTGGAGACACTAAACGTTATTATGGAATGTGAGGGGCCAACAGGGAGGGAAAGGCGGAAAAAGACGAAAATAGAGAAATCAGGACGCGAGAAGCCGCATGTACAATGTGATAGCTGGCAGAGAAGAGAACATAGGCGAAAGAAGGACAAGACGCATCGACTGTACGCACGTGACTGCGATAGCAGGATCGCTGCTTTGGCTTCGGAACCGCAACGGTCTCATCTACAGCTACCAGAACACGGACTACAGGCATGCTGATAATGGGTATATTGGCTATCCACGGCTGCGTGTTTCCGCGTGCATGCTGTCCTCCCAGCCCTCAGGTCTCCAGACTGGTGCTGCGGCCACCCCGCCCTCAGGTCTCCAGATTGATGCTGCGGCCAAAGCGCGCGTACAGGTCGACCTTGAGTTGCCGCATCTCCTCGCGAATCGTGCTGAGCGAGTCTTCCAGCCCCGACACGGACTGTTCCATCTCGGCGGTCGACGCGCTGAGCATTTTCTGTGCCCGAGATGCCTTTACCATGAAAAAGGCGTCGCCGATTTTGTACCTGTACGTGTTAGGCGAGGAGAGGAGAGAGAGGAAGAGAAAAGTAAAAAGAAGAAAAGCAGAGTGAAAGGAATGGAAAAGCCGAGTAGAAAAACAAAATGGCATCTTTTCTCGTTGCCCAGCACAACAGCAACTTACGGCACCTTGTCGTCCTCGTCCACCAGCTCCAGCTCCATGGTGATGTCGTCCAGCTCCTCCTTTTCCTTGTGCAGCGCTTTGAGATCTTCCTCCAGGTTGAGCTCGCGCTGGTGCAGCCGGCTAAAC
The DNA here is from genome assembly GCA_019925625.1 of Graphilbum ipis-grandicollis. Classification (NCBI taxonomy): domain Eukaryota; kingdom Fungi; phylum Ascomycota; class Sordariomycetes; order Ophiostomatales; family Ophiostomataceae; genus Graphilbum; species Graphilbum ipis-grandicollis. The sequence continues at coordinate 521,814 of JADHKH010000012.1, read as the reverse complement.
GTGTTGATCTTTTCCTGGTCTTCGCGGCGCACCTCGACCTCTGGTCCAGCCGCCTCCTCCTCCTCTTTGCTGAGCTGTTAGGAATGGTTAGCCGTGCTCGGACAGCGGTTCAGGCGGGGAATCAAAGCACAAAACGACAAGAAGGAGAACCCAGACTCACCATTCGCCGCTGCATCATCAAGTTGCCGGTATGGGGAAAGGAAGTAGGCCCTTTGCGCTGAAAAATGCGTGGTGGGGTTGTCAGCCAAAGACGACGTTTGCCATTGACATCTTCAGCCTAGCAGGACAAGCTAGCTCCTGATTGGCCCGCGCTTTACGGCCGGGGATCCTGTACGTTGTCAACACGTTTTAGCGCCTCGAGAACGTCTTATCGCGTCGCGTAATCCAACGACAAACCATCGGCTTCAACAAAGACTGATGCCTTGTGCTTTTCGCTTCTCGCTCGCCTCTCCATCAGCTTGATTGTCCATCTTGTCTTGACTCCCCATTGCTGTCATAAACACCATGGCTCCCGGCCAGAAGCTGTACCCACGCGCAACCGTCAAGAAAATCGTCAAGGCTCACGCCAATGCCAACTTGAGCCGCAATGCTGATGTTTTGGTGCGTGCCGAGACAACCGTCTTTCTCGCGTGCTTTCAGCTTCCTCCTGTCTTGTTTCTCTGCTAACGGTGAAAATGGCAGATATTTCTAGACTACCTTTTATTTATGCAATCGTGAGCGGCCTTGACTGTCCCGTCCGAGTCGAAAAGAAACGCTGACACCCTCCAGACTGGTCAAGGAGGCTGCCATTGAGTCCAAGCGCGGCGGCGAGCGCGGCGTCACCGCTCGCAGCGTCAAGAAAGTGACCGCGGTCGGTTCACCCATCCCCGTTTTGGCCCGGCACTCCCAACTAACCATGACAGGACACGATTCTCAAGTTCAAGGGCTGAGCCTTTTTTTCGCTAAAGAAGGAACAAACTCGATGGGAGGGCCGAAAGGATAGCGAGTAGATAGTCTCGAAGACGCCACGCCCTTGCCAGCCGGCCGGAAGCAAAGATGGCATCTATGCTCAAGGTGCACTGCCTATTACGGCCGCTATGAACTAGACTGGGAGGCTCTGACGAGCTACAGTCGATCAACTGTCTCGACAGCCCCAAAACTATCATCTCCTGTTTCACGGACTGAGATACACGCGCCTGGCAGAGCTGAAATAAGAGTCTTGGAATATTCCAGAGAGGAAACGGCCAGCAGAAAAGCTGGTCGAGCATCTGGCCGGTCAGTCGAGAAAAAGCCAAAAAACGTCCAAACGTTTACATTCAATGCCCAAACTAGACAATACAACTGCATAGAAGCACATTGACAAGGAAACAGTATATGCACTGTCTGTACTGTCTGAGCGGTTAAGGCATTAGCGTCTACAGGGGTCGAGCAGAGCTCTCCAACTGCCCTGCCGGCCGTTGATTGGCCAGCTGCCCGCCGTCGCGTGGGGTTATAGAAGGCAACCGAAGCGGCAAACGTCCACGACACCACCATTTGCGGCACCAATAATTTTTCCCCTTTGCTCTGCTCGCCTCACACAAAAGCGAACAAACAAACCTCTCTCGCTCGCCCTGCATATTCCCCATCCCCATCTCCCCATTGTCTCACGCACACAGCCCAACCCGACTGCCTTTGAGCCTGAAAATCCAAAACAAAAAGTAAACAGCAAAAAAGCTCTCTACCAAAAAATCTATCTCGGCCCATTGCCGCTTTTGCCAGCTTCCTGCCGCTTTTGCACTGTTTGCACTGTTTGCACGAATACTCTTCCTCAGCCTCAACTCACGCGCTTCACTCTTCTTTTTCATTCTGCCAAACGTCTTTGGCTCATCCGTTCATCCTGCACTTGTTCGCTTCCTTTTTCTTTTCATACTTGTTCTGCCGCCCCGCCTTCTTCCCCAGACTCTTCCACTTGACTCTGCTCTCACTTCTTCATCCAGTTCATCCAACCATGGCTGCTCCGTCTGTCCAGAATCCCACGGCCATTGCCGAGGCCAAGCTTAAGAAGAAGAAGACCAGCAAGCCCCAGCGCACGGAGTCGCCTGCTCCCACCCAGGCCGTCTCGGAAAAGGCCAACTCGGTTGCGCCCGCGGACGGTGACGATGCGGGCGATTCTGCCTACCTGCGTGAGCTGCAAAAGTGAGTTTAGATGGGAGTGCTGGTGCTGGTGCTTCTGGTGCTGCTGGTGCTGCTGTTGCTGCTGTTGCTGCTGGTGCTGCTATAGAGTGCTAATGCTTGTACAGGAACATTCGCAACATCAACAAGAAAATCGTACGTCACTATTCTGTCTTGTTCATTCTCTCTTCTTTCCCTTCTCTCCCTCGTCCCTTGCTAACAATCAGACCCACGCATCCAAAACCGACAGCTTGATTGCCGAGCACAAGGAAAAGTCGCTCGACGAGCTCGTCAACCTCAAAATCATCAACGCCGACCAGAAAGCCCAGGTGCTCAAGAAGCCTGCACTGCTGGCCCAGCTGGCCCAGGTCGAAGAGCAGTATGCCCAGGTCAAGAAGCTGGACCAGGACTACCGCACACGCCTGCAGGCCGACAAGGCCGAGCTCACCCAGGCTCTGACCGACAAGTTTGAAAAGGAAAAGACCGAGGCCGTGCGCGAGGCCTCTGAGAAGGCCGCCGCCGAGGCCCAGACTGCCCTCCACGATGGCCTGCTCACACTGTCCCAGTTCCTGCGTCTGGCGGCTGTGCGCCGGGCCGACGACCAGAACTCGCAAAAGGACGAGAACCGCGCGCTCGAGGGCGTGCTCATGCATATCTACTCGGGCGACGAGGACGGTGTGGCCACCATGCTCAAGCTTGTCCAGGGCGTCAACGAGGCCGCTCTCAGCGTCACTAATGAGGTGCTGGAGACTACATGTACGTGTGAGGAGAGGAAAGAAAAAAGGTCGGAGGAAAAGGAGCAAACGGAGCTGACCTTTAGACGCCGATATCAAGGCCATTAGTGCCGCGCACCTGGTTCCCTTGTTCCCGTCGGTATCGGCAACCGCCGCGGACGACGTAGAGACGGATCCGACCGTGGCCCATGCCAGCCTGACCGAGATCGAAGCCGGCACGGACGCCACCGTCATCGATACCGTGATCCTCACCAACGGCCATGTGGGGGCGGAGGCTGTGAACGCCGCCGACGGCTCTGGCCACATTGCCAATGCTGGCGTGGGCGACGACGCCGCCAACGCGGCTGGCGAGAGCCAATGGGATACCGCTGTGGCCGACAATAAAGAGCTGGGTATGTCCCAGGAGTGGATTGAGGTGCCCCGGGACCCCGCCGAGACCGAAACGGGCCTGGCCGCCACGCCCGCGGCGGCCGCCAACACCCAGTCATGGGCCGACGAGCAGCCCGACCACCCGCCCCCGCAAGCGCACGCCAACGGCCATGCTGCTGCTTCCACCCCTGTCCCTGCGGCTGCGGCTACTGCTGCGGACGACGGTTTCCACCAGGTGCAGCGCCACACCCGCGGCCGGAGCGAGCGTGAGAACGGCAACGGCAACGGCTGGCGGGGTGGCCGCGGCGGTGGTTATCGTGGCCGTGGTCGTGGTGGCGATGGCCGTGGTCGCGGCGGCCGTGGTGGCCGTGGTGGCAGCAACGGTGGCCCGGGCGGCCCGGGCGGCAACTTTGGCCACCGCGGCCCTCGCCGCCACGAAGAGACCGCCTAAAGAACTGAGCTGTGGGAAGAGGCGCTGGCTTCTTCTTTTGCCGGCCCACGACCTGGCTCTACCTGCTTTACCTTGTCTGCTTCCTCGCTGCCCCAAATCTGGGGTTTGCGATCTGCTGTACAAACCGGAGTGTCTCTTTTGCAGCATTCATACGAATGAGACGAAGAAGGATATGAAGAAAAGAAGAGAACGAACCATTTAACGATGAACTCATGCATCAACAAAAGAGGGCATAATTACAAAAGAAATGCGGGAGACGGGGAGTTTAACAAAGGACATGACAAGATAGATTACGGTTTATTTTCAGGCATGTGGGAATGGAAAGACAAGAGGGTGTGTGTGAGGGAGTGAGCGTGATATCGGTGTGATCAAGGAAACCCAGCCCAGAGCGTTAGGCATGCTCTTTCTGGTACCACATTGTAATTTTAGCATTTTCACGTCCCATGGCTTGTCGCTCTTGTGCTTTTTTATTTTGTTTCTCCAGGGCGAGGATGGAAAGGAAAAAGGCAACGGGAAACAAAAAAGGAATTACAAAAGGGAAACAATAAAGAGTTATGAGTGATCCGACAAAACGAAGGCTGGTTGCTTTCGGGGAGATGTTTGAGGTTTTCAAAGGGTTGAAATGCCGTGAAGATAGGGCTCGGCCGATTTTTTCTCATTATTTTTTCCTTTTACGCCAGGCCTGCTTCTTGGGGGTATTTTTATGTCAATCAGGGCAGAAATAGCTAAACTACATCAAGTACAATAAGCTACGTTTTTGCCCTCTGCAGTGCTCCGGTGCCTGTCGCACGTCCTTTTCTCGAGGGGCCGGTGCTTGAGTACAAGACAATGACCAGGGATTTGGAAGAGGCGGTTACCGAGCCGGTAAATAGGGCTGCTCAGAGGTTAAGGGATAGAGGATGAATAAATACTAAAAAAGTATCAATGACAATCAGCTTATTATCAAAGCTGCGAATTGTGTGATAACTCGGCCGTCAGTCTTTTATTTATAAGACGGCTGCAATTTGAAGTACCGTCCAACAAGACCAAAAGCATGCCGTATTGTATTGTTTTTTAACATCTGTCACACCGACCGCTGCCAATGGCCACGGGGCAAAAAAATGATCCCGCTGGGGCTCGAACCCAGGACCTTCTGCGATTTGCAATTGCTTGCTGTGAAGCAGACGTCGTAACCAACTAGACCACGGAACCCGAGGATGAACATGCCATAATGTCGTGAACAACGGCTCATGTTGGCGGTCAGGCACAGTGCTGCGTTGGGCAGACCAACCAAACGCAACCTCCTCTGCGCGTTGAAACACAATCGACCTGTCCTGTGTGGTTTAGTCTTTTGATTCAAGCAGCGGTGAGTCCGAAGAAGGAGAGAAGCAATAAAAAACGTCTGGTAAGAAAATCGAGTTTATAAAAGCAGGAGCATCTGGATGGCATATCGGGCCAGCCCAAGTGTATATAAAAGTCTTGATAATGCAGTCGACCAGGATGAAAACAGTCTGATCCGAATTCATATTGTTATAAGACACACCTCCTGCCATCATCACGAACATTGTTTGGGCAAAGCAGCATGCAACGACAGAAACGATACTAGGGGGGCACACAAATGGAAATGGAAAAGTAAGAATGAGAACCATCCCGGGGACTCGTCCAGGCTATTCTAGACGCATTAAAAGTCTGAAAACGGTAGCATGATATATAATAGTCCACTACTTGCAAAAAACAAAGTATTGCTCTCAACTATGCATTCTCATTATAGTTCAAGCACCACCCAGATTATAGTATTTTCTGACTTTTCAAGACAACAGAGCCACCGCGCGACGTTATCGAACCTGAAATCACACGCTGTCACTTTTCAACAAAAAAGCCACCAGAAAAGGCAGACGATACACCTCGACTCGTACGTAGTGCTGGTACTAGCAAACAAAGAAAAAGTACACAGCGCTGCCACCAAATACTAGCAAACAAGGACAAAATCCACTACTCGGACGCAAAACACTTTATAAGCCCAACAAACAGACGACAGCTAGATTGCACGCATACAACTTCATAGGCAACCTTTTTTGCCATTCTCTAGAGGTGCCAAGGATGACGCTCTGCTTGTCCGACTGGCTGTATGAGTCACGTGCAGCGACGGCCCTAGCCGTTGGCGCTCCCCCCAAAAGTAGTATATATGGAGATGGCTTGTCCGGTCATCGCAGCCCAGCATCAATTCCATCCAGGTGCCAACAGTCGGCCATTCCTCTTGCCGGAATCTCATTTTCTTCCCCATAAATAAGTGGAATCTCATAATATATCTCTCCAAGAGTGCTAGGGAAGAGAATTTGGGCAACAAACATACATCCTACATTCCCTACAACGGAAAAGTCTCCCGCCTTTTCCTCCTTTTCCTCCATCTCCTTCTCCTTCTCCTCCTACTTCATTTCAATTACTCTTGTTCCTCTCCTTGGCACTCTCCATCATGTCCTCTTCCGACAATGACTCCAGGATCAAGCACACGGTTCTGCGCCATATGAACGCCGACCACAGCTCAGACCTCGGCCTCTACCTGCGCCACGTCAACGGCCTCTCGGCCAAGCAGCTGGCGGCCGAGGGCGAGCCCGAAATGGTCGACATGGACATGACGTCCATGCGCATCCGCACAAGCAAGTCCGGCACCGTCCACGTCGTGCCGCTCGATCCGCCCATGGCCTCCTGGTCCGAGAGCCGCACGCGCCTCGTGGCCCTGGCCATTGAGGCCCGCACGGCCTTTGGCGTTCCGCTGCCAGGCAGCCACGCTGCCGACTCGGACGCGGCCTCATCTCGCCCTGTTCCCTTTCACCTGCCCAGCGGCTTCGACATTGTCGTTCTTGGCGGCATCGTGCTGTACATTGTGCAGGTCGTGCTTGTCTATAGCGGCCACGACGAGGCCTCTGCCGCCAACTGGTCGCGGTCGCTTGCATCCATTGGCATTTCACCGCCGTCGCCCCTGGCTTCGTCATCGGATGCCGCGGTGGGCTTCTTGAGCAGCAGCCTTGGCGGCCCCGAAGGCTTCCGCCGCGTTGTGCGGTCACTGCTGCTGCCCGTTTTGCTCATCCATCTCACCGAGGCTTGGTGGTTTGCCCGGACCCGGCTCAGGCCTCACGGGATGTCGGCCTTTAGCTTCGACGGAGCCCTGTGGCTGCTGTTTTGTACATTGGAGGGCTTTCGGTCGTTTGGTCGGTTCGACCGCGTGGCGGCAGCGGCGGCCAAGAAACTCTAGAAAGAAACTGTGTTGTACGAGTGTGGCCATTGGAAACGAAAAAGCTCGAATAACCATATTGGCATTATGAAATATAGTCTTTACTCCTCAAATCGCACGCCACTCCCTAGGATATGCGTGGCAGCAGTAGGTGCTCGTCATTTGCAGGGTAAGGGTGAGTATAGATAGTAGCAAACTGCTTTATTATACGACTGCTGCATTAGAGAAATTATACGGTACTACATCGGCACATGGCAAACATTCTGCGTCTGGATCTACGGCAACCCCCTTCCTTCTTCTGACATATCTACGTCCAGATAGGCCGCCTCAATGATGCGTTTGCACAAAAGCTCGTGGAGGTCGAAAATCTTCCGATTCAGCTGCCAGCAAGACTGTACCAGCGGGACGAAATCGGCATCCCTTGCGCAGACGCAGCCGGTGTCTTGGCGAGGATGTTTACAAGCCTTTTATAGGCGCGTTCGACAGCGACACGAGATGCTCGGCAGGCAGCCCAAAGGCCCAATTAATTACCGCCAAAAAGAACCAAAGCATATAATAAATTTCCCGCGTCATCTGTTCCTTGCTATCTGCACGCAACAACTCCCAGATGCCCTCACGGAAATTAAAAGTCCTGGCAATATTCGGACAGGTTGGCAGATCCGCTGCCATCTCCCAGATCATGCCCTGGCTTTCCTATAACTTCTTCCTATATCCGACTAAACATGTTTCTTTTTACTACCTGCGCAACGGCGAATGGCCCGACCCGAAACTTGCTAGGGAGGCCAAAATACTATATGGCAATGCATACTTTGATTGGAACGCCGGCTGCGACTTTGGGCCGTTTCCCGCTCCCAAATACGCGAGTCGGGAAGCTATCAAAATGAAGAGCAACAGTCCATACGAGGTGTTCTTCGAGTTTCTCGGAAACGGCCACCTGAAGATGCGTGTCCCTTGGAATATAGTGTGTTTAAAACAGGGCGGTGGCCAACTCTCAGCTCGCCCGCCTGGTGCTCCGGAAGTATTTGAGTTTGTCGGCTTTCTGCGCGATCTTGATAAAGAGAAATCAGAACGGCAAAAGATGAGAGAAAAAAAACGCCCTACATCTCCCGGAGAAACCTTTTTTGAGATGAGCCATCCCATGGGGGCGTATTATGAGTCAAGCTACTACTGGTGCGTTGATCTGCCGGCAGATTTGGGCTATTGAGTTATGTGCTTATTTATCTTTGCTGTTTTGGTTGATTCATTCTGGTAACATTTTTCTCGAAATTGAAGTAGCCACAACCTCGCTCTCTGCAACAAACGCTTCTTTCTCGTGCATCGCTGTGTTACTTCAGACAATACATTTCGTATCCTTCGTGATACGAGCGTTCTACAAGGAGTCTATCAATGTCACATGGCCGACCAAATATGTCGTGCTGGCTGACAATGTGTGTTTCTGCATTGGCCTCACCGTGTGTTGTAGTGACGGCTTTTGGCAGCACAAGGTGTCTGGTGCTTTGGCCGCAGTTTGTCCGAGAAATGAGTAGAAAATTCTGAATGATGTGCAACCTGGCCAGTCATGTACTTCTAGTATGTCTCTCGTATGTCTGTCGTATACGCAAATAGAATCAAAGAGAGAAAGAGGAAAATAAAAACTTCATAGAAAAGCAAGCGCTTTTTGACAGATATAGGTTTTTGCGATCCAAAGGCGAGTTCAGAGAAAATAGCGGCTGTGTTTTTACGGGGCGCCAATAACAACTCCTTGTTAAAATAAATAGGAATTGGATCTTGAATCTTGATCTGTCAAAGCTGTTATCTCGCCATGTGCGCCACTCCGTAACCGGCTCCAACGGTTTTTTATGTCGTACTTCGTATCCATTTCTTACTCCGTAAAATGCCGTCACGAGGCGTAAACTAAACCGCATACGACATGTTTTACGCTAAAAATCGCGCTAAACTGTATTGCAATAACATCAACTGCACTATGCTTAAACGGACATGCTTAATTTTATTTCCACCATTGGCCGTTCTACGAAGATAGGCCTACAAGTCGTTTCGGAAGCGGGTCCTCTCGTATTTGGTGCGAAACGCCGTGGCTCCTTCCGTTTCTACCACTGGAGAGCCTCCTTCCCAGACGCCAGGCCGGCCGTTCCTTGCTTTCCTGGGCTGTTATCCAACCATCGCACCCTCCTTACAGACCATGCCCCTTTTTGAAACTGCAACCAAACCACGCCCGGGGCTCGCGAACCCACCGCACCTTCTTCGCCTCGACATTTTATGCTTCATTCTTTCCCTTTTCGCTCTTTCCTCTCCTCGTTCAAGCTTTTTCTTTTCAACTTTTCTTTCTGTTTCCTTCAGCTCGGGCGATGTCAATGCCGTGGTAAACTTTTGTTTCACAAACTTTGTCACTCATTTGACTCCGTCACTTTCTTGTCATTCCTTTGAATCAAGTTCACTTTCGTGATTTTATTTTCTCCACAAACTTCTTCACTACACACACTCCTTGACAATCGGGTATTTCTTTCCAAAAATTGCTGTCCACATTATGCTTGTAAGTTCTATCTCGTACTTTTGCGCCGTTTTGCGCCTCACTTTGCCATTCTTGCTTCGTTTGACAGTTTGCCCTCTGTAATTACCTTACTAACGGCTCAGATCTCTGCAGCTCTCGTTGCGCTTGGCGCAACCCTGGCGGGCGCTGTGCCGTCCCTGGAAGTCAAGAACAGCCAGTTTGTTAACCCGACCACGGGCGACCAGTTCCAGGTCGTCGGAGTCGCCTATCAACCCGGCGGTTCTGCCGGTTACAATCCGGCCCTGGGCTTCGACCCGCTCAGCGATGGAGCCAAGTGTATGCGCGATGCCGCGCTCATGCAGATTCTCGGCATCAACACCATCCGCGTGTACAACCTAGACCCCGACCTGAACCATGACGAGTGCGCTAGCATTTTCAATGCTGTAAGTAAAGCTCTCATCAGGACTTCAGCCGGAAGACAGCATCGAGACTAACCTCCAGGCCGGCATGTACATGATCATCGATGTCAACTCGCCCCTCGTCGGCGAGAGCCTCGACGGCAGTCTGCCCTGGACTAGCTACTATGCTGCCTACCTCAACCGCACCTTTGCTGTTGTCGAGGCCTTCCGCCACTACCCCAACACCCTGCTGTTTTTCTCGGGCAATGAGGTCATTAGCGACGTTTCCACCGCCAAGGTTGACCCTCCTTACATCCGCGCCGTCACTCGCGATCTGAAGAACTACATTGCCAAGCACGCTGACCGTACCATCCCGGTCGGCTACTCGGCCGCCGACGTCCGCTCTGTCCTGTTCGACACCTGGAACTACTTCCAGTGCTCCCTGCCCGATGAGACCGGCACCGTCACCAGCCAGGCGGATGTTTTTGCTCTGAACAGCTACAGCTGGTGCGGTGACAGCAGCCTCAAGACCAGCGGCTACGACACCCTTGTCGAGGGCTTTACCGGCTCCTCTGTCCCCGTCTTCTACTCCGAGTTCGGCTGCAACGTCCCCTCTCCCCGTGTCTTCACCGAGGTCGGCGCCATCTACAGCAGCGCAATGACGGGTGTCTTCAGCGGCGGTGTCGTCTACGAGTACGCCAATGAGGTGTCCGGCTTTGGTCTTGTGAACATCAGCTCCGATGGCACTGTTGACATTCTGGATGACTTCTACACCCTGCAGAAACAGTACGCCAAGATTGACTTTACCTCGCTGCAGGCCACCAAGGCCAAGAGCACCGCCAACAAGGCTCCCGTCTGCAGCGCCAAGATTATCAACGGCACGGGCTTTGACACAAACTTCACCCTGCCTGTCCTCCCGCCTGGAGCTGCCTCGATCATCAGCAAGGGCGTCTCGCCCACGCCCAGTGGCAAGATCATTGACATATCCAGCTGGACTGTCAACTACACCGTCCGCAACCCGGACGGTAGCCTTTTGACCAACTTGGCCGTCAAGCCGCTTAACGAAGGCACGGTAAACACGCCTGGCACTAACAATGCTACGAGCACTAGTGCCTCGACCACTGGCACCAGCACCGGCACGGGTACCAGCACCGGCACGGGCACCAGCTCCGCGACCGCTACTAGCTCGAAGAAGAGCGCTGGCGCTGGCCGTGGCGACCTCGTGTGGGTGCCTACCGTGCTGTTTGCTGGTGCCATGTCCAGCCTATGGCTGCTGCTGGCATAGTTGACGATTGTTTAGGTAGGAGAGGGCTCAGGCGCAAACTGCTATTTTGATTATTTTATTCGTCGATTTTTTCCTTACGTCACTCCTACATGTTGAGTTTGAGTGCTCATTTGCATGCGTTTCTTTTTGCTTTTTTGCTGTTATTTTTGCCTGATTTTGCTTTTCGTTTTATTTCTCCCGAGGATTTGTCATAAGCAGGCACGATCACGGACGGCTGGCGACATGAAAAATAAAAAATATGATACCTCTACTATTTTACTTTATTCTTCCAAGTATATGTCTGCTACCGGTAAGATCCATGCAAACCGGGTTTGCGTTCTTCCATCTTCGGCCTACAAGGCAAAAGACAACAAGCGACAGATGAGCTTTCTGACTTTCTGAATCCGGTTCCCGCCTCCGTATCTCACATCTTGCCACTGACTCGACAAAGACTGGCACTACGGGAGATAGCATTCTGCTGCATTAAGACACCTATACAGTATCTGATTTATGTGTATATCGTGTCACTTATCCGTCCTTCTCTATGCTTTGAACTCCTCCACATGGGCTTCCTCCCACTTGCCCGGGACCAGCGCAAGCGGAACAATGCCCGACACGTGCATCTCCGGGCCAAAGATCTTGGCGTTCAGGCCCAGCTCCTGGGTGGCGGACCGCATGTTCTTCAGGCCCTCCTGGTAGTTGGGGCCGGCACGGCGGACCCAGATCTGGACATTGTGCTCGTTGAGCTGGTTGGCAAACTCGCGCAGGGCGCGAATGACGCCCTTGAAGGTTGAGGCCACGTTGGTGAAGTTGGCAATGCCGCCGCCAATGAACAGCACCTTGCCCTTGGGGCTCAGGGGGGCGCGCAGCATCAGGTCCAGCACGGTGCGGGCGTAGTGGTAGGTCTGCGACTCGGTGGGCGCGCCCGAGTACTCGCCGTAGTTGGCCAGCTCGTCGGCGAAACCGGCCGAGGCAATGGCGTCGGCATACACGACCGAGGCGCCACCGCCGGCCACTAGGGTCCAGATGCGGCCGTTGGCATTGAGCACGGTCAGCTTCAGCGACGCACCAGTTTTGGCGTCCATCTCGGCAATGTACGCCTCCTCCTTGGTCAGCTCGCGGCCGAACGGAGCCGGGAACTCCATCGGCGGGCCCGCATCGATGCTGACGGCGCCGCCCGACGCGGGCGCGATGTTGGTCAGGCCCAGGGCAGCGGGGGAGCGCGCAATGGCCCACTTGACGCCGCACTCAAAGTCGGCGGTCTGGTCCAGCTTGGCTGCCAGATCCAGAAAATGCACAGAGGCAGAAGTCGCATCCTCGTTGGGAATGACCACCAGGGGGTTGATTTCCAGGTAGGTGAACTGGCAGTCGACGTAGACGGCGTATAAGCGGGTGATAAAGTCCACCAGGACGTTGTGCAGGCCCTTGGGGATCTTCTTGAGCAGAGTGGCTGCAATCTCCTCGTTGGACGGGTACTCGGCCAGGTCCACCGGAATCAGCAGCTTCTCAGCCTTGGCATCGACATCGCCGACATCGACACCGCCCTCATCGGTGAACAAGATCCAGTCGCCCTGAGACACCGACGCATTAGCTTATGTGCCATGAGATAGTACAGATAGTGGTGGTAGTGCATAGCAGTGGATAGGAGTTGTGCCGCTTGATATGGGGGGGGAAGGTGGGTAGGGGCAGAGGCCGGGCAGATGGACACAATCTCAGTTTAGCCTCCATTCGTCCGGACTGCATCTTCGCCGGAGTTTGGCTACTAGGCCACAAGCCCCTTCTGTCTTTTTTCCTCGCAGAGCCCCCTTCTTCTGCACACAACTCGATCTTTTTTCTCTCTCCTCATTTCTCTTGTTCTGTCTTTCTGTCGTATTCTCTTTCTCGTTTCGTCTCATTCCCACGATTTCGGGCCTTGCTCGTGGGCAATGCGGACACCACCCCTTTCAAGCGAAAAAAAACTTACATCGCGGACGGAGTTGATGTTGATATAGTACTCCTCATTTTGCTTGTGCGGCACAAACGGCTCGACGAGGAACTGGCGCAGCACGCCGTGGACGGTCTCGACCTTTTGGACCTTGCCTGCGCGCTCGGCGATCCAGGCGCGGGCCTCAGACCAGGTCTTGTTGAGGGCGAGCAAGCCGCTCTTGCCACGACGCTTGATCAGCTGGTCGGGCTTTGCGACGAGCTTGATGTCGGAATGCAGCAGCCACGGGTAGGTGAGCTCGGCCTGGTCGAGCACGTCCTCGACATTGGCGTCTTCGGGGAAGTGCAGCGATGCTAGCCGCGGCGGCGCGTTGTGCTTGCTGGGAGCCGGCAGCGTGGACGGCTTGATGACGGGGGCGCGGGTGAGGTGGTAGTTGAGGATGGCCTTACCGTCGGCCTCGAGAATCGATTTGGCAGACATGATGTGTCTAGGTGAGTATTTTTCTATGCTCTTGTGTGCGCTCTACAGTTCCAGTGACTGGCAGGACGTCAGTATCTGTTTCCAAGTGGAAACGGAGAACAAGGCCGAAAAGGGTGGATGGCAGTTGGCATATGTTGGTGAACAAGAACAGGTTGGGGGGTGAGAGGATGAGAAGCTGTGAAGCTAAGAAGCTGGGAAACTGGGGAAGCCGAAAACTGGCAAAAGAGCACAAGTGTTGCAAAAAAACAGCAGGAAAAAAGACAGGCAGGAACCCGACCAGGCGAGCAGTCTAGTGGACTTACGTTTGAGGGGACGGTTTTTGCTATTCGTGCCTTTTCTGCAAGCGTGTTTTCTCGTTTCCAGAAAATCGGAAGAGGAGACGTGGATTTACGTGGGTTTGCTTTTTGCAAGCTTTCATAAGAGAAAAATTATCGACGCAGGAACCTTTGCTTTGGCAAGCAAAGTGGAGGGGGGCTGCTAACGAACAGGCGGTCGGGGCAGCCTGACAACGGCGCGGGCTGCGCTGTGATTGCTGGAAGGCACGACTTGGAGCATCAGCATGAGCGCCTTCCCAGCCTGAAAGGAGGAGGGATTTCTCCGAACGGACGCTATGGGCAATAGGGGAACACTGCCCATTGGGGAAATCCTGGAGTTAGCCCCAGGGGAGTTTCGGGCGGTGAGCAATCAGCCTGCAGGAAGTACCTGTACTTTGGGCGGGCAAAGAGGGGTAGAAGTTACGCCTCAGCAGTGGGATGCATCAACATCAGCAGTATTTACGCGCTAGTTCCCCCAACACTTCCGCCGGTCCCCGTTGGGACAACGAAGGGCTGGTGGGGCCCGCCGGCTCCAGGATTTCGGCGGTGGCAGGCACAACCAAGCAGCAGACTCGCAGACTCGGCCACGCTGATCCTTTGTCGCCCCAAGCCTGAATACGGACAATCAAAGTACCTTCCAGCTCCGGAGATGCTTGGGGAGACCCGACGTGAAGGCATTTCGAGAAAAGGAGAATAACAAAAGGGACAAACCGGGCCACGTTTAGTGCAACCCAAGCTTCTATTACTGGTGCTCTAACTGGCGGTGTCAATGGAGCCACCTGCCAGCTGGAAGGAGCTAACCAGGTAGACCGCCCTCTCCTTCCTCAGGCGACTTTGGGCGAGGCAAGTGCTTTGCCCGACAGCTTCATAAGCTTGCTGTTCTGGCCAGCTCGAGTTGAGCTGCGATGACTACGCGCGCGAATTTCGCTTCGGCTGGAGTCTGCGAAATGTAGGTGACGGGAGCTGTGACATTGGACACGAACACAAGGATACACAAAGCTGTGCCTTGACGAGCTGTTGTCATTCAACCAAAAACCGCTGGGAGTTTCCCCAACTTTTTCCATCCCAGCTTCCCCGGCGGGTAAAAAGGGGATGAGCAGAAAAGGGAGAGACAATGGGAAGAGAAAGTGCAACCAAGCGTATTGCTGCTGTCAGGGAAAGTGCGAGGCAGAAGAAATTTTAATTTCGAGGGCAGAAGTACAGCTACTTGGCCAGAAGCTATGCTACCCTAGCACTAAACTTGCACAACGGCGCACTCCCCCTCCTTCCCAACTGCATGCTCCACTTTTTGCACGTCCCGCCGTTTCTCGCCTGGCCCCCTCTTCATCCCCTCGCTGGGCTACGCCTTATGCTCTGTGTGGTGTTTGTTTGTGGTTGGCTGGTTGGCCTTACCCCTAAAGCGATACCACCGGAGTCAGGACTGCTCGCCAGACTTAGGCCCCAAAACAGGAAGTAGCGGTTGCCAAGCAGAAGGTCCAGAAAAGAACACCGCCAGAACGACCAATCGAAAAAAACTCTCCCGACAACGACCGACTTTTTCTCCTCTTGCTCTTTCAATCTGCCATCGCTCTGGTTGCATCTGTCTTGCAAACGCGGCCAAGTCAAGTTTTTAGCTACAGTAAGCGTTGTCTCGTTATTTTGACGGTTTCTGCTTTTTTTTTGGTTTCCAGCGAGTTCATGGGAGCTTCTTGTCAACCCACGTTTTTCGCCCTCTTTTGGATCACCAATACTGACGACAAAAGCTTCATTTTCTCTTCTCTTCTTTTTTCCGCACCTCCTCCGCTGCTCTAGCTTCCATCATGACGGCCACCGGCGCCAAAACCCCCGTTGGCCAGTCGGCGAACGACAACATTACCCGTTTTGCTGCGCCTAGTCGTCCGCTCAGCCCTCTCCCGGCTCACGCTCTCTTCAACGACAAGACGCGATGCTTTGTCTACGGCATGCAGCCGCGTGCTGTCCAGGGCATGCTCGACTTTGACTTTATCTGCAAGCGTGCGACGCCCTCTGTTGCCGGTATCATCTACACCTTTGGCGGCCAGTTCGTCAGCAAGATGTACTGGGGAACCAGCGAGACTCTGCTGCCTGTCTACCAGGAGGTCTCCAAAGCCATGGCCAAGCACCCCGACGTCGACGTTATCGTCAACTTTGCCTCGTCCCGCAGTGTCTACAGCTCTACGCTTGAGCTCATGGAGTACCCCCAGATCAAGACCATTGCCATTATTGCCGAGGGTGTGCCCGAGCGGGTGAGTTTCTGTCCTTTCTTTCTCTCCTTTGCGCCATTCTAACAGACTGTTAGCGAGCACGCGAGATTGCCCACATTGCGCAGAAGAAGGGCATCACCATTATCGGCCCCGCGACCGTGGGTGGAATCAAGCCCGGCTCCTTCAAAATCGGCAACACGGGCGGCATGATGGACAACATTGTGGCCTCCAAGCTGTACCGCAAGGGCTCCGTCGGCTATGTCTCCAAGTCCGGCGGCATGTCCAACGAGCTGAACAACATTATCGCGCAGAACACGGACGGTGTCTTTGAGGGTGTCGCCATTGGCGGTGATCGCTATCCCGGCACCACCTTTATCGACCATTTGCTCCGCTACCAGGCCGACCCCGAGTGCAAGATCCTGGTCTTGCTGGGCGAGGTTGGCGGTGTCGAGGAGTACAAGGTCATTGACGCCGTCAAGCGCGGCATCATCACCAAGCCTATTGTGGCATGGGCCATTGGCACCTGCGCCAGCATGTTCAAGACCGAAGTCCAGTTTGGCCACGCCGGATCTTTTGCCAACTCCACGCTGGAGACGGCCGCTACCAAGAACAAGTCGATGCGGGAGGCCGGCTTCTACGTGCCCAACACCTTTGAGGACATGCCCGGCCTGCTGAGGGAGGTCTATGAGAAGCTGGTCAAGGACGGCACGATCTCGCCGCGTCCGGAGCCCGTCGTGCCCAAGATCCCCATGGACTACTCGTGGGCGCAGGAGCTGGGCCTTATCCGCAAGCCTGCGGCCTTTATTTCCACCATTTCGGACGACCGTGGCCAGGAGCTCCTGTACGCCGGCATGCCCATCTCTGATGTATTCAAGGAGGACATTGGCATTGGCGGCGTCATGTCGCTGCTGTGGTTCCGTCGCCGCCTGCCCACGTATGCCTCCAAGTTCCTGGAGATGGTGCTCATGCTGACGGCCGACCACGGTCCGGCCGTGAGCGGTGCGATGAACACCATTATCACCACCCGTGCTGGCAAGGACCTGATCAGCGCTCTTGTTTCCGGTCTGCTGACCATTGGCTCCCGCTTTGGTGGTGCGCTGGACGGCGCTGCGGACGAGTTTACCCGGGCCTTTGACAAGGGCCTGAGCCCGCGCGAGTTTGTCGACAGCATGCGCAAGGCGAACAAGCTGATTCCCGGCATTGGCCACCGTGTCAAGTCGCGCAACAACCCCGACCTGCGTGTCGAGCTGGTGAAGCAGTACGTTCTCGAGAAGTTCCCGAGCCACAAGCTGCTCGACTACGCCCTGGCCGTGGAGACCGTGACCACTTCCAAGAAGGACAATCTGATCCTCAACGTCGACGGCTGCGTGGCCGTGTGCTTTGTGGACCTGATGCGCAACTGCGGCGCCTTCAGCCCCGAGGAGGCTGAGGACTACCTGAACATGGGCGTGCTGAACGGCCTGTTCGTCTTGGGCCGCAGCATTGGTCTGATTGCGCACTATCTGGACCAGAAGCGCCTGCGCACTGGCCTGTACCGCCACCCGTGGGACGACATCACCTACCTTCTGCCCAAGCTGTCCTCTGGGCCGCCGGGTGTCGAGGGTCGCGTCGAGGTGCAAATGTAATTCCCATGTCGTTTGTTGTTATGAACTCTTTGTGCACTGTGGATGTGCAACGTAAGCCGAGTCAATATATTAATTAAGAAATCCTGCTGCCAACGGAGACAAGGGTGATGCAAACTGGATGGCCGCAGCTGCTCTTGGAAGACTGGGTTGCCAGTCGGGGCCGGGGGCGATATGTTATGAATATACCGAATTATAAAGTCTGTAATGACCCAAGATAGTATTGCTAAATGGACGGCAATAGCTTGTGAAAAGCATAATTATGTAAGCAGACGTCAGTCACGTGGAGTCAGGTAGAATAGTGGGGAGTTTTTTGGCCGAGCTTGATGGCAGAAAACACTGTCGAAAGCGTCGAGTGAATCTTTTGTCCCACGCACGCGCGATTCTGGCGGCCTAGCAGAGCAGGCAACGCAAGCGACTAGCAGAAAAGGTGAGATGGACGAGTATGGTGGAAGAAAGGAGAGGGGAAATGAGTCGAGGGGCTGACAGGCAGAAGTGGGCATCAGCGACGACGACGGCCCGAAAGACGGCAAACAAGGCGACGGCAAAAAACAAGGACGGCAAGTGACGATTTCGCTCCAACATGTCCTTTTTCCAAATCACCCTGCACCGCTCGGCCATTGGCCTGCCTCAGCGGACGCGCGACGCCCTGGCCGCGCTCGGCCTGCGCCACCGCAACCAGACGGTCGTGCACGCGGTCAACCCGTCGTCGGCGGGCCTGGTGTTCCGCGTCAAGGAGCTGGTGCGCGTGGCCGAAGTGGCCGAGGGTCGGGAAGAGACGCTGGCCCGCGTGCGGGCGGCGCGGCGGCCGGCGGCGGGGTACGTGGTGACGAAGCGGCACAGCCCGGCGGCGGCGGCGGCGGCATCCACAACATCGGCAGCATCCACAGAAGCGACGGCTACCGCATAGACCACACCCAAAAGGGGGCCGAGGATAAACGGCGGCAGGCCAGGCTGTACTGTACTATATGCATGGAAATGTAACGACAAATGAATAGAAATAAAGGTTCATCTACCTCTGCGTCCGTCCCTCTGGCAGAGCATTAAGTGAAGAGCAAACGCACAGGGGTTACAATCAAAAAGGCCGACGAAGGGCAGTCTTATTTTTGCCTCTGGCAATGCATCCCATAACAGATATCAAGTAGTGTAATCCCAGTCTGCTCCTGTCCACCCAGCGATTTTATCCCTTCCAAAGCACCAGAATCCCGCCTTCATTCATCTCACAAGGCAGGACAATACACTGATCGTGCCATTACTCTGTGGCTAGCCCTTTGGCTAGTACACCCCATATTGCAATGGGTCGTCGCTCTCTTCCGTCTCTTCCGTCTCTCGGCTCTCTCGAGTGTCCCCGCTACTCTCGCTCTCTGCCTCCTCCGTGGTGTCGCCCGTGTGTGCATGCTAAGCACTTCTCACTTTTTCGACATACTCTTGGTTGGGTGTCTCGTACTCGTTCACAAAGTATTTGGCCATGTGCTTGGCCAGCCATGTCGTCAGCTTGGTTAGCTCCTCCCGCAGGCGGTTCACTGATTGCTGGTCCATGTTCGTCTGAGCAATCAGCTCTGGCAGTGTGACCAAGAGCCGGCACAGATGCTCGGCGCCATAGGTGTCTAATGGCGATGTGTGCTTTTCCCCCGTCTCCCACAAATTATGCATTTCAATGTACTGCGGCCTCTCGAATCTGCAGACGACTGTCAGCATCAAGACGAGCGGGTAAGAGTGGGCTTCACGTACCGATACAACAAGATGCGTCCAAGGCATTTCTCGAAATACTCCCGCAGACCAGCAACTGTTTCTTCGAGAATGTCTAGGCTTGATGAGCCTTCTTCCCGATGTGGCCGCTCAAAAGACAGGTAGTCGTCAAGCACTGTGTCGACAGGGACACGATGTGGCAAGGGGACCAGTTGCTGGTTTTTGGTAATGTTCTCCCAATCATCGACAAGAGCTGCTTTGAGATGATCCGGTATGACTAGGCGGATGGACGGCCGGTTATGAAATCCGTCTTCCTGTGTGACTGTGAGAATTGGAAAGGAAAAGTGAAAAAAAAAAAGTGGGCAATAATGAAGGCCCTATCCAACCCAAAAACGAAGACACCAAAAACCCGGTCCATGACAGAAAATCAAAAAAATACTTTGGAAATGAGAGCACAAGTTCACATCGCCATGGCCACTCGCTTGAGGTCGGCCGGCGTCTCATCGGCGTCAAACACCTGTTGGCATAAAGACAAGGAAAGTTCCGGCATGTGCAGCGAGCTGGCCGCTGCCGCCATCCCAAAATCATGGCATGAAATCCCGGCCACCAAACCAAACCGGTACAGATGGGAATGGGGGGGGGGCGGGCAAAAGTTGTCGCTGTCGTCAAAATCGCTGTTTGCATCCGTGGCGTAGTCTGGCTCGATTTCCTCGCACTCGACGGACGGAATGGGCGTGTGAAATGTGCCTTCTCGCCAAGAGTTGTCCTCCTTGGGAACGCCGGCCAAGACAATGGTGGCATGGTCTGGCATGCCTGCGTACAGCCGATCCAGCAGAGGCGAGAAAGTGTTGTTTCTAGCGGCCTCGGCGACTACTCGGTGCATCGGTTTGGGGGCAGGCCTTGTTGTCTTCATGGTGAAATCACGGGCGGCATCAAAAGTAGGGTGGCCGTACCGGTCGACGTACTTGCTGTTGGCAGTGGGCAAGATGGCGAGAATGTCTTTTGTTCGCCGGAGAAGCTGCGTTTCAAACTTTCTGTAGCCTTCCACCGTGTCCTTTGTCGGCGGACGGGGCTCAATGGTGGCCTGCTTCTGTCCCGTCTTCTTGGCCGGCTGTTTGCGGGCCTTTTTCACTGGCTTCTTGGCCGGTTTCTTGCCCAAGTTGTTTCCCGCATCCTCTGATGGAAGCGGCCGATGCCGAGTTGAATACTTGACCCTCGCCATGGTGGCTGGCGAACACCAAGTCAAGAAAGGGCACAAAAGCTAAAAGACGCACAAATGTACGTGAAGAGTATGTTTATCGGCACGGTCAATCGCCTAGATTGAGATGGTACAGTCTTCGGTAGGATGAACACTGTTCATAAAGGATGCTTCTGATGAAGAAAAAGCAGTGATGAAAAGGGCTGAGCCAGTACAGAGAGGAAAAAGGGTAGTTGCCAACTCTGGCAATTTATACGAGGAAATGGCTGAAATAGGAAGGGACGGTGGAAGGGCAAAGGTGTGCGCAGGGCGAGCATAAGGCGTGCACAAATCAGGCGTAAGAACCCAAACCGGCAGGGGGAAAAGCCCTTCAAAATAGCTTCAAAATAAGACGCTCCAGAAAGCGAGGGAGAGAAGGGCAGCAAAAACAGCAGAAAACAAGACAAATAACCACTTACGTGCTCCAAATCGTAGTCCCGCTGCCGCCGCGGGCCCCGAGCATGCGCCAAGGAGCCGGCCGTCCGCTCTTCGCTGCCGCGCGCCGACACAGCCTCCGAATCTCGGCTGTGAAGTCCATGGCCGTGTCCATGATGACTGTCGCGGCCGCCGCCACCGCCGGCGCCGGGACGCTCGGCCGGAGTAGCGCTTCCGGTGCCGGGCCCCGACCCGAGGCCGCCACCGGCGCCACCGCTAAGCCAGGCCCCGATGCCGCCGCCGCCGCTGCTGCCCGGCCCGCCGCCTCCGATGCCGCTGGAACGGCCACCTGGCATCTTTTTCAGGGCCTTTGCGCTCTTTTGCTGCTGCAGCTGACGGGCCTGTTCACGCAGCTGGCTGGCCAGCTCCCGGTTCTCGTCGTTGAACTTGCGCACGCGGTCCTGCGGCACCCAGTCGTCCCAGGTGTTCTTCCAGCCCTTGTAGTGGATGCGAAAGCGCCAGCCGTCCGAGGTCTGCTCGACGCCGAGAATGCGGGCCTCGTACAGCATGTCCATGTGGAAGCAGAACACCCGCTCGTCCGCGGAAAAGGGCGCAGTGGCGTTCTTGGGCGCCATGATGGAGAGTGTGAGAGCAGCAAAAGGATGCAGAGAGTGAAGAAGGCGAGAGGTAAGAAATGTAGGCGTTGGGGAAAATGGGCGAAAAGGGATCAAACGGATCAGTCGGAACAAGGGAAACAACACAGAGTGAGACGCGACAGTTGAGTGTGTCAAACGGTAAAGGAAGAGATGAGAATGAGAGGAAATTCACTGAAAAAGAAGAGCTAAAGACCTCTGTTTGCCTTTTGCTGTTGAGCCCCAGTGATGCAGCGCAGCGGGTCTGCTCTGGGAAGAACACGGCAGACGACGGCAGCAAGGAACAGCAGGAACCCTTTGAGCGGTTGCTCGACTGAAAAGGCGGATGAGTGAGAGGCCACAGAGCGATGCAATCAGGGGGTTCAGCCAAGACGGCAGAATCGCAAAGCACAAGCTTGGCCGCCAATCACGGGACTTTTTGGCCCTTTACGGGGGTTACAGTGCTCCCCGCCACCACGTCGAACGCGTCTGACGCGCTCGGCAGCACAACGTAGTCCCTATCGTCTGCGTGCACTTTGCCCGGTCCCACAAAAAGCTGTTTGCGCCTCTCTTTTTGCGTTTTTCACTTTCTACCATCACGGCTCGCCTCTGCCTCTTCTTTCGCCATGGCCCCCTCGGAAGCCGCCATCCTTTACCAGTTTTTGCTGTCCCCCGCCCAGCTGCCGGCCATCCTCTCGCTCGACGACTTTGCCGCCCTCTTCCCCAAACCCCTGCAGCACTCGGCCCAGGTCCGCGCGCTCTACCGCGACCTGCAGCACCAGCGCAATACCGTTGTCGATGCCGTGGCCGCCGACATTGACGCCGAGGTCGCCCGCGGCCGCCTGCTGCGTCGACACGCCGTGCGCGCCCGTCTGCGCGCCGACGCGCAGGAAGACACGGCCGGCGACGACGAGCTCGTCATTGAGCAGTATCTGGCAGCGGCCAGCCCGACCGGCGACAAGCTCGGCGGCCGAAAACACACGCTCGTCTCCATAGTCGCCGAGCTCGACGCCGCCGCCCAGGATCTCGAGGCCGACCTGCAGCTGCTCACCGAAGAAGAGGCCCGCCTGCGCCAGTCTGTCCAGCAGATTGTCGGCAGCCTCAGCGACCTCCGCTACGGCCGCCTGGCTAACAGCCAGCTGCGGGACCAGGTCCTCGAGGGCCTGCAAACCGTCCAGGAGGCCTGCGAGACAGCTGCAGCCCGTCCCGGCCTATAAACACCCGCTCCCTGCGAAGCGGTTATAAAGTCACACTCGTTTACCGTGTTTCCATCTTATGGCTTTGCTACGTGCCAATCGCTTCAATGGGAACGATAATCAAATCACAATTATACGCCGTGCCAGAGCGAGGGACATGGGAGACTTGACTTTTTTTTCTTCAGTATCCTGGTCCCTTCATGACGCGTCCATACATCCCTGCGGACCTTGGCCCGCCCATCAATTACACCAAGAGAGAGAGACAGAACAACTTTTCCGCAACATGGATTTACGCAGCCTTCCAAGCCCGTTTATCGTGCAGCGGCGGGGGCAGCGCCGGCAGCGGCACGGCTCATGGCAGCACTGGGCCGGTTGGCAGCCGGCTGCATGCGACGGCTCCTACAAGACGCGCGTTAGAAGAGGAAAAGGCTGGCAGGCAACACAACAAGGGGGGGGATGCTTACACAAAAGTGCGGCTCACAAAGGAGACAAGAATCATAATCATCCACTGGGGAACAATGCTCAGGCCCCAGAGGACGTAGGCGACAGGCACAGCGAGTCCGTTGACGGCCAGGAAGCCATCAAAGGGGTGGAACATGCCCTCGAACACGGTGAACTGGGCCTTTTCATTGTCCTGGTACAGCTCTTCAAAGGTCTCGGCCGTGGTGGTGGTCAGGTTGAGGCGCTTGTAGTAGACATCGACCTTGGCCGGCTTGGGCAGCAGCTCAAACAGATAGACGTAGCCGGGGGTGGCGGACCAGGCGTTGCACAGGATCGACTCGTCTTCGCAGTTGAGCGTCGCCGTGTTGGGACCGTCGGGAATGGAGGAAAGCTTGGGCGCCGCGACGCTAAACGCCTCGTCAACGACGCCACAACGGCCTGCAACGTTAGTCTTTCGATAAAAGTAGCACAAAACAGCCATACAATGCAACCTACCAAAGCACGTCTTGTTGCGGCCGGTGATGAGCACAAACCACTGCTCGGGCGTGGTCGCATCCGCATCGACGCGGCTGTACAGCGTAGACTCCCAGTTCTCCAGCGTGAGCTGTTCAGTGGGCCGCGGCTCGACATAGGCCGCCTTGGCGGCCGCCGTGGCCTTGTCGGCCGCGCTGGCCACGGCTGTGGTCGCGTCACTGTCCGGCTTGTCGGGGGCCTGCGAGATGGAGCCGAGAATGTTTTGGAACTTGGCCTTGTACTGGTCAAAGAAGCCGCCCTCGGCCGAAACGGCGCCGAGCAGCGGCAGAGCCAATAGCGCCGATTGGAAAACGCGCATGTTGTTGGATGTGCACAAAAAAGGAGAAGGGTCAGAGGGCGTGCAGCTGCTGAAAATAAGGCACAGTAGCTGCCGTGTTGTTTTTCCTTGTCGGGGCAAAAAGAAGCAAAAAAGGAAATAAAAAGTGGCGATAAACAACTATTAGCAAGAAGCAGTACAGTGTAAACAAAAACCCGATCAGCGCAAAGGAAAGACGTGAATATTAAGATAATAGGGAGAAGGAATAGGGAGAAAGATAGGAAATCGCCTCGTCAAAGCAGGGTGAAGAGCGCAAGACCAAGGAGAAAAAGCAAAAGGAATCTAAAAACACAATAGGAGGGCCCCCGAACTGGTATACGTATTAGCTTCTGGGAGAACGGTTGCCCCCCGAGTTTACCATCACGTGTCTTAGCGGCAAGTAGCATTGCTCGTATTACGGTGTGCGGAGTGGGAAAGGATAGGGGAAGCCCCTCCAAAAGCTGGGTTCATAGAATCATATTTATGGCCATAGTTTGAAGTTAAATTGCAAATTACCAACTCTAGCTTTTTGTCCCCGGCGAGATTTGAATATTGGGTCTTTGCTGTCTTGACCGTATATCGAGCGCTCCACGGCCACAAAGTGGAACTTTTACATACTTTGTGGACTCCCAGCATAGCTATTTACATAGCTATCTAGTATTTAATTCGGCATAGAAGGCGACTTTGTCAGCCCAAAATCATTCTTCACGCCATCAGCCTCAGTGCCACCAGCTGTGGCCGTTGGATGCAATCGTGACAAACTTGGGCTGCTGATTCTACGAGATTCCAAGACGGTTTGATGCCTCTTTTGGCATTGTTTTATTGCCTCTGGATCAGATTGTCTCTCGCGAGCGCCCTGTCCAGGCAATTTTTACATGTTGACGCGTTCTCCTCCACTGCAACCTCGACGGGTCCATTTTCTGCGTTTTCGCATCTCACCCCATTTGGCTCTGACATTGGGTTTCCCTACTCTGTCTCCTGCATTTCCCCCTCGCTGTAAAAAGGATACAGGCCGCTTCGCATAGGCCACGGCAACGGCATGAGACCAAGCGTCCCGCGGCTTAGACGCGTGGTCGGACGCAGAGTAGAATGAGAGCTGCAGCTCACTGGGCGGAACAGTAAGCATGTTGCTCTCATCGGGAGAAGATGAGACCAATAATCCCACGATGCGATTACTGTAGTCCTCGGCAAGCCGCCGTGAGGTGACATTGAAATCCGATAAGAAAGAAGGACCAGAAGACGATGCTTGTCGGTGCCGTCACCGGCCATCTTGGCAGAAAGACCAATCATTTCATAAACACTGTCGCCGGCCGACATATTCGCACCCTAGAGCGGTCTGTAGGAAAACAAGCGAGCCACGGCTCGAACTGATGTCGCAACTTCCGGATGATTTGTGCACTACCCACGTGACACACTACTTATGTGCTCCAGAAATATCACGTGACAAGAGCTACTGGGCTAGCGTAATTCATTCTCAACGCGTCTCGTCTTACACAATCGCGCCTCGAATTGCAACGGGAAGATTGGTTCGCAGAGCCAGGTTATACTCCTACGGCGCAGGCTTTATTTTCGGACGGCTTCACAGGCTGTTTTCTCTTGTCTTTTCCTCCTCTGAAACCCCCTTTTTCCTCTACATTGCAAAGCATCGCATCGGCCTTGTCGACAGTTTGCGTCTTTCCCGCACTCGCCGTTCACTCATGTCGACCACAAGGCGCGGACGGCGCGCTGCAGCGCGCACAGCGGCCGAAGCCGAGCCTACAGCAGAACGACCGCGGAAGCGAGCCCGGAAGTCGGCCGAGCAGGAAGACGGCGACAGTGCCGGGCCAGCACGGGTGCGGAAAAGCCCGCGAGACCGGAACTCGGGAGACGGCAGCCACTGGTGGCAGAGCGGCGGCGGCAGTGGCGAGGGCGGATCCCCGTCAACAGCAGCGGCAGCAGTAGCACCGAAAACAGCCAAGGCGGCTGACAAGGCAAGGAAGCAAAAGAAGAGTGTTCCGCAGCCGGAGCCGGCGGCTGGAGAGGAGGCGCCGCCGGCACAAAAACGCGGGCGGGCCTCTGTGGATAAACGGAAACGGCCTAGCGGACCACAGACGTCGACGTCCCAGGACGCGGCAGCAGCAGCGGCGTCTAGCTCTCGCACAGACAAGCCGCGGAAACGGCGGCGAGGTGAGGAAGCGCCAGAGGCAGAGCCGGAGGCAGCAGAAGAGCAGGGGAGTGGCGAGGAGGAAGGGGAAGAGCAAGAAGAGGTGGAGGAAGAGGTGGACGAGGACGAACAGGAAGAGGAAGAGGTGGATGAGAACGAAGAGGTGGAGGAAACGGCGTTCCGGCAGCTGGTGCCGCGCACGCGGCTCATCCCCATGTCCACTATGACAGGCAAATGGGCGCCGCTCGAGCGAGAAGCCATTGCGGCCGTACACGCCCTCCTGGCCGAGTGTGCGCGGCCCGTTTTGGCGCGGCTGAACTGGGGCGGCGGCGCCGGTGCCGAGCGGCGACACGAGCAAGCGCGTCAGGCCATGGCGGGCGTCACGCGGCGGCTACGGTCCAAGCTGGTCAAGGGCATTCCGTTCCCGCCGCCGACGACGGCTCCGGCCAAGCGGGGGGGGCGGCGGGCCGGGCAGGACGGGCAAGCCAGAGACAAGGGCGGTGGCGGCGGCGGTGGCCACGAGGCCGATCTGGATCTGGACCGAACGCTCGACGCCGTTTGCGCGCTGGAGCGGCAGCTCGACCCGCTGCAGCACGCCGTGGCCCTGCTGGAACGGGAGCGGACGCGCGAGGAGCGTGCGCTCGAGGCAGACTATGCGGCGCTGCGGCAACTGGAGAAGAACGCGCAGGCCGAGATGCGGTCCTGGCGGGAGCGCGAGCGAAAGGCACATGCGCTGGTGCCGCTGCTGGATCCCCCCCCCGAGCCGGCGGCGTTTGATCTGCCGCCGACGGTTGAGCTGGCCAAGCGCGAGGCTGGCGACGAGGGTGGTATTTTCCAGGTGAGCCGATTGCTTCTTGTTTTCTGTTTCCGGTTCTCTTTCTCTGTTTCTGCCTTTCGGTTTCTCTTTTCTCTGTTTTCTATCTTCCGGCTTCTCTCTCTCTGTTCTGCCTTCCGGCTTCTCCCTTCCTCCCTCTAACAGCCCAGAACCTGCAGGATAAGGACCTGCTGGCCCTGGCAACACAGCTGGGCAGCCATATGGAGAGCCTGCGCAGCAATCTGCAGCAGATTGACGGCGTCGTGCCCGCCATTATACGCAGCAAAGCAGCGCTACAGCAAGTGCTCTACCATCGGCTCGACGAGCGCATCTACGAGCAGATTGTGCTGGGAGATTGACCAAAGGACATACGGCACTGTTTCCAGATACTTTGCAAAAATTTCCCGGTCGTTTCTGTGCCAATCGACACGCGTAGCCGAATTAGCGGATGACTGCCGTCAGCAACAAGATTAGCTGCCATGGAACTAGTAGAGAAAAAACATTAGTGCAGCAAACTTCTCGCCATTAGCACCACAATTCGCACGCCATTGCTTCTCAGCAACAATTCGCTGGGCCACCCCGCCATACTCTGGCTCCATTGGGCCGCCCTGCAGTTTTCTTTAGTGCTGTTGCCCCTCTACTCACCGCCCAACCAGATCCAGATCCCCCAGACCCTTATTAAAATCTCTGCCCAACCCACCTTTTTATCTTGCCTCCCCTCCTCCCCCTCTTCTCTTCTTTCTCTTCATCCTTTCCTCCTACACTCTTCTCTCCCCCATTCACACCATTCCGTCTCTTTTCTCTCCCTTTATCCGTTGCTTTTATACCAGACGGGTTTTCTCGTGAGTCTGCCTTTTGAGACGTGATTCTTGCAAACGGCCAGTTTTACTAACAGCTTAGTCAAAGCACTTCTCAGATCCACAAAACCGTCACCATGGTTCAGTCCGCAGTGCTTGGTTTCCCCCGTATGGGTGTGAACCGTGACCTGAAGAAGGCCACCGAGGCTTGTAAGCTGCTCTCCCGTGCCGGCTTGACTTGGTACGCAGAAACTGACAGAGAACAGACTGGGCTGGCAAGATCTCCCAGGCCGATCTGCTGACCGAGGCCAAGCGCCTCCGTCTGGCTCACTGGACGATCCAGAAGGAGGCCGGTGTCGACATCATCCCCAGCAATGACTTTGCCCTGTACGACCAGGTGCTGAGCCACATCCAGGACTTTGGTGTAAGTGCCGTCGTTGTGCTGGTCGTCTCTTCTTATCTGACCCCCAGGCCGTCCCCGAACGCTACACCAGCGCCAAGCTGGACGCTATTGACGAGTACTTTGCTCTGGGCCGTGGCCACCAAAAGGGCGGCGTCGACCTGCCGTCGCTGGAGATGGTCAAGTGGTTCGACTCCAACTACCACTACGTCAAGCCGACGCTGCAGGACGACCAGACCTTTAGCCTGGTGGCCAAGCCCAAGGCTGTGGCCGAGTTCCTCGAGGCCAAGGAGGCCGGTATTGTCACCCGCCCCGTCCTGGTGGGCCCCGTCACGTTCCTGCACCTGGCCAAGGCGGACCGTGGCCAGAGCGTGGACCCGATTGACCTGCTGCCCAAGCTGCTGCCGGTCTACGACGCGCTTCTGGCTCAGCTCAAGGAGGCTGGCGCCGAGACGGTGCAGATTGACGAGCCGGTGCTGGTCTTTGACCTGCCGGCCAAGACCAAGGCGGCCTTCAAGACGGCCTATGACCACTTTGCGGCCGAGGCGGCCAAGCTGCCGCAGCTGGTGTTCACCACGTACTTTGGCGACATTGTGCACAACCTCGAGGTGCTGCCCCAGAGCGTGTACGGCGTGCACATTGACCTGGTGCGCAACCCGGAGCAGCTCGAGACGGTGATTGGCGCCCTGGGCCCCAAGACGGTGCTGTCGGTGGGTGTGGTGGACGGACGCAACATTTGGAAGACCAACTTTAAGCGGGCCATTGAGGCTGTCGAGTCGGCGATCCAGAAGCTGGGCAAGGAGCGGGTGATTGTGGCGACGTCGAGCTCGCTGCTGCACACGCCGCACACGCTGGCGAGCGAGAAGAAGCTGGACGCCGAGATTGCCGACTGGTTCTCGTTTGCGTCGGAAAAGGTGGTGGAGGTGGCGGTGATTGCCAAGGCGGTGACCGAGGGACCGGCGGCGGTGCGGGAGCAGCTCGAGGCCAACGCCAAGTCGTGGCAGGCGCGCGCAACGTCGAGCCGGACCAACGACCCCAAGGTCAAGGAGCGGCAGGCGCAGATCAAGGAGGCGGACTACAACCGCAAGTCGGAGTTCCCCGAGCGGATTGCGCAGCAGCAGAAGAAGCTGAACCTGCCGCTCTTCCCGACGACGACGATTGGCTCGTTCCCGCAGACCAAGGAGATCCGGCTGTCGCGCAACAAGCTGACCAAGGGCGAGATCACCGAGGCCGAGTACGACCGGTTCATTGAGAAGGAGATTGACGAGAACGTGCGGATCCAGGACGAGCTCGGCCTGGACGTGTACGTGCACGGCGAGCCGGAGCGCAACGACATGGTGCAGTACTTTGGCGAGCGGCTCAACGGCTATGCCTTTACGACGCACGGCTGGGTGCAGAGCTACGGCTCGCGCTGCGTGCGGCCGCCCATTGTGGTGGGCGACATTTCGCGGCCGGCGCCCATGACGGTCAAGGAGAGCAAGTACGCCGTGTCGGTGTCCAAGAAGCCGATGAAGGGCATGCTGACGGGCCCGGTCACGTGCCTGCGGTGGTCGTTCCCGCGCGACGACGTGCACCAGTCGGTGCAGGCGGAGCAGCTGGCGCTGGCGCTGCGCGACGAGGTGGTGGACCTGGAGAAGGCGGGCGTCGACGTGATCCAGGTGGACGAGCCGGCGCTGCGCGAGGGTCTGCCGCTTCGGGCGGGCAAGGAGCGCGCTGCCTACCTGGACTGGGCCGTCAAGGCTTTCCGGCTGTCGACGACGGGCGTGGAGGACTCGACGCAGATCCACTCGCACTTTTGCTACTCGGAGTTCCAAGACTTTTTCCACGCCATTGCCGCGCTGGACGCCGATGTGCTGTCCATTGAGAACAGCAAGTCGGACGCCAAGCTGCTCAAGGTCTTTGTCGACTCGGCCTACCCGCGCCACATTGGCCCTGGCGTCTACGACATTCACTCGCCGCGCGTGCCGAGCGAGCAGGAGATTCGCGACCGCATCGAGGAGATGCTGCAGTTCCTCAAGCCGGAGCAGCTGTGGATCGACCCCGACTGCGGCCTCAAGACGCGCCAGTGGACCGAGACCAAGGCTGCGCTGGTGAACATGGTCAACGCGGCCAAGTTTTACCGCGAAAAGTACTCCAAGTAGGGGTTACAAAGGTCTTGTTTTCTTGTTGCTTAATCTGTTATGTGAGACGACATTTCGCTTCATCTTTCCGTTTCTCGAGGAGATGCGGTTCGATTTCAACATCGGCGTTTGGACATGATTTTTGTTATTTTGTTGATTTCTATTTGTTTCTAGTGTTCCCGCGGGAGCACAAAAAGCATTCAACACCAAAAGGGAATACATTGCAGGGAATTGGCGGCGGCACCGCGGTGTTTAGGGACAGTCCTTCAACCGGATACCCAGGAGAGAGCAAGCCGGGCGAGGCGTCTGGAGATAGTAATAGACCCTTCAACTGGGAATCTCGTTTGAAGTGTAACGGTAGTGAGTGAAGTGGCAGTGTACACTACGCTGAGGGTAGTGAGTGTGAAGTGGACTAGGCAGTGACGTACACCCAACGGCCTTCATTTCAGTCAGACCGCCTGGTTGATTAGGCCTCGAGTTTATCGTGAGATGGGATATACCGTGAGATGGGATGAATGGGCTAAGCTAAAAAGCCCCTCCCCCAGGCGTTTCAACGGCCTGGGCGCTAAGGAAAGAGCCCCAACAACGTGCATACCCTATTGGCCAGGGGCCGCAACCCCTGTTTAGCTGTTTTGGGTGGTGTTTTGCATTTTTCCCACGTTTTCTTTCATTTCCCAAGGACGACGTCGTCGCCACACCGATAGTGTTTTTGCCCTGCGACGCAGCTGAGATGAGCTTGAGGGCGTTGTATAGCGAGAGAAGATTTTCTTGATCAGAGACAAGTGCATTTGTAGTTGAATTTTGGCAGAAATTCTTTAACAGAATCAGACAATTGCATTTCTAGTTTGAACTTGAAAGAAATCAGACAGCAACAATGTGAAGCCCAAAAAGAGGTCTCTACCCTACACTACAGAGGTGACGCGTTCAATCAAACTACGCCGCCAGATACCACCAAAAGTCGACTTGCTTCAGATTCGGCCACCCCTTGTCACAACCCCCTGTTGGATGCGGACCACACCGAAAACGGAGCCGGTCGAGATGGATCATCGTCAAGGCACATGGATCGTTTTTCTTTTCAAAGGCATGGACTGTTTCTATCCAAAGGCACATTGGATCGACTGTTTTTTCCAAAGGCATGGACTGTTTCTTCTCTTTCTTTAAAGACACCTTTGGATCGATTGCTTTTTTTCCAAAGTAAGGATAAATGAGTGCCGCAAGGGTGATTCGACGTCCGAGGTACACTTGAGCAGCGTAAAGTAAAGCACCTTGACGAGCCTCGCGTGTCGTAGTGCTCTTGTCTGTAAGCTGCAGCCATTGTTTTGCCAATTCTATGATTTCTACGGCCCTAAAAGGATCCACACCCCCTGCCATAACCTCATCATACCCTAGACAGGGGCTGCTGGTCCCGACGG
The DNA here is from genome assembly GCA_019925625.1 of Graphilbum ipis-grandicollis. Lineage (NCBI taxonomy): Eukaryota > Fungi > Ascomycota > Sordariomycetes > Ophiostomatales > Ophiostomataceae > Graphilbum > Graphilbum ipis-grandicollis. Next base: position 490,143 of record JADHKH010000012.1, on the reverse strand, counting down.
CCAGCCTGTGCTGTCCTCCCAGTGCATCCGGCGCCAGAAACGGATAGAACAGGCCCCATTTGATATGGTCGAGGGCTTTGACAGGGTCGTAGGGCCAGAGGGGGGGCGGCAGGGAAGGGGGTCGGTCTCGGGGTGGGAAATCAAAGAGATTCAAATACAGCAGCTCTGCCGTTTTTCTTCTCGTCTCTTGTTCCTGCTCACCCATCATCACATTCACTCTTTTTCTTCGTCCAGTCGGCCGGCTTCCTTCTTTTGTCACCCTTCCATTCTTTTGCTTCCCGTTTGTTCTGCCAGCCAGAATCGGTTTCTTCGTTCCAGCAAACTGTGTCTGCTTTGTGAATTGTCTTCTCGGAATTGATTTCCAGACCCTCTTACGCCAGCCACTGCCTTTGAACCTGCTCTTCGCGACCTCTTGGAATATACATTCGGCCTCCCACCTCTTGCATCTGCCTCGCTCAGCCTCCATCATGCAGCTCATCAAGTCGATTGTGTTTGGCCTCTTGGCCGCCTCGGCCTCGGCCTCGTCGCTTCACCGGCGCAAGGCCCATACCCACGGCCAGGGCAAGAAGAACGCCACGCTCTCGGTCACGGGCGTGACCGGTGTTTCCGTGACGGCCGCTGCTGCCGCTACGGGCGGCGTCGTCGCCAACGCCGCCACCAACGGCACCACGGCCAGCGTCCGCTTTGCCAACACCACGACTCCGGCCGCGGCCGCCACCACCGGCCTCACCACGCTGACGGTGCTCACGACCGACGTGGTCACCATTACGTCGTGCGCCGCCACCGTGACCAACTGCCCGGCCACGACCAACACGGCGGCGCTGTCGGCGCTGCCGGCGGATGAGCTCGTCACCGTGGTCGTCACCAACACTGTCATCCTGACCACCACCGTCTGCCCCGTGGCCTCGGCGTCGGCCATTGCGGCGAGCGTCGTCAGCGCGGCCAGCGCCGGCAAGATTACTGGCAGCACCATTTCGGGGACCCTGGCCACGGCCATTGCCACGGCAGGCGCCACGGCCGCAGCCACGGCGAGCAGCACCGACGCTGCCTGCGACGCCATCACCGTCACCGTCACGGCACCCGCTTCGACCGTCTACGTCACCGTGGCGTCGGCCGCGGCGAGCAGTGTCGCCGTTGAGGCCGCCGCCGTCTCCAGCACGGCTTCCAGCGCCGAGATCGTTGCCGCTGCCGCCGCCACCACTTCGGCCGTGCTGTCGGCCTCGGCCACCGACGTCTGCGAGCCCGACGTGACCATTACGCTGACGACAACGGTGGCCTCGGCCTCAGCCTCGGCCTCGGCCACGGCTGTGCTGGCAGCCGCCGCGTCCAGCACCGACGACGTGTGCGTGCCAGACGTTACAGTCACCATGACCACAACCGTTTCCAAGGCCACCGCTTCGGCCTCGGCCACGTCTGTGCTGGCCGCATCGAGCACCGATGACACTTGCGAGCCCGACGTGACCATTACCCTGACCGTCACCCCGTCGGCCACGGCCGCTTAAGCCGCGAGGGATAACAATTATACCCCCTCTGGGTGATGAGATCAACGTCTTTTATTTTCCATGGATTTTTGGCCGGGTGCAGAGGAGAGTCTGTACGGGAGGATGGGTGGGCCAGGGGTGTTGAATATATCCAGCTGTATATAGTATCACTTTCAATAAGCCTCTGCGCTACAAATGTAACCAGTGAAATGGGCCTTTCTATTTTACACAGTCGTTTCGGCCCTGCTGATGCACCCCTCGATCTCGCATACCCTTCTCTCTCCTACGCCATTGCTGCCTCTAGCTCGGCCTTGCGCCGCTCGGCCTCGGGCACTTGCCGCAGCAGCAGATCCAGCTCCTCCTTCTCGTCCTCTAGCCGCAGCCGCCGCGCCGGGTCCAACCGTGTAAAGACATAATGGCCTTGTCCGTCAAACTGCAGAATGTGGTTGTGGTACGCCCACAAGCTGCGCCGGTGGCTGACCGTCATGAGCGTGATGCCCAGGCTCTTGGCCTGCTCGTACATGAGCCGCTCCATTTCGAGCGTCACGCTCGAGGTGCACTCGTCCAGAATGGCATAGCGCGGCCGGTGGTACAGCAGCCGCGCCATGGCCAGCCGCTGCTGCCAGCCCATGCTCAAGACTTCGCGCCATTCGGCCACGCCGTCCAGGCCCGACGCGAGGGGGCCGTCAGCGCCGTCGGTCCCGCTGCCGTGGCCGTGGCTGCCGGCCAGCAGCTCCTCTAGGCCCAGACGCCCCAGCAGCTGTTCCAGCTCGGCGTCTGTCACGCCCTTGGCCCGCACGCTGCGTAGGCTGTCGGGGTAGGTGATTTGCAGGCGCAGCGAGCCGCGCGGCAGATACGGCCGCTGCGGGATGTAGAAAATGTCGCTCGGCGGCGGACGGTGCACGGTGCCGCCGTAGACGGGCCAGAGGCCGCCGAGGATGCGGAAGAGCGACGACTTGCCGCAGCCGTTGGGACCGACGACCAGCAAATGGTCGCCCGGGCGCAGCGTAAACGAAAGCTGCGGCACCAAGACGTCGCCGTTGGGCGAAACAATGGGCACGTCGCAAAAGGCGATAAAGGGCGGGTCGCGTTCGACGACAACGGTGCCGCGGCGACGCAGCACGGCGGCGTGGTCTTCGAGCGCGGCCGGCCCTGCGGCCGAGACCAGTTTCTTGTCGAAACGGCCGGCACGCACGTCGGCCATGACGTCGAGCAGGCCGGCGACGCGCGATGTGTGGCCGGCCAGCTCCATGATTTCGCGGTACGAAAACATGATGCGGCCAAAGGCGTCCGAGGCCGATAGCAGCATGCGGCGGTTGGTGACAAATCGCTCGGTGCGGTCGGCCATGGCGGCTAGCGGGTGGGCCGGGCCGGGACCGCTGCCGGAGCCGGAACGAGGGCCCGGTGACCCCCCCAGTCCCGGAACAAAGACTGGCGCGCTGCAGAGCAACAGCCCCAGCGCCCCCCACAGATACTTGATGACGTAGTCCTCCATGAAGCCGTGGTAGAAGCGCTGGCGCAAGATGTAGTTGACGTGCTTGATCAGGGTGAAGTAGCCCTTGTCGAGCGTGTCCTTTTCGGCGGCGTGGCCGGCATAGAGCGCCACCTCCTCGCTGTGGTCGATTAGGCGGGCGTGCTGGAAACGAAACTCGCCCTCGAGCCGCGCTTCGTCGGCCACGTACCGGCCAAAAGGGGGGGTCAAAGCCCGCATGGCCAGAGCCGACAGCTGCACCAACAGCGACATGAACATGACGCCTTCGCCGCCGACGCTCTTGGAGAGGGAGTATGTGTAAATGGTCTGGATGGAATTAGAATCATTTCCCACTTCCCACTTTCTCTTTTCACTTTCTCTTCCACCTCCTCTTCCCACTTCTCCCACTTCTTCCACTTCCTCTTCCCCCTCCTCTTCCAACTTTTTCCCACTTCTTCTCCTCCTCCCACTTCTACCACTTCCTCCCACTCTTCACTCACCATGTCCAATACCGGCTTCGCCAGGTTGCTGTAGAGCTCGGCCAGACTGTTGGAAAACCGCGCCACGTCCACGGCAATCAGCTGGTCCGGGTTCCTGATGCGGTCGTCGAGCGCCGTCAGACTGTAAAACGTCATTTGCGACAGGTAGTCGTCGTGAATGTGCTGCGTCAGCCGCGCGCGGTACCGCAGCGCCAGCTCGGCCTGGTGGTAGGCCAGCATCGAGTTGGTAAACGTGGCCGGCACCGCCACCAACATCCACCAAACCAATCGCGTCATAAAGGCGCGCCCGCGTCCGCGCACCAGACTCTTGACCAGAGCGCCGTCCATGGCGGCAATCTGCAGGCTCAGCAGCGTGCGCACCACCAAAAAGACGCTGTGGCTGGCCAGCAGCCGCGCTTCCGGGCTGCGCCAGCCGGGCACTACAATGGCCAACAGCCGCCGCAGCGACGCGAAAAAGGCACTGTCGAGCTCGATGCGTCGACTTTGTCGGCTCGCCTCTGCTTGACCCTTCTGGCCGTCGACTTTGCTGCCGCCGCCACTGCTTCCGGCCCGCTGCTCGGCCACTGCGTGCCGCACCCGGTTCACCACCGCCACCAGCAGCGCCAGATACACCACCCGCGAGATCCGCGTCCGGTTCGCCATGTAGCGCCGCGTCAGCCCCGAGATCAGGCTCTTGAGCGTGTGCCGCTGCTGCGCGCCCAGCAGCGCCGGAGCCATTTTCGACTGGACTGGCATGGGGAAAGGATGATACAAATATCGAAATTCCGGCGAAAGAACGAAATAATATTAAATCGAGATTCCGGCGAAAGAACGAAATGATATTGAGTCGAGATCCAGGCGAAAGAACGGGATAATATCAGATCGAGATTCCAGAAAAGGAACGACAGCACTAATAACCGCCTCTCCTCATGATCGCTGTGGTCGCCTCGCGGTAGCGTTGGCAAAAGTAGAAATGGAAAAACGGCAAAACCAAACAAGACAACCGTCCTGGTGTCGCGATGGAATGGACCGAAAGAAGACCAAAAAGCCTCGGCGACAGCTAAGCAACCGCCGCCAACCGCTAATCGGCCTAAAATACGGGGTAAACTATGGGGGAGCTGGGCCAAACGTCACACGGCATGTAGCTCCCATTCAGCATGTGAATGTGGCGGTGCCTGTGGCGGTGCATTATGTCCACTATTACGTACTCTGTACCACCAGGCTTTGGCAGACGTCTGGATATCGAGACAACGGTTTTCTCCCTCTTGCTTTTTCCTTCCCTCCTTCTTTTCCTCGCCGCCCTCGAGCATGCGGCTTGCTCCCGCCGCCCGGTGGCATGAGCTTTTGGCCGCGCTGCTGCTGCTGGCCGGCCTTGCTGCCGCCAATGTCGAAAAAGCCATTTTCCTAGGCCCAAAAGTGTCCTCCTCCTCGTCCTCCTTTTCATCGTCCGCCCCCCTACCGCGCCTGACGCCCGCCAACAGCCAATGGCGCACCCACCTGCCGGCGGTTTTCCCCTGGGACGACTCTGCACAGGCCCGCGGCCTCGGCACCTCGTGGCTGCTGCTAGACCGCCTGCAGCCGGGCCGTCGCTACGAGTTGCGCCTCTGTTGGGCCGCGACGGTGCGTGTCGGCCGTGCCGATTTTTCGCGCGCAAAAACTGACACGCAGACGCACACAGCAACCCACTGCCTTTTCCCTAGACGTCTTTGACGTGCGTACCGTCATGGCAACGCCCGCGCTGGCCGCCTCGCTGCAGCAGTACTTGGCCTCGCGTCATCTCGCCTCTGCCGACCCCGACTCTGCTTCTGCCGGCCTTTCTCCCTCTTCCCGCCTTCTCGCTCGCGTCGTCGCCCAGGCCGACTTTGTCGCCGCTGATCCCGCTCTCATGCGCCCCGACCGCGTCCCCCCCGTCTCGGTCGACCTCATCCTCGACCCTTTTCTCGCCAACGTGCTGCCCCAGTCGCTCATACCCGCCGTCGCCCTGCTGATCGCCGTCGCTGCCATGAGCTTCTTCTTGGCGCCGCGCATTCTGGCCTGGCTGCGTAATGTGGCCGAGGCGCCGCTGGAGCCGACGCCGAGGGCAAAGCCAAAGCAACTGTGAAGGAATCATTAGAGCATGACTCAAGCAGACTCCTTAATTGACTACACGTGCTGAATGGCAACATACGGTTCAATGACTAAACGTATGCTGAATGACAGATTCTGTTTCCCAAGACTAAATGCTACTGAATCAAGTATTGGTACCCATCGACATTGCATGGCCACTATTACAACTTGCAGTCCCGCGAAGCACAGTACCCGCGCTCTCCTTTGCTGGCTTTTACAGTCCCATCCACTCTTCCAGGTCTGTCTGTCGTCTTCTCCTCCCTTCTCCCCCCTTTAATATCTCGGCGCCCCTCCGTATCCTCCCTGACTGTACATGGGAGCCCCCCCTCCGCCATATTGTGAATGGCCGCCGCTTCCGCTGTACTGGTGTTGCTGGTGTTGGTGTTGCTGGTGTTGGTGTTGCTGCTGGTGTTGCTGCTGGTGTTGCTGCTGCTGCGACAGCGGTGGCGGTGGAGGGTAATAGCCCTGTCCGCCGGCCCCCGTGCTCGCATATGGTCCTCCCGCTGGCGCTCCGGCTCCGGCTGCTGCTCCGTAGCCGGTGTGTGTGGCACCGCCGTAGCCGCTCTGCGACGAGTGCTGTTGATGCTGGTGCTGCGGCTGGTGTTGCGGCTGGTGCTGCTGCTGGTGCGGCTGGTGCGGCTGGTGCTGTGGCTGGTGCGGCTGCGACTGGTAGTGTTGTTGCGGCGGCGGCGGATACGATGGCGTTCCGTGTGGCTGAGTCTGTGCCGGTGGTGCTCCGTACGAAGGTGCGCCGTGCTGGGAGTGTGTCGGCGATCCATACGACGGAGCGCCGTGCTGTTGTGTCGGAGATCCATACGACGGAGCACCATGCTGAGAGTGTGGCGGCGATCCATACGAAGGCGCGCCGTGCTGGGCCTGTGTCGGCGGTGGTGCATACGACGGGGCGCCGTGCTGCTGCTGGTGCTGCTGGTGCTGCGGCTGCTGCGGCTGCTGTTGATGCTGCGGCTGCTGCGGCTGTCCGTACGATGCTGCCGCGCCGTGCGGGCTGTACGTGGACGCCGCCGATGGCTGGTACGACGCCGGCGGCGCCGTGCCCGTGTAGGTGCCGCCGCTCTGGCCGGACCCGGAGTAGCCATAGTTTTGCGACTGGGGGTTAGCCATGCTCTACACGTCCCGTCTCCGTCACTCGGCCGCCCGCTCACCTGCTGTGCATGCCCCCCAAACATGCTCGCTACGCCGCCCATGACGGCGCCCGCCATGCCGCCGCCCATGCCGCTCGATGGCTGCGACGACGCGCCGCCGTGGTAGTTTGTCGGGGCTGCCGGCTTGCTGTTGCCGCCCGACGAAAAGAGGTTCGATGCCAGCTGGCTGACGATTTTCCCGCCGAGACCGCTGCCGGCGCTGTTGCTGTTGCTGTTGCTGCCGCCGCTGCCGCTGCCGCCCGCGTGCGTGAATCCACTAATGAGCTGCCCAATGAGCGGGTTGGTGCCGCTGCTGCTGCCGCTGCTGCCGCCCGTCTTTCCGGCCAGCTGGCTCTGCAGCAAACTAGCAGCAAAGGACTAGGAGGTTAGCGAGGGAGGAAAGCAAAGTAGGGAAAAGGGAGAGAGAGAGGAGCCAAACACCCACCCCGATGCTCCGGTCCCCCTCTACACCGCGGCTTCCATCGCCCAGCACCGGCTCCTGTCGCCCGTCCGGGTATCGCAGCGTCTGCGACCCGTCGGGGTGCGTGAATGTGCCGCCGCCGCCGGCCCGGTCTCCGTTCCCCGGCACCCCAAACGGGTGCGCGCGGTCTTCGTGGCTCGGCGTTGGCGTGCCACCGCCCACGGGCGCCGCATCTGTCGGCGTCTCCCACTGCGAAACGCCCGTCGAGAGCTGCACAAAGTAATACTTTTCGCTGGAGCTGTCCCATTGCGCAATCCAGCCGGCCGGCAGCGGCGGCGGCGCAAACGAGGGGCCCGCGCCGCCGCCCGGAGACGGAGGACCGGCCATGTTGGAGGAGGCGAGGAGGAGGCGAGTAGGGAGGGCGAGAGAGCGAGAGGCGAGGACAAAGGGCGACTGAGAGCGAGAGAGGAAGAGGAAAGCGAGAGAGAGAAAAGCTGCCAAAAAAGCCTAAGGACGAGCCCGGCAAACAAATAGCGGGCAATGGTGATTAAAGAAAAGAAGCCCGGAACGAGATGCGCGATGAAAGCCGGATAAAAAGCAAATCAACGGTTTCTCCCAAACCTGTAGCAAAAGGACAAGCAACAGCAAAAGGGGTCCGCAAGAAGGACAGAACAAAGGAGGGGTGTGAAGCTGAGCCAGCCCCACCTTTGGGGTCTCTGCCATTCTGCAGTGGCTCGTGCTCTAGCTAGTCTAGGCATCAACTTGCTATTTTAGCACCAATCGACCTTTTTAGAGTACATCATCCGGCCTTTTACTGTCCGTTGGCTGCCTCTTTAGGGCCTGATTCATAGTAAAAAGTAACTGGTGAAAAGTGACAAGCAAATGAACATTCTATTCCACAGTTACCGCTGTGCTCTATAATACCCCGTGGTTGCCTCGGCCTACGTTAGCGGGCGTAGTACATCTATTCTCATCTCAAGACACCATTTTGTCACCAAATACGGCCATTTCATGGCTCTATTTGATAGCGGCGTCTGCTGCCACAGCCGCCCCGTCTGTTTCCTGCTCCTTGGTCAGGCCCTTGCGGATGGCCAGTACATTGTCGACAATGACGGCATCGATGCCCTCTCGAACTTGGCGCTGTTATCGTTAGAAGAAGGACGCAAAGAAAAGGACGCAAAGACAAGGACAGAAAGACAAGGACAGAAAGACAAGAACAGCCAAATAAAAATGGGCCTACCTGAACCATTTCCGGCTTGTTATTGGCCGATCCATAGCTGACACACACCAGCCCGTTTTCTTTAATCACCCGCACCAGCCGCGGACTGTTGACCAGCGGATCGGCAAGGCTGACAATGCCCAGCAGGTTCCAGCGCCGCGCGAACCGAATGGCCTCCTGCAAGCTGCTGGCGCGAATGTCGCCCACCGGAACACCCCCGGCATCTGTCAAGAACATGATGGGGAAGTTGGGCTGCTTAAAGGACAGGCACAGACAAATGTCGGGATTGAAGGACGAGAAGAGAATGTGGCGCTTGTCTGCCAGGTCGTACACCTTGGCCAGCACCGTGTCGCAAAACGAGTTGAGCTCGACCGCATATGTGTCCATCTCGTGCTCCTCGCTCTCGTGCAGCATCGGGTACTTCATCTCAATGTTGAAGCCCACCGACGCCGGCACCTGCTTGAACAGGTCCTCGAGCGTCGCAAACGGAGCCTGGATAAAGTTGCCGCGTGAGTTGGCCTTGAAGCCCTTTTCCTTGAAGTCACGCGTGTGCTTCATTCTCTCCGCCAGCGCACCGCCATCGTCCGCCGCGCCTCGGTGCGTCATCGACATGGACCGCCCACGCCACGGCCGTTCTTTTCCATCGGCCCCGATGCGCGTGCCGTAGCCGCGCTGTGTGTTGGCCTTGTTGACGTTGCCTGCAAACCGGACATTGCCGCCGCTCGGGACGGCGCCTGACGAAGCATTGGACGGGACCTCTGTCAGCGTCCCCATTTGACCGTTGCTAGCGCCTGGCTTGGCTGTGTTTGTGCCGTTCAGACCACCGGTCGCTCCGCTGATGCTGTTCATGGTTCCCCGTTCGTTGCCGTTCCCGCTGTTAATGTGTAAAAACTGCTCCAGTGTCAGAGTGTGCACGGGGGCGTCAAAGCCTGTCTCGCTGACAAGAAAGTCGTGGTAAATGACAGGGATGTGATCCTTGGTCAGCTGCACGTCAAACTCGACATAGTTGGCGCCCAGGTTGGCCGCGGCGATGAATGACGGCACCGTGTTTTCGCCCAGCTGGAGAGACCGGTTGGAGGCCACGTTCTTGCCCAGCCCGCGGTGGCCAATGACCATTGGCGTCGACGACACCTTGCGCCAGTATGTCTGCTGCGATGTCACGCCCATGTTGGGGTGCGCAAAGGGTGTGATGACGAGGAAATTAAAGTTGACCGTGCCAATGATTTCCAAGTCGCCCGACATGATGGGCACGCACACGTCGCCCTGCAAATTCATGCGCTTCGTGCCGATGCTGGGTCGGATCGTTGACAGCAGCGCCACGGCCCGGCCGACCTTGTTCTTCTCGTTGCCCGAGTATGTCGGCACAATGTCGAAGAGCAGCTTGACCTTGAGAGCGTCCTTGGTCGTGAAGACAATTGGCTCCGTCGCCATGTTCTCTTGCACAGGCAAATCCACCACGGTCGGTTCGCCCGTAGCCCCGCGAGCCGACACAACCATGGACAGGGCCGTGTCCAGCTGGGTGTAGTGTGCCTGCTTCAGCGGAACCTTTTCCAGCGTGACCGGGTCCAGGTTCTTGCGCATGTCCATCGATCCCAGGCTCACCAGCACCAGGGTTTCGTCCTTGAGGTAACGATGGCCATAGGTTCGCACAGGCTGTGGGCCCGAGTCGTTGGCATGGCGGGTCGCGCCGTCCGACCGGCGGTCCCCCAAAGACAAATGTGCATCCGGTGGCGACGTGCTCAGCGGAGACACGATGGCGGTCGACGCCGAGGAGTCATCGGTAGGCGGGGTCGGGGAAGAAGAAGACGAAGAAGACGTCTCTTCCCCTTGCGGCAGTTGCGAATACTGGAGCAAAAGATTGGCAATGTCGAGGTGGCCGCGCAGAGCGGCGTGCTCCTTGGCAGTCCAGCCAGACGAGTCGGGCTTGTCAACGTCGGCACCAGCCTCGACGAGGAGGCGGGCGACAGACAGGTGGCCATCGACGGCACAAATGTGCAGCGGCGTCCAGGAAAAGGTCTTTTCGGCAAGGCTCAAATCGGCCTTTTGGGTGTCGCTGCCATTGAGCAGAAAGCGGGCGCACTGGTCATGGCCGAAGCGGGCGGCAATGTGCAAGGCCGTTTCGCCCAGACCGTCCTGCCAGTTGATGTCGACGCCGGCATCGACCAGCATCTTGACAATGTTAAAGTGGTTGTGTTTGGTGGCAATGGCCAGGACGGCGCTCGACTGGACCATGGTGCGGCGCACCTCGTCTTTGCGGTCGCTGATGCCGCGCCAGTCCTCGCTGCGCAGGAGGGCCTGGGTGGTGAGCGGGTGTCCGTTGATGACACTCAGATGCAGCGGCGCAAAGCCTTCCTTGTCCTGCCATTCGGGGGCGTCTATGCCGTTCTCGACGTCAAACTGGCCCCAGGCCTGCATCTTGGAGATGAGCGCCTCGCAGAGGACAACAAAGCCAAACTGGGCCGCATAGTGCAGCGGCATTCGGCCAAAGGCGTCGCGCGAGCTCAGGGCAGGACGCTGCTCCAGCGTCAGGTTCTCGAGCAAAAAGACGAGCAGTTGCACGCGCGGGTCCGTGGCTTCCAAGAGCCGGGACTCCTTGGTATGGCTGGCACGGGGCACAGCCAGGGGCGACGCGGCCGGGGTCAGATACTGGGTGGCGTAGTGGTTCATGTGCGAAAAGGGGTTGGTCGAGGCGCCGAGGCTGTTCTCCTTCTTCTTGTCCTCGTCGGACGGCGGCGGCGCCGACTTGCTGCGGCCAATGTGAATGACGAGGCGGTGGATGCAGTTACGCTGGTTAATGTCGTCGGGCTCGTCCAGCGAGGCCACACGGAGCAAGAGGAAGCGTATGGCCTCGCGCGACTTGAGCGAGATGGACCGCTGCAGCAGGTTGAGCAGGAGGCCCTGGGAGGCGGCGGAGTCCTCAAAGTCGATGCGGGTGTCGCGCAAACCGGACTCGAGCTTCTGGGTGTCGTTGTCGCGGATGGCCTGGTCCAGCTGGTCCAGCACGGCTTGGGGGAGGTTCAGCAGGGCCTTGGTGGCAACACGGCCAAAGGAATGGGTGGAGCGCTCGGATCTGGTGTCGTCGAAATCGTTGGCTGCCCCCAGGGCCATGAGCCAGCGGTTGATCTCGGTCAGGGCGCGATTCAGAGACAGGTCGTGGGCAAAGGGCAGCGGGTCGACCTTGGTGGCAATGTAGCGGTGCTGGGTGGCGGTGTTGGGCACCTTTTTGTCGAGCTTCTTTGTGATTTTGGTGAATCCGCGGTGGTTGATCTCGCCAAACCACTGCAGGTTGCGCACCTGTCCACGCAGCTCGAGAAGGGCGCCCATCAGCTCCTCGCTCTCATCCTGGTCGAGATTGTGGACGACGTCGGGGTTGGAGCCGTAGCGGTCTTGCAAGAGGCGCACGCGGCGGAGCGTGTCGGCCAGCTTTTTGTTGTAAAACGAGTCGACATCTTCTAGATTGCGGTCCAAGACAAAGAAAAATTCTGTTCTCGGGCAGGGCACTGGTTAGGGAACTGCGCCGCGCAGATCGCTCCAACGGGGGGAGCAAGAGAAGAAGAAGGAAGAAGGAAAAAGAAAGAAGAAAGAAGAAAAGAAAAAGAAGAAAAAAAACAAGATCGAAAGTCATAAACGGCACGACAAAAGGTACAGCGAGGAAAAGATTCAAAGGCATCAAAAGTGTGATTGCCCACCTGCAAGATCCACTGGTTCCCCCCTCTTTGCAGTCTCGGAAGCCGCATTGACAAGCTTCTTCAAGCCTTTGTAATTGATGTATGCGGCAGCCCACTCAGGCACCTGGTTCCGCGGCAGGCTAGGCTGTCAGTATACAAATGTCACCCGAGACCGCATCGGCGGGAGCGACTTACTTTCGCCCAAACTTCATGGTGGGCAGATATTGGTGAGACGGATGTGATTGGAGAGACACGTCGAGAGTGAGAGTTGAAGCTGTGATTGGAGACACGTCGAGAGTGAGAGTTGAAGCTGTGATTGGAGACACGTCGAGAGTGGGAGTTGAAGCTGTGATTGGAGAAACACTCGAGAGTGAGAGTTGTGTAATAGGGGACCGCCAAGCTCTATTCTTGGCTCGTTTGACGTCTGTCTATCAGAGAGATCAATCGAGAGACGAAAGCTGGAGATGGACAATGGCAGCTGTCTATTGGCTCCTGGAGTGTGTCGAAAAGGCCCCAGTCGATAGGAACAGACGATGCGGCGCCATTGAAGGGTACAGAAGAATAAATAGGCAAAGAAGGCGTGCGGAAAGGGTCGGTGAAAGCAGAGAAAGGAGGGAGAACAAGTCGAGGTGAAAGGGAGACAAAAGGGAGACGGAGCTTTGTCGCTCTTATACGGCCTAAAAAGAAGGCAATGGGGCCAACGACAGGGATTGTCCTCGTGCCATGGGCGAGCAATGGCCTCGTACTGAGAAGAAGGGGAAGAGCTGGCCTGCTGATGGCGGAGAGCGGAATCAATGAGGAGATGAAAGATACAGAGGAGAGGAAAAAGGGGACAAAGGCAAGAGCGTCAAAGTCTCTCCAGGCCGATGTCGAAGCGGCAGCAGCAAGTGGGGTGGGGGTGAGAGGATCCCTTCCACGATGCCCCACTGTTTATTATTCAGGGTAGCGAGCTTAAATAGGCGTCTTTTACCGGGGGGAAGGGAAGGCAAGACGGGCTGGTAGCCGGACAGACAAACCTGGCGTTCCATGGCTCTTGTGTCCGGGTGTTCTTGCCTCTTTCTGCCCTTGACGGGCCAGAGGGGTCTCTGTTGCGTCGTGCCTGCCCCTGCTGGTCTTGTCCACTCACAGCCCAATGGCGGCGTCCCGTGGATCGCCCCCCGCCCGCTACTGGCTCTGGCCAAGTCTACGTAGAGCGCTCGTAGGGAGGACTAACTTATGTCTGCGACCGTGTCTGCTTTGGCGCGTCTACGGCGTGGAGAGGTAGATGGAAAGAGCGGAATCGGTCTGAGGTCCATCTCCAGCAGCCAGCCGGAAGGAAGGCGCAACTGCACGGGCAGAACCCGCCTTGGCCGTGGGAGAAGGAAAGCGCGGCCGTCTGGCGCACGTGAACGCCAGTTTAATTTGATGTAAAAGAAAAGTTTCTTCGCAGTCACAAGCGCAACTGCCTCCTTTGGCAAGCAGCACTCACCGCTCTCCGAAGCAGCAGTCCTGCGGGAAAGCGGCCAGAGTGAAAAAAAGAAAAAGAGGGACAAACAGGGGCCCAAGCGTCCTGGGGTCATGCCGCCCAAAGAGGCCGTAAAAGGTCACGATGCTTCCTCGGCCGCCCCGCCCTCACTTGAAAATTCTGCTTCCCTTGATCCCCGTGATGCTGTAGGCCTACTCCGTAGAAGCAAGATGGAATTACAGGCTCTAGATAGATTCGTCTATTACGGCGTAGACTCTAAATCTATCACAGTATCAGCTGGAAACCAGTTTCGCTTTCGATTTCGCAAACAGCCGCGATGGGTATTGCGCCAGAAAATCAATGGCGCTCTTGCCCTTGTTCTTGCTCTTCTTTTTCTTGCGACGCTCCAGCCATGGCACAAACGGAAGCTGTCCCTGGGCCAGCTCGTCTGCCGTGGCCGCGCGCAGGCCGACGAGCCGGTCCTCGCGGTGCAGGCTGCGGGCCAGCAAGAGATGCTGCAGAGGCATGGCGCGCACCAAGGCGGCGTCTCCGGGCGCCAGCTTGTGCAGCGGCAGGGCCTGCAGCAGGGTCTCGTGGAGGCGGCGTTCGAGCAGGACGGCCACGGCAGGCGCGTCGACGGTGGCGAGGCGGTGGAGGAGGGGGAGATCGGCAGACTCGGACTCGGCAGCATCGCCGGCAGACGTAGCGCCGGTATAGGCCGAGACCACCGTCTGGGCGGCGACGCCAAAGTAAGAGGCCAGCCGCAGCGAGTAGGGCACACCGGCCCGGCACAGAAAATCGCCGTAAATGGCCGGCAAGACGGGCTCCGCAACGGGCGCCGCACCGGCTTCGTCGGCCGCTGGCGTCTCGGCCACAATGGCAAAGAAACGCTCGACGACGGCCGCGCTGGCCCGCGACAGCTCAGCCGCCGCGTCCTCGGTCGCCTTGAGCTGCGCCATGCGTCGGTACAGCGTCTGCTCCCAGCGCTTCCGCTGCGGCCCTTCCAGCAGATGACCAAACTGAATCGTCCAGGCCCCGGCCGTCGCCACAAACTCGGCTACATCGGCCTCCAGCTGCTGCTGCGCGGCCGCCAAGATCTGGCCCAACCGTGCCAGGTACAGCAGCGTCTCCGACACAAACAGGGCTCGGCTCAGGCCGTGGTCGCTTTCGGGGGGGGCCTTTGCTGTCTCTCTCGTCTCTGCGCCCGAGACAGAAGCCAAGCTTTTCGCCCCCTTGGCCCCCTTGCCCCCCTTGGCCCCCTTTTGCTCGTTCCCCTCGACGCGCCGCTCCAGCCGTCGCGGCCGCAGCGGCTCCTGCACCGTGGCAATGCACAGCAGAAGCCGGATCTTGGCCGCCAGCTTGCGCGCTCCTCGCTCCTCGCTCATCAACAACGGCGCCACGAGCCGCTCGCTCTCGGCCAGTCCCAGCAGAAGCGCACGTGCCGCCACTGCGTCCACCGAGTCCAGCACGCAGTTGAGGAATCGGTTGAGTGTGCCGGCGTTGATGGACTCGCGTTTCCGCTCCGTCGCCGCGTCGACCTCGCTCTCCTCTCGCGGCTCTGCCCCCCCCGCGGCCTCCTCTCTGGCTTCGGCCTCGGCCTTGGCGCTCAAATGAGCCGCAAACACGACGGCCGCATGCCGCACCTGCTGCAGCTCCAGCAGGCCCTTGATCACTGCCTCGGCCAGTTCGTCGTCCACATTGGCCCGCTGCACCAGATACCCGCCGACGGCGGCCACGTCCTGCCTTCGTATCCAGCCAAACTTGCGCAGGCTCGTGCGGTGGTAGCGGCTGCCGTTGTAGCAAACGCTGCTGCCGTCGTCTGTCGGCCACTGCCAGCGCCGAATCTTGATCCCCCGCGAGTCCAGCGCCACCATGCGCCGCAGTACGTCGTAAAAGCCCAGCAGGTCCCCGCGCGTCCGGTAGTGCTGCAACAGACACACCAGCGTCTGCGGCGTCGGCCGTAAAAAGGTTTGGTGCAGAAACGAGTGGATCACCACATCGCCCAGCGAATGCTGCCCGACCCGCGCAAAGCCGAGGATCAGCGCGTTGTAGTTGTGGATGCCGGGCGGCGTGCCCGACACCAGCAGGTTGTAGCATAGCTTGGCCACCCAGAACTTGATCTGCCGCCGGTACCACAGCGCCGCCGCCGCCGCCTCGGGCGTCTCTTCGGCCGACATGGGCGCAGCAAAATACTGCCGCAGCGGCGCCGCCGTGTCCTCCCAGCTCTGAAAGATTTTTCGCGTCGCCGCCGCCGCCGCCACTCGGTCCTGCGCTGCCGCTGCCCGGTCCAGGTCCGGGTGCTGGTACTTGGGGTAGCCGTCCGACCGGAGCATGCGGATGGCTGTCCAGGGCGAGTCGAGGCTGCGCATCGACGCCAGCCGCGCCGCCTCGTCGTCTGGGTGCTCTAGACGCCCGGCCTCGAACAGCAGGTCCTCAACCAGCTGGTTGGCCGCCGCCGTCATCTTTTCAAACTGTAGCGGTGATCGCGGCTCGCGCAGGGGCGGGTCGACCACCACGTCCTGGCCCGAGAGATATAGTTCCTCCTCGGCAAGCAGCGCCTCGTCGAGCCGGTAGTCTTCGAGCTGGCGTTCGTTGAGCCGCGGCTGGTCGGCCTGGCTGTCGTCGAGTCGGGGCGGCTGCTGGTCGTCAAGCAGCACCTTTTCCGTGTACTGCTGCTGCGTCCACCAGCGCCGTGAAAGCCCAAACTGCTCGTGCAGCCACGAAAGGTAAAAGTTTCGCTGCCGGGCCTCGACGGCGTCTCGCCATAAAAAGCCGGCCGGCACGCAAATCTTTTTGATGCCTTCGACCACGCGATGCGGCGACGGCGTCACTCTTTCTCTTTCTCTTCTTCCTCCTCCTCCTCCTCCTCCTCGCGCCGTCTCGGCCAGCACCGACTGCGTCAGACTGAGCGCCAAATGGCACTCGGCCGCCGCCGCCTCCCGCAACACCTGAGCCAAGTCACGCCGCGCATCCCGGATCCGCTGCTCCAATTGCTGTCGCCGCTCCTCTTTGCGCCCCGCGTCGGCCACCGCCGCCGAGGCCATCATGGTGGTGTAAAAGGCCGTAAAGATTTCGGCGGCGCCCGCCTTCCGCCGCGATCGTCGCGCCTTTGCCCCGGCATGGTGGCTGCTACTGCTGCCATTGTTACTGCTGCGGCTCTCTGCCTTGGCCGTGGTCGTGGCTCGCCGGCCGGAGGAAGAGCAAACAAGACCGCCGCTGCTATTGTGAAAGGCCCGGCGGAGGCATTGCCGGCAACTGCTGCAGACCGCCGCCCGCCATCTCCGGGACCATACACCCTTCATAACGAGACCATGCTCCCCGGGCGGTAAAGGTCAATGGAAGGGCAGCACCACTTAATGATTTTTCTGTCGGGAAGCTCAGAGGGTCCAATTTTCATTTTCCATCAGACCACAATACAGTGCGATTAAGTAAAGTATTGACACTGTGTTCGCACTGTATTTACCTCGTGGAAATAGCTTCGCAAATCTTGCCCCTCTGAACGCCGCTGCAACCCTTTCATTCCACGGATTTACTATTCTCACCAACCCCGTCGAGAAAAACATGTTTAGCCTGACATTGACGGCCGAGTTGAACGGGTGAGCGCTACTTTGTGCCCTGTCCTTCCGCCCGGTCTGGAGAAATACTCACCAGGAGGCTCCAAAGGGTCACCAACCTCCGGCCAAAGGATACAGAGGACAGTGTCTTTTGGTACACATTCAAGGTGCAATGCACATCTTGTCGGGAAACGCATGCCAAGCCGGTGGCCGTGAGCCGCTTTGTAGGTGACGTCTACCTTGTCCTCGGTTCTCTGGCTGACTTGCAGGAAAACAACGAAATGAGCGGAAGCCGAGGCGAGGCCAACTTTGTTTGGAAGTGCAAGAACTGCAAGGTTGTTACAGAGGATTCATCCAAAAGTGCCTGTCGCTGACCATGCAGAGAGAGTCGTCGGCTTCCATCAAGGCAGCCCCCACGGCCTACGAGCAGACCGAGCCGGCCAAGCCGCAGAGCATTCTAGAGTTTGACTGCCGCGGGCTCGAGTTTACCGAGTTTACGCCCCAGGTGAGCGCAGACGGTGACGCCGTATACAAAACAGACACCTGCTAATCTTTTGTAAAGGGAGAATGGCTCGCCGAAGGCATCGATTCGGGCACCAAATTCACGGCCATTGACTTGACAGAGGGCGACTGGTTCGACTACGATGAAAAGTCTGGCGAGGAAGTCAGCATTATCGGGCCAAAGTGGGAGATTCGGCGTGCCTGAGAGAAGAGGCTGAAGCATTAGTCGCAGTAATTCAACAAGCATCAGTCGGAATGCTATTTGCAGAAGCATTAGTCAATGCTAAATAATACTTGCCATAATCCCAATAATACTGCCAGCTGCACGTGCTATTGTGGCAGGGCCCCACAAGAGCGCATCAATAGTAGAAAAAGTTCACCGCCCAAACTTATCATCTTCAGCTTCAGCTTCAGCTTCAGCTCTCGACAACCTCTCTACACCATCACCACCCACAGCCATGACGGCCATCTCGACGACACAAGTGCACTTTCTCGCAGATGCGGCACACCTGCTCCGTCTGTCGGCGCCCGAAACGTCGGCGCACCTCATGCGGCAGCGCTCCGATTTGCTGTCGCTCCAGCCAAACTCGACGCTGACGCTCGCGGCGTCGTCCCATGCCCAGCGACAGCACGCCTGCACCTCCTGCGGCCACATTCTCATTCCGGGATGCGACGGGACCCGGTTGACGATCCAAGGCGGCCGGCCGGCCAAGTCGAGGCCGAAGCGGCAACAACAGCGGCAGCGAAAGCAAGAGCAGACGCAACCGCAGAATCAACAGCAACAAGAAAAACCAATTTCGGACCGTCGGCCACGCAGTGGCATCTGCAAGATTATTTCGTGCGGTCTTTGTGGTCGGGACACGCGCATCGGCCTGATACCTCCGCTGCCGCTGCCAAAGCACCGAAAGAAGAGGCCCGCAATGGCAGTGACTTTTGCCAGCACAGCCTCCGTCGCCACTGCCACTGCTGCCACTTCCACTGCCGCCACTTCCACTACTGCCACTGCCACGACCGCCACTGCCACTGCTACTGCCACTGCTGCCGCTTCTCCTGCCAGCGCCCTCGCTGCTCCCAAATCCGCCTCGTCCGCCAACGCCAACAGCAAAAAGCGAGCCAAGTCCAGAAAGGCCGGCCTGATGGCTCTCCTCGACAAGAACCGGGTCAGCAGCAGCTCCAGCACCGGCCTGGGCGGCCTGAGCCTGAGCCTGGCCGACTTTCGCAAAAAGTAGTCAACAAGGCTGGCTTTGGCGCCTTTTGGCCCGGCTTTACCAGGTTGGGCCTGAATGCCCGCTAAAAGCCAGAAACATCCACTATCCACCACTAACAACTCGAACCTTCCAGCCCTTAGCTGACTCAGGTGGCCAACTTGTTCTGCCAATAGGCGTGCTATAAGACCCCACGTCTGTTCTTGGAAAAACGACCCCTCTCCAAAGTTTTTTGCGACGATAAGATATCACTGGCATCACTAACGAAATCATTACAACAGCGCTTTCTTTGAGCGACGAAATTTGACAAAGTCTCAAACGGTCACATCTTCCGCCTTGCCATCTCTTTAATACTCTGCAAACCCTTGACCATGTCTCCCCCGGAAGACAAACCGGCCGATCTCTTCGACTCGATCGGCCACCAGGTTGAGCAGGTGGATGCGCCCGCCGCCGCCGCCGAGAGCGACACTGCCGCAGCGACCGAGAATGCCGATGCCGACGAGCCGCGCGTCGTCGAGGAGATTGAGTCTCTCTGCATGAACTGCCACGAAAACGGCACGACGCGCCTCCTGCTGACGCGCATCCCCTACTTTCGCGAAATCATCCTCATGTCCTTTGCCTGCGAACACTGCGGCTTCCGCAACAATGAGATCCAGGCCGCCGGCTCTGTGCAGCCGCGCGGCTGCCACTACGAGCTGCGTCTCACCGACGCCGCCGACCTGTCGCGCCAGGTCGTCAAGGCCGACACCGCCACCGCCAAGTTTATCGAGCTCGATCTCGAGGTCCCGGCCGGCCGCGGCCAGCTGACCAATGTCGAGGGCCTGCTCTCCGGCATCGTCGACGACCTCGCCATGGGCCAAGAGGCCCGTCGCCAGCAGCAGCCCGAGGTCTACGCCAAGATCGCTGAGGTGCTGGCCAAGGCCCAGGCCATGCTGGCCGGCCAGCTCTACCCCTTCCGCCTCAGCATCGACGACCCGGCCGGCAACAGCTGGATCACGCCCGATTTGCACGACGGCGTCGGCAAGTGGGAGAAGCGCGAGTACCTGCGCACGCCAGCCCAGAACGAGGCCCTGGGCCTGTCCGACACCACCACCAGCGCCACCGAGGGCACCGCCGGCGAGACCACTTTTTCCACCGGCATCGCCACAGACACCGGCTCCTCGGCCGCCGCCGCCGTGCCGACCTCGGGCTCGGCCGGCGTCATCCCCCTCGGTGGCCAAGGCCGCCTCGGCCCCGACGACGACATTCTGCCCAACGAGGTCTACACCTTCCCGGCCAGCTGTCCCGCCTGCATGCACCCCTGCATCACGCACATGAAAATGGTCGACATCCCCCATTTCCAGCAGGTCGTGCTCATGAACACGCTCTGCGACCACTGCGGCTACCGCTCCAACGACGTCAAGACGGGTGGCGCCATTCCGGCCCGCGGCCGCCGCATCACGCTGCGCGTGTGCCAACCCGCCGACCTGGCCCGCGACATTCTCAAGAGCGAAAGCTGCGCGCTGGCCTGCCCGGAGCTGAACCTTGATGTCAACCCGGGTACGCTCGGCGGGCGCTTCACCACGGTAGAGGGGCTGCTGACACAGGTGCGGGACGACTTAAAGAGCCAGATTTTCCAGACATCGTTGGGCTCGGCCACAGCGGCGGGCGGCGACTCGCTCGAGCAGGACGACCGCGCCCGCTGGAACGCGTTTTTCGACGGCCTGGACACGGCCATTGCCGGCGGCCGCGAGTTTACCATTGTGCTGCAGGACCCGCTGGCTAGCTCCTACGTCCAGAGCCTGGCCGACGACCCGCGGGAGCCCGACGCCCAAATGACCGTGACCGAGTACGACCGCACAGACGAGGAGGAAGAGGAGCTGGGGCTCAAGGACATGAAGACGGAGGGCTACGAGGCGCCGGACAAGGAGGACAAGGAGGACACAGAAGCGGCCGCCGCGGCAGCGCCAACACCAGCGGCAGACGCCGCTGCCGGTCCGTCATAGAAAAGTGATTGATAACTGCCTTGTATTTTCTGTTTTTTTTCTGAATTATGCTTCTTCTTCCACTTTGGTAGCGCAATGGATGCATCACGTCGGGTCATGGCAGACCAAATGGCAAACAAATAAATATGAACAAACAAAGGAAATATATCGTCGTGATCGTCAGTAGGCAACGTATATCCACCGCAATTCTCCAAACGGCTTCCATCCAAATCCATAACGTAAGTCAACAAACCATGTCAACAACACCATCCCGCAACCTCCTTAGGGGCGCATCAGCGGCGGCGGCGTCAAGCTGCGGTGAGGAGGCAGGGGACGCGCCTGCAGCCTCGGCGCCGCCCGCGGCCAAGGCAGCAGCATATTGGGAGGGACCTGGCCGTGACGACGTGCCACGGGCGGTCTGTGAGGCTCGCCCGGCCTTCTCGCCGCCCCGGCCGTCCATGGCAGCATCGGTGGCAGCGGCGGCGGTGGCGGCGGCGGTCTTCCGTTTGGCGGGTTGGCCGGCCCGCGCACGCCGTCCACGCTGCCGTCCTGCAGGCCCAGCTCCTCAAACAGGTCGCGCTCCGTGCACCCGGACAGGTGGCCGCACCGCACAATGCCGTACCGCGACATGACGTAGGGCGCGCGGCAGATATAGCACCACTCGTGGCCGCAGTGGCAGGTGATGTGGTTGCAGCCCATGTACTTGAAGACGGCCTTGTGGCAGCTGGGACACTCCTTGGTGCTCTTCTCCAGAAACTTTTCCGACTTGCGGTCGTTGCGCCGCCGCTGGTGGTTGCGCTCGTCGTACTCGCTGCACGTCTCGCCGTGGTGCCACGGCACGTTGTGTCGGATGCAGTGCGACGCCCGGCACGCGTGGCAACGGAACCGGGGGCACGTCTCCTCGAGCTCGTGTTTTTTGCTGTCCTCCGTCTTTCCCTCCGTCTTTCCCTCCGTCTTCTTCCCTCGCGCATCCGAGACCTTTGGCCACAAGACCGAGAACCAGCCGGACGGAGTAGTCGGCCTAGAAGCCGCCGGTGTCGCCGAGGGACGGGGCCCTTTCTTTCCGTGAATCTGCCCCGACTGGCAGCCCGGCGCCAGGCACCAGTAAAAGTTGGGAAACTGTCGCTCCAGCGCGGCCCGCGTCGCCAGGGTGTCGTACCGCTCAAAGACCTCCCCAGCCGCAAACCGGCGCACATCAGCATGGTCCAGCGCCGCCGGGCACTCGGGGCATTTGAGCTGGTCCCACGCCTTGTCCTGCAGGCTGGACCGGATCCATTCGGCCAGGCAGGCCTTGCAGATAGTGGCCTTGTGGCCGCCGTTGCCGTTGCCGCCGCCGTCATCGTGGCCGTCCATCCTGGGGCCTTGGCAGTGCTGGGTGATGCGCGAGGCAAAGGCGGTCATGGCCTTGTCGTCACAGCAGACCATGCAGGACTCGGTCTCGGGCAGCAGCCAGGTCTCGCAGTCGGCAAAGGCCTCGACCAAAAACTCGTCGCAGAGGTAAAAGTTGACTGTGCTTCCCCAAGCAAAAGTGGGCAGCCGGCGGCGCTGCTGCTGCCATCCGTGCCGGTGCTTTCCTTCGCCGCTGCTGCTGCTTTCTGGGTCTATGCTGCCTCTGCTGTCGTCTCCGACAAGCTGGATCTGCCGTCGCCGGCAACCCAACAAGGCGCTTCCGGGCTGCTTATGCACTGCCTCCACAACATTGTCGCAGAGCCAGGCAGAAACACTGTCCACCACCGGCTCGCGCACCCCGGACTGGTGGTAAATGTACGTGCGGTGGCGCAAATCCTCATCGGCCTGGTCACTGCTGCGTTTGCCGTCGCCATCGCCGGACGCTCGGCTGCCGCCCCGGACAACAAGATAATGCAAGGGCGGAAACACCTCGACGGTGAGGCCACGGCACATCTTGGCGCTGAGATACCGGCCCACCTGCCAGGCCGTGCCGGCCAGGGGCTTGTCGGGGTCCAGGCCGCCCCAGGCCCTCAGACCAATGCGGTACCGGTCCGATAGGCTGAGGATGCGGGCCAGGCGCTCGCAAACATCGTCGACAGAGAGTCCTTCGCGCCAAATTTCCAGACCAAGGGTCCTGGTGAAGCTGGTGCTGATCCGGTAGGGGTTGCTGTGGCGGTCGGCATGGCCAGAGTCTGGAGACACAAAATTGAACTGGCAGAGCATACCGTCCTCGGCATCCGCGACGGCCGCTGCGTCCAAGACACGGTAGAATAGCCTTGCCATCCTCGTGTGATTCCTGCTCCTGCCTCTGCTACCGCCGCTGTCTTGTTCGCCTAATTCTTCGCTCTGGGCCCCGATGCAGTATTCCACAGTGCTCTCCGATGGGGCAAGGCGTGGCCCGTCGGCATCAGCATCGCCATCGCCAGACTGGCTGCGATAAAAGACAATATTGTCCTCGCTCAAGATGGCGCCCCGGCGCACGCTGTGTTGACGGATAATGTGCTCAATGTGCGCCAATGGGGTAGCAGGCCACGCCCTGGTTTCCAGGTCTGGCTGAGTCCCGTCGAGATCCCGCATCTGGAGCAAGAATGCCTGCTCCTCCTGATCATCCTGCTCCTTCTGATCGTCCTGCTCCTCCTGCTCTTGCTGATGGGAATACGGAGCTACCGAGGGCAGTGGATCGGCCAGCGAGGAGTGGTTTCCGACATGTCTCGACCGATGCGAGCGACCAGACGACGGCGAAGTAGGCGGCGATTTGGCGTGGCGGCTCGAACGCGGCGACGAAGACGAGCTCTGGCCGGTGTGACTGTGTCGACGGTGCGGTCGCTGTACTGTCGGCGACGGCACCGAGGCTGCCCGAACCACGGATTTGCGGGAGAGAGGCCGGTGCTGCGCAGACGACACTTGCGGAGGCGGCCGCAGAAACCGGGTGACAAGGTCCAGACTTATAGGCGGAGGACGAGAGGGCGTGCGGGTCGAGGATCGATGTCGTCGGTGGCGTCGGCCAGGATCGCCGTCGCCATGACCGTTTCCATTTTCATAGCCGTTTCCATAATGGTCGTCAGGCTGGGATGAACCGCTGTGGGCATGAGGCTGTGGCGGAAACGGCAGACGGCCATGCTGAGTGGAGCCGTCTGACGAGTGGGGACGACGGTGATGGTGATGCCTTGCCTCAGTCGGAGCCGATGACCGCCGCCGATCAGCTGTGCTGCTGCTGCTGCTGCTACTGGATTCTTTCTTGGTCATGCTGGGCGGAGACAGCACGAGTCGCCGCCATCGGCAAGCAAATCAGACCTTGCACTCGTTCGTCGAGGATTGACAGCACAGGCAACAGATGGGAAGGAATGGATCCAAAACAAAAAAGAGCACCAAAAGTGCAATGAGGGAATTATAGCAAAAGAGGGGGAGAATCTCGACGACTCTTTGTAGAAATAAGCAGGATAACAGCACAAATAAGCCGTGCTTGTGCCACTCTCAAGCTGTCCGGACAGGCGACATGATGACCGCATGCGTTTTTGCGGTGAAGGGCAGAGCTACACGGGTAAAGGGATATAAAAGTGGCTGAGAGCGCCGTGTGCGTGCGGAAAAGTGATCGCCAAAAAGTGCACTTTGCGTGAAAAAGGAAGCGAGAGAAAAGGGACAAGACAAAGCCAGTGCAGATAAAAACGGTCAAGCAAACAACCAACAAGCCTCCTTTTCTCAACACAACACACAAAGAACTAGCACTTTCTGAAATCGTACAGAGTGGCACAAGTTGCATAAATATAAGACTCTTTGTTCTCCCACCAGGATTCGAGACGCAGGCGGAAGTGGAGGGAGGCAAAATATGTCTTTCTTCTTGGAGGGCGAATGAGATGGAGGGAGGCGAGCTTGCCCTTTCGTTCAATTATTTTTGGCTCCTGGATGAGGCAAGGACGATCAGCCTCCTTTTACTCGTTCTCTCTTTCCATCTTTCATCACCTCCCACATCGTGCCGAAAGCGAGCCGCCACGGTTTTCCCTGTTTTCGCACTGCTTAAAGGGCAGCCAATCAATTTTTTTGTCCCAAGAGACGGCCTATTGGCGCCATTGGCGGGAGCAGACAGCCAGGTCCAAGAAGCTGCTGTGTATTATCCAAAGGAGGGGTGTGGTGGAGAAGGTCGCATTATCGTATGCCTTTTAATCATGATGAAAGACAGCACATACCTCCCAGCCAACACCTTCTGCGGCGTTCAAAGCCCCATGCTATGGCCGCTGTTCCTATTGCCAGACAGATCCAATCATGTCGTTTCTTTTAATACCGTCCCTTCCTCTCGTCCATTGCTCCCCTCTTTATGCTTCTTTGGGCACCAAACCCAACACGATCCTCAACTATCGGACTTGACGACAGTTTGTCTGACGACGTGGAAGCTTTTGTAAAGGCGAGACCAGGACTGAAAAGGGGCTGTCAAAGACAAGGCAAATGCTAACCGTGCTGCTCTGATGGAAAGCGAGTGTCTGCCGATCAAACCTTTGCAAGCAACGACCTGCTTGGACGTTTCCTTCCTTTCTCCCCTTCTCTCCTCCTCTTCCCCCTCAGCAAATCAAGGTCCTGGGCATGACGGCTCTCGATTGCCATCTTCCCACCCCCCCGACAGCAGAACCCCGATATCTGGAGCCAGCACGCTCGCCCCGAGCTTGCCTTTAGGCAGCCTCACCTTTGAAGCTATCGTGAGTTCTGCCCAAAGCCTCTTCGAATCAGAGGCAACGGACAAAACAAGCTAAAAAATTATATAGTAACAACGTCACAGGCACTGGCATGCGACCGCCACGTTTACACGATTGACAAGTACAAGTGATGCAGTAGTTCAAATAGTGCAGCACTAGCCGATCGGCCGGGACCTAGATGTCTTTTCTTTGGCTGAGGCATGCGTTGCTATGCTGCTAATGTGTCTAAATATGCCTCCATGCCACAGCAGCTTCTGGCCGCAGAAAAAGGGCAGCAAGACGTTGCTGACGTGGGCAACTTTATGGACTCCATTGCAAATCAAAGACGGCCTTTTGTGCTGGGCAGCAACGGAGACTCTCACAGCAACCGAAAACAACACAAACAACATGGCTCAAGGAACGCCTGTATCAATGTACACTTCGGCTCGTCTCCACATGAACGCTATTTCGCGATGAACCCGAAATCGTGTCATTGGCCGCCACAGCCGTCTGGCATGCGAACAGACCGCGACTGCAGGTGCACTCAAGCGTTTTTGAAAGTGCTATACATTCGTGTCTCTACCTAAACCTCCATCCGTTCAGGCAAAGCCCAGGCCCGGAACTCGTAAAAACACAATGGCGCAAAAAACAAAGCTGGCAGGCACCAGAACATGGACATTGGCAAAGCCAGCAAGCAGCCGCAACAGCAGCATGCATAGCCTGATCTACCCCTGGCCCTGCCCTCCCCCCTCGCCTCACCCTCCCACATCCTCGTCATCGTTGCTCCTGACTCCTCTCGTATCATCATCTGACCACATCACCACATCAAAGGGAATAAACACAGACCAAAGCATCAAAAAGCAAGCAAAAAACAAAACAAAAAAACGCTTGACCTCATCTCCATCAACTCCCTTCGCTTGTGCTGTAAAAATTAGGCCGCAGCACCGCACGGCTGGGGTCTGTCTGAGCTGCCATCCTCGGGACCACCTGGCAGAAAATTAAATCCATATGACGTCAAGTCGATCAAGTGTGAGAGAAAAATATAAAGTAAAATAATAGTGAATTAGAAGAAGAGGAGGCAGTGGAAAAGCAAACACTGCTTTTGCGGCCAAGATGGGCCCGTCAGCTTTCGCCACCTACAGCAGGTAGGCAAAAAGACCAATGGCCACGGCAGCAGCGCCGTTGCCGTAGTGAGCCATGACGGTGGGGATAGCGCCCGACTTGGCCGTCGTCGTGGCCGCAGCAGTAGCAGTGGTGGTGGCAGCCGTGCTAGTAGCAGCAGCAGCCGTGGAGGCCGCCACCGAAGACGACGAGGACGTGGTCGAGCCCGACGACACGTCGGCCTTGCTGGGGTCGAGAGTACCGCACGTGTCGGCAATGTCGGTCTTGCAGGCCTTCTGGGCAGTCGCGTTACCTGCAGAGTTGCTGTTGCACTCGCTAAATGCCTCCTCGCAAGTGAACTAAAGGCCAGAGCGTGAGCAAATCATCCATCTCGACATGGGGACAGACATGGTGTTAAAAGGCTTACGTAGATAACGGTCTGCGTGTAGTACTGGAGACCGGGCGAGGAGCCGTTCGAGCACGTGCAGGTGTAGTCCAGGGTGCTCTGCAACATTCAGTCAGTCTATATCCAGGCACTGTTTTTAGTCCACAGATGAAGCATACCGGCGTGCAGGTGTTCTCGGTCGGGCTGTTGGCGCAGAGGGTGCTGCAGGTGCTGGTCTGGGCCGAGCACCAATTGGCTGCAAACATTTTGTTAGCCATCCGTAAGGGCAGGACAAAAAAAGCGGGATATCTCTCCTTTGCCCAACGGCCAGAGGGACCTTGGAAACTTACAGAGAGTCGCGGCAGAGATGCTACCAATGTTGATCGTGTAGTTGCTGGTGGTCGCGGCCGCGAAGCCAAGCGCCGACAGAGTGATCAGAGCGATGCGCTGCATTTTGAGAAAGCGATTGTGTCTGGATGAAAGAAACGAACGCAGTTGTTGTGAAAGTTTGGGAGAAGAGATTTTTCGACGCGGCGGTTGGTCCGTCTATTTTTTTCTCAAAAAATACGACGAAATGCGCACGAAAAATGAGGAACAAGCGACGAAGCGAAAGTGATCTAGAGGGAAACCTTTGTTTTCTCTTGGATTTGTTTTGAAACGTAGGAGAAGTAAGAAAAAGGTGGAAATGGCAAAGCGAGCGTTGTTTATGTTCACGATGGGGGAGAAGGGAGAAGAGGGCGACGATGAGCTAGGAAAGACACCCCTGGTTTTAATTATTTGTTTGGGAAAATCGGAAGGGGAGAGAGAAAAGGTGGGAGGGGGCGGAAAGCGCAGGTACAGAAGGAACGGACTGCCGGCTTCCCGGGGGGGCAACCACTCACTGGACCGTTCACGATCACAGAGCTTTCCTACACTAATTTACCTTCTACCTCACTATCTCAACGCCTTTACTCAACATTCATCTGCTGGGCCCATCAGCTAGCTACGGCCTGGAGGCTAGCTCGGCTGCATTGGCCCATGCTGGCGGCCAGCTAAGGGCAAATCGCCTGCTAGTCCGCCGTCCACCTGGACGGATATGTGCGATGCCTCTTGTCCCACAGGCCTGCAAAAATGGACGCTAGGACGCGTTAAAGGTGAGAAGACGTCGCGCTAGCCATATACAGTTAAGAGTTGATGGACTGGGCAACCAGGGGCCAAATGATGCAGCTGTCGCGGAAAGAGCAGCAAAAACGATCAAAAACAATGCAGACTTGCTCAAACCGATCCGACCCAAGACCCAGAGGCCGCCAGAGAAAGAGGCCCCTGGTCGGTGTTTGATGGCCCATGCTCTTGTCGACTTTTTCCTTCTCCCCTCTCTGCTAGCATTTCAGACTTTTTGGTGTGCTTTTGGGCTTTTCCCCTCTCCCAGTCGTATTTTGATTTTTGCCTCTTTTTGCCTCCGGCTTGGCCGCTACTGCCTTTTCCCATCTTTGGCCCCGCTTATAAAAGCACCAACTTGTTCACCGTACGAGTTAATTTAGTGGAATAATAGTCGCATATTGTGTGTTAGGTGCTTCTCCATAGTGTAGTGTATTATGTACCGCATAAGCTTTTTTCTTCTTCGCAGGCGCTTTTACGACGCAGTTGATACGTCTACCCTTGTCCGCCGATGGAGCTCCGTGATTGGCCGCGCAAGCACATGTCCTGCTCCGGCACTCTACTGCGTCGTATACTGCGAACGTTGTACAATACCTCCTTTGTAAACGCAATACCTCTTGTAGACGCAAAACAATGCAAAAACCAGAAACGTAGTCGCGCTCCTTCCATGAAGCCACTCTCACCTTCCTCATACGACGCCATGCGATGCACCCAGGCAGGCCTGGCATCTGGCGCTCCTCCCCCATCTGACACCGCCCTTTTCCTCATCGGGGAGGCGCCGCTGCGCTACGTCGTGCAGGTACATACTTTGTACCCTCTTGTCGCCGGTCGTCATGTGGCACGCGTCCCATCGCGCTATTCGAGGGGACGGAGCAATCTCGCGTGCAGTTCCAAAGACTCACATTGTAATCAGATATGTGGCAGGGTGGAGTGTACTACTCTGTACTTTCGACCCGGGCACTCCCGCCCTTGTGTATCATATGTCATCGCCGAGTTAAAAAGACGGAGAGCTAGTCTATTATACGTGGAAAAAAGACGATATTTTTCGTTTGTCCATCCACAGAAACGTTATCTACACCGTTAGGAGCAGTTTGAGTAGTTGCAGAGAAAACAGACAGAACACGTGCAGGCAAAGCCAAAAACATAAATCCTAAAAGATATCGCCTCTTCCGACAGCAGCGTCGGCGTCTGTCTCCTATCACCCCTGCATGGCTTGGCTATATCGCTTCCACCAGATCCAGCAGAGACAGGAGCCAGACAGGTCAAAACGGGGCCGCATTGATGCAGCATGCCGAACACGGAATAACAGTAAAAAGATAAAACAAGAACAATATAGCAACAAAAACAATATAGCAGGTACACAAGCAAAACGAGGCCGGAAACCATGACTAAACCCCTCTCCCCGTCTCTCCTGCCCGGAACCTATGCGTCAATCAGATTCTCCTCCATCGCGGGCTTGTCGGCCGTCGCCTTGGCCTTGCCCTTGCGGTCCGCCGTTCGTTGGTAGTACTCGTTGATAATCTTGGCCGGGATGCGGTTCAGCATGTCCTTACGGAAGATGCGCAGCAGGCCCCAGGCCAGATCCAGCGACTCGAAAATCGTGCGCGCCTCGTACCGGCCCTGGTTGATAAAGGTCCGCTCAAACTTGTCCAAAAACTCGAGCGCCAACTTGTCCTCCGGCGACAGCGCCTCCTCGCCCACCACCGCCTTCATGGCCGCCGCGTCTCGGCCCACGGCGTACTTGGCGTACAGCTGGTTTGACACGTCGCCGTGGTCCTTGCGCGTCATGCCCTCACCAATGGCCGACTTCATCAGTCGCGACAGCGACGGCAGCACGTTGATGGGCGGGAAGATGCCGCGGTTGTGCAGCGCACGGTCCACAAAGATCTGGCCCTCGGTGATGTAGCCCGTCAGATCCGGAATTGGGTGGGTAATGTCGTCGTTGGGCATCGTCAGAATCGGGATCTGCGTAATGGACCCGTTGCGGCCCTCTACACGCCCGGCGCGCTCGTAAATCGTCGACAAGTCCGTGTACATATAACCGGGGTAACTGCGCCGGCCCGGCACCTCTTCGCGCGCTGCCGACACCTCACGCAGCGCATCGCAGTAGGCCGACAGATCCGTCATGATGACCAGCACGTGCTTCTCCAGCTGGTAGGCGTAGTATTCGGCCGTCGTCAGCGCCAGACGGGGCGTGATAATCCGCTCAATCCTGCGCGGTCAGTCCAAGCACAGCATCAATGACAACAATAGCACTTACGTAGGGTCGTTGGCCAAGTTGAGGAACAGCGTCACACGCTCCAGGCTGCCGTTCTCCTCAAAGTCGCGCGTGAAGAAGCGCGCCGTCTCCAGGTTGACACCCATGGCCGCAAAGACAATGGAGAAATTCTCCTCGTGGCCGTCGTGCACGCCCTTGTTGGTCACGCCCTCGCGCTGCACCAGACTGGCCTGGCGACAGATTTGTGCCGCAATCTCGTTGTGTGGTAAACCAGACGCAGAGAAAATGGGAATCTTTTGGCCACGGGCAATCGAGTTCATCGTATCGATAGCCGAGATACCGGTCGAGATCATCTCTTCGGGGTACACCTAGAAACACGTTAATAAACCTCCGCACAACACCGATACTGGGCGTGGCAACGCACTCTCGAATACGGGTTGATGGGGCTGCCGTTGATGTCGAGATACTCCTCGGCCAGCACCTTGGGGCCCTTGTCAATGGCACGGCCAGAGCCGTCAAAGATGCGGCCAAGCATGTCCTCGGACACGCCGAGCTTGAAGCTTTCGCCTGAGAATTCCACTTTGGTCTATTGCAGGCGTGGTTAGCTTCCGAATATCATCCTTTTTCAACTGCATAACGGCTGCTTACCTTTTTCACGTCGATACCAGTCGTTCCCTCAAAAACCTGCCGTTATCGTCAGCAACTCTCTTCGCTACGGCCGCCGTAGCACATCTACATCAATTCAGTCGGCTCGTACCTGCACCACGGCTCGGTCGCCTAACAAGGTCAGTACAAGGTGCTCGCGGGAAGAAGAGGGAAGCCTTTAGTTGGCACATGGAAACTAACCGCGAGCTTCCAGGACCTGCCCAGAACGCTGAGTGCCATCGGGCAGGGTCAACGTGACAATCTCGTTATAGCGAGGCGACTTGACCTGTATTTGCGAGACGCTGGTTAGCCATCTCGGCAAAGCAGAAGAGCGGATGCGAATCATCAGACGAAGCATCAAGCCCGTAATCTGCGCGAGTCAACCAACATTTTCCAGGATGACCAGAGGACCATTGACACCGCCGACAGTGTTGTAGGTGATCCGAGGCACGATCGAATACGAAGGCACTCGCGGATCCGCCATTTTGATGAAGCGAGATGGAGACGGAGAAGGGAATCAGAAAGCGACCGGGCGAGAGGAGGAAGAAGGCGGAAGCAGAGGGCGGGCGGGCTCAATGCTTCAAAAAGACTCGGACACGGAGATGATCAATTGAAATGGCCTCGGTGCAGAGGTGCAAAAGCCGGGGGAAGGTCGTTGTGAAGGATGATGATGCGGGACTTTTTTCGGCCTCGACTTGCCTTGCGTAGATTTTGAGGGAGGGGAGAGCGTATTACTGGTCAGAAAGCTCTTTGCTTCAGGCTACCACTATCTCGGCCAGCTCCAGTGCCAGGTCACTAGCGTGCCAGTCACGTGGAGGTGCGATTTAGCGTCTGTTTTTTCGTCTGGCGTTTGCTTACAAGCGATTCAACGCTTTAGCTCTCACAATCTCACAATCTGCCTTTTTGCATTTCTTTCTTACAAACTCACCTTCTCAGTCGCAATGTCGACCTTTTTTGAGACCGAGCCGCAGCCTACGGCATCGGTGATTTTGCACACCACAGGTGGCGAGATTGCCGTGGAGCTGTTTGCCAAGCAGACGCCGCTGACCTGCCGCAACTTTTTGCAGCACTGCCTCGATGGCTACTACGACAACACCATCTTCCACCGGCTGGTGCCCGGCTTTATTTTGCAGGGCGGCGACCCGACGGGCACGGGCAACGGAGGCGAGTCCATCTTTGACAGTGGCGCGCTCTCGGGCGATCTCGACCCGTGGCCCATGGACCAGCGCAAGGGACACAATGCCGGGCCGCACGGCATCAACTTCAAGGACGAGTTCCACACCCGGCTCAAGTTTAATCGCCGCGGCATGCTGGGCATGGCCAACGAGGGCACGCCCAACACCAACAGCAGCCAGTTCTTCTTTACCCTCGACCGGGCCGACGAGCTCAACGGCAAGAACACCGTCTTTGGCCGCGTGGCCGGACCGACCATTTACAACCTCAACACCATGGCCGAGTGTGAGCTGCTGCCCAACTCGGAGCGGCCCATGTACCCGGCACAGATTAGGCACGTGGAGATTCTGACGAACCCGTTTACCGACATGCGCAAGACCGAGCAGCGGGCCACGGCGGCGCAACAGCAGCAGGCCAGCTCGTCCGCCGCCGAAGCAGACAAGAAGAGCAAGGCCAAGCGGAAGAAGGGCGTCAACAAGAACCTACTCAGTTTTGGCGATGACATTGAGGTGGACCAGGAAGCGGAACAAGCGCGCAAAAAGCCCAAAAAAGCCGCAGGGCGCGAGACGGAAAAGGGAGAGAAACGGCCCAAAGGCACGGAAGAGCCCAAAGGCACGCAAGAGCCCAAAGGCACGGAAGAGAGCATAAGCCGGCCGCGTTCTCGGTCGCCCGCCCGCACAAAGCAAACAGACGCATTGCTGTCGGACGAGGACTCGGAGCCCGAGCCGGCCGAGACAAAGAGACAGACAGCTCTGGAGCGGACCAATGCAGAGATTGCAGCGCTCAAGGCATCGATGCGGCGGCCTGCCTATGTGGCGCCGGTCGAGAAGCCGGAGAAGAAGTCGGCGCTGGAACTACTGATCCCGGCCAACACGACCAAGGGCAAGAAACTGGGCAAGAGCGCGGCCGCAGGCACCAGCCAGGATCCCAAGACGCTCCAGTTTGTCAAAGCCTTCCAATCGAAACTAGCCCGGGAATCCGCCGAGTACAGAGCGAAGCATAAGCCGGCGCCAAAGCCACCAGGGCCGAGCTCTGCCAGTGGCGATGGGGCTACGGCCGAGGCCGACACGGCCGTTGAGGAGGGCAACGGTGAGGTGTGTGATTTGCATTTTATTGCCGACTGCCAGAGCTGCCGACCCTGGGACAAGGCCGCCGAGGCCGGGCAGGACGACAGCGACAGCGACGACTGGATGGCGCACACGCTGAACTGCACGGCCGACAAGCTGGGCAAGGACCTGAGCTACCGCAAAAAGGCCGAGGAGGAGCTGATCATGATCGATCCGCGCGAAAAGGCGCGCGCCATCAAGGAGGAGCTCCAGGCCGAACGACGCGCCCATGGCCGGAGCAACGAGCAGGCCCGCGACCGTGCTCGTCATGGCCAAATGTCACGCGCCGCAGCGCTGTCCGGCCGGGCCACTCGGTGATTCCAGAGGCGATACGGTCTCGAAGGTGATTCAAAAGCGATACGGTCTCGATAGGTGATTTGGCATGGCGTTCAACACGGAGAGCATGTGTTTGTAGCAATTGGATACCCCTGGTTCTTTGAGAGTCAAAGCCACCGTCATCGCGATCGTTACGGGTCTCCTTTGCATGGGCTCTGTTCTAGAACCTTCGGCGTCTCACCAGCCGTGATCTCGATGCAGAGTTGCAGAGGCCAGCTGCTGTGCGGAGCTGATTTGACCCACTGCTGCTGCCAGCTGTACCTCAAAGTAGATATCATGACTTTTGCGTGAGACGAGGACTGCAGAGCGCTCTACGTTCTACACTGCAAGACACAACGCACTTTGCCCACCATTCATTGGTGGCCGGTGCTTTGTATGGTGCACTACCGTGCAAGAACTTTTTGTCGAGCTCGGCCGTAGCGTGAGGAAGTGAACAGCTAGCTCACTTTTAGTAAAGAAAACAAAGAAATACGCCCGGTCGTCACCGCCCAAAAAGGCCACCCACTTTTTCCAACAGGTAGCGGCAGCCTCATGACGAAGGTATAGTGAGTTGCGTAGGAAGCAGAGAAACCATTTCCAAGTTCCTGATCCAGTCCATTCTACTGCCAGTTCCTGATCCAGTCGCATTCTACTGCCAGCAGCATTACCTTTGCTTTGTCCTCTTGATCGGTGCCGTTTCTCCCGGGTAGCCCAGAACGAACATTCATTCATTGCGCCTCAGCCCGATTTCGGCTATATCCAGAGCCGCGTCTGTTTTTTTCATCGCGTTTTTCCTGCATTTTACGGCTTCATCGTCAACTTCCAGCCGCGATCCCCTCCGTCTTTTCGGGCTTTCATCACTCCTCGCCCTCGTCAAGCCAGACGTTCCGAGCCCGGGCCTATCTCGATTCCATCTCCACGTTACCACCAGACAGACAACGGCTGAGCAAAGATCGGAAACGGCGGCAACAAAACAACAACAAACGGCAGGACTTGGTCACAGTCGCGCCCGAGTTGCCAGCTCACTGCGCCTGTGTGGGGGAGACTTGGACGGATACAGCTCTGTAGCGCGAAACGCTCGACCTCTGGGCGCCAGCACGAATATACTGTCATCACGATTACATCAGCACCTGGCAAAAAAATCATTGGCATTCCTTCTCTCTTCCTCTTTCCTGCGCAGATCCCATCCGCATCGATTACGCCGCTGCCTCCGACTCCCATCCTTGCTTTCGGTGCCAGAAACCGACCACAAGGCCACACAGGCCATTTCCCCATCTTCTGTCGCCTTGGCCGAAGTTGTGCGTAATTCGCCCGGCCCTCTGTGTAGTCCAGATCAGCCATCCCCCCTCAATACCTTGCTTTAGCCTGTTGCTATCTTTTTTTCCTTTTTTCAAACCAACTCTGGTCTTCCTAGCCATGTCTGCGCAAAACTCGAGGAAACGCCCCGCGCCCGGATCTGCGCCGCTTCTGCCGGTCACTTCACCTGCAGGCCAACAAGACCAGATGATGCGCTGGTCCAACGGCCTTCCCGAAGCCGCATCGATCAACGAAGCTTCGAGGAATGGCAACGGCTTTATCGTCGGGCCTGTCGGAAACCAGTATCTTGAACAACAGCCGCTGCAGCCGGGCTTGTCGCAAGCCGCCTCCAAGATGCATTCCCAGGCGATGCCGCCCTCCTCGCAGCCACAGGCAGCTCCCATGTCGACCGCCATAGCACGACGGCCGCCCAACCGCGCCCTGGTCCCATCGGTGCCGCGTCCCAACTTTGATGTCTCGGCCGATCCGTGGGCCAGCTTTCCAGACGATGGCGCCGGTGGCTCTGGCCTCGCGGGCGGCGGGCACCCGGGCGAGAACGTTAGCATCGAGATTCTGGAGGAGCGGGCGCAGCGGATAATAAAGGAGGCCCAGGTCAAGCGGAAGCAGATTCCCCCTTTTGTGCAGAAGCTCAGCAGGTAAGGAGTAGTCCGCCCCCGTCCGGATCCAGTGGATTAACGTCTGGAAAAAAAGTTTCCTGGAGGAGGAGAAGAACACAGACTTGATTCGGTGGTCGGCCAACGGCGACTCTTTCATAGTGCTAGACGAAGACGAGTTTGCCAAGACGCTGATTCCGGAGCTCTTCAAACACAACAACTACGCGTCCTTTGTACGGCAACTCAACATGTACGGCTTCCACAAGCGTGTCGGTCTTTCCGACAACTCGATGAAGGCGAGCGAACGCAAAAACAAGAGCCCCAGCGAGTACTATAATCCCTACTTTCGGCGTGGTCACCCCAATCTGTTGTGGCTGATCAACAAGCCCAAGAGCGGAAGCAAGTCGAAAAAGGGCAAAAAGGACGATGGTGATGGCGACAGCGACGAAGAGGGCGGTATGGACGAGTCCATGTCGCTCAACTTTTCCGCACTCGGCAGCCAGGCTTCACGGCCGTATGGGCCCTCTAGCGGCGGCGTCGGCAATGGCGCTTTTGTCGGAGGTGGCAGTGGTGGTGGCAGTGGCGGCGTCGGCGGCGTCAGCAATGGCAGCAGCGGCGGCGGCGAACTCGGGCCGCTGCAGCGCAAAGATTTGCAGCTCATAAAGGAAGAGCTCGGCACTCTGCAGTCGCGCCAAGCACAGATATCCAAGGTGATGCAGCGCTTGCAATACGACAATGGGAAGCTTCAGCAGCAGGCTCGCATGTTCCAAAACATGCATGACCGCCACGAGAATTCCATCAATGCCATTCTCAACTTTTTGGCCAACGTTTTCCGCAAGTCCCTCGAGGAGCAGGGCAGCGTTCAGGGCGTGACCGAGCTTCTGGCCAGCATTCTGCCCAACGGGCAGATGCCACAGGGCAGCGTTGTCGATCTCGGCGACGAGTTTGAGCGCCGGTCCTCCATGACCTCGTCCATCAGCACTCCGCCGCCTAAGCGGCCGCAGCGTTTGTTGCCTCCGATCCCGGCGAATGGTCTCGGCGCCCTCCAAAACGCCTCCTCAGCCAGCCGCTCCGGCGCTGCCTCTGGCCTGCGATCCGTGTCGTCGCCCACCTCTGTCCACTCTGTCATGGGCGGCGCCAAGATGGCTTCCAGTAGCAGCAGCAGCAGCCACGGCGGCAACAGTGGAAATCTGGCACCGTATTTCCCCGGGCTTCAAATGGGCCAAGTCGGATCTGTCACGGAGCTGGCCGACTCTCCCAACGACATGTCGGCCACAAACTCGAGTCTGCTGCAGCAGGAACTGCAGGCCAATCCGCAAGAGGGCATGATGCGCATCATCAACGACACCAATGCCAGTATTTCTTCGTCCAACTCGGCCCTCGACCTGTCCGAAATGGTGGCCTCTACGCCGGTCACGCTCAGTAACGATGAGCGCAGCCGTGTGCTGAGTCTCATGTCGGCGCAGCATGGAGGCGGAGGCGGCGGTGTTGGTGGCGGGATGCCGGCCACGTCCAGAATCAGTTCTTCTTCTACCGTGGGAGGGGCCGCTGGAAACCTGCCTATGCCGACGGCCAACATGGGCGGCGGCCTGGCTCCGAACCCGACCACATCTATACCGGCGCCGACGCTGGCGGCAACAGCGAGACGGGATGGCAGAGGAGGCTATTCCATGCCGACACCACAGGCTTCTCTGGCAGGCGCACACATGGGAGAAGCCGCATCCGGCCTGGCCCCCCTAGGGAACGGGGCTTCGTTTGGGGCTGTTGGTTTGGCGGGAGCCGCCAGTACGGGCGCAGGCGCTGATCCGAGCAGCATAATCAGTTCGGCCGGGCTGGCTCTGTCGCCGATTCTGTCGTCTGTGCCCAGCATCCAGCCGCCGTCGCTACAGGACATTTCCAATACGCAGTCCGAGATTGAAGCGCTGCAGCGGTTACAAGACGAGCAAAACGCCAAGATTAGCGATCTGTCGCAGCTGCTCGGCCCCCTCAGTCCCTCTGGGCGCATCCCGGGCATCGACGACGACCTGGGCGTTGTGCTGCCGGGCAGCAGCAATGGCCACGGCGGCGGCGGTGGCATGGGCATGGGCGGTGTCCATGGCTCTGGCAATTTAGAGTACTTTGACTTGAGTCAGTACCTCGACTCTAATGCCTTTGGCGAGGACTTTAATTTTTCGACCAACGATTTGGGTCTCGAGAGCGATGGTGCGACGGCAGACCATATCCAACAGCCACAGCACCAGCCATTGCAGCACCAGCAGCAACAGCAGCAACCAGGCGACCCAAACGACACGGGCGACGGCGTCGATGACTACAACTTTGGCATGGACAGCATCAAGACAAGTGTATCCACAGAAAACACTTCAAGCCCGGCGACGACAGAGGAGATTTTACGGACAGACGTTAAGTCGGACAGTCCGGATTCGGCAGCTAAGCGTCGGCGGGTGATGTAGATGGCCTGCTATTACTTGTTTGGAGTGAACGAGATGGGATAGGGTAAAACGGCTGGTTGGGGGGACAATGGGTTGGGGGATTGTGGATGGAAAGGGGCTTCTCTTCTGCTCTCCCAGATTTCTTTTTCTAATCACGATTTTCTTTCCCCCTTTTCTCGTTTTTTTTATGTTTCCTTTTATTTTGGTACTCTTCCGGTAGTATGTTACCAACAACAGCGGTCCGGAACATGTTTTGTAGGTTGAGGGTCATGACGGGATGAGTTTAAATGCGGATGGGTTATATATTTCCCTTGTTATTTGTCTTGCTGGGTCATCTCCACCGCCACTCTTATTATTTTACCTTTGTTCTCTTATTTGCTCTCCTCTACTATTCACGAAGGATGTCTTTTTGCTTTATTTTTCAGTGCTGGACGCATGGGATATATACGCAAAACAGGGAACTTGGCACGGATCCAAGGAGAAATTGTTTCTAGGACAAAAGCAACATTTGCTGCTCGTTTATTATAAAGACAACGCGTCCAAGTCATGAAACGATATAGAGGCAACCGCCAGAGCCTCGTGCTCTGATCTTGGGACGATATTGTTACACCATGTATGACTAAGCAATCCAAAAATTCGCGCTCCCAAGTGAAGCTCCTGAGATGGAGCCCTTTCTAGCCTCTCTTGTACCTCATCTCAACGACAATCCAACATTAAGCCACCATGTCTGTGACGCTCCACACAAACGTGGGCGACCTTAAGGTTGAGGTGTTTTGCGAGAGTGTTCCCAAAACGGCAGAAGTGAGTGTTCCCCGTCTCCCCTTTACCGACTCAAGCTTTTGTTCTTTCAGTCTCCCCTTTACCGACTCCCAGTACTGACGGCAGCAGAATTTTATGGCTCTCTGTGCATCGGGCTACTACGACGGCTCGCCCTTTCACCGGCTCGTTCCCGGCTTCATGGCGCAGACGGGCATGCCGGCAGCAGGAGGCGAGCCCGACGAGAGCGACAAAAAGGATAAAAAGGACAAGAAAGACAAAAAGGACAAGGGCACGTCCATTTGGGGCGAGCCGTTTGAAGACGAGATCCGACTGCCGGCGCTGCGACACCACTCGCGCGGCATTGTCTCCATGGCGAACAAGGGTCCGGGGGCGACCAACGGGTCGCAGTTTTTCATCACGTTTGCGCGAGCGGCGCATCTGGACGGGGCCAACACGGTGTTTGGACGAGTGCTCGGGGACGGGTCGTTTGCGACGCTGGACCGGCTAGAGGCCGTGCCGGTCGACAAGAAGCACCGGCCCAAACCGTCGCGGCTGGAGACGGGAGGCAAAGACGACGGCAAGGGCGACAAGGACGACGGCGGCGTCCCAGACGTTCCACGAATTCTACGGGTGACAATCCACGCCAACCCGCTGGCCAAATAACGGCATGCAAGCTCATTGGGCGATGCTGGTGATGACGAGAAGAATAAAGGAAACTCCTGATGACGAGAGAATATAGGAAACTCTCTTTGTCGATGAAAGCCCGGATAAGACACGAAGAGAGAGACCTCTTCAGCCTCGAGCTCGGCCGCGATGACAGGCCGCCAGACAGGACGACCAGGCCAGGCCAAAGCACACCAACATGGACTGGCACCGTCCAGACACATTGCTGGGCCGACAGCAAACAGGGACGGACTTGCACAAACAGGCCGCGGACTGGCCTTGAACGGATCCGGGCTGTGTACACCGGCTACACATTAGCGTCGACGACTCCGAGAGGAGACATTTGCGGGAGTTGGGCTTTCAAAAAGAAAGAATACCCCGGCCGTGTCCAGCCGAGCAGAGAAGATGGCCAATTTTGACCAAAGGCAAGAGACTATGGCCAGAAATTGCGTTTAAGCATATTAGCAGTTATAGCAGTTATAACTCTTTTCTTTTTAAGCTTTTTGAATTGTCTTTTTATTCGTCCGTTTATTCTTCTTTGCTTTATCTTCGTTGATTCTTCCTTTATCTTTCTGCATAATCTGGTCTATTCTCCCGTCTTCTGTCGAGCCGCAGCGACGCCTTGAATCCTATTCGCCGTTGGCCCAAGCGCTGTCAAAGCCGGCATATGTAGCTAACAGTAGAGCAGGTATGAGATAGCCAAGTGGAGTGGTATTTTCAGTGGGCCGGGAGCCGAGCTGGAAATCCCACTTCCGTGCCATCCTGGCCGGCCAGCCCTGCGAGATACCACCAAGCGACTTTTCAAGCCTGCTGGGGCGGCAATGCTGCCACTGGAACCTGTCGTATTTGATTTAGTACCTTGTCAGAGGTATCCTTTGATTTTGCAGCAGACTATCTCAGAGACTATCCTTTGATAACAGCACCTTGTCAGAGACCAGGCGGAATCCTTAAAATGAGGCACGAGCAATCAGATAGATGTATCTCGGCGAGGCTGGCGATGGCTGTTGGAAAGATAGTGTACAAACACAAAAAGATGCTCCGAGAACCGCTTCTACAACATTCCATCTCCCAAGCAAAAGCGGCTGCAGACCTCGAACTGATAATAACTACACTACGAGACCACTTCAGCCCTCTGGCGCTAACGAAGCCGCCATGGCTGGGGCGCCTTGTGCGTTTGTCGCGTTGCTCGCTTCCATCCATTGTAGCAGCCACCCCCGCCTTGCCTTCCTTCCATGAGGCAGTCTTTGTCCTTTGTACCGGCTGCTTCCTTCCTATTTGACCACTTTTGTCAGGATCACCATCTCTCTTTCCTCGCCTTCTTTCTCTTCTTTCCTCGCCTCCTTTTTCTTCTTTCCTTTCCCCTTTTTCCCCCATCTCCCTGTTCCTGCCCTCGAGTCCGCCGCCGTCCACCTTACCCCACATTACCAGTCAGTTGTACACTACTCGGCGCCCACGGCAACAGCGTGGATGCCATGAGTGGCAGCCGCACAGCAGAAATCCGCCAGTAGCAGAAGCAGCAGCGCCCCGCTCCAAAAGGCGGCGCCCCGGCGGACTAGAAGCCCCCAAGTCCGGCGACAGCAGCTGCCAAAACAACTCGTCTTGAAACGTGCCGAAAAACAAGAGCCATCCACCACGACCATCCACCACGACCATCCACCACGACCATCCACTCGCCCTTCACCACCACAACAACGACGCAGCATTTCCGGCGTCTCCAGACTGCTTTTGGCACTGCCTTGCCCAGCGTTCAGCTCTCGCCGGCAACAGGCGGCCGAAAGACGACCGTCTCCGCGTCCTCTCGATATCCCTTTTCGACGTCATTTCTGCGCCGACCTTGACGCCGTCTTTGAGCCTCCCTCAACCGACTCTCCATCAGCCTGCTTACGAATCACTTCTGACTCGGCTGTTGTTGCCCACCCATCTGTCGTCTTCTTGCTCTCTGCTCGCCCGATTTGTCGTCTTTGCTCTCTGCTCGCCCGATTTGTCGTCTTTTTTGCTCTCTCCCACGTCCCGGTGCCGTCACCGTCTCGACCCGAGGCGGGAAACCTCTTTTCTCTGGCTCAGACCGCCGCCGTCTACACCGCCGTGTCCGCCGATACTGCTCAGTAGGCCCTCGGGAGCTGCAGGCGCCATGGCTGCCTTTGTGAGGGTCTCGGGCCCGCCCAACAGTAGCTTTCTCGTGGGCTATCCGGGCATCTCGGCCACACTGGTGAGTCTTTTTTCTCGCATGCGCCTTGCTGCCAGATACCAAAGTGTTGTCGCGCTCCCCCTGCTAATGGCCCAGCCGCGCATTGAAGGAAAGGTCGAGATTCGGCCATCACAAGGCTACTCCGCCCCCGTCGCCATCTCCCTCGTCCGCATCTGCCTCCAGCGCCGCGAAACCATCCACCCGGCCGCCGACAACATGGCCAAGAAACACCTGAGCACGCCTCGCCGTGACACCACCGACGTTGTGGGCAAGGAGCTGCTGCTCTTCCGTTGCCAGGCCGGCCGCGAGTTTGAAAACGTCATCGCCATGGACCTGCCCTTTGTGCTCTTCATCCCCTTTGGCCGCGGCGGCGAGGAAACCAACCGACGCATCCCCCCGGCCTCGCTACAGCTGCCCAGCCGCATCGCCGAAACTTACTACGAGCTGGTCGTCACCGTCCAGCAGGGCTCCAGCGTGCAGAACAAGTACGCCTTTCCCGTGCCCCTGCAGCGCTACGACACCCTGTCCACTTTTGGCATGTACAACAAGCAGGAGAACCGCGAGGTCACTGTCGACAACATTGTCTCTTTGGCCATATCGCTGCCGCGCCGCAGTTACGGGCCGCTCGACCCCATTACCGTCTACATCAAGCTCGCGCCCAACCATGAATGGCTGAGCAAAGCCAAGCGCGTCACCATTCAAAAGATTACGCTCAGCATCGAGGAGGAGATCACCTTTAATCCCGAGGGCGACGAGCCCACCAAAAAGGTCAACAAGGTGGCCAAACACGTCCAGACGGTGCAGACCAAAATGCCCGAGGCCGGCTACGTCACCAATCTCGGCCTCGTCTTTCCTGCCCGCGACCTGCGCGACTCGGACGGCATCATCCGCCGCGGCAAGCCCGCTTTTCCCATGTACGAAGTCACCTCTTTTACCACCACCTCGACGCTCTACAAGATTGAGTACTATTTGTCTGTCAAGGTGAGTTGTTGCGTTTATTGTGTTGCGTTGTTGTGTTGCGTTGTTGCGTTTTTTGCGTTCTTGTTGCCTTGTTTTGTCACTCTCTTTCTCAATTGTTGCTTTTTTTGTTACTCTCTTCTAAATCCAGATCAGATACTAATCATCCACTTTTCAGGCACAAATGGGCTCGGCTCGCGACATCACAATGCGCTTGCCGATCGTCATATGCGCCCTTGACCACCAGGCCTGTAAGGAGGAAATGGAAGCTATCGAGCAGTCCGCCAAAGACGCATCGCAAGTCGACCCCAACAACCCCATGCTCCCTGCACGCACCGTCATTCTGTCCAATGATCGGGATTCGCTACGCCACCTCGGTTTATGCATGGTCGGTGGCCAGAAGA
Organism: Graphilbum ipis-grandicollis; assembly: GCA_019925625.1. NCBI lineage: Eukaryota > Fungi > Ascomycota > Sordariomycetes > Ophiostomatales > Ophiostomataceae > Graphilbum > Graphilbum ipis-grandicollis. The sequence goes on along the minus strand of JADHKH010000012.1, from coordinate 447,485 downwards.
AACTGCTGATTGATTGAAACGACCACCTGCACCGTCCATTGGAGGCGTTTTTCATTGGAGGTGGCAGAGCCGAGCACGGCTACGGCAGCGAAACAAGAGTTTTGGGACCTCATGTGCAAGGCGACGACCTCGTCTATGCCGATACTGTCTTCTTCTTGAGTTTTGGAAGGGTTGGAGAGGGTGGCAGTTCTGCGGCGATTTGAGTTTACTTGTCCGACGTCTGTTGCAGAACATACGTATCTGCACGACATGGCAGTCAGCTTACCACTGAACACGGCATATGAGCGGATGGTTCTAGAAGAGGACAAACCCGCGGTGCTACTGCCTGTACCACTGCCGATGCTGCGCTGACGAACTTACGCTGTCTGGTGGTCCAGTACTGGTTTTGCTCCCGTCGACCAGCCCGGAAGTCATGTCAGCGTGAACAGCCTTGAATGCCGTCGCGTTTATTAGAGAAGTTGTCCAGGGGGATTTATTGAGAAGATAGTTAAGAGGTGTATGGCAATAACGGTAAGGAAATGGTGGACTGGGGGCCATCTCGGTGTTTTATACGTTTTGATATGTGGAGTGTTGAAGGTCTGTTTTTGTGCAAACAGGTGGAGCGGTAAAAGGTCTTTTATTCTGTCGCAAACGGTTGGAAGGGAGACGATTGATGAATATGGCCAGCCTTGTATTATATCCAAGAAATGATTTTACGTGAAACAAAGACTAGCACTCGCTATGAAAACTCGGATGATCAGGGCCTGATTGTAAAGATCACCAAGACTTTTACACGGCCGGAGTGAGTCTTTTTTAAATTTTAAAAGCATGAATAGCATCCTATTCGCAGTAGCCACATATACATACACATAAAAACCTCGAATCTAGGTCGAGGCGTGCGGGAGAGGTGTGCTCCCTGCTCGCGACGAGGCTCTGGACAGCCGAAGTGGATCACTGGAAAAAGGCATAAAAAAGTGGGGATGCTAGCCTTCTGCGTCGCACAGAAGACGAGAGACGGCAAAAGAAGAGTAAATGGGTTCGTTCTGATAGTGCCGTTTTATTCCTTTGAACGGGAGTTGCCTACCTCATTCTAGCAGCCAGCATGGACGACAAGGGTGTCAGTCGAAGCGGGATGGATGCTCGCTTGTCATTGACAGCTGCGACGCTGTCGGGCGAAGCCAGCATCGACCTGGATGCCCTGCGCCGTGGCGGAGATGGCGTCGACCTGGATGCCCTGCACCGTGGCGGGGATGGCGACGACAATGAAGACGACGACGACGCCACCGCCGAGGCCCAGGACTTTCGGTGCTTCCCCGGCCTGTCCTTGGCGGCGGCCGCCGCCACGACGCCCAAGATCTCCGCACAGACGATTCGCCGAGGCGAAAAAGACTTTGAGTCCCACGGCACGCGCGCCCAGAGCGACGCTCTCGAACAGAGCCGCGCCATGATGGAGCTGGTACTGTCACACACGCGCGTGCACGGCGTGGAGGGCGGCGGCGGCGGCATGGTTCGCGGGTGGTATTTTCCCGAGGCGTGGGCGGGACGGCCAGAGGACGACGGCGACGACGCCCGTCGTGGTATACACCTGCGCCACCGCGTGGTCATGGTGGAGGCGGCACGGGGGGCCATGTTCTCGTCTGTGGGTGCGGTGCCGGGCAAGATGCGAAAGGACCGCAAACAAGCGCGAGCAACGGGACCCAACGAGCCGGCCGAGCCGGCAGCATCGACATCTCCCCCCGGGTTCGACCGGGTCTGGCTCCTGCCAGAAGAAGCCCTCTTTCTGGTGGAGCGCGGGTCCATGGAGCTGTGGTGGCCCATGCAGTCGCTGGAAGAGATTCTGGCCGCCGGCGGCGTCGTCGGCGGCGTCGTCGGCGGCGAAACCGACGAAAACGACGACCCCGAGTACCAAAAGGGTCTTCCGCTGAGTCTCGAGGCCGCCTATGCCCTGCTGATCGGGCCGGACGACCAGCCCTGTTCGTCCATGGATGGCCGCGTCTCACTGCCCGTCTTCCAGGTCTACTCCCACTTGCGGCGGTCCGGCTACCTTGTTCTGCGGGCTGTTGCCTCTTTGCCTGAACCACAAGCTCCGGTTGAGCCGACGGCCAGGCCACCGTTTCTGGTTGCCGTGTGGCAGTGGCTGGGCTCTCTGCTTGGCCGGCTGGCGGCGGCGGCGGCCACGGCGATGCGGCGCTGTGCCGCGTCTCTTCCGTCTCGTCTGCCCTGCGGCCCCCTGGTCCGCCCGGGCCTTTACCGGTCGTACCGGCCCATCTACGCCCAGCTGCAGTTGATCTCGCGCAGAGAGGCAACCGCCAGCACGACTACGGCCGCCGTCGACGAGCCCGACTTTTCCATTGCCTTTCACGTCTGGAAGGCCAGCACCGGCAGCGGCGGCTTCTCGAAATCACGGCCGCCGCCGCCCGATTTTTACATTTCCGTGGCCGACACCGAGACGACGGCGGTGCCCACGCTCGGCCAGATCGACCGGCTGCTGGCCTCGGTGCCGGCCGAGCCACTCAGCCACAGCGACAAGACCAGCAGCAAGAGCAAGAGTGCCCGCCCTCCTCCCGCACACAGTCTCGGCCCCATTTACCGGCGACTGAAAGACGGCCGAAGCCACGGCCGCTCTGTCATCATGGCCGTGGTAGACCATGGCCTGGTCAACTACATGCGCTTCAGCGAGGGCGGTTTTGGCGCGGAGCCGCTGTGGCCGCGAATGGACGGGCTGTTGGCAGCGGCGGCGGCCGGGCGACTGGGAGGCCGGGGAGGCGGAAAGAAGGGGAAAACGGGAGGAGAAAGGGGAAAGGCAAATGCAGGGAGAGGGGGGAGAAGCAGAGGCAAGGCTGTCAGCGGTTACGGTGGAGCACAGAAAAGCAACGGTTGACGGTGGACACAAAGACGAAGAGGATCAAGATGAACGGCCGCGGCGGTTGACGGCGGTTGACGGCGGTTGAAGAGACGGGGAGGCGGCGGAAGCTGTGCAGAGCAAAGATGCGCAGTCAGCCTGGGCTGGCGAGACCCAACCCTAATGAGGCAACTGCAGAGTTTACGAGCATGCTCTAAAGCATCGCTTAGGCTCTCCTTCTAGCGCTGTAAACAAGTAGGGTAGTCGTGCAGGCATAATAAGCACTACGACTTCAAGGCTGCCACTACACAGTTCATTGCAATAGTTCACCGTCTTGTGCCCTGGCCATCCTTTTTTTGTCTTTTTTTTCGTTCGGGTAAATACGTGACGCCGACTTGGGCTGTGTGGGGGGTTAAAAAAACTGGAATACAGCCGAGGCGGTAAAAAGCCAAGTAAAAAAAAAGAACCGAGCAGGCAGCAAATGATGGACAAGAAGAGCTTTACCGCTTGTACATGCTTTGCCGCCCAGTCCCGTTCCATGCGCTTCGGCTGCTATGGTTTGGCTGCTGTCGTTTTCGTCCTGCAAAGCCGGGTTCATTGACCGGTTTTCCGGCCTGGGTTAGGCATTTGCTGGCCATCGACCTGCCGCCTTTCGTATTTTCCCGTGCCGTTTCTGCCTATTGTTTGTGCCGCATTTCTTCAGAGCCTGCCGTAACTTTGTCTGTTTGCTTGTCCATTCCCGCGGATTACGAGCCTTGCCGTCCAAAAGTACAACGTCTCTCGCATATGTACTTTTCGCTCACACGTCTCCCGCATTGCATGTACTTTCGCTCTCTCACATCTGCATCATTACACCGTTTATCCAACTGGACAGATTCGTATCCATGACTCAACAGTCTCTTAATCTCATGGCCCTGTGAGATAAGCAATGGTACTCGACCCATTCTTCGTATTACACTACCGTGTTACTGGTTGCGATGCAACGGACAATGACAAATGGATATACGCGTTAGTTTTCTACGACGTAATGCTATTGTTTCTGTACATCGGGTGAGCAATGTAGTCTTTTATTGATTAGTCTCCGCGTATAGGCTTAGCCCCGTCTTTAGCACACCTTGGCGCGCGGCGCAGACGTCACGTGTCCAGCAACGACGAATCCAACATGGACGATACGAAGCATATTCGCAACAGAGTACGGATATTTATGTGTCGGATCGAGTTTGATGAGACGTTTGGCTTTCCGTGAATATGCGTTTATGTGCGCGTGCGTGTGTATGTGGGCGTGTGTGTGTGATGAGTGTTTCTGTCAAGTGACGGCAATCTTTGCAGGTTGCATTGCTGTTTTATCATTGTTTTTTGGTCACTAGTGCACAAAGTACGCACTACAAGATCCAAGGACATGATTCAGTTGAGCAACAGATAGCAACGCAACCTAAGCCTATGGGACTACACCAAAGCCATGTTGACAAGGGAGTTTAGCTAGGAATAGGCTCAATATGGGACACTAAATGTAGTGGAGCCAATAAAGACTGCGCAGAGAGTTGTGACCGAAGCGAGAAAGCGCGAATACATGATAAAAAGAAAGGGGGGAAGGGGCCCATTTTGCAAGTAGGGAAACCACGCGTAATGGGAGAGGGAAGGGCGATTGCAAAGACTAAAAAGGACGTCGCGACAGAAAATGACGGCTGAGACCTTGCTATCACCCATTTCTCGCGACAGGGATTCCGCGCAAAGCGGTTTCGAATCCTGGAAGGCATATGCGGGTTATTTGGTATGCGATTTCGTAAACGCGGTGGCAGCCAGTGTTCTTCAGCTGTCAATGGCAGTTGGTTGTCCCAATCCAGAACTGGTCATTTCATCATCTCTCGTTGGTTATGGCTTATTCCCGCAAAATGAGAGATGGATCCGGTGATCAGCCACAAACTCGACAACCCCAACCAAAAAACTCAAAGCCAGGCGTTGTCGGCCTACACCGAGAGCCAAAGACAACGGGAGGCAAGAGCACACTGCCTGCCCTCTTGCCATTATTGCTCTTATTTTTTCTGTTCCCCCAAACGCCAACCGGTTCCAATTTTATTGAGTGGCACCTCTTTCCCCCTAGACCTAAACGCTTGGCTCCATTCATTTTTTCTTCTCCATCTCGGCTCTGCCCACTCCTGGAAACCATTTGTACAATGGCATCACACCATCCATTTGGTACTTCTCCTAGTCAAGTTTCTAGTCTCGTATGGCTTTCTCGACTTTGCTTGTCCAAGACCTCTGGTTTCTTGTCCCATATTTCCTACTCATTCTTGATCGACAAGAGAAACACCTTGCGGAAAAGTGGCTCCAATATGTCTGGTCGCCCTTTCCTCTTTTGTTTCTGGTCGTCGGTCGTTGTTGCCGCCTCCTTCCTCCAGTTGCTGCTGCTCTCGAGCTCTTTCCTCTTCATACGGCCGCCACCCCCTTTATCAAAGTCCTCTCTTCTGCCTGTGTACTTTGTAGACGGCGGCAACATCCCGTTTCTGTCGTAACCGTGACCCTTTAAATTTTCATCAACCAACTCTCACATTACTCGTCTCCATAACTAAACTGTTTATTGCCGTTATTGCTGCTCAGCAGCGAGCGTTACCGGCTTTCTCTCTTTCTTCCCTTGCCCGTTTTGTACCACCAGTGTATCAAAGAGGTTATCTCGCTCCTCTTTCGCGTTTTTAGATTGCTTTTCTTCCCCCGTTTTTTTCTTTCTTTCAAGCTACTTTCTTCTAGCCCCATCATCCTTCTCTGGAACTATCACTTTTTCAACACCGCTCATGCAACCCTCCCTCGAGTTTCTTAGCCTATCTCTGCTACCAACTCCACGGAGAGTGTTCCTCGCTTAAACCTATTACACTAAACTATATTGAATTTGGGTTGCCAATTCAGACACATATTTTCATATCACAACATTCCCACGGTCAGGCCCGTGGACCCTGACTCGTCCTCTCTGCGCTTTTTTTTTTGCTTTTTTTGGCCTCTAGTTTCCCGCCCTCTGCCCTCTTCCTTGTCTCCCATCATCTCCGCCATCCATCGACTTGTTCTCTCTTTGAGGTCCAAAGCACATTGGCTTCCGGGTTTCTCCACTTTCTTTGGGGGTACTCTTGAACTTTTTTTTTGAAACTCTTTACCGCGTACACGACGCCATCTGCATGGGTGTGTCTCTGTATGTGTTCTGGGGATAATTCACACTACACCACCCCTACTGCTACCTCTTGTCTGCTTGGGACGTGCGGTTTTTTGCCTTCTCAAGCTGCTTTCTTTCCTTTCTTCCGTCCAATTCATTCTACCTTGTGAGCCGCCATGGACGCCAAATCCGAAACACATTCGGACAGCAAGTCCCAGGTCGGCAGATTGGACACGGCAGATTTGGCCGATGCTCGCAGTTCTACGCCTGGTAACACCATAGCCGCTGCCATCGAGCCTCGCGCCATCCCCGGCACGCCCATCTTCACCGTTGCCGGCTCCGTCTCGTCTTCGTGTGTCTCTTCTATGCTTTCATCAGGTCTCTCGTCTGGTGCGATTGATTCTCCAGTTTTGACATCGGTCGAAGTCAAAGTCTCTCACAGCGTCCAAGGGTCTCCCTCGCCCACACCGACGCCTACTGCCGGCTTTACGACTGCAACGTCTCCGGGCCCGTACTCGTCGCCTATACCGGGCGTTGCGCCTCTGCCTGCCAGCGACGCCAGACGCCAGTCTTCTCAGTCAGCGCCAGAAAAGGCTTCTACGCCTAGTTGCTCTGCTCTTCCGTCGCGGCGCCATCCCCTGCCATACATTGCGCGGTGAGTTTTTTTTTACGTTCTGCGTTTTGTAATTCGCGTTTTCGTTGCATTGTGTTATTATTTACATTTCAATTTTTGCCTTTATCCCATTCCTTCAAATTTCATTTGTCCAGAGTTATCTCCAGCTAGAAAAAGTCCCACTTGCACGCTCAACTGCCTCACAACCATTTCCTGACGTCCTTTGCGCTTTGCCTCCCCTTCTGACGTATCCCTCAAATGACTTGTCTAGTGGCTTGTTATCCCTCCTTGTCCAGAGTCCCTTGTTGCCACTAGTGTGGGTTGTCTTTCTGGTGATGGTGGCTTTGCGACGATCTGTATCGAATTTGGTTCCACTTTTGTTCTAAAGTCTTACAAGTCATACCATCTCCATCTGCTCAACGCTTCTTGCCCTATCACCTCTTCTCACCACTTTCTTTCTTTCATCGAGCTGCCCTCCCTGGGATGTATCTTGGCATCTCTTCCCCTCTCAACCCCACCTGTTCTCCGTGTCTGTTGTTACTGGAGACTGTACTGTCAATGTAACGCTCTCTATTGAGTTTGTTGCAGACAGATTCATCGTTTTCAGTCAGTTTCTACTTTAAAACGTGCTTTGCTTTCAGCTTTTCTTTGAGCTGTTTCCCGTCTTTCTCGCCGACTCTTCGGCCTCAGGTTGGTTTTCATGACGGCAATCTGCCCATTCCTGCCAACGGTATCTGCCGATATAAGCATTTTGTCTTGTCTTTTGACCTCATGTTCTGGCTTCCACTCACCCCATTTCATGCCCTTTCACCCTCTCCCACCAAAGTCGGCACATCAGCCCGCAAGGACAACGCACTCACAACCTGTGCCCAAGTGGGTCGTTGAGAGCTATTTGGGCTTGAGTGTTGTGTTGGACTTGTTCACAACTCTCCGCTTGTCATTATCATTGTGCATTAGTTAACTCTGATCAAGAGCATTGACTGGCCAGTGTGGTTGTGATTGCATCACCCAATTTTCGCTGGTACTGGTGCCAATGTCTGATTCTTGGCTTTACACTTGATGTTTTTATTTTTCTTTCTTCTTTCACCGACTAACTTTCTTGCCGCCCTGTCTTCAGAGCCCCGTCTTCTGAAATCTTGGACGCTATGGTCGTCGCACTAAAGGATGATAAGGCCGACTCTGCAGAGTCGGATGCACAACACACCCCCACCGCACTCCACTCGTCGCCCAAGTCGAGTGTCGCACTCAGGGATGAAATTGTTGTTGATACCAAGGCCAACAGCCGACTTCAGTCGCCAAGTAAGGATGCTTCTGTTTTCGAGCCGGATGACATGTCGATGGAGGACATGGGAGAGCGTTCGCCGACGGGCAACTCTTACCCAAAACGCAAGCGCTCTTGCATCTACCCCGAGCTCGACGAGGACAAGATTGAGCGCAATCTGATGGGCGACGACCTGGACGACATGTCTGTTCGCAGCGGCCGGTCTTTTAGCCGGAGCCGGCCGCTGGCACAAACTCAGCCAGCGCAGGTCCAGCCTCAGGCCATCTTGCCGTCGCAGATGCCGTCGCAATCGCAGTTGCAGTCACAGCCACAGGCGCCCGCAACCAATGTGAAGAACGTTCCGCTCGGTTACTGGCGCGATTCGGCCGTGCCCGACGTCAATGACCGTCATGCTGTCATTGGCTTTACCGACTCACGGGACAGACTGAGGACGCGCATCCAGCAGACGAGCCGCAGCGGCAAGAACGTTGCCGCCGAATATCCGCTTCCGTCGGGCCCGGGAGGCAGCTGGGTCGTCTTTGAGCGCATCGTGTTCGACCGCCACCTTGTCGGTCTCGACCACAACCAGGTCAAGGAGTTTGTCAAGATCCGGTCCGAGACCCTGGATCTGCACGAAAGCCCAGAGGAGGCACAGGCCAGGGATGCCGCAGCCGTTAAGGAAGCTCTGCGCCGAGCCGCGTTGCATCCGACACCCGAGCATTCCCCGGCGCCGCAGATTGCCTATGGCGAAGACTTGCCGGATTACATGGTCAACGCCAACCGCCCCGAGAAGAAACGGCGTGTGGCTAGTGGCTACGGTAACATGCCACTGGCTCCCGCGGAACTGGCGCCCTCGCCCTCGCCCCAGCTGCAGCATGCACACCCGCAACTGGGCTCCAACAGCCTAGCGGCTGCCGGCTCGCCCGTTGCGTCGGCCATCCAGCGCTCCGTTATCGACCTGCTGCCTGGTACTCGCCCGACCAAAATCCTGCTGGGATACTGGCGCGGCTCTAGTGAAGACCGCCTGGAGGACAAGCATGCGGTCTTTGGCATCCTGGGTGCCAACGACATGTTCCGCGTCAAGGTCGCTCGTGAAACTAGGGATGGGCGCACCGTGATGGGTAACTTCCCGACCGGGGCGGGCGCTTTATGGATCCACTACGACGAGGTCGAGTTTGAAGCGCACATTCGTCATCTCTCCCGGCCCGAGGTCAAGGAGTATGTGCGTGTGCGCCAGCGGCAGCTGGACGAGGGCGAGCGGGCCGAAGATCGGTCTAGTAACGAGACCAAGGCCGTGTTTGAAGCCCAGGCTCGCGTCGTTAGCGCAGGCGGAGCTGCTCAGAGCACCTTGGGCACGGCTGGTCGCGTTGACACCATTAGCTTTGCCTCGGCTGCGAATCTTAACCGGGAAATGAGCCGCCAGCTGGAGGGCAATCCCGAAGGTTCCTACCCGCCCGATGGGCGCTCTCGCCGGGAGTACCAAGGCCACGAGCTGCGCCAGCCACGCCGCAACTATGCGCCTGATGTGCAGGATAACAACAGCAGCAGCAGCGCGTCCGTTGCCCTGTCCACTGTGGTGGCCATGCCTCTTCCTCCGCCGCGCGCCGTTCGTCATTCGCTTCCCGACGGGGCCAGTCCGGAGCTGCGTCCGGCCAACCGGCTGCCATCGTCTTCACAAGGCGGTGGCAGTACGGAGAACGGCAGCGGCAATTCTGATCGCGTGGAGCGCACAAACAATCTTGCTCGGCGCGAGATTGCCCGCGTTGAGACGATCCAGTTGAGGAATGAACAGCGAGCAGCAAGTCGCGAGGCGGCCATGGCGGGCAACAGCCGCCAGATGAGTGCTACCAATGGCAGTGGTGGTACGCAGTCCAATGGCTATTACGGCGGCAGCAGCGGCGGCGGCAGAAACGGCATAAAGGCCAATGGAAGTGCATCCTCGGTCAGCAATGGTAACGGCAGCAGCCTGAACGGAGGTATTAATGGCAACGGCAGTGCTGGCAGCCAAGGCATTGGCATGAGCAGCCGCCTTGCCTTTAACGAGAACATTGGCCGACTGAATAAGGTTTGGGAAGCCCAGGAAGCGTCTCGTCTTCGTGCCGGCGGTGCCGGCGGCGAGGATGCCAAGATGTACAATGGCGTCAAGTACGAGCGCAAGCAGACCGGGCCTTTCCAAGGCAAGCTTGTCAGCCCCGGCGCCATCCTGTCCATTGACGGCGAGGATTATGTCGAGTACCGTGTGCTTACGAAGCCAACCTTTTTCTAAAAGGAGGAACGACAAATGACAAAAACCACAAAACCACAAAACCACAAAACCACAAACAATCAACCAACCAGTTGTCCCAGTTGCAAAGGTAGCAGCGTTTATCACGTTTGCCTACTACTTAATGATACCCCTCTCTTATTTCATCATGATGGGGCGGCGTCACGGCCTCGACAGCGACGGTAGTGAGGCGTGACAGTCTAGACGATGGGTTCAAGGAATGGCGTCTGGTTTATCTTTTTTTCTTCTTTCTACTTCTTCTTCTCCTTTTTCTTCTTCTTCTTTTTCTTTTTCTTCTTTTTTTTCGTTCTTTTTTATTTCTTCTCTCTGTAGTCTGTTACCAATCTTTTCAAAATGTTCGAGGGTATGACCTCATATGAAGGCGTGTTCTAATCGGTCAATCTTTCGGCTGGGTTCCGTGGGGCGGCGGACTTTGTGATTTGTTTCTCTACTGTTTGTTTTTGTACTTTGTGCCAGCTTCTGTCTTTCTTACGTCTCATCTACGGGGGCCCAGTTTCTTAATATTCTCTCGTGTTCTTTCATCACCACGCTTCAATGTTCAGGGTGGAAAGGGGGAAGACTGGCATGTATCAGACTGAACAGTGTTTTCGGCTATAATTACGTTGTATTGTTATTGTGTCGGCTTCTTTAACACGCACAAAATGTACGCCATCAGTTAGTGTACCTAAGATAACTAGTGATGATTCGAAAAATGTACGCCATGAATTAGTATACCTGAGATAATTCTAGTCAAGATTCAATGGAGTTCTCCGAATGTGATCTAAGTAGTGATGGCCGAGTGAAGACGAGCAAATTAGTCACTCGACTTATAGAAATCACGTGACAGGAGTGGAGCCTCGTCTGTCTTTTCTTCCTGGTAGTTGCCTTTTAGCCCTTTTGACGTTTTTTACTTCGTCGGAAATTGTCGAGGTTGAGCAGATATCTGTCTAGCGGTATTGTGCGGCGAACTTTGGCGGAAGGAGACACGGCAAGCCATTTTCGGTACAGACTATTTTCGGACCTGTCTTGTCGGCGATTGCGCTGCTTGAGGCCAGAGATAGACAGACGAGGACGACGAGGACGACGAGGACGAGGACGACTGCTCCGAGCTACCTTTCCCGATTCTTCTTCCATTGCCCTTTAGCAATGGCAGCCATACGCCCCCAAACGGTTCTCCGCACGGCCCGGCGGGCGCTGGCGGGCAGCAGCAGCCGCCGTGTGTCGACAACCGCCTGGCGACCGGTTTCAGCGACAGAGGCCAAGGCGGCACCGGCACCGACGCAGCCGGCCGCGTGCACAGCACCGACGACCCCCCACGCGACAATTTTACGGGGCTATGCCTCTGCGGCGGCGGCGTCTAGTCTGCCGGGCAGCCTTGTGCAGGTGCTCTCGGTAGCGGCGTCGCTGCCACCGCCGACGACGGCCGCCGCTGCTGCTGCTGCTCCCCCCCCCCCCCTCGTGGTGCACCCCTCGCCGACGCTGCACCCGGCGCTCTATGCGACGGTGCTCATCCACGGCCGGCCGTACCTGGTGACGCCCGGCGACCGGCTCCGGCTGCCGTTCCGCATGCCCGACGTGCGCCCGGGCGACGAGCTGCGGCTCGACCGCGTCGGCGTCGTGGGCGCGCGCAGCGTCACGGCCGTGGCCGGGGCCGACGCGGCCAAAGGCAGTACCACGACAAAAACAAAGACAAAACTCTGCGGCCAGACACCCGAATCGCGTGCCGCCGTACCCGGTGCCAGCGTCACGGCCGTCGTGCTCGGCGTCGAGACCGAACCCCTGCGCATCCTCATCAAGAAGAAGCGGCGCTGCCGCCGGAAGCGGTCGGTCCGCAGCAAACACCAGTACACGGTGCTGCGCATCCAGGACGTCGTGGTGGAGGAGGTGTAGCCATGGTATCTCGATTCTCATGAAACGCTTTACCCAATCGTATTTCAATTCAAACAAGACAATCATTATGGTCCGGACCGTCGTCAGACAGCGCAAGACTGCTATACCAAAACGCCGTGAACAAGGTATAAACGTAAGGATACATGCAGAGCCAAAGCTCCTTGTCAGCCTCTCACCCCTCCGCTCGCCCCCCCCCCTCTCACTCCCTTCTCTCTCCTCTCACCCCCCTCACCCCCCCTCTCACCCCTTTCGCTCCCCCTCGGCTTGCGCAATGGCCCGCCGCACACTCGCCCAGTACGCGGCCGGCCAGGCCGTCATGGCTTCGCTCTCGGTCGGCATCCGCTCGCGACACCGCGACACGACGCTCTGGATGATGCGCCCCAGCAGTTCTTCCGACACGGGCAGGCCGCCATCTGCCAGCCCCAGCGCCATGGACGCCGCCGCCGCGTTGCTCTCGGGGTACAGAAACGCGTCGGTCGGCGCCAGCAGCTCTTCGCATGTCGGCCGCAGGTGCTGTTCCCGGTTCAGACACCGCTTCATTGTGGCCAGCAGTGCCGGCGGCACGGCGACGCCGCCGAGGCCGCGAGCCGGAAAGTCAATGGCGTGCGACCAGGTGATAATGGCCTGACAACGCACCATTTGGTTTTGAATGTGGCCAAAGGGCGGCACGCCGTAGACCATTTGGTACAGGATACAGCCCAGACTCCACACGTCGCTGGGTTTGCCGAGCTTGACCAGCTTTGGGGCGCCGCCGCCGCGAAAGGACGCGCCCAGGCCACCGACGCCGGCCGTAAAGGCATACTGCTGCGAGTCCATGAGTGACTCGGGCGACATATAGTTGGGCGTGCCGATCTGGGTCTCGCGGTGCACGTTGACGGTCTGGTCGGTCTGAATGGCGTTGGCAATGCCAAAGTCGATCAGCTTGAGGCGGCCCTGCACCAACACAAAGTTGGCCGGTTTCAGGTCCGAGTGCACAATGTCATGTGCGTGCACGGCCTGCAGGCCCTCGAGCATCTCCTTCCAGTAGAAGCGCACAAAGACGGGGTCGAGTTTGGCGCTTTCGGGGTTTTGGCGTACGCGGAGGAGCGAGTTGAGGTCCATCTCGCCGAGTTCCATGAGCTGAGGGTTAGCAATGCAGGAGAGAGAGAGGAGAGAGAGGAGAGAGGAGAGAGAGGAGAGAGGAGAGAGAGGAGAGAGGGGAGAAGAGGAGAGAGGACAGAAGAGAGAAACGAAATAATAAAGAGAGGAGAGAGACAGAGGACAGAAAAACCCACCAGACTCAGCATGTGCTTCTCCTTGTTCATCTCATAGTCAAACACCTGAATGACCCGGTCGACGCCCGACAGTTTCCGCAGCAAATCAATCTCGCCCAGACAGCCACGGACCGTTGTCTCGTCGGCGTTTTCCAGCGACACCCGTTTCATGGCAAACATTTTGCCGTTCTCGGCCGTCACCTTGTACACCTTGGCGCTGCCGCCGCGACCGATGCAGTCGACGCGCTGGTACGACCGGCCATTGACCTTGAGCAGGATGCGCGGCTTCTTGTTGGCCTGCGCCGTTGCCGCCGTCGCCGTCTCCAGCACCGTCATCTTGGGCGGCGGCGGAGCCGGCCGGTGCGGCGTGTTGCGGCTAATGGATGCCAGCACTTTGCGCTCGGGTGACTGAACGGACGCCACTGCCGCTGCTGCTGCTGCTGCCGGCGCTGCTGCTGCTGCTGCTGCTGCCACATTGGGCACGGCCACAGCCACGCGCGGTGCCGGTTTCGCTTCCGTCGGCCGGATGCCGCGTCCAGAGTCGCGTCCGGCCGTGGCCGATACTTGGGCCGCCACCATTAACGGTTTCGGCAGCCGCACCTGGTACGGCGTCTCGTTTTCCTGGTCGTGCGAGGACGGCAGTTGCGGACGCATCGCCGGTGCCGGAGCCGAAGCCACGTCTGCCAACAAATCCGTCTGCGGCAAGGGCCCGCGAAGACTGCCTCGACGTGGCAACTGCGTGTTTTTAGCGCTGACAGGGCTTCCGGTGGCGGCTGCGGCGCCATAGTCCCTATTGCTGGCAAAGAGTGACGACGGCGGCTTCTCGGAGCCGGCCGGCTCAATATCGCCGTAATGGTCCGGCCCCGAAAACGACGGCGCCTCTTCGCCGCCCGCCGCCGCATGCCCGTCTTCCGGGCTGTGGTTGCCCTCGCCGTCCTCCTCGTCGCTGGTTCGCCGCCGTCCGCGTCGGGCTGGTCCGCTGAGAAATCCGCCGCCCAGCATCTTGCCCACGCGCTTGACCCGGATCGAACTCGGCATCGCCGACGGCTGTTGCTGTGCGTCGCCCAAAGAAGCCGCCGCTGCCGGCTCCGAGTCGCTGTAGTGGCCATCGCCGCGCCGAGAGAGCAGCAGCGCCGACGACGACGACGCCGATAGTCGTGCCCGCGCCGCGCTTCGGCTCGCCGACGATCCCACGTTGATCTGCACTTTACGGATGCCTCCGGCCGGCGTGTTGACGCTGCTGGAAAAGGCCGCTGCCGGCACAGCTTCTGCCGGCGTTGTCTCTGCCGGACGCGATGCATTGGCAGACTCGCTCCGCATGTCCTCGACAGGCTCGACAGGAGCAGCTGCCGGTGCAGACGAGGCCGTCGCCCCTCGTCGGCTCGCATGCTTGGATGCTGAGAGCGAGCGGCGCAACGGCGGCGGAGGCGGCTGCTGTGCCATGCCGTTGGCTGGAGTGGCCGCACTCAGTCGGACGACTCGCTTGCGTGGCACAGGGCTGCTGTCCTGCTGGCCACTGCTGCTGTTGTTGACACCGCCACGGCCCATCATGGGCGGCGATGCTGGCCGTGATGCCGACGAAGGCCCGGCCGATGTTCGGGCTTGCACACTGCCGGCCCGCACGCTTCTCCTGGTTTGCCGTACGACCGGTGCTGGCTGCTGGTCCATGACGAGGCTGTCTCGGCTGTCTCGTCGATCGCCCGCGAGAGCCGAGGCCGAGCGCGTATGCAGCGGTCTGCGCGAGGCCGAGGCAACCGGAGCCGGCGCCGCCGATGCGCCTGCTGCTGCCGCCTCGTCCGATGCGCCTGCGCCGTCACCCAAAAGCGCTTTGGTGAGAGCACTGAGCTTCATAGGAATCGGCATCTCGTCGTCGGAGCTGTCGTGCATGGCCGAGTATTGCTGTTGTTGTTCTTGTGGTTCCGGGCCCTGGGCTGCCAGCAGGGCTGCCGTCGAGCTTCGCTTAGAGCCGACTGGTGCTGCTGCTGTTGACTGTGATCGAGAAGGTGGTGCTGGTGCTGCTGGTGCTGCTGCGGCTGCTGCTGTTAATTGTGATCGAGATGGTGGTCGCCGGAGCGCCTGCCGTGCTGATGTGCGTCGGCCCAGGGACGTGAAATGGCTCCCTTGGCCGACGGGAGTGGGCGACGCCGTGGCCATGGCGTGCGCAGAGGCAGGTAAAAAGATGCTGCAAGATTTGGATTCGTGAGTAGGGCTGGCTCGTCGTTGGGACAAATGCGTTGGACGCGCCGAAATTGTTTGTTGACGAGGAGAGACGTCAAGGCCACGAGGCACAGGGAAAAATATAAAGAGAAAACAAAGCCTGCCAAGCACGCCGGAAAACAGTCACACGCACGAGAGAAAAAGGCCGGGACCTATGCGCTCTTTGTCAATATAGAGAGGATGAGAGGTACATTGTTTTGGCGGCTCCGTCTGCCAAAGATGCTTGTCTTTATTGTGACCCGCTGCTCCCGCCAATCAGCGCGTCGGGCCCGTTGCTCACGGCAACGAGTCGCGGAATAAGTGGATACGCATTAGCGCAGGAAGATCACGTGGGCTACATTTTCTTTCATTTTTCATTTTCATTTTCTTTCTTCATTTTCTTTTCATTTTTCCATTTCTTTTCTCGTAACCACCGCAAGGCGGCGCTGCGGCTTTGACTTTTTTTTATTTTAGCACTTCCAGGTGCTCCGGGTCCCCTCCCTATAAAAGTACATGCAGGACCGCCAAAACCTCTCTGCTACCCGTGTCGGCAGCGCACGCGAAATCCTCCTTTCCCAGCCAGGCTGCGTGCTTCTTGTCGTGGTGGCCGAAATCGTCTTCCAATCCGCCGCTGCCGCTGTGTGCGAGTCGCCATGGGCGCCTTGTCGTGCATGGGACCGCATCAGCACGCCATGGCCACAGGGCCAAGCTCGGCGTGGTGGTGGGTGTAGCAGAGGCTGGCCGGGTGGCGCGCTTAGTCGAACAGACCGAATCCCATGTCGTCGTCGGACTCCTCCTTCTCTGCTGGTATTAGTAATGGCCATGACAACAAAAGTAAAAAGAAGCCGGCTATACGTACCCTCCTCCTTCTCCTCGACCTTGGCCTCCTCGGCCGCGGCGGCACCACCGGCCGCAGCGCCAGCGGCCGGAGCAGCGCCGGCACCGCCCGACGGCACAGACGCCAGCTTGCTGCTGCCCTCGGCAATCAGCTCGTTAATGTCCTTGCCCTCGAGCTCGGCAATGAGCTTGTCCAGGCGCTCGTTGTCGGCCTCAATGCCGACCGACTCAAAGACGGCCTTGATGTCCTTGGCCGACGGCGAGGCGTTGCCGCCGAGGCCGAGCAGAAGGTAGGCTGCGAGGTGCTTCATTTTGATGCTGGTCGTGTTAGAAACGTTTATGCTCAAAGTGTATGTGGATGCTCAATCAAATGCCCTCCTCTTCCTGGTCCTTCTCCCACTTACATGTAAAAGAACACGAGATTTCAATCGGTTTAACCGCAAGATTTGAGGCGGAGACTGAATCTTCGAGTTCGCGGTTGTGAAGAAAAGTTGTTGGTTGTCGAGAAAGGGAAACTAAGATTTTCTGGCCTTGATGCGTTCCAAATCGGGGGAAGAGGGAGGGGCCAGCACTAAAAAAAAGTTCAGCCCATTAAAACCACACAAAAATTTCCGCCCTCGGAGAAAACCCTAAGAGCTTATACTGCACGTGATATCCACCTTGATACATGCATATTCAGTTATCGCATGTCAGGTATATGTATGTAAGCGAGCATCATGTTGACCAAGACTCCTCAACTAACAAATCGCCCTTTTTCCGTACTTTCGCGTCCCAGTTTCCAGTGGAATGTCTGAGATGCTCAAGTCTGAACTGACGTACAATATGCTCTCGAAACCCAGTTGGTCGTAGGCTCAATACAAAGACGGCGGTTGGCACCGTCCAGTACTCCGTACAAGACGGCGATACAAGGACAGTGCAACACAGTGCACTAAACTGTATGGCGCGGTGGAGCAAGCTTGGCCGTTTCTTTTCGCCGCCTTATTTAGGTGGCCAAAAGTTGTCTTTTGATTTCTCACGGTTCTACCGCCCCTTTGTTCCGTCTTTTCTTCGCCTCATTCGCCAGCGTTCCCTTGCACGTGTACTCATTGCGCCGGAAACAAAACGACAAGCTGGGGGGGCTGATTACACATCTTTCCATCGCCACGCGCTCTGTTTGTCTGTCTGACTCGTCTTTTCGCGATTTGGCAAAAGCTTCTTTTTTCTCAAAACTATCGTCATCACCATCACAACCTCCTTCAGGCGACAACAGCGTTTCTAATTACTGTTTATTCCTTTATCCAGTTCCCGCCAATTCTTGCCTGTCCTCGCTACCTGACGCCTCATCCCGAATCACCGAAACTCTTTTATTAAACTAAACCCCTCTCTCTACTATCTTTCCATCTCTCCCTCTCATGCGTCTTTCCCCTTGCCTCGCACGCCCCGTTTCCGTATGGTGAGACAATACACGGCGCCGTCTCGCGACTTGGTTATCTCTCCGGGCCTCTGTTGACCATGGTGAGTCGTTTGTTCTCTTTTCATCCCTGTCTCGACACTCATGCTCGTTCGCCTTTAGATCGGAGACTTGCTTGCCCAGATCAGCGGCGGCTCGGCGGCTGCCACGGCCACAGTCACGACAACCACCACGACCGTTAAGCGACCGCTTGCTTCTCTCGCCACGCCGCAACAGCAGCCGCCCAAGCGCAAGGCCAATGCCGACCCGCCGAAAAGCACGGCGCTGAAAATGCCACGCACCGACCCAGTCAACGGCCGGAGCAGCACCACCACCACGGCCACAGCAGCTTCCCCACGGCCACCAGCCCATTCCTCCCTCGCTTCCTCTTCCTCCTACTCGGCCGTCAAATCCGCCGCACGCCCTCCCAGCACAAGCTTGCCGTCTCGATCCTTGTCCACTTCCTCCTCTGCTGCACAACGACGACCACCCCTGCCGCCACAGCCATCACAGCCGTCACCCGCGAACCGATCCGCGCCCCGAAAGGGTTCCTACCTCGAGATCCTTCAGCGTGCCCAGGCGGCCCAGGCCAGTCGGGGCGAGGTCGGCAAGATCCAGCACAAGGCGCTCGACAAGATCCCCAGCAAGCGCGAGCGCCAGCAGCAAAAGACGGCGGTCGACGACGCGCGGTCCAACCGGGCCAGGGGGGGGCGGAGTCCAGCAGAGGCGGTGGAAGCCAGAGCTGGAGCAAGGCCGAGGCCCAGATCAGGATCAGGATCAGGACCAGGAACTCGAACGGCACGGCCGGTTTCGCGCGACGGCGGAAAGCCACTGCCCAAGACGGCCTCGGCCTCTTCTGCTGCTGCCAAAGAGGACGAACGCCGGCCGAAAAAGGCCGCCACGGCCACGCTCGGCTACCAGGGCACAGCGCGGCCGCGGCCGACGTCCTCGTCGTCGGCGGCGGCAGGCAAAGGAAGCGGCGTCGGCAGCGGCGGTGCCGGCCGCAGTGAAAACAGTAGTCGGCCACAGAACCGGGCCTCGTCTTCTGCCGCGTCGGGCCGAGTGCGTATGCCGTTTGGCGACCCGCGGCGGCACGGAGGATCTCGCTACCGCGACGACGACGACGATGACGACATGGACGATTTTATCGAGTACGACGACGAGGACGAAGACGGCGGCGGCGGCGGTTTGTGCTATAGCAAGCGCTACGACGACGACGACGAGGAAGACGAGTCCGACATGGAGGCCGGCATTTCCGACATTGACGAGGAGGAGCAGCGGGCCGAGCGGGCGGCGCGGCTGGAGGACGCTCAGCAGGAGGCGCTGGAGCGGCGGCTCAAGCTGGAAAAGGAGCGGCGCAAGCAACAGCAGCTGGCGGCGGCGCGCAGTGGGCGGCGGTAAAGGACCTTTTTCGGGTGGGACATTATTATTCTGCATAGATACAGGAAGCGGCTTTGGTGTATTTGGCTTTCAGACTTTGTTTATCAGGGGGGCATTCTGGCTTTCTTTTTATCGTTTATCAAGGAGTAGCTTTCTTTCTTTCTCTTATCGTTTATCAGAGGGGCATTTTCTGGCTTTCAGATTATTTACTGAGGGGGCAACCCGAGCTTGGAAGAGAAGAACACCTTTTCGCCTATTCCTGGTATATATTTTCTTGTGCTAAAAGTGGTGGAATAGGGGATAAAAAGGGCTTTTTTGCTTCTTTTCCGGTTTCCCTCTTCCGCCTTTTCTGCAATTATCATTAGAGTTTTTGCTTTTATTTTTAATCTGAAGCTTCCATGTATCTGAAACTTCCATGAGTCGGCCGCTTATTGTAATGTAATATCTGCAACGACGGCGATGGCGTCGACTCTTACACTGACACTAGAATCAAAGTACGTTCTCATCCGGAAATTTCATCCGTTTACCAGAGCCTTGTGCTCTTGTTCTTTTCCTCTTCCTCTTGTTCCTCCCAACCAAGAAAACCGTCTTCCCTTTGGGTATCTCTATTTTCTCTTCCACACAAACGTTACACCGTTCCAAATACAGAAACAGGGGAATCAGATTATAGCACAAGACAGAACGAAAATACTATAGGAAACACGAAACAACAGTCAAACCCGTACACACAAACACGCGCCTCATGTATCGGCCGACTTGACGCCCGTGTTGCCAAATCCGCTCAGATTCCAGCCTTGGTAGCGCTCTGTCGTCGATGCCAGGCCGGCCATGGCGACGGAAGACGGCGGCGGCGGCGCAGGCAGCGAATGGTGCGGCTGGTGAAGGTGCACGTGGCGGCTCTGTCGCGGAGTCTCGTCTTGGCTCGGCGACACGGGCTCGCTCTTGATGACAACGGCTTCGGGAGACGTGGCCGCCGCCGCTGTGGCCGAGGCCGAGGCCGGAGCCGTCGCCGCCGGCGCCCCGCGTGGAATCATGCCCTTCTCTTGGAGATACTGCAGGGTCTTGACAATGGTGAGGTCCTCCTGGTCCTTGTCGTTGAGAATCAGACGCTGCTGCAGCGTCATGCGGCCGCCGTTGCGCTCGCGCTCTTTCAGCGCAGCCTCGCGCACGGCCGGGTCGTGGACAAAGCGGCACTTGCCCTTCTTGCCACAGGTCCCGCCCGTTGAGTAGTACTTGCAGTGCTTGGACGGGTCGGCCTTCTTGGCCGCCGGGGGGGCAGCGTCGGTGCCGGCGGCCTTGACGGACCGGATGGGCAGCGACTCGGGCACTTCGTCGTCGTCGCCGCCGCCCTTTTTTCCTCTGCCTTTTTTCTTGGCTTTTTTGTCGTCGTCGTCCTCGGAAGAGTCCGACGACTCGCCGTCCTCCACATCGCGCATGTCGTCGCCTTCGTCTTGCAGCTCGCGCTTCCGCTTGATGCTGGACTCCATCTTTTCCAGCTTTTTGCGAAGCTTTTCGGCCTTTTGCTGCTGACGCTCTAGCGACGTCATGGCTGCTGTGCTGACGCTGCCATTACTCTTGGCCGTTGCTGCGGCTGCCGGCACGGACCCTGGGACGACTCTTTCGTCATCGGCGGCCTTGCCTCCGCCAGCCGGCTCGGCTTCTCTGGCCTTGGCGCGAGCCTGTGTGGGAAAGTTCTTTTTCCGCTCTGCTATCCATTCAGCAATATCGGACGGGCTGCTTGGGTTAATGGAAGGAAAAGACGCAAGATGCTCAGCTCAGGGCCAAAGTCAGAGAACAAAAACAAGGGCCAACCATACTTTGGTGCATCCGGACCGATCAGCTCAACCAGACTGGCTTCTTCGTCCACGTCTTCTTCATCAGACTCTTCGCCCGGCGTCAAGCCAAGCGTGTTGGTCTTGCGCTTCTTCTTCTTGCCCGCAGAGGCCGCATCAGGCTTCTGATGGTGATGGTGCTGAGGCGTAAAGGCACCGCCGACCGGGCCACCGTTGCCGACACCGGGCTTCTTGTTGTGGCGCATCTTGTCACCAGCAAAGTGTGGCCGGTTGCCACGGTACGAAGGAAAGCCGCCACGGCCTCCGCCGCCGCCGCCGCGAGGACGGCCGCCGCCGCCATGGCTGTAGTAGGGATCAAACGAGGGCGGACCAGGCACGGCAGCCACCGGGCCGGCCGAGGTATAGGCTGGGTAGGGCATGGCGGCGTAGCCATTGAGGCCTGGGGCAGGCGGTGGCGGAATGCTGCCTTGCGGAGGGCCATAGGGCATCTGCTGCGCATAGCCGCTGCTCACTGGAGCTGGGGGACCTTGGCCCTGCGGGTTGCCACTCTCGAAACCGATGCGGATGGGAGGACCCATGAGCTGCGCCTTGGCGCCGCCTCGGTCATGGTGGTTGCCTCCACGGCCTCTGCCTCCACTGCCGTTGGCACCGCCACTGCTGTAATGGCCGCCATTCTGCTGGCTGCCGCTCTGCTGGCCATGGGCCGGCACAGCCCACTGCTGGGTGGGAGGGCCGCTGGGCTGAGAGGAGTACTGGTGAGCATAGGACGGCTGTGCCGTCGTCGGGGGTGCATAGGCTGACTGCTGGGCATAGGCGGCCGGGTGCTGCGACGGGGGAGGATGGGGGGCACCGGGCTGTGGCTGCTGATGGTGCGGCTGGTGCGGCTGGTGCGGCTGGTGCTGCTGGTGCTGCTGGTACATTTGCGGAGCGTAGCCGGGGTGGTAGTGCTGGGGCGGCAACGGGGCAGTGTGCGATAGATGAGGCTGTTGGACGTGGCCGGCCGGATCGTGAGTCCAAGCCTGCGGGGGGGGCGGACCGGGGTAGGGAGTCTGCGAGGCGTGGTGCTGGGGGTTGGCAGCGCCATAATGGCTCGGCTGGGCGTAGGACTGCGCAGGCTGCGAGCCATACGAGGCATAGGAGGCCGAGTGTTGATAGTCGTTGCCGGCACGAGCGCTCGAATGCTGGCCGCCTCGTCCGCCGCCGCGAGCGTGAGAGTGGTGGCCGCCGTGCTGGTACGACGGCTGGTACTGACCATAGCCGGCAGACGGGCCGGCAGCCGGCGGTGGCGGCGGCGGGGGTCCGTAGCCGTAGGACATGTTGATGAAGCCAAATATCGATGTCTGAAGGGCCTTGATTTGACACAATAGCTTGACAGAAGACTGCAACGAAAGCAAAAAAGGGAAGAAAAAGAAGAAAAAAGAAGAAAAAAGAAGAAAAAAGAAGAAAAAAGAAGAAGAAGAAAAAGAAAAAAGAAGAAAAAAGGAGAAGAAAGAAGAACAAAAGAAATCAGAAAAAAAAGAAATCAGAAACGACAAAACTGTATGTGCGAGAACAAAGCAGACAGCAATGGCAGTGAGTGCTATAAATCGGAAAAGAGCAAGCAAGATAGAAAGCAAATAGACGGAAAAGAAAGCAACAGCGCGTAAATGGAGAGCGAGGCCGATAGATTGGGCGAAAGGCAAAAGAAAAGACGGAGGTGAAAAGAAAGCAGAGGCAAAAGTGAGACGGCCCGGCCAAAAGAGAGAAAAAGAGGAGGAAACCGCCGCAGATAACAACAGAGTCGGAGCGGGGAGGGTGAGGACAAGGACGGCGACGGCGTGGCGGTCGTTGTCGGGAGAGGCTGAAGCCAGAGGTGAGAAAAGAGCGAGAGAGAGGAGAGAAGGAGAGGGAAAAAGAAATCTGGCGGGCATCGGGCAGGGAGATGGTGTAGCGTTGCACAATGGATTGTTAGCGTGCTGGGGGCCGACGCGCTAGCCGGATCGGAAAGGCGGTCACTTGCCATGAGGCAGGTACGGCAGAATACCGTGAAGCTTCTTTTTAGCGTCAAAGTTGCCTCTACCAAGGTCAAAAGTTGAGGCCTCACCAAGGAAGGCTTTGAAGAGTGCGCGTGCTGTCTGCTCTTCTGTCTTTGCTGGCTTGCTGAAAAATCGACATGTTCATCTTGGTAGGCGTCTCGCAGACAGTGCTCCAAGACCAGCGCTGACTTGATACAGACCAAAGTGGCCGATCTCGTGCGGATCGAGCCAAACGACTTCTCCAAGAAGAGCATTCGGGCCATTGAAGACAACATCAATGCAAAGTACGCCAACAAGGTCATCCAAAAGATTGGTCTCTGCATCTGCCTCTACGACCTGTTGTGGGCGTCCGAGGGGCTCATTGGCCATGGCGACGGCTACGTCAACGTAAATGGTATTTTTCCTCATTCTGCTCTTTTTCTTCTCGCCTAACCCTCTTCCAGTCGAGTTCCGCCTGTGCGTCTTCCGCCCGTTCAAGGGCGAGGTCATGTTTGCCCGCATCAGCAGCTGCAGTCCCAACGGAATTCACTGTGAGTTTTTTTGGGGGGGGTTTTGGCAGTCGTTCACGCTGATTGAAAGTGCGAACCGACTTTTTCGACGATATTCTCGTTCCCTTTGACGAGCTGCCAGACGATGCAGAGTAGTAAGTGACAGACCGGCACAAGATTCGACGACAGCGCTGACAGACAGCGACATGAACCAGCAGCTGTGGGTGTGGAATGTCGAGGACCAGCGAATGTACTACGATAACCACGAAATGGTGCGTTTCCGCGTCATCGACGAGGAGTGGCACGACCAGACGCCCACCAAGCCGATTGAGCGAGGCGAAGAGCCCGAAGAACGCAGCCCGCCGTACATGATCCGGGGCAGCATGAAAGATCCCGGTCTCGGCGTGTGCATCTGGTGGGACGAGTGAGCCTTTGGGCCAAAGAAATGCATGTGGGACGAGTCCTTTGGGCCAAAGAGAAGAACTGCATCTGGTGGGACGAGTCTTTTGGGCCAAGAAGAAAAGGAACCGTCCTCCATCCGCATCAGTTTCGAGAGTGGCAACCCTTGTATCATGCTCTATCGTGCTTTTTCTTTCCAGACTACCCCTGCCTCTACTTTCTCTCCTGTTCTCTTTTATAGCCCTTCCTTTCTCTCTCCTCCCCTCCTCTTCTCTCTCCCCTGGCGGTGCACATTATGCCTTGACGCTCGCCAGCAGCCGCTCCTCGACACTGTCGAGCACCGAGTAGTGCTCGACCACGGCCAGGTTCTCCACCTCGGCCAGGAACTGCTTGTCCGGGTCGACGCCGGGCCCAAACATTTGCGGCGCCTGTGGCCCCATTTGGCCCATTTGCTGGGCCATTTGACTGGCAGCTGTGCTGTTAGCAGGAAGGAAAGGCGAAAAGGAAAGAGGCGAAGAAAAGGCACAGCTAGGAGAGAAGAGGAAAGGCAGAAGATGAAAGGAAAGAAGACGAAAGGAAAGAAGGCGAAAGGAAAGAAGACGAAAGGGAAGAAACGCACCGTTGTCGCTGCCGAGCAGAAAGTTAAAGACTGACTGCAGGCCAAAGATGCACAAAAAGTACCAGCTGATGCTGGACATCCACCGCGGGTCCATTTCCTTGGTGGCCACGCCGGCCTGCAGCATACTCTTGAACTTGACGGTCAAGGGGAAGGGGAGTTTCACTGGTAGTTAGTAGAGAAGTTAAAACACTACACAAAAAAGCACAACACAAAATACAAAACACAACACAACACAACTCACTAATCACGTAGCCGCTAAAAAAAGCATTGATCCAGCTCATAATCAGCGTGTTGGGAATGATCATGGCCATGTTGTTCTTCATCATGCCCATCATGCCGTCCATGGCGTTGGGGTCGGTAATGGGATTCGGCGGCGCCTGACCGCGACTCTCGGGTGCCTTGAGATAGGCGCCGCCCTCGTAGTTGGCCGTCAAAAAGTCGCGCCGCTGCACAAAGGAGCGCCGCGACAGCACGTGGTAGTTGGTACGAACATTGATGCCGTGCAGCAGCGACCGCTGTTCGCGCAACGCCTTTTGGTCAAGCTTCTTGGGCGCCGTGGCCATGAGCACGCCGGCGTAGTGGCGAAGCACACCGGTCAGGATCATGACCACGGTGATGGGTAGAAGGATCCAGTATCTAATTGTCAGCACGAGAGGGGGGGGAGACGAGAGAGGGGGGAGGCGAGGGGGGGAGGCGAGGGGGGGAGGCGAGGGGGGGAGACGAGAGAGAGAAAAGACGAGAGAGAGAGAAGACGAGAGAGGGAAGACGAGAGAGAGGGAAGACGAGGAGAGAGAGAGAGGGCGAGAGGGGGGGAGACGAGGAGAGAAGAGAGAGGGAAGAGGAGGAGAAAGGAAGACGGGAGAGAGAGAAGACGGAAGACGAGAGAAAAGCCAAGACAATGGCCAAGGAACACCAGACTCACAGCAACTGGGGATCCCGAGGAATCGATTGTACAGGAACCTGCGCCATGGTTGCCTCGTGGAATGCAGCGAGGGCGAGAGGGCCGAGAAGTCGAAGAGGTGGACGAGAGGTGGACGATAGTCGTTAACTTTAGCTTTTGCGTCGTGCTATACCAGCAACGCAGAGAAGCCTTGTGGCGCAGTGTGGCGTCCACTGTGCAGTTCTCTGCGCGCTAACCGCTTTCGGTAGCATCGCAAAAGCCACCTATCGACAAGCACATCACGGTTGCCTTTTCCTGCTTTTACGAACAATGTGCTTTTGAGCGCCTCGATCTTGCGCACCGGCACCATGTCTGAAGACCAGCGGATCTCGGTCTACAACGCGTCAGGTGTGTCCTCATCAACACTAACACAGTTTTTCCTCTCCACACGGCTCTTTCCTAACCCTCCAGACCTCAAGAATACCTCTGACGACGCCATCCCCAACTACCTCAACTCGCTCGGCTTCGTCCAGTCCCACTGGCTGGCCGACGTCCGCCTCGCTCTCGGCTACGCTGCTCTGCTCGTGGCTGCCGCCTGCTTCGCCTGGGACTACCAGCTCGGCTTTGCCGCCACCAAGCACTACTCGGCCGGCGCCGTCGCCCTCTACGCCGCGCTCAACGCCGCGCTCACCGTCTGGTCCTATGCAGTCGAGCGCAACGTTGTCTACGTCGGCACCGCGCCCGCGTCGGCCCAGTCCATCTGCATTGCCACGGCCGTCGACGACAAGTACAAGCCCACGTACCGCCTCGAGGTGACCACCACGTCGCCCTCGGCCCAACCGGCCAAAATCACCCTCGTCCGCTCTTTTGCCGACTGGTTCGACGCTCAGGGCCGCTTTGTGGCGCTGCCCTTTCAGACGGCGCTGGCTTCGTCGGTGCCCCTGATTGGCCAGCTCGACCCCCAGCGCGCCCACGCCGCCGTCGCCGCTCCGTCTGGCCCCTCGACTGCCTCGGCGGCCTACACGCCGGACCTGCTGGACATGTTGGCGGCGGCCTCTGACGCCGGCGAGACCGCTGCCGCGACCGGCTCGAGCCAGAAAAAGGGCGGCAAACGGCGCAAGGTCTAGCGACGGATTGCGGATGAAGGGACAATAAAAGGAAGAATGGAAAAAGGGGCTAAAATGAAAAAGATTTGTGCAGCAAGAGATTTTCCACGAATTCAAGAAACCAGATTCCACCGGAATTCAAGAAACCAGATTCTTCCACCGGATCAAATAAACCAGATTCTTCCACCGGATCAAATAAACCATGTCTAGACCGGGCTTATACACCCGTCTCTGAGCCCCAACGCCGCCGTAAAAGTAATACAACAAGCCTCCCCTCACCCTACTCCCCAATCTTGCCCCAGCTCTCCCGCGCCGTTTGCGCCGCCGCCCGAATCTCCCGTACCGGGTCGCCGCACGCCGTGGCCAGCACCCGCAACAGCCGTGGCGCATAAGCCGCCAACTGCGGCTCGTCAAAGTGGGCCGGCAGCTGACCCACGAGCGCCAATGCCAGCTTGCGCGCGGCCGGGCTCGGCGCCGCCACCACGCGGATCGTCGCGTCCACCAGCGTGTGCAAATGGCTCTGCAGCACCTCGGAGCGGTGGGCCAGCACGACGGCCAGCGTGCGCAGCGCCGCGGCCACGTCGGCCGATGACGGCAGCGACACGCCCACCACGAGGATACGTACAAGCGCCTCCAAATCGTCCTCGTAAACGGCAAAGGGCACACTGCAGACCATGGCCAGAATGGCCACCAGAGTGCTCGTGTCGTCGCTTCGCGCAAAGGCCTCGGGCAGCAGCACCTGCACCGTCTGGCTGTACACCCACTGCCGATAGATGGGCTTCACC
This sequence comes from Graphilbum ipis-grandicollis, assembly GCA_019925625.1. NCBI lineage: Eukaryota > Fungi > Ascomycota > Sordariomycetes > Ophiostomatales > Ophiostomataceae > Graphilbum > Graphilbum ipis-grandicollis. Next base: position 420,318 of record JADHKH010000012.1, on the reverse strand, counting down.
ACGCCGTGGCTCGCCGGCGACAGCAGGCCGTCTGCCGACGCCGATGCCGACACCAGCACGCGCAGCAGTCGGGCCATGGGCTCGGCCGCCGCATTGGCCGTTGCCGGTGCGCGAGCCAGCATCAGGGCCAGCGGCCTGGCCTCCTTGTCCAAGTGTGCCAGCGCACCCGAGGCCACGGCGACGAGGCGGGCGAACTGGGCCACGGTCAGCGGCGCGGAGCCGAGGCGGTGAGCCTCTAGACGGTCCTGAACGGCGGCAACCGTCTTTTTCCACTCGTCGACAGCCTTCGACTCGACCGTGGCCGCCGAGTACTTGTTGGCCACGACGGCGGCGATGCGGTTGCGCACAGTCTGCGTCGGGGCCGGCAACTGGTCGATGCTGTCCCAGTCCTCGAGCAGGAGGAGCGGCGAAGGCGCCTGTCGGTCAGCCGTCATTCTCGTGCTGTCCCTCTCTCTACTCACCATTTTTCCCACGACCGACGGCCACAGCCCTTGCCATAGACTGGCCGCCAGCCCATCGACGCGGCCCTGCTGGCGGCTGTGGAACATGTGCCGGCTGCCGCTGCCGCCGTGGAACAGGGTAAAGGGCGCCTCGTACAGCTTGTCGTCTACCTGCTGGCCGGCGCCCAGGTCGCGCACCACGTAGGTGCCCATGCTCGCCAGTCGCTGCAGGTACTGGTCCTGCTCGGCCGTCTCGGCCCCGGGCGGCAGTGCAAAGTCGGCGCTCAGCTCCATCTCGTCGCCGGCCCTGGCCGTGGCCCGCGCATACAGCCGACGCACAAGGGCCATGGCCTCGCCGAGGTACGCCTGGAAGGTGGGGGCGAGCGTCTTCTCCGGCGTCGTCCTCTTCTCGCCCGGCGCCGTCCCCTTCTCCGGCATCCCCGGCGCCGCCAACGCCTCCCGTAGCTGCAACATGGCGCCGTAAATGCCCGAGAGCAGAGTATCGGCCACGGCAAAACACTTGGCGTCCAGCTGCTGCTCGAGCAAGCCCAAGAGCGCCTGCGTCAGTGTGCCGAAATGGCGCAGCAGCAGCTGTCCAGACGCCGCCGTGGCCGCGCCCGCAGACGACGCGCAGCCAATATAGTCTAGACGCCAGAGCATGTCCTGCAAGCGCCTAGTCTCCTCTGGCGCCGACAAGGACGCCAGCCGCGGCTGCACTAAGCCCAGCGTGCTCTGCACCAGCCGCGCAAAGCCCTCGGGGAAGACGCCCGAAATCTTTTGCAGCGCCATGACCGCCTCGTGCGCCAGATCCTCGGAGCTGCTGCTGTCAGCTGTCGCCGCCGAGTTCTCCGAGTAAAAATGAAATTGCATGCAGGGCGCCAGCGTCTCCAAGACGGAGATGCACTGTGCCGGCGTGCAAACAAGAGAACAATCCGGAGACGGGCCTTGCTGGCACACCAGCTCGGCCATGCCCTTGATCAGCTCGCGGCGGATCACCGGGTCCGTGTTTTCCGAGTCGGCACCGCTCTTCCACAAGCTCAGGTAGACGCTGTCCAACAGTCCGACCATGGCGGCATCGTGGTTGTGAAACTCGGCCACGACAAGCTCTGCCGCACTGCTGCGTCCCTCCTCGGCCGCCTCCGCCTCCAGCAGCGCCTGGCGTGTGCGCAGAAAGTCGGCCAAAAACGCGAGCAGGTCGCGCTTGTGAAACAGGTTGTGCGTCTTGGGCAGCGTCTCCTTGACGACCGTCGCCAGCACCGGCGTCACGGCCAGGTTAAAGGCCCGCAGGCCGCCGCCGCGCACAGTGCAGAGAATCAGCTGGCCGGCGGCCGGCACGTAGGAGGCGGTGCCGCCCGTGGCCGACAGGTCGTGCAGGCCGTCAGCCAGAACGAGGCCGACGAGGTCGCGCAGGCTTTGGGGGTCGACACCGGCGGCTCCTCCGCGCAGCCGGCGCGCCAGCGCTTCAATGACGGCCAGCGTGCCGGCCACAGACTCGGGCACGTCGCCGTGCCGCACCTCGTACTTGAGCGAGTTCCAGAGTCGGGCCGCGTGTGGCGCCACGCTGTGGGCCGGCCGGCGAAAGGACTCGATGCAGGCCCGCATCGTCTGCAGAATGTCGGCCTTGACCGACACCGTCAGAGCATCGCCCTGGTCGAGCTTGGCCAGCAGGAAATCGAACACGGCCGCGGCCGCGAGCCAGCAGGCGCCAAAGCAGGCCCGCAGACCCGCCTTGAGGTCGTCGACGGTGGCGCCGGCCGGCGTGGCCGAGGCGCGCATGGAAATGGGAAAGTAGTCCGAGGTGGCCTGGAAGACGCTGGCGACAACGTCGGGCGACAGCTGCTGCAGACCGCTGTCGGGGTCGGCGCTGCCGCCGTAGCCGTCCAGCACACATCGAAGCAGCGCAAACCAGCACAGCAAATTGTCTGGATCGCGCTCGTGACGGCACATGGCCATCAGGTCGACGAGGAAGCCGCACGACGGCCCGTACACGCGATGCAGCGCCGCGAGAGCACCGGCTCCAGCGCCAGCAGCCCCGTTCACGTCCAGCAAGCTGCCGAGCAGCTCGTAAATGGCACGCCTCGTCGTCGGTGTCTGCAGGCGCAAGTCTTCGCCCAACTTGATAACGTGGCCGACCACGGCCGGAGCCATGTCTGGGCGAAAGTGTGCCATGCCGCAGAGTCGCCGCAGAGCAGTGGCGGCCGCCAAGACGCCGGCCTTGTGGTCAATGGCAAACATGGCACCGAAAAAGGCAATCAGATGCTCGACTAGAGGGTCAGCAGACCAGACGTCCTCGGCCGTGGCCAAAGGCGGCGTCCAGGCAATTCACTCACTTTGCTCGACTCGCAAAACGTCGTCGTCTAGCACTTGCAGCGTGTCGGCCAAGAATCCCAGCGCTGTGTCCGTCAGTCTTTGTCTTTTCCCAAACGGCAAGAATAGGCAAATGGTACTCACCCTTGGCTCGCATAATCACATTGTCGTCCTCGTCGCTGCTCACGCTTCCCGGCATCCACTGGTTGATCGACTGTGCCCAGTTCAACACCGCCGCGCTTTTCCGCGACGCATTACGGATGCCTACACCACCCGTCAGCCTTGCGTCCTCTGCTCTGATGCCCAGCCCAAACTTACCGTTGGCAGCCTCGCCAGCCCGTTGTCGCTGTTCATCGTCACCATCGGCCAGCACATAGCCGGTGGCCAGCGCCACAAAGTCGGTCATGGCCGTCGGGACAAGGACAAGGAGTAGAAGACGGAAGACGCAACTCAGATGTGTCCATATAGGGATGGCGGCTGAATTCCCGCGAGGCAAAGCAAAGAAAAAAAGGTCGGGATGGATAGCAAGCAAGCCCATGTACCTTGTGCTGCCACTGGGCGTGCAAGAGGTACCTGCCAGTGCCGATAAGCGATAAGAGCCTGCTAGCGGGGGAGGGGCCAAGAAAAAACTCGAGAACTAGGCTCCGCAGTCGGTACGCGCTATAGTGTGCTTAGGCGCGCAGTTTGTATTATGAAAGAGAAAAAGGTTTTTCCCTCCTTGTCCTGCGATGTAGACATGGTCTCGTTTTCTGCCTCCTTTGTTCTTCTTTTTTCCCTTTTTCTGTCCCCCGTCTCCATGTCGACCAGTCCGCCGTTTCGGAAGAGGAAGAACAGCAGCGTGTCGTGAAAGAGGCATCCTGGCACACTTTCGCTTCAGTCTCATAGCCTTGTAGCCTTTGTGAGTTTGCTTTTTATCAGACACTGCCTTGTTCAACGACCAGCTGAACTGACAATCAGACTGAATTTCCCCTCCACCATGGCTGAGTTGGTTCCCAAGACCTGCAAGGTCGTCCTCGCCGACACCATTGCCAAGGGTTTGCTGGCCGAAGTCCAGACGACGCTGAAGGCGCTGCAGTCGACCCAGGACGGCGCCCGTCAGCTGTGTCTGGCCGCTTTTCTGGCCAACGACGACCCGGCGGCCGTCAAGTATGCCGAATGGTCGCAGAAGACGTGTCAGGAGAAGTGAGTTGTCTGCTGTTTTGTCCTCCCCCTGCCTGTCTGTCCGTTCCCTCTCTCTGGCCTCTCTGGCCTCCTCTGTCCCCCCTGTCTGTCCTCCTGTCTGTCCTCCTATTTGCCCTCCTATTTGCCCCCTCTCTGGCCTCTCTGCCCCCTCCTGAATCCCCTCCTGACTTCCTAGCGGCTTCGCCTTTCAGCTTCACCGCGTCGACAACCAGGCCCTCGAAGAGGCCATTTCCCGCGCCAATGCCGACCCGGCCGTCGACGGCATCATTGTCTACTACCCCATCTTCCCCGGCAACCCCACCCACGACCGCTACATCCAGGAGACCGTTGCCCTGGCCAAGGACGTCGAGGGCCTCTGCCACCGCCACCTCTACAATATGTACCACAACATTCGCTTCCTCGACCCCCCCGCCCACCAGCTCAAGTCCATCCTGCCCTGCACCCCGCTGGCCGTCGTCAAGATCCTCGAGCACCTGCACGTCTACAACACCGTCATCCCCTACGGCAACCGCCTCTACGGCAAGACCATTACCGTCGTTAACCGCTCCGAGGTCAATGGCCGCCCGTTGGCCGCGCTGCTGGCCAACGACGGCGCCACCGTCTACTCGGTCGACCTGACCGGCGTCCAGGTCTTTACGCGCGGCCAGGGCATCCGCCAGCCCCGGCACCAGGTCCACGACCCGCCGCGTCTGCCGGCGGCCCAGGGCCAGCCCGATCGGCCTTGGTCCCTCGACGACTGCCTGCCGCGCTCCGACGTGGTCATCTCGGGCGTGCCCAGCGAGGCCTTCAAGGTGCCGACGGCGCTGCTGCGCGACGGCGCCATTTGCATCAACTTTTCGTCGTTTCGAAACTTTGACGGGCCCGCCGTCAAGGACAAGGCGTCCATTTACGTGCCGTCGGTCGGCAAGGTGACGATTGCGGTGCTGCTGCGGAACCTAGTGGTGAGTGAGAGTGAGAGAGATCTATTCGAGCCAGAGAGAGATCTATTCGAGACAGAGCTATCAACTAACAAACAGCGTCTAACGGCCAACCGTGCCGCTATGCAAGAGGCCGCGTCCGCGGCGAAATAGCCTCTCGGACCGGCCGGACGAGGTGGTTCAGAGTATACGCGAAAGAGAAAAAAAAGACAAAAGTACATTGTTTCCAAAGGCAGTGCCACTGTAGACATTGCATCATACCCAAATACAGAGTTGTAAACAGAGGAATGCGTAACGAGCACAATCGACAACAAGATCAATAGGCCGGCTCCAGGTCCACGGCCAACACGTCGAGCTGGTGGTCGAGGCCCAAGTGGTCGGCCAAAAGCAGCATTCGCAACAGCAGGGCTGTGTTGGTGTCTGTGCCGGCCGTACTAGGGCCTGTGCTAGGGCCTGTGCCTGCTCTGTCTGTCCGAGGGTCGGTCGCCGTTACTACTGCCGCTGGTCTTGTCCCGCTACTCTTCCTCTGTCCAGAGGCCGTTGCTGCTTTTTCCGACATGCCTGCAACGGAAGGGATGAAATGACGGCACTGTTTTGTCTATATTGGCGCTCTATTGTCAATCATAAAAGTGCTTTCTTACATGGAGTTTATTTAACTCTGTCCTCTTATATCCTCAATTATGTATATAAAGTGTCGACTGCTTGGTAATCAGTCACCAACGATGAGGTGCTCTCACGTCATGCTATGCCGTTATGATCGCCGCTTGAGCAGATTAAAACGGCCTTGTATAGCTTTTTCCCATATATACACGCTGGGACTTCTCCAGCCCAAATTCCAAAGACTACATACATATAGTCCTCCGTCCGTCTACTACTACCCCTCCGACCCCGTCCGACCAACCCTCCCCAGAATAAAAACACAGAATAACGGCCAAGAGTATCTGAAAAGTAAAAACAAAAATAGTGTCCAACTAGGTCTGACGAGGTCAACACAAGTCCAACATATCCGAGCCAAAAAACCAACCCAAGATTCAGCTGTCAGCAGAATGGGTTTAGCTTTCCCCTATTTTCCTATGTCAATGTCTTCATATGGTGTTAGAAGGTGTAATGCAAGCCTGAAGAACAAAGAAAATAATAAAAGAAGGTATTTCGAACCAGTGACAAGTATAGTCAGTGGTAAAATCAATCAACGCCAAATATACCAACAATGTCCCTCATCCGCCAAACCCGACGAGGGAAGCCGAGATAAGTGGTAAGAGACAAAGCAAAAATAGATATATCACAAATGCACACAAAATCATGTGCACATTGTAAATGAAAAAACGCCAGAGAACAACATGGAGGCACTAAAGTAACGGGTAAAGTAATAGATCAAAAACCATCCATGTGTCGACATGCACACAAAGGAAAAGGGTAATCACGGTTGGGAACAGACGAAAAAAACCATGGGAAATAGAAACCATGGGAAATAGAAACCATGGGAAATAGAAACCATGGGAAATAGAAAACCATGGGAAATAGAAAACCATGGGAAAAAGAATGCCATGGGAAATAGAAAAGCCATGGAAGATAGATCTGTAATGATCAAAATTCCAGCCAGATTCGACTATCGATAGCCGTTCAGGCGGGGCGCCTCGAATTGCACGCCCGTCATACTATCCGGCGGAGGCCCTGGAGGAGGCAGCCCGCCGCCAAGGGAGCGTAGAGGTGGAAGCTCTCGCCGCTGTGACTGTGCTGAGCGCGAAAACGGGTCAGAGAGAACGGGCGGTTGTTGGCCGCCATGGTTTGCCATGTTGGCCAGATCGGCACGCAATTGCTGGTTCTCCATGCGCAGGGCGTGCAGTTCATTCTTGAGCGCCCCCGCTTCATTTGACAGAGCTGCAGAATGCTGACTGGCCGACCGCAAGGTCTCCTGCAGCCGTTGATGCTCGGTAATGGCTATGAATGTTAGCACTAATCGAGTCGGCAGCGCTGTCCCGCCCTATTCTCCCTTGTTGACTCACCCTTTGTCAGAATCTCCCATTTCGAGGCCTTGGAGCCACGCTCTTGTGGCATCAGGTCGCGTAGCTGCTCAAAAAGCTCCTTCATCTCTGTCCGCCGCTTCCGCTCGGCAAGCTTGTGGCTGATGCGCAGTTCGGGCGTGCGGCTGTACGGCTGGGATCCAGCATGCATGCCGCCACTCTCAGACTGGAGGTCATCGAGCTGCTTGTGCTGCAGGGCGTGGTGGTGCGTAGTGGGGTATTCGCCCGAAGCGCCGGACAGACGGTGGTAGTCGCTGCCGCCAATGCCGGTCGAGTCTGGCGATGGCTCGTCGAAGCGGCGCTGGCCAGATGGCAAGCGCGATTCTGTGGTGAACTGGCTACTCGCCAGCGAGTCGGCAATACTGCTGCGGCGCGAGTCTATGGACTGGCTGGCAGCAGAGGGCAGGCGCTGGATCTCCTCCTCTGGGAAAGCCCAGGCCTGACCCTTTGTGGGCTCGGCGGCGCGGGCAATTTGGCTGATAGCAGGGCCCGTAATGGCCGGAGCCGTGCGGACAATCTTGGGGTGGCCTTCGGGGTTGCGCTCGGCATTTGGCTGGTAGCCGTTGGAAATGCGGTTAACGGAGAGAGGGTCCATACCGTTGCGGTTTGCCCGTTGCTGCTGCTGCTGCTGCGATTGGTACGAGTTGTGAATCGAGGTGGTGGAGTGGTTCTGGCTGGCGTAGGGAGAGTTGCCGCCAAGGCGCAGGTCGCCAAAGCCTTGGTTGATGCGGCTATCGACGCTTTCGCGGCGGGACATGGCCGCGTCATAGTCGCTGGCGGCCAAAGAGGCACTCGTAGGACCAGACTCGAGAGACTGTGGCCGGTCGAGGATGCGGTGGAGGTCGCTGCTGGGGGTGGTGGGAGACATGATGGAAGCCACGCTCATGCTGCTGGTGGAGGGCGAGATGAGCGGCTGCGGTAGAATATTGGTCGTGGTGGTGGGGGAGGGCGTCTTGTCGGGCTGGGATGACGAAGAGCGGTAGGAGGAGGCCGAAGGAGGTCCGGCAACACTGACACCGGCACACGAGGCGGCGGACGTGTCTAAACTGTTAGGAGGGATGAGGAGAATGGAGGGAAACAAGACAAACTCACGTTTGCTGGAACCATCGGTGCTCGAGTAGTAAGCCGAGTCCCTATTCCCATTGGGCGAATTGAGCATGCCGGCTAAGCCAGCAGGGAGTTTCTGGGCGGTCATTGTATGCGGCTCCATGCTGCATAAAGCAAGTCAAGACAGATGCGCAGGGTCAAGTGAGGGGAGATGTAAAGCGGGTGACAGAGAAGACGAAATTAAGATAAAAATAGAGAAAAAAGAGCGGTCCAAAACGTCGGCACAAAAGGGAGAAAGGCAGTGGTATTAAATTGGAATGACGGAATAAGTGCGGCACATGCCGTTTAGGCAAGAGACACAGAATTGGCGACCGGTTGTTGTTTGTCTGCTGGTTAGACGGCCGTGCACTGACAATCGGTGTTCTCGGTCGGTCTGCTCGTTATCGCTTGCGACGAGGGCGGGCGGCTCACGGACAGACTTGGCTTGAGTGGTCGAGGGAGAGGTGTCAAACCGTTGTGCCGAAGCAGGAACGGCGCAGATGGGAAGCGACTTCGCTTGCTGGAGCGTACAAGAAAGGACACGGAGTACAGCCGTGTAGCATAGACGCAAGCACACGTACGGCTCGCGGTAGAGCAACACACAACGAATGGGCAGGCGGGGACTGTAGGGCGAGGACGGAGAGGCGGCAGATGGAGGAGGCGACAGATATGAGAGTCGGCTAGAGAGGTCGGGCGAATGCAAAGAATGCAGTGGGACGATGGCGCGAGAGACGGAGTGGCGGGATAGTGTAGACCCGTATGGTTTAGTCGTCGAAAGAGGAAAAAAGACGGCCGTGGACACACGAGAGCGAGATGGCGTTGAAAAGAGCGTGGGTGTTATTCCCTCGTTTGGCAAGATCAGCGAGTTGGCGATGCTTTCCAGAGGACGATCACGCAAGGACAGAGGCCGTGTGTCCTCGCGTTGCGATGCGGGAGAAGGAGTGGCTGCAGGGGTGCTGCGCGGGAGCAATTGAGCCGGGGGGTCGGCCGAGGAGGACGGCGAGCAGACAATGTTCACGATGCTTTGACGCGGTGGACAAGACGAAGATGGAGGGGCGGCGAAGGGGAGGAAGGGAAGAAGGAAGAAGCAAAGCAGGACTCGGTGCACGGAGAGAGAAAGAACTCGTATTGGCAGGCTAGACCCTCGTGGCTTCCGTGTTAAGCTGGACCGCCATAAAAGACCCGTAGTGCAACTTGACAGTGCAGGCAGTAGCAGTGGTCCCACAGAGTACGGAGAGAAAAGAGCAGGAGAGCGGCGGCGAGGGGGAAGAGGAGGAGGACAAAAGAGGCAAGCGGATGGGAAAGCCAATAAAGAGGGAAAAAAGGGCGAGCAAGTGAGGAAGGAAGAGGTGGGGAGTGCAGAGACTTAACGTTGGACAGCGGAAAAACGACGGGCAACTGCAGCGCTGGATTTGACATTGTTTAGCGACTGGATAGTGCTGATAGTTTCAGTGGACAGATAGGTACAGGACGCATGGCAGACGGAGACCGGCTATGGCTAGGCCTCGAAAAGGTGGAGCTGGGGCTTTTAGTGCATGTACCGATACGGAGTCGGCCCATGGATGAGACACGCGGTTTTGCGGTGGCGGTAGGTAGCTGCCGGGTAGCTGTGCATGCGAGTGGCGTACCGATACGGCGCACGCTGCCTGCACGTCGTACTGTAAAAAGTAGCAGTGTCGTATTGCAAAGTTTGTGTACATGATGTGCTACGTTGCGTTGTAGTGCATGTACACTGCACTAGCGCCCCTGCTCGCAGAAAAGCATGGAGAGCACGACTAGGGGCCCCTGTTGAAAAAGGCAAAGTGGAACAGCCGGCCGCCGCTAGGGATGGAAGGCCAGCACGTTTTTCGTGGTGCTGGTTGCTGGCGGGCGAAAAGGGGCAAACTGGGCCAGTGGCATAAAAAATCGGCATAAATAGGCACAAGTAAGCGTCGTGCATTTGCTATCTCCGGTGCACGCGTGGCGAATGCACTGCATGGCTGAGTGGAGGCAGCGCGCATAACGGTACTTTGGCGGGCCTGCGTGGGCTCCACGTGATTGGTGTGCTACGTGGCTGCCATAGCACCACAGGCGCTGTAGCATAGTGGCAACGACTACCACTACGGAACGCTACACACCCAAACTAGCGATCGCCGCGTGGCAAGCGGGAAGGGCAAAATAAAAGAACCCCCAAGAAACGGAGTTTTGCGTCGACGTCGCAATTGCAGCCTTTCCGTGGTACGACGAGCCCTTGTGCGAATAAGTACATACCTACATGCAGACCTGCCAAAAGACGGAATAACGCAATGCACTAGTGCCAAAAGAGAGAGGGTGGGAACAAAGACGTTGAAGTGAAGGGATGGAAGAAGAGGGGAAGAGAAGGATGGAAGAAGAGGGGAAGAGTAGGATGGAAGAAGAGGGATGGAAGAGAAGCGTGGCGGAAATACAACGGCGAGTCCAAGGGATAAAGCAAGTAGAAAGACGAATCGCGGAAGGACAGAGAGGACAGAGGACACAGAGAGGAAAAACAGAGGAAGAGAGAGGAGAGGACAGTGGACAGTGGACACAGAGAGGACAGACAGGGGACAGGCAGAGGAAGAGAGAGGACAGAGGACAGGACAGAAAAGAGAAAAGAAAATATCAAAATAAACATAGTAAAACAAAAGGATCTTTGCCCGCTTGTTGCACTGTCGCCAGTCAGGGAGATCAAGTGATGAGATTGCATCACAAAGCGCTATTGACGAGGTCGGGCTCCGGCAGACAAGGGATAGACCAACGGAAAGTAGAATAGGATACGAAAACGACGTGGATTTGAGAAAAAGAAACAGCAAAAGAAACAAAGTGGCAAGAAAAAGTACCGCAAAGCAAAGACGAATGGCCAACAACCAAGGCTCCCGCAAATATACAGGATTAACCTCCACAAGGCGATCCACGTGTGGCCCGTGTGCGGAATGTGAGCCCATTGGGAAAGATAGGTCAAGTATCACTGCAGGATCACCAGTGCTGCCGCTGCTTGGCCATGCCGGCTTGTCTGGGCACAGCTTCGGCGTAAAAGGAGCGAAACGATTGCCTTTTTCAGCCATCTCTGCCTCGTGGCAGTCTCCACACACACGCGAAAATACCCTCTTTGTTTGTCTGGTCGATGCCGTTGTCAGCCTCGTCACATTTTATCCTTTGGCCATCGTTGACAGCGGCTGGCTGATCTGGCATCGTTGTCCAGTTTTCAGGTATCGCGATTATGTTGAGCTTCATCTCCACATCTCGATTATCGGCTCGCAATCAGAAGCTCCGATCGATCAAAGGGCACTTTAAATGCATAATAACATAATACGGCTTGCTCATACTCTTGCCCCAGCTTGATGCGCCTGCATCTTGACTGGTTGACACGTCACAAATCTCAGCTTTCACCTTGACCGAAGATCGGCGTCTCGGAAAGGATCGCCGTGCATACGTCGTAGTCTAGGGTACGATGCTCTTCCGCCAGCCTCATCTGCTCGTATTCTCAGAGACAGCGCCTTGTCAACGTTACCCTACACTCTCGATCGGGGCGGAATCTCTTTGGCGTTTGCCCACATGCAGTGTATTAGGGCAAGTATCAACGCTACCGTCGTACTTTAATCAGCCCACTGTCCCCATTTTCGAGCAGCACCAACTCAGCTTAACCTCCACAGCCATGGCGTAGTTTATGCCTGAAGCCTTGGCCGTTCCCGTGCGTTTCGAGATCGACAGGCAACCCGAAGGAAGTAAACAGAGATGAAACGGTTTGTCTGCTCAATCATCTGCCATAAGAGACGAGAGACACCAGACGACTCTCCTTGGCACGGCAGAGCACACACAAGGCGAAATGCCGGAGAGGCCGTTGGTCCATGTGAGCGGCACGCAGTTGTTTCAGCTTGAGCCGAGAGCCAAAGCAAATACCGAGAGCCAAAATGAACTAAAAGAGAAGAGGCAAGATGGAGAGAGGAATGTGCATAGATCGAACTCCACCCGAGCCGCCCTTCTCGCCAAGGCCAGAACATGAGAATGGAGGAGAAAAGCTCCGAGATCTGGCCGACTGCGTTGATTTGGTCACAGGCTGGTATGTGGATGGTCCTGCGCTGGAGATGGGAGTCGTTTAAGCTTTTGCAGACGATTTACAACATGACGGCTACAAACAACACACAAAACAGGCAAGGCAATTCATATCAAATCAGACAAAACAAACAAAACAGGTAAATCATATCGGTCAAACAAATCAGACAAAAATAAATCAGGCAAATCAAATCAGGCAAAGGCCAGCATGGACGCGTCCAGTCGAGTAATCCAACCTCAGTGTACTACATCACTTTGGCCTTGGCAGAGCAGAACGACTTGGCATGCACGACTTCAAGAGCATGTATCGTAGTGGATTCGGTCTCCCCCCCATATCAGGACCAGGATCTGTAGGTCGGGTGAACCAATAGGGAGAGCTGGCCGACCTCTTTTGCTCTCGATTTCCCACCTCTTCTCACGTTCCCAAAGCGTATGGCAAACTTTTGCACTATTTTATTACTTGTCTCTCTTTTCTTTTGCCTATTTTGGCGGTCAGTTTCTTTTTCTTTTTCTTCTTGTTTCGCCCCCCTCCATTCCCCCATTTCACGTCTGCGTCCTCCACTTGTCGACACAAGCTGAACAGAAACAAAGTGTTGTTGCCTGTCTCAGAGTCTGTCCGTTTTCTTTCTTCTTTTAAGACTACGTTTTGTAGTGTACTCGTTTATCCCATCTTCAGAATACACATCCTTGCCAGTCTTTGCTCATTATCGGTCCAGCTTTTGCTCATTTACTCCAGCCTTTGCTCATTTGCCCCAGCTTTGCTCATGTTATGGTCCAGCCACTTGATCTGTTACTGATGCTATTCGAGTCTGGCTTGGAGCCCTCCAAGGACAGTGACGAGAAGCTGTGTCGGATGTAAGGCTATCTGCTTCACTGCTTCTTGCCGCCTCACCGCCACCGGCTGAAAGTGAGAAGCAAGTCTTGTTGCATCTGGCGTGTCTATCATGCCCCTTTTGCTTCTTTCTTTGCCCCTCTCTCTCGCTTCCGCGTTGTCGTGTCTCTTCCGGCCATGGCAAGACACTGTTTCCATTCTTTTGGATGTCTGAGTCGTGTGTTCTTACACACAGTGTTCAGTACGCATGGATACCCTCTTCAGGTCTTGATTTGTACTTTCTTGTGTCATGGTATTCGAGTGCAGATGTCTCGGAAGTATTGACGCACTTGCATTGTTTTGTAAAAAGTAGCAAGGCGTTGTGTCTTGTGTCTTGTTTTTTTTATTGCGCACTTTGTTTACTTGTGCCACTGTCTGCTTCTGTACTTTCAAACGCCTCCTTGCTGCCGCCATAGATTTGTTGCATTCTGGTGCACGACCGTACACACGAGAGATGGAGTACTTTTCAAGACGCCGTTTTGTCCTATACTTTACAATTAAAACGGCAATGACTATTCCCACTGCTGAAAAGTTTAATCTCTTGTTTCGGTCCACCCGAGGTCGACACGCGAAATGGCTTCTCTCTTCCACAGTGGTTACAGGTACAAACATCGGGCACGTTGACAAGACGAGTAAACAAAGAAGACTCCGCCTCTTTGCCCTCCTCATACCAGCTCAGACAAGATACCAGGCCAACTGACACCTCACGAAATGACGCCAAGAAACAAACAGCCGTTCGTATCCCCCTCTCGCCTCCCATCTAGGCCAAGCCCTCGCCTTCAAACTGTAGAATGACGGAAAAGACCATGGTCGGCTGACACCGCTGCTGCAGCCGCTGCCGCAAATGCACGCCAAACGACGGCCATGTACGCCGTGCTTGCCAGGCCTTGCGCGTGCATTCGATGCACCGGTGCCGTGCGGCCTTGTTCAGCGGCGGCGGCGACGGGCTACCGCCGAGGTCACGGCTGCCACGCGTCAGCGACAGGATCTCGTCAATGCGCCAGTCGTCGTAGAGGTCGACCAGCACGGTGAAATCCCGGCCGGCCAGACTGATACCGGCCGACCCCAGCGTGGCCATGGCCGAGTCGCCGGCGACGGGAAACTGGGGCAGCACCGCCATCAGCGTCTGGCGTTGGGCGGCGGTGCAGCGGTCGAGCCGGATGGGGACGTAGACCAGAATGTCGGCCAGGACCAGGCGGAGTGTGGTGGCCTCGGGAGGGGGGGAAGCCGGGGGCAGCGGCGTCGACGGCGTCGGTGCCGGAGTAGCTTTGGCCTGGGCCGCCTTCTTCTCTGCCTCCTCTTCGGCCACCAGGTCAATGCCGGCAATCCACTTGAGCGTGTCGGCGTGGAACTTGTCGATCCAGCCAAGGTCGAGAGCGACCGTCGGCAGCGGCAGCCGTCGACGCTGCAGGTACTGCGGCCATTGCCCGTAGGCGCCGTGGCCCGTAGTGCCGCCACAGCCGATGCAGGCCGGCAGGGCCGGCCACGACGACGAGGAAGCCGACAGCGGCGGCACAAAGCGTGGAGTCGCGGCCCTCTCGGCCTGGCCCAGACTCTGCAGCCATTTGGTGTCTATAGTCGCTCTGCCGCCCCCCAAAATATACCCGCCAGGCCCGCCTCCGCCCGACATGGCCGTCAAGGTGTTGGCGTGCGAGCCGAGCCAGGGAAAGTAGAGCACGTCGTGTGCCGTGCGCAGGAGCGCTGGCGAGGTCACGGCGTCGGGCGAGGGCAGGTCGTTGTGGCTATGGCCGTGGTGGTGCCGACTCCAATATGCTTCCACAACACGGCGGGCATCGGTGCAGGCGTAGAACAGGTCGGAGCGCCAGAGCTCGTGGAGGGAGTGGCGGCGGGAAGGGGGGCCGCTCCTGGAAGCGGTGGTGCCGCCGCCGTAGGTACTGCAGAGATCGCTGCGGAGGAGCACTCGCTCGGGCATGGCCAGTTCCCAAACCATTTGGCGAATTTCAAAGGGCAGAAGCGGGAACAGAGCAAAGGAAGACTCCTCGGGCAAGGGCGTCGGCGAGATGCTTTGGCTAAAGGCACCGAGGACGGCATCACGGACAAGAGGATGAAGGGGCTCCTCGACGTCGCTCATGATCAGATCGCGCATCACCCGCTGGGGGCTCATCATGGAGAGATGATGGACGGGGATGCTGCTGCTGCTGCTGCCCCCCCGGAAAGTAATGGGCTGGCCACACTCAGAGCACCGGGTTCGGTCCTTGCCGTCGCGGCAGTGGGACATGCGCGGCTGTCGAAGATAGTAAATGTTGTCGGCCGGCTCGTCGGCGTCGCTGCGAAAGGGCCGGTCGGCGTTCCGGGGCCGCGCATTGTTTCGGCGCAGTGTTTCGGCATCGACGGCCACCACGATACTGTCGGGCATGTCCTGCAGGTGGAACTCACGAAAAGAGCCGTCAGCCCGCCGAAAGACAATGGGACCGGGGCCAGAAGCCGTTGTCATGTTGACGAAGCGGAGAGGCCGAGAAAGGGAGGTCTGTCGAGCTGAGAAGCTGTCAAGGCAAGCTGGGCACTCACGGCTCTTTTATCAAGGCGGACAGGCAGTCGACATTCTCTTCGTTTTCTTAATCACAGCAACAACGCCAAGCGAGTGTTGGGTCGTTGGAAGACGCCACCCGACAAAGGATCCTGTTTGCGGCATCAGTCCCGAGTGCCTGGGCTGGGAAGCCAGGTCTCTTTGTCAAGGCTGCCATCCTGGGGCCGTCTTGGACTTTCATCCCTTTCTTCCCTTGGCCAAACCAATGAAAGGCGTATTTCATCCAGACACTTTTAATGGTTTACTCTCTTATCTTGTTTTCCTAACTGCTTCGTTTCTGCACGTCCGAGCAGCTCGTCCATCGTAAATCATGCACGGCCAGCCTGGGATGCTTCCGTTTTCAGAAGAATATACCGCATGCATTCCCTCGGCGGTAAAGGTGTGGTAGCATCCGCAAGGCGAGTCTAATTCTTTTATCATTTCTTTGTCTGCCATCACCACGCCGCACATGGCATTACTTTGGGACGCCCACGCATCTTGCTAGAAGCCACAGCCCGACTGGCTTCGTCGTAGAACGAGAGAATACTTGTTATGGATTTCATTCATAGGAGACACTCTCTTCAGACTTTATTCATAAGAGACACCCTCTCATCGAGTCTCATCAAAGAGGCATCCATCCATCAGCCAACTATCAAGGGAGGCCGATTCGGCACCCAACAAGCAACAATGCAATCATAAATGGCAGCATGCAGTTCGGCTTTGATGCAGCAAGTAGGCGCTAAATTCAGTGGTCGACTTGAAGCCAGGCCAACCAAGTCTGGAGCTGCTATGAAACTGAAAAGGGATAACACGAAAGAGTGGAAAGTTGTTTTGAGATATCACGCCAGAAGCTAGATGTAGCCCCTTGAAAAAAAGACCTCAACCAGCTCTCGGGCTAGACGGCGAGCCATTATTCTCTGACTTGTCCTTCTTGAGACGCAGGCTCAGCTTGAGTTCACGACGATGCAATGTCGCCTGGTGATTTGCCGCAAGCAAGTCTTGGAGACGGGGCTTGGCTGCTTCTGAAATGGCACGATATTCGGCCAGCTTGAAAGGCGATGGCGGAGTGCCCGAAGCCCGATCCAGCGCCATCATCAGATGCACATATCGAAGCGCCGCCAGCTTCTGCGCAACCACCGCGGCCTGCTTGCACGCCGTCGTCAGCCGCTTTACCGCGCCTCGCGTTGTCTTTTTCTTGGCCGCCGGTGGTGTCGATGCCAGACCTTTTAGGCCAAACACTTGCGTCTCTGGCACGGATTCTTTTCGCGTCATGTTGAGTCGATATTCAGGGTCGTTGATTAAGGTCAGTTGAAGTCAGTTGCTTCAATGTCAGTTGTTTCAAGGTCAGTTGTTTATGAGTCGCTATCAATCTGCTGAGTTGATCGCTATCAATCTGCTGAGTTGATGATTATTTCACTCCTATTTCACTCAGAAACAGAACCTTTATAGGCGCATACACAACTTCACTACGTTTACAGTCAAACGACATTGTGATATTCCCTTACGGCTATCGCCACTGCTTTGTTACACAATTTCTACTGCCAGTTCATTTCTGATGGGATTTGAAGAACGAGTCGCCTTTAGCTCTGCTAGTATTTCTCTCATATGATCTGCTCATTTGGAGAATTAATTTACATTCCTTTGAGGCCCTACTTTTAGAGCTTGGAGAATTAATTTACAAAACACATTGCACATGCAGATTCAGAACATTAGACACATTTTCTCGATATCTCGCCTCTCACAAGCTGTGATTTCCGATTGCTTCAGTAAAGATCACGGGGCCTAAGATCACGACAATCGACGCTAACCAGTCACGAGGCGGCTATCTTATCTTCATGCCACTATCCATTAGATAAGCGTATCAGGGCTAGCCAAAAGAAGCTAGAGCCACAGGGAGATTTTTTCCTATCCAAAATCACCTATTGTACACTACCGAATGAATTTTTTCCCGACATTTTTTTCCAACTTGTTCCCTACTTCATACCACGCGATTCCTGTCCTTCTCACAGTACTCGCCCCGACTCTCCTTCCTACTGCTTTACAGAGTTGTATAGGATAGAATTGTCTGCTTCTTTTACTTGTCTAATCGAATCATCCAGCAAAATGTAAGCCGTCCCAAGACGGAAATCGTCTTGGCTTTTCTTTTTCCCAGGCATAACTGACACTTTTCAGGCATTCCGTCTGCCGCGCCGCACTGCGCTGTGCCGCCACGGCCGCGCGCTCTGCTGCCATTGCCAGACCGCTGACCGGTGCTCCGCTCACATCCGCCCGCGTGCGGCAATCGGCCATGGCGGCCCATGCCTCTGCTTCTCTGGCCGTCAGCGCAGCTCGCTACTTTTCTCAGACGGCTCGCGCGCTCAACGAGACAGAGGAGAAAAAGGCCGAGGAGGCTGCTGGCACAGTCGCCGAGGAGGCGTCAGAAGCAACACCGGCGGCCGAGACGCCGGTGGCCAGCTCCGTCTCGCCCTTTTCCTCGGAGCCCAACGAGTCGCACCTGTCGCCGGTCTCGAATTCGACGCCGTCGACGGGCAGCAACTACTACGAAGAGACGCCCTACGGCATCTTTATCCGCAACGTTGTCTTTGACGCCACCGAGCAGCACCTGCAGGAGGCCTTTGAGCACTACGGCCCCGTGGCCAAGACGGTGGTGGCCCGCGATGCGCGCGGTCTCAGCCGCGGCTATGCCTTTGTCTACTACGAGAACGAGGCCGACATGAACAAGGCCCTGGAAGAGTCCAACGGCTCCTTTTGGCACGGCCGCCGCATTGTGGTGCAGCGCCGCGCGCCGCGGGCGAACCGCGCCGACAACAGCTTTGGCCGCAACGGCGGCAACGGCAACTACAACAATGGCCCCAGCAACCGCGAGCCGACGTCTAGCCTGTACATTGGCAACCTGCCCTACGAGACCACCGACGCCGACCTCAACGACCTCTTCCGCGGCCTCAACGGCGTCAAAATGGTCCGTGTGGCCGTCGACCGCAACACGGGCTGGCCGCGTGGCTTTGCCCACGTCGACTTTGCCTCGGTCGAGGACGCCACGGCCGCGCACGACTACTTTGTCAACCGCACCGTCGGCTCGCGCCAGCTGCGCGTCGACTACTCGAACCCGGACCCGAAGCGCGCGGCCGCCCGCATGGACTCGCGCTCGCAGGGCCAGCCGCGCGGCGTCCGGCGCAGCAACTCGAACTTTTAGAGCGCCGGAACGACAGGGCGTGAAAAACGAGAAGAGGAGATGAAACGGAGTGTGTTTTCTTGGAACTTTTGGAATTTACGATGGAAAAGGTTTGGGTCATGTAAAGTGGTTGATCTTGGAAAAAATGAGAGAGACGAGACGGAGGAATGAGCAAAACAGGTTTCCATGCTTGTTCTTTTCATGACGGAAACTAAATTGTACTATAACAGCGAATACAAATTACCACTCCCAATTTGTGCCCAGATGGAAATCAAATTCTGGTGATAGTCGTTGTGCCAAATCTGGTGAGACTCGACCCGTTTGGGTTTAGCGCCTTTCGACTCGAACCCCTGGCCGCCAAGCTCGTATACGACTTCCTTTGTACTTGGACCTCGTCCTTGCTGCCGTCGTCCTGTGAATGCCGCTTCTTGCCACGCCCCTGGGGACAGCCTCTTTTATTCCGCGACTCTTCCTTGTACCTCCCTCGTCGCCATGCTGCTGGCGCGTCGCCCCCTGCAGCGTCGCCTGCGCCTGTTCCGGCGGCCGGTGTTGGTGGCCCTGCTGGTGCTGTTTCTCCTCGACGCCCTGCGGATCCTGTGCCGTCGAGGGGCGACTGTGCGGGTGGGCGAGGCCGACGGCAGCACCGGAGCCGCCAAGGGGCAGCCCTCTGTCTTTATCGTGTCCGTCCACCGCAACACGGAGCACATTCTGCACGACGCCTGGGTCGACGGCGTGGTGGCGCTGGTCGACCGGCTGGGCCACGACAATGTCTACGTCTCGGCCGTCGAGTCCGGCTCGCAGGACCAGACCAAGCGCGAGCTCGACCGTCTGCGCCAGCAGCTCACGGCCCGCGGCGTCGGCCACAGCATCGTGCTCGGCACCACGGTCTGGGAGCAGCTCGACGAGCTGTATGCGTGGCCGGCGCCCGACAGCGCGCCCGAGACGCGTCCGGGCTGGATCTGGGATGGTGACGAGCAGCACTATGCGCTGCGGCGTATCCCCTACCTCGCGCGCGTGCGCAACCAGGCCATGGCCGCCCTGGCCGCCGAAGCCGAGGCCGGTCGCACCTATGACCGTCTTCTCTGGATCAATGACGTTGCCTTTGACGTGGCCGACGCTCTCACTCTGCTCGACACCCGCGGCGGCCGCTACGCTGCCGCCTGCGCCCTCGACTTTATGGCCTACCCGCGCTACTACGACACTTTTGCGCTGCGCGACGCCGCCGGCTTCAAGGCCGTGTCCGCCCTCTGGCCCTGGTTCCGCTCGGCTGCCGACCGCGCCGACGTCATGGCCGGCCGGCCCGTCCGCGTCCGCTCCTGCTGGAACGGCATGGTCGCCTTTGATGCCCGGCCATTTTACCCGGCCGCCGGCGGCCTGGCTTTTCGCGGCGTCCCCGACAGCCTGGCCGAACTGCACCTCGAAGCCAGCGAGTGCTGCCTGATCCATGCCGACAATCCCCTCTCGGCGGCCGCCGGCGTCTGGCTCAACCCAAACGTCCGCGTCGCCTACAGCGTCAGCACCTACCGCGCCCTGCGCCGCCGCCTCTTTCCCGGCATCCCTGCCGCCATCTTCGGCGTCTGGGCCAACCGCTGGCTGCGTTTTGTCAGCCACGTGCAGTTCACCCTCGAGCAGCAAGAGGTGCTCAAGCGGCTGCGTCGATGGCGCGCCGAGACCCCGGCCGGTGAGCTGCCAAGACACGAACCGGGAGCAGACTGTCTCATCAACGAGATGCAAATCATGTGGCAGAACGGATGGAAGCATTTATAGGGAATGGCCAGGACGAATAACACTGTACCAGAAGCAAAAGCGAATCAAATTTAAGCTCATAATCTACACGAAACAAGTATCCCCAACGCCGTATATAAACGATCCATCAAGCGGATCAAATAAATGCAACTCTGGCTATTGCTCGTCACTTGTTGTGCCACAGCAGCGTCTTGAGGCTGTTCCACTCGTTGCTCTCGACATAAATGTAGTTCATGCTGTTTCGCAGGCTCGACTGGATCTCCTTGTCGTGATAACGGAACAGGTGCATGACCAGGCCCCAACTGCCGGCCGCAAAGGCTGGCCAGGCATAGTGGCTGAGGCGCTTCGACAGCGCCGGCTTCGACACCACCGGCAGGCCGACGCCCGGCTTGACAGCCAGGCGTGCCAGTGCCAGCACTACGCGTGCAAATACGTAAATGCAAATCTGCATGCTGACGGAGCTGATCTTGCCGGTGCGCCGAGACCGGCCGCCAAAGACGAGGTAGCCGCCGAGCAGGCCGGCCAAAAAGCTGTCGTAGGGGCCCTCTTTGCCGTCGCGGGCGAGCGAGCGCAGTAGCAGGCACGTCGTCTTGTACACGACGGCAAAACGCGCGAGATTGCTGGCGTGGGTTTGCGTGGCGCCGCAGACTTGGCTGGCTTTTTCGCGAAAGCTGTCGGTTAGCGTCTGGAGCAACGGATGCTTTGACTGTTTCCACTCACGTTCCCGATCGAAAGAGAAATACCATCCTGCCGTGTTAGCCGTCATGCTCAGCATTCATGGGAGGCTCGTCAACGTACACCAGCGCGTGCGGGAAGCGCACTCTTGTGCCGTAGACCGCTCCGTTGCGCGCGCCCTTGACAATCGCCAGAAGGTCATGGTATCGCGGATCGAGCGTAATCTGTTCCGCGGCCGCCTAGCACGCTGTCAGCTTATCACCAAAGGCCGTCCTCTCATCTTCCTTTTCCTTTGTCTTCCTCTCCTTGTCCCGTCTTCTTCCTATTCTTGTCCCGTCTTCTTCCTCTCCTTGTCCCGTCTTCTTCCTCTTCTTGTCCCTTCCAATGCTCACCTTGGCCTGTTTGAGTACGCCTTCCATCTGATATGCAACTGTCAAGTGCCCGCGGAAAAAGAAAAGACTGTGTAATCGAGCTCGGCCGGGTCGGGGAGGCGGCAGAAGGGGGGGTTCAGCCGTCGCTTCGGGAAAACAATGGCAAAGCGCGGTAAAAGAATGGTGCCACTTTTCCGGCTACCAAACGCACCGACGCCGGGGGCAACAAAACACGAAAAAATAAATAAACTCAAAATAAATGTTTACAGCGAAGCAACAACCTGTTTTTTCGCATCTTGTGGTTTTGCGTATGCGATGGCGTTGGCTGGTCTCGCAGCTTTGGGATGAATAAGGGAAAGGCTTCGGCTAGAGGATTTGGAGCTCGGCTTGTGACAGCTACTAATAATAGAGCCCCAAAGCGGCTAGGCGCTACAATGGCTAGTTGCTCAACTTCCCCGCGTTCAGCCAAAAGGTCCACTGTCGGTTCGAGAATCCGACGGAGCGAGATAAATGTGCCATTTTGCACTGCTTACACTGAGCGGTGCAAGAAGCAAAATCTAATAATATATCCTTGGTGCTTGGCTCGTATTTCGTTCAAGGCTGTACTTCCGCTATTCCGCATTACGAAAGCAAAGTGGTGCCGTTCTTTCACGTAGGGTTCTATTTCGTCATTACAGCCTTGTTTTAGCGGAAGGACCGGTAGACGTTATTTGCAGTGTTTATCGAAAGGAAAGGTAGACGTTGCTTGCAATGCTATTTCGGGAAGGAAGGCCACGTGGCTGGCGCACATTGCTTCCTAATGCAGTAACAGCGCGCGGTCCTGGGAGGCTGCTTTCATGAGCCCTACGAATCTGTCTCAACTTATCACGACTTTGCCTCACCTTTTCCAATGGCTGTCTGGCCCCCGTGAATGTTGCCCCCACGCATGCGAGCATGACGAGATATCTGTGCACAGCCTGCTACATGTCGCCTCTTGTTACGACGGGACGCAGCGCGAGCGAACCATTGTCCCGCAACTTATCAAGGACTTGTTACTTTTGAATTCCAGATTGCAAAGTGCCTAAACGCACAAATCTCCATCCCTCTTCATCGCTAAAAAAAGCCGAGGCTGGGCCTGCAGAAATATACCAAGGCCTTCAGACACCGACTGGGTCTAGGAAATGCGGCTGTGATTTTTCGCCCTCGTGCCGTTGGCGCTCGAGACGACGGCAGAAGTGATTTGCAGTAACCTCCTTCAAGACCTTTGATCGGTTTCCAGGAAGCTTATTTTTGGCAGCTCCGGGAGGCCTAGCACTAGCACAATCAGCCGCTACCTCGCTTCCACCCCTGCTAGCCAGCCAGGAGGCCTGCTTCTTCCGAGAGGCTGCGTGTGATAAGGTGATGAAGAGGGGGCGAAAAAGTACAGAACTGCAGAGCCGCCCGGGCCTGGTTACCCAGTCGCTGCCTGATGGTCTTCAAATCCAGTGATATGGGTTGATGGTCTGCAAATCCAGCGATGAGGGTTGATGGCTGATGGATGATGGGGACAGCCAAGGCATGGCTGCCAGAAGCAATCCTCTCCAGACTGTTTGGGGGTCATTCTGTAGTCAGCTTCTGATGCAGCTGGTGCCTGGCTAAACCCTGATGCGCCTCATTTTTCTGCATTTCTGGCTGACCCTCCATGTCGTTTGAGCGGCTCAAGTCCTACGCTCTGTTTCGTTGTTGTTTTTTTCGTCTTATATTCCTTTTTTCGTCTTATATATATTCTCCGTTGTTACTGTTCTGTTCCATGTATGGCTTTGTTGGCCTTTGCTCCTGTTTCTCTTTCCCTCTGACCTCATTCCGCGTCTTCTGCCTCCCAAAACCAGACGCATAGTCTGCCAGACTGGGACTGGCTTACAGCCACCAGGAACACCATGATACTTCAGCACGCATGGGCCGTTGGCCTGTTTGCTATTCTGCCTCGCCTCCTGCTTTTGCAGCTTCTTCTCCCGGCGGCCGCATCCTCTGCCAACAATTCCACTAAAACCCTCGCTGATTTTTTTCCCGAACTATTTAATATCAGCACTACTGTCAAGAGCAATGTCGGTTGGGGTGGTCGAAATTTTACCAGGTGCTGCCTCCTGGCCGTCAACGAGTCCTTGACTGTCACCGACGACGGCCGTCTGGTCTATACCGAGAACCATACAAACTGGATCACCTACGGGACAAAGTCGCAGAATGCGAATACAAGCGCCGCAGAGTTTCAAGAGTATTATAACCGCGGCCAGTTTCCCTGCACTGCTGTATATGATAAAAACCATAACGACGGTGCACCTCTCGTCCAGGTCAATTACGTCTGGCTCGACCACAACTGCCCCGGATGGACTCTCAGCAGCCGCGACAACCTCAATGCCTGGCTCCAACCCCTGTCCGGCTTTCTCGTTCCTGCTGCCATCTTCTGCCTAACTGTTCCCCGTCGCCGCAAACTCGAGGTCGTGTTGAATATCAGCGACCTCTTCCGCATCATCCCCAAGCACTATCTCTTGATACTGGACACCCTGTATTCCCTGACTGTCGCGTCCTTTGACACTATCATCTGGCTTTGCGTCTGCTTTGCCTTTGCCGGCCCCATGATCATGAGCGGCCTCTACGAAACCATGCTCGACCACGCGCTGCTCAAGTATCTCAAGAATAAAATACAGGAAAAGCGCCTGACCATCGACATGCGCTGCCGCTGCCTCATGATCATTCTGCTTGGGAATCTCGACCTCGAATCCGATACTGACAACAAGACGAATCAGTCCCAATCTGGCTACCTCCAGCTACCTGGCGACGCCGCCTCCAGCAACAGCAACGCTTATGGCAACGGCAATTCTATCCAACTGACGAATTCCAGCCAGGCCCTGGTCCACAACAATGGTAATGGCGACATCTTTTCATCGCCCTGGATGCGCATGGAGGAAATGCTCTACAAGCTGCAATTGTTTGATCTCAAAAACAGTAGCGAAACATTTATTTCTCGCCAATATCCTCTTGTAGGCGAACAGCCTCGGCCACGGGATCAAAAATTCAAATTTCTCATACAGAAAACAAAAAGTCGCCTTCGATCCATGTTGCAATGTCAGTCCTCCTTTGGTCCTACGGTCGGCTCCCCTGTCAGGTACGCAAGCCTTTTTTCATTTCCGCATTTCCTTCATGCTTTGACTGACAGCATAGTTTTTATCTGGGAGGATTCATTTTTACTTTGCTCCAGTGCTATGACGCACTCGGCAACAGTAGCATTTCGTATGTTGTTTTTCTTCATGCAGACGGACTTGACAAATGCTTACCGTTTTTAGGGAAGGACTCGCTTTTGGGCAATGGTACATGGTAAGATCCCCCCTTTGCTCTACTCGTTGGCCCCCTCTTCCCCGCTGATGATTTAGATTATCCCACATATTGCCATCGTCTCCGGTGTTTTATTGGCAGGAAACAATCCCAATATATTTGAAGGTGTTGCCGTTGGGCATGAAGGTGTCCTTGCAGTTAAGCGAGGCGATGTGAGCAGCAAGAACCTCCCCATTTCCTATGCCTTGGCGTACCCGTCCTGCTTCAAGGTCGCCTGGCTCTGGGACCGCGGATACAACAAGAAGAAGGTATTGTCTGCCGATGCTCTCTAGCAAAGTTGGAACATGCTAATGGCGTCATGTTAGTGGGTAAATCGGCTCCTTAAAACGTATCGACCCGAAGACAATACGGGTAACAGTGATCATAACAAGGACATGGATGACCTCAAAACGGCCACGGCACTGTCTTTCTTTAAAGTGCTTATTCTACTTTCGTTGACCCTTCTTCTTGTTGGTCTGCCTTTTGTGCTGGCATTTATCACGGCGTATAACACCCCGGAGGTGGGACTCTCATGTAGATCTTTTACCTTTACTGTTTATTTTGTCGCCCAGATATGCCGTAAGTGGACCACATATGCTCTTCGAAAGCATCCTATACTGACATTATGCTGCTCAGAGATAATTCTTTGGATCTGGGCGCAGTCTGGCCCTTCACTGGTGCTCGGTTCATCTCATTGGAACATCTTTCGGAGCCGCGGCTGGCTGGATAGGCACGATTTTTTCAAGCCAGCTTCGCTATCCTGGCTCTACGTCGAGCACGAAACTCCAAATGGCAAAACCCCAAAACGGGTACGGAAGACTCTGAAAAAATGGCTCTGCTGGAATCTTGTATGGAGTGGGCCCTACTATCTGGGCCAGGCCATTACGGGAAGTATTGGCACCATGGCCGCCATTGGAGGCACCTTGATGCAGCTCATGGGCGTCTATTCGGCAAACATGTGTACTGTAACCGTCGAATACTGGCATTTGATCAGGAGCCGAAAAGATGAAATATCCGCTCTGTCACAGGTATCGCTAAACTCGCCACAAATGATTAGAAACGCTGCGCGTAGGTTCTTTTACTTTGCTTCTTGTTCTTCTTTTGCCTTGTTGCGTCTTAACTTTTTCATTCAGCAAGATGCTGACTATCACAGACATTTGGGCGCCATGTGGCTATACGGCAATTCTTTTCATGCTCATTGTCGCCCTGATCGGCTGGTGGTATCAACGAAACCAGCGAGATGATTTCTTTAAACGTAAGCGCTCGTTTCCCTTACCTTTAATGCGTGTACATTATTCTTCATCGCTACGTCTCCTAACATGGCCAGATGTCGAGGACATTGATAAAGACGTTCCCAGCTATAGCCAAACTCCAGCCCAAGCTGCTCCCACTGCCAGCAACACGCAATCTCCTTTCTCTGGCCCAACAACGGCCTGGGGTCGGGCTACAGTTGCAGAGGTTATGTCGTTCCATTGATGGAGGGAAACTGTGTGTGATTTTGTTTGTTGCCTTTGTTGCTACTACTATTATGTTCTTGCCCGCTTACCTCCTTCTTTTCCATGATATGAATGACTATTGAATGTAAACTACCTTTGCTTGCCATCTTTGGGTGTAAACTATCTGCTTAGAGTCCTTAATAATAGGAATAAGAACTGTAGCTTTCACCGTAATCTATACTTTTGCCCATTGGCCTTTGGCCAAATCAAATGATTTGCATGACTTTTCGAATGTGGGCCAGGCGTGGACCGGCTCCCCAATTAAAAATGTTCTCCAAGAAGCATCGGAATTTGATGTGATGCTCGGGGTCTTGCAGGGCAAAGGAGGCAATCTTGGCGGTGTAGTACCGACGCATTACTCTGTGGGCATGTCCAGTATCACGACTTGGGCCAGCTTGGGCCTCGACGTTGCTGTCATCATCAGTTTTGTCGATAAAGTCCACATCACGGAGGCCCTCATGGATGGACTCGTGCGGGTGTTTGCTTTCCGGCCCATGGGTGGCGGCTTGGGCTGCATGCCTGCGGCGCCAGGTCACAAAGACGCGAGCTTCAGTACCGGTGACGGCCACGCTAAAAGCAATGGCGGGAACGGGACGGAAAAGACTTGGTGGATGCTGTGAGCCAGCTTCAAGAACGGTGTCTGTAAATGTCGATCCTGGTGCTGACAGAGTTTCCGGGGCCGTGGGGGGGTCAACAGAGTTGATTTCATGGGCAGACGGCAACAGATGCGTGTAGTTCAAGACGCCTTTGCGGGCATAGTACTCGGCCGCTGCCGAGCCGTTCCCCAGGTCAAAATCTGGCTCTTCGTGGGCAAGCACCGGGCAGCCCTGCTGCTTGCGGCGTACTCGCAGACGGCGATTCAGACGCTCGACAATGCGGACACTGGCGGTGGCGGCAGCCATGCAGTCGAGCTCGGCGGTGCCAAACGACGAGGTGATGGGATGACAGCGGTGACACTGGCAGTCGCCATTGGACACGGCCGTTGCACGACGGCGGTTGAAGCGTCGTGTGTTGTCTTCACCGTAGTCGTCGCCATCGTAGCCGCGGAACTCAAAAGACAAAAAGGGAAAGACGAGCCGACCGCCGACATCGCTGTACATGCGGAAGAGAAAGTCATTGCGGTCGTAGAGAAGGCGG
Source organism: Graphilbum ipis-grandicollis (assembly GCA_019925625.1). NCBI lineage: Eukaryota > Fungi > Ascomycota > Sordariomycetes > Ophiostomatales > Ophiostomataceae > Graphilbum > Graphilbum ipis-grandicollis. The sequence continues at coordinate 392,993 of JADHKH010000012.1, read as the reverse complement.
TCCGCGGCATTGGCAGGGCGTACAGTCTGGAACCAGTCTGTGACGGTCTGGAAGCCTCCGGAAAAGGAATTGACGGCACCAAAGTGGTAGCCGTAGAGCAGGTCCGGAATGGCCGAGCGGATCCGGTCGGCAAAAGGGACGGAGCCAGCCCAGTCGGTGCGGAAGCGCATCCTTGGTCGCTGACAGACGCAGAGGGAGTCGGGAGGGCTGTCCGGGACCAAGTGGAGGCTGGCCAGTAGCAGACGCTCCATGAAGCGGCGCACGCCGTGATGCGTGCCTTCCACCACGTCGATCTGGACGAGGTTCCAGCAGTAGACGGGACCGAGCGAGGCGAGGGTCGAATGCTTGGGCGGCACCGGCGGGCACTGCCCCCTCTCCTCCGTGGCAGCGGCCGGGACGAGGGGGCGGACATGCTGGGCAATGGCGGGGGGCAAATGGGTGGCGTGGCGCAAGAAGAAGACGCCATTGCGCTCAAACTGGCAGTGCAAGGTGCGGCCGCGGACGCTGCGCTTGACGGGGTAGGGCGGGTGCTGGTCGGGAGGGACTTGTTCCAAAGGCGAGCTCCGAGGCAGAAGGCTGCTGACGCCCTCGATGCTGTCGCTTCCGCGAGGCTGGAGGTCGATCGAAGCCGTATCGACGGCCGGTGTGTTTCTGACAATGGCGCCGGCATCGTTGGCAAGCTGGAATTCTGGGCCCTTGTGGTGAGCAGGCCCGGTGTAGTGGGGGACGGCCATGTCCTCTTCCGCCGAGGTGGGATAGTATATCCTCGGATAGGTACACGGCTGTAGGATGCAGCAAGGCGGCTCATCCAGACTGCTAAAGGGCACAGGCGGATGTGAGCAATCTCTCTGGAGCGCGTACCAGGCTTCCTTTTGCTCCGGGGATGGCAGGCCTATTTCGCCAGACAGCCCATGGGGTCTGCGAGGCCGGCGTAGTCCAGAAAAGGCCGGGGCACTCGGGGGTCCGGGGTCTCCAGAAGGCCCAGCAAGTCCAGAAGCTGTTTCGGAGACAGCTTCGGAGACGGTCTCGGGCTCGTCAACACACGTCTCGGGGCTGGAGAGGGTGACGACAGGCATGGCAATGTCCAAATGGTCAGAATCAGTGCCGAGATGGGCATCGTGGACTATGGACCCGTCGGTCCGGACCACAACAGGGTTCATCTGGATGATTGGGTCGTCGATGCCGAGACCAAGCGGGCCAGGCAAGTTGATCTGGGGCAAAACCAAATTGTCCAGGGCCAGTCCAGTGAGAGTGACATTGTTGACATTGTCGTAGCTCATATCGTTCTGGTTGACATTGTCAAAGACGCTCATATCGTTATTTATGGCCTGGTTGACATTGTCGTAGACGAGGCCCAGCTGGTCCTCTTGCATCAGCCGAGTCGCGCGTTCCTCTGGAGTCTCATCTTGGATGGAGTCCTCTGCAAAGGTGGGAAACGGCGGAAACGGCTCTGTCTCGGTATCGTCAGCCATGGCGTGCAGCTGGAGGATGGAGTTTGGCAGTGTTTCGGAGAGAGCTCAGTTTGAAAAGAGAGGCCATACGTACGAGGAGATTTACATAGCATCTTCCGCCTCTACAAGTAAACAAACATCGAGCCTTCCCTTATGAGCCTGGACGGTCTCATCGGGAAGGCTCACTTTGAAGTATCTGGCAGGACGAGAAAGAGCCACCGGAGTAAGTAGGAGCCTCCTGAGTCCATGGCAGAAAGAGCCTCTGGCTAGCAACTCGAGGAAGGTCTGGCCGAGTTTGGAAGTACTGCCAGTTGTTACTCTGTTCCAAATAACATCATTTTGCTTCTCTATTCTCAAATCTCCTGTCCAAGGCTGACAGCTTAAGCTCGGCATAATATCGACAGTGCGTTTGCACTATTCCCTTCTGTCAGCTGCTCCCGAGACTGCCTCGGTTTAAGCGTTGCAGGTGGCGGGAATGGCCTGGGTAATTCTGCCGGGGCTCACCGCCACGGCATCTTGCTTGATAATTACGGCATCACATTCCTCCTCAGCGGGCCCAACGTTTAACCACTTGCAGAATTGCAGTCTTATCACGTCACCTTGTCTTTGGATCTTTCAGTCTTCCGCCATGTCTTTTCTCGGCGGCGCAGAGTGCTCGACGGCCAGCAACCCGCTGAGCCAGTTTACGAAGCACGTGCAGGACGACCGAAGCCTTCAGCGAGATCGGCTGGTTAACAACGCGCCGAACGGGTCGCTGAATGGGTTCCGCAGCGCTGGACGGGGGGCGGCGCAGGATGAGGTGGGTGGGTGGGCGGAAAGACGGAGAGATGGCATCGACTGACGTCCAGATGGTCAACGGGTTCCTGCAGCAGGGCACTCCGCTGCCGGAGCTGGCCATGGAGCCCGGGCCGATGACGATGCCGATGGCGTTTGGCAACCCGATGGCGGCGATGAACGACCCGGGCCGGACAGCGCACTTGCGGGCACAGAGCGCCTCGCCGGTGTGGTCGGAGCCGGGGTTTCGGGCGTCGCCGGTGCCCATGGAGGCGGCGTTTCGGCCCGAGGAGTTTGCCAAGTTCCAGCAACAGTCGCAGCAGGCGATGGCATCGTCGTCCTCATCAGCAGCAGCAACAATGACCTCTGCGGCCGGACCGGCACATGCACAGCCGATGATGGGGATGGGGGGCATGGGCATGGGCATGGGCATGGGCATGAGCGGCTACGACCCGTCACGCTTCATGATGTTCCGACAGCAGCAGCAGATGCAGCAACAGATGCAGCAGCAGATGCATCAGCAGGCGCAGTTCATGTACCAGCAGGCGGAGAGCAGCCAGATGGCCGAGGGCAAGGGCAAGGGCAAGGTTGTGGAGCTCGACGAGCACGAGTGGGAGGAGCAGTTTGCGCGCATGGAGATGCAGGACAAGACCAAGGAGGATGTGCGGCAAGAGCAGGAGGCGGCGGAGCGGATGGAGCGCGAGCTCAACCAGCTGGACGAGCAGGTGAACCAGGCGGAGACGGGGTTTGGCGACCTGGAGGCGGTGTGGAACGGGATCCGGGCGGAGAACGCGGCGATGCGGGAGGCGTTTGAGGGTGGAGCGTCGGCCACGACGGCACTGGAAAGCGACAGCGCGTCGGAGTGGAAGGACGTCAGCGACAAGTACACGCGCGGGGCGGAGGACGACTGGGAGCCGCTCAACTACCGGATGGGACTGGACCCGCGGGTGGAGGCGTATGCGTTTGAGCAGGAAAACCTGTTTTCCGGGCACCAGAACCCGTTTGAGGAGGGGGTGCGGATCATGAACGAGAACGGCAACCTGTCGTTGGCGGCGCTGGCGTTTGAGGCAGCGGTGCAGCGAGAGCCGGATCGGGTGGAGGCTTGGGTGTACCTGGGAACGGCGCAGGCGCAGAACGAGAAGGAGACGGCGGCGATCCGGGCGCTGGAGCAGGCGCTGAAGCTGGACGGGACGAGTCTGGCGGCGCTGATGGCGCTGGCGGTGTCGTACACCAACGAGGGCTACGACACGACGGCGTACCGGACGCTGGAGCGGTGGCTGTCGGTCAAGTACCCGCAGGTGCTTTCGCCGGCGGAGCTGTCGTCGGCGGCGGACATTGGCTTTACGGACCGACAAAAGCTGCACGAGCGGATTACACAGCGATTTATTGCGGCGGCGCAGCTGTCGCCGGACGGCGAGCACATGGACCCAGACGTGCAGGTCGGGCTGGGGGTGCTATTCTACGGCGGCGAGGAGTACGACAAGGCGGTGGACTGTTTCCAGGCGGCGCTGGCGTCGAGCGAGCTGGGCACGAGCAACCAGCGATCGCAGGTGCACCTGCTGTGGAACCGACTGGGCGCGACGTTGGCCAACTCGGGCCGGTCGGAGGAGGCGATTGCGGCGTACGAGCGGGCGCTGGGGCTGCATCCCAACTTTGTGCGGGCGCGCTACAATCTGGGCGTCAGCTGCATCAACATGGGCTGTTACGACGAGGCGGCAGGCCATTTGCTGGCGGCGCTGGCGATGCACAAGAACGTTGAGAAGAGCGGCCGCGAGCAGGCGCGCGAGATTATGGGCGGGGCCGCGGCCGGCGTCACGGACGAACGGCTCGACCGTATGACCATGGCGAACCGCAGCACGACGCTGCACGACACGCTGCGGCGCGTCTTTGGCCAGATGGACCGGCGAGATCTGGCGGACCGGGTGACGGCGGGCATGGACCCGGACACGTTTCGGGCGGAGTTTGACTTTTAGCATAATCAGAACAGTTGGGATCAGGAATGAAGTTGAGAATCAAGTTGATTGAGGATCACAAGTTGAGGAATCACAAGTTGAGGATCACGAGAACAAGTTGCATCAAGGAATCACGAGAACAAGTTCGAATGGAAGCGCAGTATCACTAAACGAAAACAATCGTCTAAAGCTTCACTATTTACATCACGTGACAACCCTACTTGACGGTTATGAAACCGACGCCGTCACGCGCACGGCGCAGGGCACGGCGCAGCTGCTGGTCCTCAGTGTCGGACCAGGGCACAGAAATGTCGTCCCACTTCTTGCCCGGGGTGTGGTACTCGCGGCGGTGCTGGGCGCGCTGGGCCAGCAGACGGTGCAGGCAGCGCGGGTCGCCGCCGCCGCTAAAGACGAGCAAGACGGTACAGGGAGGAAGAGCGTCGTGAATGCGGCGGATGCGACGGGCGGTGGCGGCAGTGGCACGTTCGAGGTCGGAGGGATCGTTGTCCTCGGCGTCGGCCAGGGACGAGGAGGCCGAGGCCTGCTCGGCGTCAGCCAGAGCTTCGTCGTCCTTTTTCTCGGCCTCCTCGTCTCTCTTGAGCATCTCGAGCAGCTCCTCGCGAGACGGCACGCCGTCCGTGTCGATGCCATCTTCACGGCTGCGGCTGCTAGAGGCACCCTCGGACGGCCGACGGCTTCCGGCACCGGCACTGCGCCACCAGCCCTGGACGGCCTCGAGCTGGCGCATGCGGGCCCAAACGAAGTCGACGCCTCCGCCAGGCAGGACCCGGCCGTCGGGATCGCCATGAACGGCACGAAGCACAGCAGCCTCGACATCGGCGTCGCTGCGGCAGTCATCGAGCACGTGGGCGGCGGTAGCGGTGAGAGCGTCGCGGCGACGAGCACCAGACTGAGCCCATTCGACGGCGGCAGTGGACTTGCCAGAAGGCAGGCCACCCTTGGCCTGGGGTCCGCCCTGAGCGCGATAGGTCATGCCGGTGCGGCCGAGACGGTCAAAGAGCGACTCGCCGACACCCTCACCGCCGCGGCCGAGCTCAGCAACGCCCCAGTGGCGGCCCTTTTCGCATTTTTTGCGCATAAGGTCGATACAGGCGCGCGCATCCTCGACGCTATTGTGACCGTTGACAGTGCCGTCACCGCACTGGATTTGGCGGGCGAGAAACTTGCTGGCCAGCCAGCGCAGCTTGTGTTTGTGGGGTGGCCCGGCCGGATGGGTGAAGAGCACCGAGGTGTCGACGATAAAGGGGTGGGCGAGGCGCAGCGTGCGCAGGTCAGAGTCGAGCGAGTGGCCGACGAGCAGGGTGCGGGCGTCAATCAGCTTCAGCAGGCGCTGCTGCATATCGTGCAGCGTTGTGGTGACGGGTGCCAGCATGGACTCGGTGATGCCCGAGTAAGGCGTCAGGTAGTCGATAATGGGCCGATCGGGCTTGACCAGCTCGTCGAGCACGGTGCGGCCGTCCCAGTCGACGATGCTGAGGCGTGCCAGCGACAGCTCGCCGTCGTCGGTGCGGCACATTTCGCAGTCAATAGCCAGAACGGTGCGGCTGGCCGTGACGCTGCCGTGTTCAATATCGGCCTCGGGCACGTCGCCGTCCTCGAGCGAGTGCACCTCCGTGTACACCCAGCCGGGCCGGGGCACAAAGACGCCCTGCTGTGCGTCGACCAGCATGGCCGGGTGCAGCTCAAAGCCGTTGTCGAGGTACTCGTCATAGGAGAGGAGAAAATCGGTGATGCGGGTGCGTTCGTCCGGGCGACCTCCGGCGCCGCCGGCTCCGGCTCCGGCGCTCAGCTTTTTCTCGACCGACTTGGGCCATGGCGCCAGCAAAAAGGTGTTCTCCGGCAGGTAGAGCGTGGGCGCACGTTCTTGCACGCGGGCGCGAACCGGCCACAGCTGCGAAAACACGTCGGCCAGCGGTTGCAGAGCCGGAGCCAGGCCGGTCTTTTCGAGGGCGCGCGGGTGACCGTCTTCCGGCCCGGCGGCGGCGGCGGCACTTCCAGCTTGGGCCCAACGCTCGAGCGCGGCCACGCTGCCGTCCTGATCGAGGGCGAGGCACGCAAAGTCAACGTCTTGGCCAAACATGGCCTCGTCGAGACCCGGCACCATGATGGCGACAATCTTGCGAAAGGACGGGCGATGGCTGACGGCCACCCACTGCGGCGCCGTGCCGTCGGCAAAAATGTACGTCACCAGGTTGCGCAGGTCCGACACCTGGATCTTGGCCTGCAGCCGCGCCGTCTGGCCAAAGACAATGGACGGGTAGTTGCCCGAGTCCTTTTTGGGGATCTTTTTGGTCTTTTTCTTGGTGCGCCGCCCGACCACCTGCCACTCGGCCTCGGGCGTCGTGGGTGTCGTCTCGGCCACAGGCCTGGCGTCGCTGCCCGACGGCAGCGGCCTCTCGGCGTCCGTCGCCGCCGTCTTCGGGCGCTTGTCCGTTTCACCGCCCTCGTGCTCCATGTCGGCGCGGGAGCGTTTGGTGCCGGCCACTCGTTTCGCCAATGGCGCGGTAGTGCTGCAAGAGGTCCGGGGGGCAAGCAACGCGGCAGGCGATGGGGGAGGCAAAGGTTCTGCCTCTGCCGACATGCTGACCGGCCGAAAGGGAGGGGGGAAAAGAGAAGACGCGCAAAGGCAGGACAAACTAGTAGCAGCCCGTCGGCAAGCGTCTCGTCCAGGCAGCCGCGTCTGATTTGTTCACGGCCAAGGAGGTGTCCTGATCTGCTCTAGAGCGACTAGAGCGAGGGTATGTTTTTTTTCCTGCCGATTGAATCATGCCGGCGAGGTAGTCTGAATTTTGGTTCTGGCCCGAAGTGGATCCATATCTAATCTTGGTTGAGCTAACCGAATGTGGCAGACAGACACTTTGTTGGCGCTAACCAAATGTGGAATATGACCCACGCGGCTGCACGAGACTAACTTCCGTCCCGAAAGACGCAACGACTCTTTGGTCCCGATCGTGGCCAGCAGGCTTCCCTGCGCAGCAACATGTGAAGCACCCAGACGTTTCCTTCTCTCTCGCAACCCGATGCCCGTTTCGGCCGTTGACTGCCGCTGCCAGCACTGCGGCCTTTTGCTGGGTCGAGTGGCCAATGTTTGGACACAGATTGGCAAAAGCTATTTTCTGCCATTGGTGCCGCCAGAGACGCGATTTTGCGTGCAGCCTCTGGGCAAAGCGCGCGTGGGCGAGGCGGCCACGCTGGTTGAAGGATGGTGCGTTTCTTTTGTTCTCTTTTTTTCTTCTTCTCTTCTCTCCTCTCCTGTCCTCCTCCCTCTGACCGCCAGCGAGCTCCAGGATATTGCGTGCCAGGGGTGTCAGACGACGGTCGGCATCGAGTGCCTGTCAGCGCCGACGAACCACGTGTTGGATGCGTGAGTATGACTCGATTTGCCGCGTCTTCCCTGCTGACAAAAAGACACTACTTATTGTTGCGCCGCTCGTCCTTTTCCGTGGCCCAAGCCGGCGGCGGCCCGGTCGAGCTGCAAGTCACACGTTCGCTCAAACTGCGCGAGTCGCGCTCGAGTTGGGGCGTCTCGGCAGAATCGCCAACAGCCTCGGACTCGTCCCCCCTGGTTCTCATGCAGTCCCAAATCGAGACACAGCGCGCCGACATTGAGCGAATCGACACGGCCGGCTTCCAGGTTGTCGCCGTCATGGACACGGCCGTGCGCCGCATGAGCAGTGACGTTGCCGGCCTGCAGGAGACATTGCGCGGGCTATGCCGGGACCTGGCCGCGCTCAAAGCCGAGAGGGCACGCACAAGCCAAGAGTTGGAGGACCTCAAAGCGGAGAGGGTGCGCACAGGCAAAGAACTGGCGGCTCTCAAGGCGGACAGGGCGCGAGAAGCACAGGAGTGGGCGGCTTTGAGAGAAGCAAGGACGCAAGAAGCCCAGGAATTGGCTGCACTGCAGGCCGACGTGGCCGAGCTCCGGCGGCAGCAGGACCCCCCGTTTGGCCGGCACGAGCTCGACATTCTCACCCACAGCATCGCCGCCATTGGCAACCGCACCAGCCAAGTCGAGATGCTGCAGATGGAATGCGCCCTGCTCAAGGGTCGGGTGCAGCGGCTCGAGGGCCGAGGGGGGGGGGATGACAGCACCGACGAGCCGCGGCAGATGGAGTCGACGCCGACGCCGGCTTCCAGCCGCCGCAAACGGGCCAGCGGCCGCCGGGTAGGACGGGGTTGAACACAGTCATCACATTACGCACGTCAAACTGGCTGGCCGTCGTCACACGATTTTATTTCAACGCCCGCGTCCCCAGATCGGCCTCCAACAAATCGACCGCCAGCAGGGCCAGACCCTCTACGGGCGCAAGCACCTGCTCGCGGAAAAACGCGGCCGCCTGCGTCTCTGTAGGGTCCTGGATCCAGTGCTTCAGCGCCGCCGACAGCAGTTCGCGGCCGCCGACGCTCTGCACGTCCTGCAGCATCTCGCGCGCCGTGGCCAGCAGCTCCCACTCGTCCGAATGCGCCATGGGCCCATAGCGCAGCACCATGAGCAGGATGGCCTCGTACAAGGCACCGTCGGCGAGGCGTGCGAGCAGGGGGGCCAACAGAGCGGCAGCCCCCGTGTCTGGATCAGCCTCGGCCTCGGCGCCCGTGTTTGTCAGCGTCTTGGCCACCATGAGCAGTCCCTTGAGGCGCCAGGCGGCAAAGGGCGCGACGTGTTTGAACGGGTCGCTGCACAGGGCCACGAGGCACTCGACGGCGAGGGCGCGGGCGTACTGGCGCTGCTCGAGGTAGTGGATAATGGCCTGCTGCAGCACGTGGGCGAGCGGCTCGAGGGCCCAGAGTCGGGCGGCGACGAGGGGGCGACAGAGCGTCCACATGCGGCGCAGATTGGCCAGACGGGCGACGGGGGTGACGGGGGCGGTGGCGGCAATGTCGGGCAGGCAGGCCGAATAGATCTGTTCGAGGACGGCGGCCGGCGGCACGGCCGAGTGGTCTAGGGCAGCCTGAGCCGGCAGGTCGGGCACAAAGCTAAAGGCGTTGAGCGGCAGCAGAGGCGAGGCGGCGCAGACCTGGTAGACGTCGAGGTCGGCGGCGCAGCGAGGGCAATCGCAGACAAAGTGGTAGAGTTCGAGGCCGCGGTGGCGAGCCGACTTTGGTTTTGTGTAGTCTGGGGGGAGGGTAGAGGTTAGAGGGTTAGAGGAACAGGGAGAGAAAGAGGACAGGAAGAGGTTAGAGGGAGGGAACAGGGAGAGGAAGAGGACAGGAAGAGGTTAGAGGGAGGGAACAGGGAGAGGAAGAGGACAGGAAGAGGTTAGAGGGAGAGGAACAGGGAGAGGAAGAGGACTACCAATATATGAAATGGTGACTTCCTCGCCTGCCGCAATGGGCTGCTCGGCCCGCAGATAGGCTTTACGGCCGACAAAGGCGACTACGGCATTGGGCACGCACGAGTGGTTGACCATGGCCAGGCCGGCATCGAGAAAGGTGCCAGAGTAGCCAATGTCGGGGTCGGCGCGATCAAACGAGTTTGTATGGATCTGAGCGAGGCAGAAAAATAAGAAGAATTAGCGAGGCAGAAGAATAAGAACAGAGCAGAGTAGAGAAGAGAGTGGAAGTAGAGAAAGAGGAGCAGAAGAATAAGAGAACAGAGAAGAAAAGAATAAGAGAGCAGAAAGAATAGAGAACAACCCACCTTGCAAAGCACCTCTACGGCAATCTGGAGATTCTCTTCCGACGTCTTCCATTGGGCAAAAGTGCACGCGGCCAAGGCCTGGACGGCAAAGTCGGACCAGAGAGAGGCCAGCGCCGAGGACGACGCGGCCAGCTTGCGAAAACCGTCGACATGGCCCTCGAGCTGGTCCACGCGATCCCGCACGGCCGGCCACTGCAACAGAATCTGCAAGAGAGCGCGGACGGGGGTCGGCAGAGCGCCCGCCGACGGTCCTCCCGACGACGACGATGCTGCCGCCGCTGCTGCCGCTGCTGCTGCTGCTCGCATCGCCTTGCACTCGGCCTTGTGCACCCGCGTCCAGTCGGCTTTTTGGCAGCGTGCGCCGCAATAGGCCACGGCCCGGCAGCCCGTGCAGGCCTTGACCGGCTGGCGACGCACGTCAAGGCAGCCGTTGCAGACCTGTGCGGCCGTGGGGCTGGCAGGGATCACGACAATGGGCTGGTCGAGCACGGCCAGCGCGGTGCCAGGCGAAAAGGCCTGCGTGGCAAAGAGGCCGCGGCCGCGGGTTGGGGGGGAGGTCGAAGAGGAGGAGGAGGTCGACGCCGCCGAAAAAGGTTTCACTTGGTGGTGGCCCCGGACTTGGAGGCCGGTGAAAAGAGTGGCCATGGCGAGATGGGAGGTGAAGTAAAAGGAAACAAGAACAGGCAGCGAGACCAAGGCAAGCCGGCGAGGGGGAGAAAAGGCGGATGCGGCTAAAAGTGGGGCGTCGGCGTGGATCAGCCTTGCGCAAAAACGGGTTTTATCAGACGGTCTGATGCTGCGCAGATCAAGCGAATATAAACAATGGGTATTCATTGGTATTTCCTTTTCGTTTCTCTTTCCTCCTTCTTTCCTTCATTTTGGCTGTCTACTGTCTTACAGCTCCTCTCGCCCCCCTCCCCCCCCTCCCCCCTCCTTTTGCTGCTCTCCGCGCTGCCGCTGCCGATGCTCCCAGAGCTCGCGCGCCCATGGCCGCACCTCTGCCTGCGCCAGCCGCTGCAGGTGGTGGTCCCAGCAGCGCGGCGGCTCGCCCACCAGACGGTTGGCCGCACACGTTTCCTCGTCTGCGCCGGCGTCGCCCTCGCCCTCGCCCTCCGGCCACAGCGACGCATCCGCGCCCATGGCCGTGTCGAGAAAGTTGTCCATGACCAGGTGGGCCGCCCGCGTCCGCACGCCGTCATACTCGGGCGCCGTCCGCTGCACCAGCAGCTGCAGCACCTCGGCCAGGCCGTCGTGGGCCAGAAAATGCTGCATCAACGCTTGGCTCTTGATCAGCCCGTTAATGGCCGACAGTCGAGCCCGCATCCACGAGGGCGACGTGTGCGAGGACGGGAACGAGAAGACGGCGGCGCCCAGCGTGTCGGCCTCGGCACTGCGGCAAACAGTCTCCCGATGTCGGTCCCAGGCTCGCTCCATCTCGCGCACGGCGGCCGCATTGTTCTGCAGCGCAGCTCCCATAATCGCCGCCGCCGCCGCGCCTTCGTCTTCGCTGCCGCTGCCGCTGCCGCTCATTAGACACAGCAGCGCTCGAGCTGCCGCCTCGTCCTCGGCCAGCTTCGTCCCGTAGTACATGTCGTGGGCAAACTCGTCTAGCTGTTCGAGCGCCGAGGCGAATCGAGCCTTTTCCGCTTCGACCACGCCGCGTCCGCCATCTGCTGCCGCCGCCGATCCAGCTGCCGCTCCTTTGATAATGGTGACGGCATCGAAAAACGTCTGTGCCTCGCTTCTCGCCGCGCTGTCGCCCTTTCTCGCCGGGTCTTTTACCAGACCGACCGGGTCGTAAACGGGGGCACCTCGGGGAATGCTGTTGACCTCGGACTGCTCTTCCACGACGACCACACTCTTGTCCTCGACGACGCTCTTGTCCTCCTCGACGACGCTCTTGTCCAGCCCCTCGACGACGCTCTTATCCACGGGCTGCCCCACGTCCTCCGACACATTGTTCCGCTTGGCCTCCTTGCTGCCGGTCCACACGTTGAGCCGCACGTGCAGCCCCGGCGGCAAATCCTGGTCGTCGTGCACCGTCTGAAACTCGTCTGTGGCCTGGAACACGCGCGGGTAACACTCGTCCGGGTCGTCTGTGTGGCAGATCAGGTCGGCCGCTGCATCCGGAACCACTGCCGATACGGCCGCCTGAGCCTCTGCGCACAACACCACAGCAAAGAAACAGGCCGCCGCCAAAAGCAGCACCATTCGTGTCCATAATTTGTGCTTCTCAGCCATTCTCTTAATCTTGAATGTCAAGTCAATCGTGCCGTTTCAAACGAGATTCTCTGTTATTATAGACCCGCCGAGGACACTTGTCCCTTGCCTGCTTCCATCCATGAGCAGGCAGCCGTTTCGCCACTGTTCCGAGACCTTGTTTGCCTCGCGTTGTCGTTGTCGTGTCCTTTCTCAAGGCTACGTAGCCTTTCCTCCCAACCAATGGCCTAAAATTGGGCCAATTAGCAATCACTCTATTTGGCTGCCGCTGAATGGCTCGGCCACATGTCGCGCTAGCCCCTTTCGCCCAGTCCAGCAGCCCCCGGCTGCCCTGCACGTGACTCTTTTCATTTGACCGTCGTTTCCGCTTTTCCCTCATTTCCCTCTTGACAAGATCTCGGCTTGGCGACAGCAACCACCCCCACGAGGCACCCTTTTATTTCGAAACCGCTCTATCCTTTCCGACACAATGCTGCCCATACGCCAGAGGGCCGTGTGTGCCGCCCGGCAGGCCCGGCTGCAGCCCAGGCCGGCTGTCCGGACCGCGCGGGCTTTTGCCTCGACCGACAGCCATAGCGATCACGGCCATCACGACAGTCACGCGCCCGTGGACGAGCCAATGGGGGTGTGTTGTCTTTATTTGTGACAGACCTGCTTGTTGTGTGCTTACTGACGTTGCAGAGCGCCTTCTTCATTGCCCTCGCCGCCATCCCCTTCTCCTATGCCGTCTACACCTTCTCCGGCCCCGGCAAGGACGGTGAGCCGAACGCCATCACGGCCTACCTCAAGTCGTTTGAGTACCAGCGCGAGCAGTGGGAGACCCGCAACACGCTGCGCACCGCCCTCTTTGACCAGGCGGCGCACGACCGGAACTTGTTTATGAATGCCGACCGCTGTGCCCACGTCGAGTTGCGGTACCCAGAGTGAGTCTTGTTTTCCTCGTCCCCTCTTCTCATCTAAGCCCCTTTCCTCTCTTCCTCTCCTCTCCCTCTTTATCTAACTCCCCTCTCCTCTCCCCCTCCTCGTCTAACCTCCTCTCCTTCTAACCCCCCAGATGCTTCCAGTCCAGCTCGCCCTACAACATCCCCGCCGGCCAGGCACCAAACATTGACCATGTCGTGGCACACTACCGGGAAAAGTACCACCAGGAGGTGGCACGGCAGGCCAAGGCAGCAGCGGCCAAGGAGTAAGGGAGAAGCCGGCCGAAAACCAAAGAGACCGTGTCGAGGACGAGAGCCGACAGAGAGCAGCGGAAGAAAGCGGGTAGATGGAAGGGATCTTTTCCAAGAGCAGAGTATATACTGACATTCGCATGGAAAGAAGAATTTATTTTCAAGACTGCGTGGCCTCACGAATGATCCAATTCTTGTCCTACCAAACGTAAAGAAGCGTCCAATCGCCTCCTTCAGCATGGGCCGTCGCGCTTTCTGTGGAGCTTTCTGTGTATCATTACAGGCGTGGTTGCCGTCTTTGAGTGCCCTGTTTGTTAGTCTTGCTATTGTGCTGCCAACAGTCAGTCCTGAAGACAGTCCTCAGCCAACAGTCACCGTAAGACAGTCAAGCGCAAACTTGGTCATGGACAGGCAGACGATCGAGACCTTGGCTGCTGCCAACGCCGAGGCTCTACTGCCGGGCCCAACTCCGGCTCCAACTCCAGCTCCGGCTCCGGACCCAACTCCAGCTCCAACTCCGGCTCCGATTCCAACTCCGGCTCCAACCCCCGTTCCGCCATCCACCACCACTTCCCCTTCCCTCCCCCCCCCTCCCTCCCTCCAGGTCCGCCTCAACGCCAACCCGGCCCTCGGCTTCGGCGTCTTTGCCCTCCGCCGCTTCGCCCGCAACGACCTCGTCTTCCGCGAACACGTCGCCCTCGAGGCCACCCACGACCCGGACCCTCGCGGTGTCCGCGACGCCTACACCCGCTACTGCCGCATCTCCCCCCTCCGCCGCCACGCCATGCACGGCGCCTTTCCCGAGCTCGCCTGGGCCAACGGCGTGCCCCCGCTCGAAGCCGCCGCCGCCCGCTGCCTCATTGTCTCACGCCTGGTCACGTCACGTGCCGCTGCCGCTCATGTCAATATTGCCCTCTCCATCGAGGATCACGTGCGCATGCGGCCCGATGGCGGCCGTCTGGATCCTGGCTACGGCGGCCGCTTTCCCTCGACAAACACGGGCCGGCGACGCCGTCTGCGTGATTTCTTTAGCCACGACGATGCTGACCACCCCCCTGCTAGTCTCTTGGCCGGGCCCCCTCCTCCCTCTGCCGCCCAGGCCCGCCGCGACACCCTCGCCTGGTTCTCCCGCTACGCCTTTCGCCTTAAGCCGGCGAGCGCCTTTGTGCGGCCCAACCACCCCCATCAGGCCGCCGTCTACCTCTTGGCCGACCTGATCAACCACCGCTGCCCCGGCTCGCAAAACTGCCGCGCCACCACCGACGTCGGCACCATTGCCATCATTGCCATTCGCGACATTGAGCCCGGCGACGAGCTGACCATTGACTACAGCAAGAGCAAAAAGGAATTCTGCTGTCTGGGGGAGTGCTGTCGGAGATGACGGGGTTGTTTTCTTCTCACAGGCTATGCATTGCTTTTCATCTTTATTGACGCACCCAATAATTCAACTTTTTTTTATTTTGCTCTTTGTAATCATCAATCCCCTCCCATGGCTTGGTAGGCCCAAAAATGTGTTTCTTCCCTAATCCCATATTTTTTGTAACAGAAGAGCGACCCATAACTTTTTTTTTGTGCTTGTGTGGTTTATAGTCTCATCCTCATCACCGGTCACAAAGGAGAGGGGGTGAGGGTCTGGAAGACTGGAAGACTAACGAACAAGGTAAACACAAAAGACACAGCAGGGCGACTGTGCAAAAGAGGAACAAAGATGCCGCGCCAAGTAGAGAGTCGAGGTGAGAGAGACGGGGTGGATGAAGGGGTCCGAGCAGGACAGCATCTTTGTTTCTCTCTTCGCTTGGTCGACACCTGCTTGCTTTGGTGCGCTTCTTCGTGACCTGGTAGAGAGAACTCGCTTTCGTTCGGCTGTTCCTCTCGTTTGTTGAATTCTCCGCTTCCCCTTTCCCTTGCTCGCCCTTTCGCTCCGGTGCCCCCCTCGATTGGTGTACGCGTTTACTTGAGAGGAATGAACCGAGAAGAGTGCGTGGCACCGATACCGGGTCTGCCGTGCTTGACCGGCTGGCTAGGAGGGGGTTAGCAGAGTCTCGCAGCAAGCACCGCCTGGCAGGAAAACGTACTATGAGATGGAGAACTCGGCCAGGTAGTGGCCAACCATTTCCGGCTTGATCTCGACCTGGTTGAACTGCTTGCCCGAGTAGATGCCAATGACGCTGCCAATCATCTCGGGCACGACAATCATGTCGCGCAGGTGCGTCTTGACCACATCGGGCTTCTCGTTCGGCTTGGCCTCCTGCTTCGCTTTCCGCAGCTTCTTGATCAGGCCCATCGGCTTCCGCTTCAGACCCCGGTTGATCCGACGGCGCGCGCGCGCGTGAACCACATCGCGCAGCTGGTCCGAGCTGAGGTCAAGCAGTCTAGATCGTCAGTACGGTTCGTGCTTGTCGTCTTTCTCGGCGCCTCATTCACGCCCGGCAGACATACTGGTCGAGGTCGACACCCCGGTAGGAAAACTTGCGGAACGCTCTCTTGCGCTTAAGCTCAGCGGCCTCCTCGGCGTTCTGTCATGTCCAACGGTTAGCTCTGATTTTCGTACATCGGTCCTGCTTTCAGGAGACTTGTCGCCCGTTGCCCATCGCCTCGATCCATCGGAGCGAGGAGAGAAGAACTGGGAACCACATACGTATTCGTCCGCCATGTTTGCTCTTGTTTTTGGGATGGATAAGGAGGGAATAAAGGTTGTCGTTGGTCGTGCTCGTAAAGAGAGGTTGTGGTGATATCCTTGAGTGGACGGCAGTTTGGTGGAAAAAAATCACTTTTGGTGCCAACCCTTTCTAGCGGATGAAAAAAATCAGTAGTGAGCCAACTTTGCAAGATTACCGTAGGGTTCGTTTGCCCTGGCCCTCCACTCAGGCTCACCCCGCGCGCCTAGCATATTAGTGGCCAATAGCATTTTGTGCAAGAAACAAAGCTTGCACGTGCAGCCCTCTCACGTGTGTATGCTTATGTCATTGTCACGTGTGGATAAGAGGACTGGAGTTATCACCGCTATCATAGGTGTAAATACAACGCTGTTGCTTCACGATTGTACAAGAGAGGTAGTCCGCTGGTATTTCCCTGCCTGGCCTTGAAATGGTGCGCAAGAGACTGCCGCCGGGCCGGGCCGAGGGCAAGTAACACGGCCCTGAATACAGACCGCTCCCTCCTGCCAGAGATTTGGTCCCGTCCTCTGACGCCATCACCAGAGTCTGAAGTCGTCCAGCTTGGCAGCAGCAACAGGAACAAGTACAACACGATAAACAACAACCCCTGGCCACTGGTCTGCGATGGCCATCCGACTTTCTGATGGCGATAAAGCCATGTTTTGGGCCGATTTTTTAGACGGCTGGTCGAGGCGTTGTTGAAAGAAACGCTTGATTATGCATGTTTCCCTGAGTCTCCTCTTGGGAAATAAAAGATTTGGTGTATCCCATGTGTCAAATGTGCTAACTGTGTGAAGAAAACTCGTATAAACTTTATTTACCACCCCGAGTCCTATTTTCACTTTCATATCAGGGTATTCCCATTCCAATGTGAAGGGTACGCCCTCCCACCCCCAACGACATACAAACCCAAGACAGTAATTGGAGTGGCAGGGGGCATTCATTGCCCATTCTCAAATACGCGGTGGATGGCTGTTGTAAAAGGGGCCGCTGGCGCTGGCCGAGTGCTGTGATGCAGAGGCCTGTTGGTTGGCCTGCTCCATGTCGTAGCGGTATGTTGGTGGACGGCCAAGATCAGACACAAGCTGCTTTGTCCATGCCTTTAGACTCTGTGACTTTGACAAGGTCGGAGAGGGGGGAAATGTCGATGAAACGCTCTTTGGCGGGAGAGCGGATGTAGTTTGGCTTGAAGGGATAGAAACACTGTCACCGGGCTTTGGAGTCATTGGTTTTGACTCAACAATGGTTTGCAAGGAAGAGATTCGTGTGCTCTGATGTTGAAATAGAGTATCTCGAGCCGAATTGGGCTTCTGCTTCCGGATCAAGTGTAAGGGGTGCAAGGTATGGTTAGACCTCTCAAGCAGTAGAGCGAGAACAAACGATTCATATTAGGGTTTTCACTGGGTTTTCCTAAGCTTTAATAATTCACCAGATGGAGCCTCTTTACTTGACATATCAGCGTCAGATCTCTCCGTCTGTGGCTGTTATAAGGCGACACATGCTTGTATTGTTGGCTCTTCCAAGGTCTAGAACAAGCTAACATGAGGAAAAGAGTGTGTGTGGAACTCTTCCACTTTAAATCGGAGCCAGACAGAGCCTCGGGGCAGCGATGGAGATAGATACAGCGGTACACAAGCCTGTTTCCTCGGACACACCTCCAATCGAGTTGGCATAGCTCGTAGTTTCGATAAAACCAGTGAAAGAATACTTCACCCAGAGTCCGGCGTCAACGCTTTTGCCAGGCCACCAAGAAAGAATCATAAACCACCGCCTTGTCTTTCCAGCATGGGTACTCGTTCCTTCTGTCTTTTTCGCCATTTATTCTTCTGCCTGGGTTGCTGCATGCATGCAGTAGCCTGGCATTACGCGCCAGCATAGAGATGAGAATCCCATTGTTGGATTGTTGATATAGGGCTGTCCAAGGCTCGGTATGTTTAATCCCAGTCGAGCTTTTGGCTGAATAACTGCTGCCTTCCGGCTCCCATTTCTATCCAAACATACTGCCGTGAATGCACTGTACCGAAGAAGCTCTTACCGTTCTGTAACCTGGAAGCAGAGTAAAATGCAATTAAAGTGTTGTAGATCGGCAGTCACCATGAGTCACTTAATCAAAGCAGGAAAAGCACACGTCCACTTCTGCTTATGGGCCATGTGCTATCAAAGCCAGGGCTGGTAGTAAGATGGGCCAAAAGACTATCCGAAAGCCCCAGCTCCAAGTGGAGTTGTTGGGAGAGAAAAATGGACGGCCTCTCTTTTGCCTGATTTTGTTTTATTCTTACGTTTTGCTACAACGTCGGCCTATTTCGTCAACCTTTTATTTCAAACTTTAACACACAGCGCCGTTGTATCAGACGATGTTCTGCAAACGTTGCAGTCGGATTTCAAACAGAACTGGCGGTATGTCGACCAAAGGGCTGCAGCGTACTGTTAAAATTGTCGGTGCAAGGGGAAGTTTGATTAGAGTAAAATAGAAAGACAAGGAAAAATAGGGAGCTGACGGGTTCTTCAAGTTTTGGACCTAGATAGCCGCAAATCTGTCGAGATATCAACACATATACCGTCTGTGGACTGCATCATTTCTCAACAACATCAATTTGAGACCGATTTTTTCCCTATATCAACACAACCCGAAAAATAGCACATACATACACAAAACGCCTGTAATACACAAAGAACCTGGCCCGAACAGTAGCATCACCACAGCATTAAAAGGAACAGTAAGTGTAAAAGGGACATGCAGCATAGCCGACAGTTGAGACACGGCAAAGCAAGCAGCATCGATGAAAACAAGACCCAATCATCCCGTATCAAAAACAGAGCACATGCACGCAAACACACCCATACACATACAAAGCCGGTCCAGCCCTGGTCGAGTTTCATACTGCAAGGGAGGATGGACAAGGGAAAAAAAGATTCAGACCCTGGCGGTAGAACAAGACAATCGAAAAAGGACGACATTTCAAGCCAACCGCTCGCGCATCTCGAGCTTGGGGCCGCCCAGGCCCTTGATCTTGTCGACCAGCAGCTTGTTGGCCTGCAGCTCGGCAATGTCGTCGCTGCCACCGATGCTCTTGCCGCCGACCAGAATGTTGGGCACCGTCTTGCGACCGGTCAACACGGCTAGGCGGGCCTGCAGCTGCGGGCCCATGGGATGTTTGTCGAGCTCGACCACAAACGGTGCTGGCTCAATGACGTACTTGTCGAGCAGCAGGCCCTTGGCGCGCTTCGAAAAGGGGCAGTATGACTTGGAAAAAATGATGACTAGGCCGTTAGAAAAGGGGACGGAACGCAACGGGAGAAAACGGCCAAAACAGCCAAAACACACCTGGCGATTTCTTGACAATGCTCTGCAGCTCTTCCTCCACCGCCTTTTCCTCGCTCGTCTGGGCAACAGCCTCTGCTGGGACGGCTGCCGGAGCTGCCGGAGCTGCTGGTGCTGCTGCCGCCACGCCACCTGCTTCCACCACGCTGCCGTCCTTGTTCTTCTTTTGTCCGCCGGCAGAGCTGCCGATGCCGATTATCGCACTCGGCATGTCTGGCCGGTTCGGCGACTTTGCGTTGGCCGTGTCCTTGGCTTGCTGCTCGGCCTGGCGCAACCGCTCGGCTCTTTCCTGGGCCAACCGCACATCTTCCTCGTCAATGTCGCCGTCGGCATCCAGATCGCTCACTTTGCCCTGTTGCTGTTCCTGCTTGTCGAGGGCGCCCTTGGTCTTGTGGTACATGCTGTCGTGCATGGCCATCTGGTCGGACAGGCTGCTCTCGCGCACGTGCGACGTGTAAATGAGCGCAGAAATGGTAAAGGCCAGTACGCCGAGGAAGAGAAGCTTGAAGCGCCGGGCCATGTTGGGCGAAGAATTTGTTCGCGTCTATCCAATATCGAGGACCAAAGGGGAATATGCCACCCGAGAGGAGAGTCAAGTCTCCGGGGGATGCTGATATATTTCCCCGTAAGTCGTAGTCCAAAGCTATCGCCAACTTTGTGAAACTCGCTGAAACGGGTCCGCTGAAGAAGTCGCAAACGCAACACGAGCGCCCCAAACAATAAAAAGCACAGAACCGATGAACAAAGCGACCACGAAACGCTGGCGGGTGGGGTGACGATGGCCGATAGGAAGGGAAACAAAAGGCGAGGGAGGGGAACATGGAAAAGTGAGGCGGCAGAGATTCCAAGCACGGTAGGCTTGCTTAGCTAAGAAGCAATTCCAAGCCGCGGTCGTCTCCATACGCGTGTAGTTTATTTTAGTGACATAGTTTATTGGATTAGTGGATGGTTTAGTGAAAACGGTGCTGTAAATTACTGGGTCGTTGTGGGTAAGGCTCGTATTGCCTGAGCTAAGCTATATTAGGTTAAGCACACGGCTATGATGGTATCACAACGCCATTGTGCTACAGATTCAAACACTGATTCCAGAACAACAAGAGCAATGGCACAACACAGCAGAGCCACGCTGTTGCCTCCCACAATGCGTAACAGACATGGCCGCAGCCTGGTCACTATTACTCGGGTCTTTCGTTTCATGGCATCGTACAACCCGATCTTCTTCCTCTTGTTCCTCTTTTCTCTTCCTTGATTTTATTCACCTACTACATCCATTGGGCAGACTACACTGACGTCAGTCCGTTTCCAGCTATATTAAGCTCCATGGAGGAAAACTCAGCTGTCTCCTAGACTTGGACAGATTCGTTTGCGTCGGAAAAGATAATGTCTTGGTGTATCGCGCAATTGAGCCGTATCGAGCAGCATACAACAAGCTGATAAACGAGCTCCCGAATCGTACAAAGTTTTCCTCAGTAATCAGAAAGGCTTGATTCATGTGCATCGTCTTTTCATGACGGGGCGGACCTTGCTTTATACGCTGCTTATATTTGCACCGTCAACTTGGTCCTGCTGCATTGCTGCCTTTCCACAAGTCAGTTTTCTTTTCCCAATGTGTCGGATAGGCTCAGCCAAGAAGGAACAGATAACAAGATTCCTCTGCCAATCAAGAGATAAAAGGCTAGATTAAGCTTTGTTGACGGCACGAGACCAGGGTGCGAAATAATGCAACTGCCGCAAGCGATAGAGTTTGGCCAGACGTTCAAAGTGAATGGCAATGCTATCTCCTCCCGGCCCTACTGGCGTCCCAAAATGGAAGAAAATCATCTTGGACCCAGTGGACCCGTTTCTGCATGCATCATGCAGCCTCTTTTTTGTGTCCGAATCTGGAATTGTCTTTGCGAATACTATCCTTATTTTAGCTCAAACTGACAAGTCGGCGTCTAACCAGCCGCAGCCAATAGTTGGGCCATTAGCTTCTTTTCTGTCTTCTGGCCCTAATCCCGCTTCTTATTTTGAAAAGTGCGGGACCTCTGTCGAATCCACTGTCTGCTGGCTCGGACAGCTGGCATTTTGAATGCACTGCCCGATGCCGAACCACTTTGGATGGCCACTTCTTGGGTTGGCCGTGAACCGTTGCGAGTGATTCATTGGTGTGTAGGAAGAGAGATTATGCAGAGAGAGCGGGTCGAGCAAAGGAGATGGCAGTAAGAGTTGGGATTGCAGCGTTGATAGTGCTGCATCGTTCACTCGCATTCATTGATTGGTTCCAAGCAGGCCGAGGTTCATTGTCCGTGCATACTTTACAAGGGGCTTATTGATATCTACACTAGAGTTCCATTGACTCCATGTTAGCATCTGTATTTATCTCGACAAAGGCTCTAGTTCTGCGTCTGGTCCTGTCCCTTAACCTCTGGCTAGCCGTTAGACAACTATTCAACTACCACCTGAAAGCAATGGTGATTGGCTTGGTTATGTGGTAAAGTTGATGAAATGACGAGCGGGAAAAAAGACGGGCATAGCGGACGGGTAGCCACACCGGGACGAGGATGTCTGGAGAAAGACCAGAGAGCTTGGTTTTGGATTGTGGACTGTTGGATGTCCAAGGCTACTCCCCACGACCTCATTATTTAGAACGACTATCTCCAGTCAGCCACGGCCAGCTGTTTCTGACACTTGTAAACTCATACAATACTCCTCTTCCTGAAGATGACGCGTTTGATGTGGTAGGATGTAACGGAACTCCCCACTGGACAAATTACATGCATAGATACGGAGCAGAGCCTTACGAAGTAATCGAGGACCCGGCCCGCTGTTTCTGCCGCGTCTTTGGCCTGTTGAGCGTTCTGCCGAGACCGGGGGCTGTTCCTCTCTCAAATCTGTGCTCCGTATTTACGTCTGTAATCGTACGTCTCTGAACAAGTGTCAGATTCAGGAGCTTTTGCTGGAGAGTGCCAATTTCCGGGGCTGCCGCTGGCATTGCATTTGCAGTGGTCTATCACTGATGTATGTATTGATGGGCGCCAATGTGCAGGATTCGCCGCGTGCTTTGCTTACGCTTTTGTTCCAAGCAAGCCACTTATATCAACGGAGATGACGTTACTGGAGGAGCAAAGAGGCTGTGGATGCGGTGAGACAACGATAGGGAGGCTGAGAAAGTGGAAGATTGGAGAACGACAGGGAACCGCAACATGGCTGCCCAACCAGGATTGTTTCACGGATGAGGAGATAAGAGCTGCTTTGTATGCACACCGACGAATGCAGACACTTTGCCACTGCATATTACAGCGTGTCGACCTGCAGGGCTTTCGGCCGTTCTGGGGAGCAAAACAAATAAACAACGTTAGTTTGTGGGGAGGCAATACTATGGGGCTTCACCGCGTATTCCACACTTTGTGTCCTTTCTGGCGAGGACTCTTCAGCGCCGGCCAGCGCCATGTCTCTCCGTATTTGGCGCGATTTTCGTCTTCAATGAACCGCCGTTTCTTTTCTCCTGCTATGGCGCCTTGGCCTCGACTGGCCCGTCCACAACTATTTTTCAGCTGGCTGGAGCTAGCCCCATTCTGACGCCCTTTGCGGCCACAACATCAGCCAAGCAGACCCGAAAGGGAGTGGCTTTCCACCCCCCTTCTCGGGGGCATTGTTGATAGAGAAAGGACGCCCAATGGTGCTGCCTGTGCGCACAGTAGTGTACGTCGGAAGCCGTACAGATCGTATCGAGCCCGGAAAGCCAGATTAAAAAAGAAAAAAAAAGCCCCCTAAAAGCTGAACGTGGTCATACCGATAAAGGCTAACAACAAGCCGGTGCTGCTTTTTTCGCTAGGCGTTTCGTCTTTATTGTTTTGTGCCTGTCGACGGGAGCCAAAACAAAAAAAGCAAAAGAAATAACACAAAGAACAAACGGTACGGTCCCAACGGCGTCAACGCGCTGCAGAATCAGTTCGTCAACCCAACCAAACACACATGGGTTCTCCACACGTCATTTTATCTGCTCGGCACAGAAGAAAGCCCGGGCCCCCCTGAACGAAATCCTGCTGGCGGTTGGCGAGACGCCGGACTGGAGCCATTTTGGCGAGAAATCTCCATCACGGCCACTGCGGGTTCCTCTTTAGCGCCCTTCCTGCACTGTCGCTTCTTTTGTGCCGTTGAGCCTCAGCTGAGGGCCAAGGTCGCATCGTGCCGTTTGCCGACATCTGCTTTGCCTGACGCCTCCGGTGGGCTGTCTTGGTCTTGGCTGTCTTCGTTTTGACCGTATATTGGTCTCGGTCTCGCTTGCATGTCTGCCTGGCCGTTGTCGCCCGTTTTCTGTCCTGTTCCTCCGTAGTCCCTTTATTCCTCCCGGTGTTTGGTCCTGCTATTTGGCCGGGCCCCGTTTCAAGTGTACCGTAGCAGCGCCATAAGGGCCGTTTGTGCTTTGTAGGCGTATTGTAGTTGTACACTTCCCACTCTTCTGCACGCTGCAAGTACTGCCAGAAATCAGGCATTTCAGCTTGGCCGGGATCCGCACAGACGATTGTGCACTTCTCCGTCTGCGGACGACTTTTGAAATATCACATCGTTTGGGAGCCAAATTCTGCCCATCCACTATAATTTATTCTGAAGCCGCTGTGTTGGCCCCTCCCCATCTCTTTCCCCACTCAAAGACACCGCCTACACTGCCGCCCGCAAAGGCTTCGGAAGCCAGGGGAGTCCAAGAATCCCGTATCCTCTTCTTTTCCTCTCCTGTTCGACGCATCCATTTTCCCTTCCACGAACGGCTTCGTTCACTGTCTCTCGTTGACCTCTGCTCTTGCCCTTTCAAACTGTCGCTTTCTGGTTTCCCGCCTGCCCTGTCATTCGTTATCTGCATTTTCCAAAACTTCCCGTTTGCCCTTTCCTCGTGCAAAGGCCGCTCCTCGCCGATCGTTTTCCTGTCCGGTAGGCAGATAATACTGGTCCCACAGGTTTGTGCCTTGCCCCCCTTGCCTCTCTTGCTTGACCTTGCCCTGTCCTTCCCGTCATCTTGTCCTTGTTTGGATTGGTTGTATTTCCCCAAACACTCCTTTTCTCCTGCCGCTTCTTCCACTCCTGTTCTCTTCTCTGCTGTCTTTCACAGTCGTCTTTCCCCGGCACGAAACATCCCATCGTGACTTCCTATTGACAGACCCACGTTCCAGACTCTGTCTCGCCGCTCGCCCAGCACACTGGTGCCTCTTTCCGCCCGTTTGGCCTGTTTCGCCGGTCTCGCCTGCCTTGCTTTGCCATCCACACCAATACACTATCTGCCTGTGCCTCTGTCGTACCTGCCCTTCGGCCTTTTCCTGGCACCCAAGTACGGCAGCAGCTGAGCGGCGGAAACCGCGCCTCAAGGCCCTGCCTGCCGTACTTTGTCCGCAGGGCATGCAGTGAGACAGGCTGGTGGATCTCGGCCATTGCTCTTGCCCGACAGCTGTCTCTTCCCGCCTCCCAGTGTTTGGGCTAGCTGGCTGGTACTTGCCGCATTCCTTTCAGCTCTTGCCCGTGGCACCACACGTCTGTGCAGTTCCTGCCGTGCACACGGCATATTACCACACTGTACAGCCAAGCACGGAAAGAGCCCCTCCAGTCCCCATTCCGGCCATGAAATGAGCGGCCCTACGCTGACGATGGCCCCGGCCGTCAACTCTGCTCCTTCCCCTTCCACCTTCCACCGCTCCCAATCTTCACCGGACCTGCTGGCCTTTCCTCCACCCTTGTCCACCAGCACTGCTGCCTCCGCCCTCACCAACCCCTCCTTCCACCCTCACATTACAAACAGTGCGGTCCCGGCATTGACGGCATTGTCGACATCGACATCGACAGCCACGACGACTGTGACACCTGCGAGTCCCTCGACCCCCTGGAACTCTCATACGGCCCCCTCTTCTCCCACGGCCGATCTCAGCAATCGGACGACAAAGAGCCTGCCCAGCTTGCCGGCCTTTGATGTGCCGTCTTTTGACTTTGACGTCGACGTCGACTTGGATCTGTCTCTGACTCGGAAAGAGAAGCGGCTGTCCAAAGAGAACGCCTCGCCGCGCCGTATTTGGGAGCAATTCGCCAAGGAGGAAGACAGCGTCGTCGAGGACGAACCGGCTGTCGAGGACACAGCTGATATCGCCACCGACAACAGCCTTGGCTCGGAACCGACCACGATCGCAAACACGGACACCGACACGGCTACGAGTACGGCCGACAACGAGATACGAGTCTCGAGCAGCCGCGGCCGTACTGCTGTGGTAGACCGGCCGGACATTGCGCTCCCTGTCTCTCATTCGGCTCCGCATGTGCACGAAGTAGTTTCGACGGACCGACAAAAAGGACGAGAAAGCGGAAAGGCAAGGGCCGAGACGGGAGCCACCGAGGACGGGCATGCGACAAACCCGCTGACACAGTCCTCTACTGGCGACAAGATGGTGGAGCGGTCGCGGGCTATGTCCGTCTCGTTTGTTGACTTTGCCCGCCGATCGTGGAAGTCACGCTCGCCATCGCCGTCGTCGTCACCGTCTCCACCGCCTTCCAAGAAGCTGGCTGCCTCAGCGGCGAGAAAGGCCGAAGCCAAGGAGGGCAAAGAGGAATCGAGCCGCTTTTCCGCCAAGTTCTCGCGGAAACGCTCTGTCCCGACCGTCATTGTTGTGGGCAGCAACGGAAGCACCATTGACAGCAGCGACCTGCTCGATGCCAAGACGGCTGCTCAGCCAGTTCGGCCTGCCACCAGCAGCGGCTATGGCCGAAATGAGGGCCTCAACGCCGACCTGAACGCCCACCACATTTACCCTCTTAGCCGGTCTGCCACGAACGAGACCTCTGGTGCCGGCGCTGCCCCTTCAAAGGCATTCAGCCGTGCCACCGGCTACTTGACCCGCCTCAAGCAGCGTCCCCAGAGCATCTTTCTCCGCGCAAGCCAGAGCAACCCTGTTTTGGCTGGCGGCTCGCTCGACATACCCGACATGCCCAAGATCCCCAGTAGCCTCAGCAGAGAAAGCGTCATTAGCAGCGACAGCGACGACAATGGACCCAACGCTGACATCAGCAGCAACGGCCACGACGACGCTCGTACCGGCACCTCACCAGTTGCCCTGACATCATCGGCTCTGCATGCCGACGACGGTCTGCCGGCTCTGGAGCGCAACTCCCTACAGACCACCGCATCTTCCGCCCGTTGCAGCAGCAGCGAAGGCAGTCTGGCCAACGGCAGCACCGCCCCGGCCGCCTCCGAGTCCGAATCGCTGACGACCAACGACACTGGAAACCACAGCATGCCCCACGCTCACGGGGCGTCGCGCGACCCTCTCTGGCTGGCCTTCAAGGACCTCGAGTCCAGCTTTTTCAAGTTTCTGTCCAAAACCAGCACGGCACAGCGCGTCGTTGTCGTCCGTGCTGCCCTGATCCCCTTTCTGCGCCGCTACGCCCGCCACGGCTCCAACGAGAACACCAAGGTGCTCTCGCCCGAGGACATTGAGCGCCGCGCCTCCATCTTCAATCGGTGGTGGAACACTCTGCTGGAACTGCTGGATGGCCCCCCCAACCACTGGCAGTCCGAGCGCGCTGATCCGAACGGCAACATGTTCAGTGCTGTGTCTGGCGTGAGCTCGTTTTTTGCCACTTCCAGCACAGCCGGTGGCCAGTTCCAGACCCTGCCCGGCGCCGATCGGCCTGTTGTTCTCGAGGCCGTTGCTATGATCATGGCCCGTCCGGAGTGGCGCCTGCTGACTGCCGCATACCGCCCTCTGGTGGATCGCTCGCCCGACGAGCGTGTGCGCGCCCGTTCGGACACGTCTGACTCGGTCCCGCCTCCGCCCGACGACACCAGCTTCCAGGTCGAAGAGTCCGCCGAGCACAATGTCCGCACCATGTTTGTCACCAATTTGCTGGCCCAGCTCTATCTCGTTGTCGACAAGATGGCCATGCGCCACGCCCCCTTATCTGTTGTCAACTTTAGCGGCCGTGCCTGTGCCTATGCCTTTTACTTCGTGCCTGGCGTTGCCGACATCCTTGTCCGCCTCTGGAGCCTGGACAAGCGTGTTGAGCTCATCCGCCGCGCTGCCGATGCGTTGGGGCTGCCCCGCCGCAGCCGTGGTGAGAGCGAGGACCTGGCCGCGCTTTTCCCGCCTGGCATCAGCTCGCTCAGCTGGTCGTCCGTCACCACCATGCACGCCAAGCTCCGCCGCCCACCGCGCATGAGCATTGTGGCCGCTGCCACGCTGAATGCCGGCTCCCGCATTCCCTGGATGGCCCCTGGCTGGCTGTCGCGCTGGCGTGGTAGCGAAAGCGATTTGCTCTTTGTCTTTGCCAAGTACTACCACATCCTGGCCGACGATTTCATGCCTGCCACCCTTCATCTGCCCCTGGTGGAGAAGGCGCGTGCTCCCGGTTTTGTTCTCCTGCACGCCCAGTTGCTGGGCATTCTCGACAGTACCATCCACCGCCAGGCGGCCGTCGAGGCGGCCATGATGGCCAACTCTTTCACCCCTCCTGATGCCGGGCCGCAGCCATGGTCGCATCAACGCCAACCGCAGCAGGCACAGCAGGTACAGCAACCGCCGCAGCAGTTGACGGCTGCCTCTGCCAACACAGATGCTTTCATGCCGCCTGTGATGATGCAACCAAGCCACAATCTGTTCCGCGAGATGGATGAAAACCGTACGATTGCGCTTCTTCGAAACATGTTGGAAGCAGCAAACACCACGCCGGGCGCCCGCGATACCTTTGCTGAAACGATCATGGCGCTCTTGAAGGCGGTCGCCTACCGCACCTCACAGTACGACCACAGCGCCTGCTACCTGTTGTGCGATTTCTTGCAGGAGGTGCTCCATGTCTTTGACGACTATTACGGCTACTCCGGCAAGGGCGGGGGCAACGTGCGGAATGGCCTCATGGACGGCGGCAACATTGGCGGTGGCGCCGGGCCGTCAGCTCTTGCCGAGGCAGAGCATATCGACTGGAACTTTTGGCTGGACGTGTGCAAGATGATGCTCAATTCGAACAATACCATGTCTGAGATTCGCGTGCTGACTTTTATCTACTCAACCTGGGACATTGTGGCGGCCGACCCCGGTCGCAAAGAAGCACTCTGCTTGGGATGGCTACTGACCCCAGAGGTATTCGACAAGTTCTTCAACAACTGGAGCCCCATGGTTCGCGCGTATTACATGCGACTTTTGTGCTGGCGCTTGTGTCGTGATTGTGGCAGCCCGAATGAATTGGACACCGCCATCTTCCTGCTTGTTTACCAGCGCCTGAAAACGGTCTGGGCTAACTACATGTGGTTGAAGCAAAAGGCCGAAGTCGAGGGCAAGCCTCTGCCGTCGACAGCTCCCTCGCTGCCCCTGCCTGGCAAGCGCTATATGATTGTGCGAACGGAGGTGAACGCGCCACAGCCCGGCCTCCTTGCCAACAACGGCAGCGGCGGGGGCGCCTTTGGCAGCAACACACAGACAATCGCCGGGTTCGATGTGTTGTCTAATCTCTTCCTTGGCGCCAACGGCGAACATGGCGAGGGTGGAAACGGAAACGGCAGTGGGCTTTCCTCGTCAGGCTCAAGCATGCTGTCCTATGGGTCTTCGGCTGACGAGAGGAAGGGAGACGGATCGGGGAAGAAGAAGTGGTCTTTACTGGGAAAGGTGCTGAGTCTTACGACCAGCTCGTCGACGTCGTCGCTGACATCGCTGTCATCGTCGTCATCCAGCGGAAGACTGTCTACAAACGACGAGTTCTCTCACTTACGGCGCAACACGGCTGCCTCCAAGTCCTTTCCGACGCCCCTTCGGACATCGTCAGCACGGCCATCGCGGCTGCGATCGCCGTCTTCCGACTCGGACTCATCGACTGGTTCTGCGCCGGTTTTCGATACGGCGCAGTTTGTTTTCAAGTTTACGCTGCACAACATTCCATGGCAAGGCCTTGGTGCGGCATCGACGGCAACCGGAGGAGGCATGATGATACCGCCAGCCTTTCGCGAGCGCGTTCTGACACGCCCCCGCCTACCGGCACCGGCACAGGCCCGTGTGAGTGCGCGCTTGTACACATCGGGGAAGCGAATGGAAAGCCCGCCACCGCCGGCCGCTGGGATGCCGCCTGCCACACGACGTATTTCTGGTGCACTGGGTGGTGGCCTAGTCAAGGATGCGCGAAACGCCGAAGGCAATGACAACAATAACAGCAGCAGTGCAAATGAGGACAGCACTAGAGAAGACAACCAGGGACGGGCAGAACGGCCGGTAGAGCGGCAGCCGGAGCCGTGGATTAATGTTGTGCAGCCGCTGGAACCAAATGGGCCGACGGGGTACCTGCGAGCCAAGTATGCCGGGCGGGCGCTGGCAGAATGGAGCCAGGTTGTGGGCGAGTGCAACTCGTTTGTGGACCGCCGCCGCGACGAAGGCGTGTTTGGGCTGAGCGAGGTGGAGGTGCCATCGCTGGGCGGCGACAGCACGCGGCGAATGTGTTGAGGGGAGGGACAGTTTGATTGTACTGTTTTTGAGTGAATTTTGGCCTGGGCTATCTGCGTTGCTGTTTTTTTTGTCTTTTCCCATTCATCTTTCTCTCTTTTCACATTTTGTTCTACTGGGTTCATCCAACACACGGCTGATCCACTGGCATGGGGAGCGAGTATGGCGCATTCATTCTAGTTGGCTTTGTGGACTTTTTTCCCTTTGTTCTCTTCGCTTCGTTTTTGGTCTGCTCTTGTCTACATTGTTGGCTTTCTGTGGGATCATAATTCTGTATTTTGTGTTTTGGGCCCGTTGTCTCTGTTTGATTCACACCACTCATGACCGAGCGTTTGATAGAAGCGGCCAGCGTAAAAGAGAAGTGCGAATTCATAGCGATTCTGTCTACCCGTCCAGTTGTATATGTGAAAGTTCTAGTCTAGTCCATTGGTTCCATTGATTCCGTTGGCGCCGTTGGCCGCGTTGACGTCGGTCTCGGCGACGGCGCGCTCGAGGGCTTGCAGGGCGTCGTGCAGCAGGTCGTCGGCATCCTCGATGCCGCAGCTGACGCGAACGAGGTCGTCAAAGACGCCGACGGCCTCGCGCTGGTCGCGGGGGATGCCGGCGTGGGTCATGGAGCTGGGGACCTCGACGAGAGACTCGATGCCGCCCAGCGACTCGGCCAGGGTGAAGAGGCGGGTGAGCTGGCAGAAGCGCTGGGCGGCGGCGCGGCCGGCGCGGACGCGGAAGGAGAGCATGCCGCCACCGAGGCCGTCACGGTGCTGGCGCAGGGCGATGTCGCGCTGGGGGTGGGAGGGCAGGCCCGGGTAGTAGACGGAGCGGACGAGGTCGGGGCGGGCCTCGAGGGCGGAGGCCAAGGCCAGAGCGTTGGCAGAGGCGGCGCGGGCGCGGAGGTGCAGGGTCTTGAGGCCGCGGTGGGCGAGCCAGCAGTCAAAGGCAGAGGGGACGGCGCCGCCGGCGTTTTGCAGAAAAGCGAGGCGGTCGCGCAAATCGTCGCGCTGGCAGGCGACGACGCCCATGACGACGTCGCTGTGGCCGTTGATGTACTTTGTGACGCTATGGACGACAATGTCGGCGCCGAGGGCGAGGGGGTTCTGGAGGTAGGGGCTGAGAAAGGTGTTGTCGACGACGACGAGGACGCCGCGGGCGTGGGCGGCGGCGGCGACGGCGGCAATGTCGACGAGGCGCAGGGTGGGGTTGGAGGGAGACTCGATCCAGACGAGGCGGGTATGTGGGGTGATGTGCTCGACAATGTCGACCTCGAGGGCGGGGGTAAAAGTGACGCGAATGCCGTGGGCCTTGGCGACCTTTGTAAAGTAGCGGTGGGTGCCGCCGTAGACGTCGGAGACGGAGATGACGTGGGCAGGGGCCGGAGGGGCGTTGGCGGAGGAGGCGGGGGAAGGAGGAGCGTCGGCAGAGGGAGCGGGGGCGGGAGCGGCATCAGAGGTGGTGGCGGCCGCCACAGACGCCGAGGCTCCGCCGGCAATGGCCTGCAGCACCGTCGCGGTGGCGGCGCTGCCCGAGGCGAAGGCCAGCGCGTGACGGGCGCCCTCGAGCGCGGCGACGGCCTGCTCAAAGTGCACACGGTTCGGGTTGCTGCTGCGGCTGTACTCGTAGTCGCCCACGGGCACGCCGACGGCCGACTGGGCAAACGTGGTGGACAAGCTGATGGACTCGATGACGGCGCCGGTCGCGGCGTCGTGCGGCGAGCCGGCATGCACGGCCAGCGTGCCGAAGCCGGGAGAGGGCCGGGGACCCGCTTTCGGGACCGGCAGAACCGTTTCGGCCATGTTCTTTTTCTTCTTTTTTTTCCTTTCTCTTTTTTTCTCTTTTTTTTTTCTCTTTTTTCACTCCTCCCCTGCCTCGGCAGAATGCAACCACCGGCGCGCAGAGTGGAACCCTATAGTCTGAGGCTTGCGTGGCGGTATCGCGACTTTTTCTATTTCAGAGGAAGCGGGGTCCGAAAGGCAGTGGTGATGTTTAAACGGGCGAGAGTGGTGGTTTTGTTCTCTAGCATACGCGCTGCCCGTCTTTGAGCATGTACGCCGTCGTAGTGGGAAAAAAAGGGTTTTGACAATATTGTGCCAAAGCGGCAGAGATTTTGCCCTGTTTTATCCTCCTGTTTTGGTTCCTGGTCTTATCGCGATAAGGCGCACAACCCCGCGATGATGAAATCTGGACTCATTGTGTGCTTCTGTTGCGTGACGGCGGGCCGCGGAAAAACAAGCTTTCTCGAACAAAGAGGTCCGTCTGCTTCAAGCGATTCTTACTGGTGCCATGGCCAGCGATTTGCAGCAAAAGACGGCAAGCGCCACAAGACGCCACAGCAGCACCGCTCGGTCAGCGCGTAGTAGTATTTGTCATTAGCAACTCGGCATATAAGCATCTACTACTTGCTGTTAGTGCCGACGTAGGTCATGGTCGGGAAGGGGCAGGCGACTGCCGTAGCTACGGAGCTAATTCAGCGCCTAACTCCGGCAGGCTCGGGCGGCCAGCTTTTTTTTGGCGCCGGCATTCTGGAGCTCCGTGCTTATTTTATGCAAGATGCAATGTCGCGTTGTGTAGCATTCGAGTGTACAGCCTTGGCGGGTCCTTTATTCTTGATTATCCTCTTTTTTCATTCGCCCTTTTCGCCCCCTATTTCCTGTTTAGCACCCACGCCACCCAAGCTCGGCCCCGAAGCTGCCGCCATTAGCAGACAAAGTTTCATAGGGCGAGCGCCAGCTAATCAATAAACTAAAAAGGCCCGCCGCGCTTTTTTGCACCTCGGCTTGACAGGAACAAGAATGCCACGCTGACCAATCGGCGCTTGAGCCTCGTGCGTTCTTACCGCAGGGAAATAAACAGCAAAAAACAGCACAGCCCTCCGGGGTTTAACATCAGTCCGTCCACCGCCCGAGATTCGAGTGTTTTCCGCGACCGCGTCTCCGGACGGCCGTGTTCCCCCCCAAGCTCTGCCTTGTTCGCGTCGTGCTCTATTTTCTATTTGTTTGGAAGGACGAGCAAAAGTTTGGGACAGTTTTTTTCTAGATTCTTTTTTCTGATTTTGGGGCCTTGTTTTTATAGTTTATTTATTACAATTTTCTTATTCATTCTTTCGGGGCTGTCCTTTCTCTTGGGTTGGATGACCATTTTATCGGAACAAAGATTGAACTCTTTTGCAGGACCGCTGTAGACCTCCTTGTCGCTCTTTGAACAGCTCTTTGAGCCTGGTCTCGCTCCTCTCGATTTCTCGCCTCTCCGTCGGCTTCTCTCCTGCTCTCGATTCTCTCTACGCCTCTCCGCCTTCTCTTCTGCTCTGGATTCTCTCTACGCCTCTTCTCTACTGCTCTCGGCAAGGCGATGCGACGGCGGTCGTTCAGCCAATGGCCTGGTTGAAACCACCGCTCCTGTTGGGCGCATAATTCTTCTCTCGTCATCTCATCATATTTACTCGCCTCCTCGTCTTTTCGAGTCCTCCGCCGCCTCTCCTTTCCGGCATGGCTCCCCGGCGCTCCCACAAAAAGTCTCGAGCCGGCTGTCGCCGGTGCAAAGCGCGCAAGATCAAGGTGGGTGGCCTGTTTTTCTCTTCTTCCGACTGCTGCTCTCCCAAAGTATCCCCCCTAACGTGCTCCAGTGCGACGAAGCTCGACCATGCTGCTACAACTGCACCAAACACGGCGTGCCCTGCGACTTTGAGTTCCCCGAGGTCGTCTGCACGACGGCGCCGGCCGCGTCGGCTTCTTCGACCTACTCTTTGGCCGGCGGCTCTGTCGGCCCCGACTCGCCGGCCACGCCTATTGTGCCCGGCACGCCCGCCATGGCTGCAGCCGGGCTGGCGGCGTCCATCCCGCGCATGTCGACCGTCACCCTGATGCCGGCGCTGTCCTCGGCGACGCCGGCCGGGCCTGGCGGCGGCGGCAGCAGCGCCACCGCTCGCCTGCTGGAGCTCCGGCTGCTGCACTATTACACGACGGAAACCTCGGCCACGATTTCTTGCTCCGATCCGGCGGCGCACAGTGTATGGCGTGACAACGTGCCGCGCCTCGCCTTTGGTGCCTCTGCCTCGGCGGCAGCGGCCTCGGACGCGGCCGTGGCGGGTTCCGGCAGCTCTGGCGCCGGGCCTGGCTCCCCCCATCTGGTGGACGCCATCCTGGCTGTAGCCGCGCTGCACCTGCGCAGCCAGTTCCCGCAGGACCGCGAGCTGATCCGCGCGTCGCACGCCTACATGGCCTCGTCGCTCAGCGAGTACAACCGGGTGCTTCAGCGGGGCATCACGCCGGACAATGCAGAGGCGCTGTTTATCAACTCGACGCTGATTGCCTTCCAGTCGACGGCGGTGCGCACCTTTACCAAGGACGAGGGCCCAGGCAGCCTGGGGGCCAGCGAGGGAGAAGGGGCGGCCGCAGCGGCTTCGCTGTCAACGGGGCCCGGCGGCGGGGCAAGAGCCGGCCGAAGCAAAGGCGGGCGGAGATCAGCCTCTGGCGGGCCCGGGCCCGGGTCGATTGCGGGCAGTGCGGGCACGGGCGGCCGCGACGGGGGGTACAGCCTGCCCATGTCGTGGTTCCATTCGTGCCAGGGCGTCAAGACGATTACGGCGGCGTCGTGGCCGTGGCTGCGGCGCAGCGAGACTGTGCTGCACATTGTCAATGCGCAGCCGGCGCTGTACCTGGACATTGCGTCGGCGCGGGACGGGTTTTTTGGGCACTTGCTAGAGGGTCTCGAGGATGAGCTGGCCATGCTGTCAATGGGGGGTGGCGGTGCCGGGGGGGGCGCAGGAGGCGGAGGCGGCGGCGGAGCAGGTCCGGGCGGCAGCGAGGCGGTCGGGGAGGGCAGCGGCCTCTCGCTGGGCAGCATGCTGGACGCCCATGCCAACGACTCGATGCTGTTGAACAGCAGCAGCAACAACCCGCTGTTGTCGCTGGCGCCGCTGCCGCCGCCGTCAGCGACGGACGCGATCCACGAGAGCTTCTACTCGGACCGGGCGTACCGAGCGGCAGACGAGGCGTCGCGCACGCGGCACGCGTACCAGCACGCGGTGGCGATGCTAAACTGGGCGCACAGCAGCCCGCACAATGGCGCGTGCCTGAGTTTCCCGGCGACGGTATCTCGGCGTTTTGTCGAGCTGCTGGGCCACCGCGAGCCACGCGCGCTGGTGATTTTGGCCTGCTTCTTTGCCATGCTGCGACGCATGGACTGGGTCTGGTGGCTGCACGGCATGGCGCGACGCGAGGTCATGGGCGTGGTCTCGCTCTTCAACTCGGACGCCATCCCGGTCGAGGTCGAACGTCGCTGGTGGCCGCACATGCAGTGGGCCGTACGGGTGGTGTTGTTCCAGCACTCGCACCCGCATCACGACGACAGCTCGTCGTCCGACTATGTGCCGCCCGAGATCTGGGGCCGGTCCTGGCTGGACTCGGAGTCGTCGGCCGCCGTCGCCGCACAAGCTGCGGCACAAGCCAACGCTTCGCTTTACGGCGCGCCGCCCCCGTCGCAGCGTTCGGGCAGCAGCGCCGGCAACACTTTTGTCAACCACATTGACATGATTTCAGGGACCATGAATAGCGGCGGGCCGTCGTTTGAGTACAGCTACCAGGCGACGGTGTAAGGGGAAAAAGGGACGGCAGAAGGACACTATAGAGCGGCATGGCCGGGGACGCCCTGGTCTACAAAGGACCTATGGGGTGAATGGTTGGGAGTGATCTTTCAATCTTGTTTTTGTCGGTCAGGGAGGCTTTATCGGTGTAAATAAAATACCCTTGTGATTTTATGTATGAATAGTACGGAAGACGGACGTTTTAATCTTATGTGAAGAAGGTATAAACAGATGGGAGACAGACTTTTTCTCTTATTTTCATAAACAGGTGGTTCGACGAGCCGTACCAAAACAAACCCAATGCCAAAGCGCCATGCAGGGAACACAAAAGACAGCAAGACAGCGCAAAACAGACGAGAGCGGCCTCAGCGCTTCTTCTTGGGCTCAGCCTCGTCCTCGACGGCGTCGCCGCGCTGGCGCTTGAGGCCCTTCATCTTGCGAGTCTGGAGCTGGCCGAGGTCCTGGACGCCGACGTGGATGCGGCCAATCTTGTCGCCGAGGCCGTCCGTTTCAATGTTCTTCTTTGTGCGCGCCTCGGTGGTCTTGGCGCGGCGCATGGCCTCCTTGAGCTGATCGCTAGTGGGTTCGCGGAAGCGGCCGAGACGCAGGTCCAGCCGCGGGCCAATCTCCTCGAGCTCGATGCGCGGCAGACGCTGGCCGCTGCGTTTGGTGCAAATGGCATAGACGCGCAGGTGAAGCAGAGGCGCCTCTGGGCTGCCGGGTTCTGGGCCAGCCGCCGGCTCGGCGGCCGTGCAGACGACCATGTGCGAGAGACCCTCGACGTCAATCTTGTCGGAGGAGCTGTCGCCGCGAAAAAAGTCGGTCAGCAGGCTCTTGGCCAGCGCGTACTTGTGGCCGGCCTCGGTCGTGGGCGCGGCCACGTCGCCACCCTCGCCGCCCTCGTAAAAGGGGGCGCCGGCAAAGAGGAGCATTGGGCGAGCGCCGACGGGAAACGAGCGCGATTTGCTCTTGGTAGATTGGGCGGCCTCAGCGTCGGCCTCGCTGCTCGTCGACACGTCTCCGCGCCCGACGCGGCGGTACGTCTGCTCGTCCACGTACATTTCGAGCATGTCGTAGATGGCGTGGTCAAACGTCCGGCAGAGCGTCAGGCAGTGGCGGCGCTTTTTGCTGCTGCTGCCGAGCAGCAGCAGACTCGCATCGTTTTTGCGCGAGAAAAACTCGAGACTGCTCGCGTCCTCAAACGGGTGCACGGCGTTTTTCTTGGTAAACTTTTTCGCCAGCGGCACGCGCATGGCGTGCAGGTCGACGAGGCAGTCCTGCACAATCTGCGAGGCCGACGTGCCGCGCAGAAAGAGACACGTCTTGGCGTTCTCCTCGGCCTTGGGCGCCCGTTTTTCGAGCGCACGCTTCGAGCGGGCGTTGCGGGGGGTGATTTGGCGGAGCATGGTGGTGCAGAAAATGGGTAGATGAAAAGATGGTAGGGAAGAAAGGACAAAAAAAAGTTGGCGATAATTTTCAATTTTTCGTTATCTTATCGTATCTTATCGCTTATCCTATCTACATCTGATGACTAATTGTCCTACTTTATCTTATCGCGAATGTGACTAAGCCTGTGCGCTATCTCCACTTATCGTGTCTGTGTAATGACTATCGCCATGCTGACTAATCACTATTGACATCGCCATCCAGCATCGTCTCGAGCAAGAACAAACAGTATAATGCATCGGAGAAATGGATCGGGCCGGCACCGGCGCCCGACGTCGCAGCGGAGGCAGCTCGCGGCCACGGCGCAGGAGACGCTACAGGTACTGCCGGGGCTGCTGCGGGAGCGGCCAGAGTTGCAGGCCGACAGGTCGATGGTGTATGACTCTCGTGAGCTTCGACAGCTGGACCAGGGTCAGTGTCCGGAGCTGCCCCAGGCGGTGGTGACGGTGGTGAACGCAGACACGCTGGATGTGGCCGTTGGACTGTCGTTGCTGCCGTCGCCGGTGTCCTCCTCCTCCACCCTGTCGTCCTCCTCCTCCTCCCCCCCCGCCGTCCTCAACTTCGCCTCCGACACCTCCCCCGGCGGCGGCTGGCTGCGCGGTGCCCTCGCCCAAGAAGAGGCCCTCTGCTATCGTTCCTCGCTGGCCCTCAGCCTGCACCGCTCGCACTACCCGCTGGCACCGACGGCGGCCGTCTTCTCGCCAGACGTGCTGGTCCTCCGCTCGTCCTTGCACGAGGGACACCGGCTGCTTCCCGGCCCGGCTTCCGCGCTGCCCCGAATCAGCGTGCTGACCGTTGCGGCGCTGCGCCAGCCGGTCCTCGCGCACCGACTCGGCGACGGCGCCGCCTGCTTTGCCGACGCCGGCGCGCGCGACCGCACCAAAGAAAAGATGCGTCTGGCGCTTCGCATGGCGGCCGTCAACGGACGACGCTCGCTGGTGCTGGGCGCGCTGGGCTGCGGCGTGTTTGGAAATCCGCCGGCCGACGTGGCCGCGTGCTGGCGCGAGGTGCTGCAGGAGCCCGAGTTTGGCGGCGGTTGGTGGCGCCAAGTGTGTTTTGCCGTGCTCGACCGACGGCACGAGGGCAACTACAACGTCTTTTACGAGGCGTTGGATGGAATGAGAGTGTGAGGAACGTGAAATTGTCCTTATGATTGGCTTACACTGTCTGTATCGTGTCCTTTTTGTCTGGTTGAATCACGGTTTCAATACTGTCTGTTTAAATTTCAATATTGTCTGTTTGTTCTTTTATTCATATTACTAGCTTACGCCGGCACTTTGATGGCCCCTTCCGGGTGCTCCGGCTCCGGCTCAAACTGCCGTGGAATCAGGCCCTCGGCCATGCGGATGGCACCCTCCATGTCGTTCTTGTTAAAGAGAAAGAGGCCCTGGATGGCGGCCATGCTGGTGTGGCGCCGGGGGACGCCGTCCTGGCGAGCACGGCCGGCAGACTCTGTCTCATCCTCGCCGACCAGGCCCAGCTCGCGCAGCCGCTGTAGAAAGCGACGACGTCCAGCGTGGTCCGGGTCCATGTCGCCGTAGAAACGGTCCCACATCTGAGCGGCCTGAAACGCCGATGCCTCGCCGATGCGCACCATCATGTCGACGCGGCCAGGCCGGATCAGCGCCGGGTCGAGACGGTCGATATGGTTCGTGGTAAGAAAAGCGATGCGCTCTTCGCCAGCGGCCACGCCGTCCAGCGCGTTGAGCAGACCCGAAAAGGTCACGGTAGGCCCGCTGTAGCCGTCGGCATCGCGGCCGCGGCGCTGCACAAACGCGGCGTCGGCGTCCTCGAGCAGCAGTAGCGTGCGCCGTGGCAGCCGCATCAACAGCATGGCCAGCTTATCGTCGGTCATGCCGCGCTCCGACAGGTTGACAACGGCCAGCCCATAGTCGAGCTCGCCGGCCAGCGCCTGGATCAGCGACGTCTTGCCGCTGCCGGGCGGTCCATACAGCAGGTAGCCGCGCCGGTAGGGGATGCCGCGGTCGACGTACCAGGTCTGGCGCTGTAAAAAGTCGCGCACGTCGTCGGCCAGTCGCTCTCGCACGCCCCGGTCCAGCACCACCGACGCCAGCGGCCGCTTGGTGCGCGGCTCGCCCAGCGGCGCCCATCCCATGCCCTGCACGCTGTAGACCGGCGTGCGGCCCTCGGCTGCCTGAGCGGCCAGCGCGTGGGCCTGTGCAAACACCTCTTCAAACACGTGCCGCTGTGTCCAGAGCGCCGTCAGCGTCAGCGTCTCGTGCGGCTCCCCCGTCGCCAGGCTGGCCGTGCTCTGCTTCTCACGCCGCACCGCAATGTACACCCCTGGCCGGTGCTGGATAATGTGTCGTCCGTAGCCTGGCTGCAGCAGGAAACTGGCTTGCACCGGGCCGCTGCTCCCGGCCGTCGCCGAACCTCCGCCGTGGTCTCCTCCGATGCCAAACTCCCCCCCTCCGCCCCCTCCGCCCGCTCCCACGCTCTTTGTCGCCGTCGAGACCGACAAGTCGTGGATCCGAGTCAGCCGCGACGCAATAAACCCGCTCGCCGCCCGCGGCTCGGCCAGCCAGGCCAGCACCCACGGATACGACGGATCGCGTCGGCTGATTTCCACATTCACCAGCATCCGCCGCCGCAGCAGCTCCGCGCCCGACAGCAGCCCTCGCCGCGCAAAAGCCGCCGCCGCACCCAGCCCGGCCAGGCCGATGCCCCCGGCAAACACGGGATTGTCAAACAGCGTGTCCAGCGAGATGGTGGTTGTCATCGTTGCGCCGTCCCTTGTCTCGTCAAATTTTCTTCCGCCCAGGCTATATTTGTTTGGCACTGTGCTTACACTGTATATAGTAACCATTCTCTCCATCAACTCGCCCAGGCTGTTGTATTTTGCACTGTGTTTACACTTAGTATACTACCATTCTCAAGGCTATGTTGTATTTTGGCACTGTGTTTATACTGTATACAATTCTCTTCTTCGCCTCTCTTCCACCTCTTCCACCTCGCCCGACCACCACCTAACCCAGCCGCCGGGGATTCGGCGAGCGCGTGCCGCCAAACTTGAGCCGCGTCCCGTCGGCCACGCGCGTAATCTTGCTGCGCAAAAGCCGGCCCTCTGTGCCCAGCAGCACCTTGGTCACGGCCTCGCGGCCAACGCCAAAGCCGCGCAGAGTGACCTCCATGCGCTGAATCGACTTGTGCCAGCCGCGCTGGTACAGCCGGTCCAGCACATAGGCTCCCAGCTGATAGGCCGCGTCGTAGCTGCGCCGCTGTGCTTTTTTGAAGCCCAGGTTGCCGCACGACAAGCTGACAATCACGTCGCGGTTCGGCTTCGACACGGTAATGTGCGTATTGTGCTTGTGGCTGTAGACGTTGAAGTGATACTCCTCCATAGAATGGTCGGCATCGCGCCGCATCCGGTCAAAATCCTCGAGCCCGGTGCCTGTGCCGGAGCCGGAGCCGAGACTCCCGAGCACTGCCCCGACGCTGCCCGACGCCGCCATGCCCGTGCTGCTTCCGCTCAGCGGCGTCGCTGCCTGGAACGCCGCCGCCAGGTGGCTGTCCCGCGATGACGGCAGCAGGTCCGCCAGGTTTTCCATCAGGTTTTTCGAGGGGGCCGAGGGGGTCGAGGGGGTCGATGCTGTCGCCGCCGGAGCCGTCACACCTGTGCCTGCTCCCGCACCGCTCCCCTCTGGCTGTTCGTTTCTGTGCGTGCGCGTGCTCGTAAAGGGCCTTGTCTGCCATCTGGCCGCCACGGCCGTCGTCGTCGTCGTCGTCGTCGTTCCCACGCGGTGGCTCAGTCGGCCCAATGGCGGCGCCGCAAACGACTGCAACAGCCGCTTGCCCAGCAGTCGCGCGCCCATGGCCGTCTCCATTATATCTTTTTCGCAATCGTGCCTCGGGGGTACAAGTGGTCGTCGTCTTTCGTTTTCCGCCTTTCTTTCTCGTCTTTTTCGCCGGGTTTTTGGCTGCAGTGAACAAAAAGCTTGCCCCGGCGCTAGCGCCGTCCTTTTTCCCCCACCGGCCACCGCTCGCACGGTGCCGTCCAGCCAATCAAATCCTCTCCCCTCTCTCGCCCTCTAGCAAAAAAATCGTCATGGCTTGCTACCGTCTTCTCTCCACATCCGGGGCCCAAAAAATTCAGACAATTCAGGCGTTCCCTTTAACCGCTCCTCGCTACGCAGCTTTTCTTGTTCACTGCCGCCTCCTCCGGAAGGCGCTTCCTGTGTTATTTCTTTCCATTTTAAATTCCTTCTTGTGTGCTATTTCTTTCTGTTTTTTATACATTTCTTCACTCCCTCTTCTCCCTCTTCTCCCTCTTCCTCTCCGTTCTCCCCGATATGGCCCTCCGAACACAGCCCGATGCCGTGCGCCGGTCTTCCTCTGCTCTTCTCGCTGCCGCCCATGGCCGCTCTCCGGCCTACCGCCGGTTAATGGCCGCGTCGAGCAGCCGCGCGCTCTCCTCGACAACCTCGTCTTCTTCCTCGCGGATACCTCTCTTTACCGCCTACGCACGCTCCGCCCCCGCTTCTCCCTCTCTCTTCTCGGCCTCGATAATAGCTCCCGCAAGATCGGGTCATCGCGGCTTCCACTCCACCCTGCTGCGTCTACAACAGCAGCCAACACCATCCAAGACCCAAGCCGAGGAGGCGGAAGCGGACAAGGATGCCAGGAAAGCCGCCGGCGAGGCTGGCGAGGCTGGCGAGGCCGACAAAAACGAGAAGGCCAAGGACGAGGAGAACACGGACAAGACCGGCAAAGACAACGCCCAGGACGAGGGGAAGACGAAAAAGACCGGCAAAGGCAAGGATATGCCGCCGCTGCCGCCGCACGGCGACAAGACACCCTGGCAAGTCTTTATGGACACCATGCAGACCGAGTTCAAGCAGTCCAAGGAGTGGAACGAGTCCACAAAAGCCCTGTCCGATGGCGCGCACCAGTTCACCGAGAGCGAGTCCGTGCAGCGTGCCCGCAAAGCCTACGAGGCCACCTCGGGCGCCGTCTCCTCCACCGCTGCCAACGTGCTCAAGACCACTGCCTCTGCCGTCGGCAAGGGCGCCGTCTGGACCTGGGAGACCCCCGTCATAAAGGGCGTGCGCAAGGGCGCCAACGCCACCGGCCAGGTCCTGGACAAGGCCACCAAACCCATCCGCGAGACCGAGGCCTTTCAAAACGTCAAGGAGGTCATTGACGACGGCAGCAGCTCCCGCTACGGCGGCTGGGTCGAGAAGGAGGAGCGTCGTCGCCGCCGGGCAAAGTGGCGCAAGGCAGAGGGCGAGACGCCTCAAGTCATGGTTGAGAATCCAGAGTATGACTTCCTTATCTCCCCTTCTTTCTTCTCGCCCTCTTCTCTCATGTCTCCCCTTGTTTCTTTATC
The DNA here is from genome assembly GCA_019925625.1 of Graphilbum ipis-grandicollis. Taxonomy (NCBI): domain Eukaryota; kingdom Fungi; phylum Ascomycota; class Sordariomycetes; order Ophiostomatales; family Ophiostomataceae; genus Graphilbum; species Graphilbum ipis-grandicollis. Next base: position 350,979 of record JADHKH010000012.1, on the reverse strand, counting down.
TTCTCCCCGCTAACCCCCAGCGCTGGCACCAATGTCACTCTCCACAAGGACGCCGCCTGGAAAGAGGCCTGGCGCGACTTCAAGGACTCCAGCAAGGTCATGCAGGGCTTCTTTAGCATGAAAAACGTTTACAACGAGTCCGAGAACCCGCTCATCTCCACCGCCCGCAGCATCACCGACCGCGTCGCCGGCTTCTTTGCCGAAAACGAGACCGCCATGGTCATCAAGAAGCTGCGCCAAATGGACCCGACCTTTCAGATTGAGCCCTTTTTGCGCGAGCTGCGCGAGTACATTTTGCCCGAGGTCCTCGACGCCTACGTCAAGGGCGACGTCGAGACCCTGCGTCTGTGGCTCAGCGAGGCCCAGTACAGCGTCTACGAGGCCCTGACCAAGCAGTACCTGCAGGTCGGCCTCCACTCCCACGGCCGTATCCTCGACATCCGCCACGTCGACATTCTCAAGGCCCGCATGCTCGAGCCGGGCGACATCCCCGTCTTTGTCATTACCTGCCGCACCCAGGAGGTCCACGTCTACCGCCAGGTCAAGTCGGGCGAGCTGGCCGCCGGCATGGAGGACAAGGTCCAGCTCGTCACCTACGCCATTGGCATCACGCGCCTGCCCGACGACGTGAACAACCCAGAGACCCGGGGCTGGCGCCTCATTGAGATGCAAAAGAGCGGCCGTGACTACATTTAGGAGATGTCGAGAGGCGAGCCGCCGAGAGGCGAGCCGCCGAGAGGCTTGGAGGGGCCTTGAAAGCCTCAGACTTGCGAGACTTTTCCTGTTAATGTCTGTACAAAAAAAGAGGAGAATCTCGAAAAGACTACTTGTACAAAGAAAAAGGAGAATCTTGAAAAGACACAAAAACGAAAAGCACGGACAACAAAAAGAATCCCTCAGAGGACTGTACCATGGGTTTGCCACATAAAAAAAGTTACCGGAGGGCAATCGGATTTGCCAGGCGGCGTTGGTTCACGTTTTCTCACGTATTGTTTTCTTCTCTTTTATTATCATGCTCCCCTCTACCTTTTTTTCGTGCTGCTTGGTCCGGTGTAATGATATTATGGTCTGTCTATAGAAATAGGACCATTATGCTCAGCTGTGATACGCATGTAAACAAGAATAAGACTTCAGTAAAAAAGCGCAATAAAAAGGAAGGAAAAGAAGAGAAAAACGGCAGTGACTAAGCAAAAAATTATCGCCATTGGCTGTGCTTGTTGGAGCAGTAGGGGATCGAACCCTAGGCTTCTCGCATGCAAAGCGAGCACTCTACCACTGAGTTACAGCCCCTCTAAGATTGTTTTGATGGCGCGAAAATAGTAGTGTTAACGTGTAGTGTCGGTCCCCAAACTACACATCACCGTCTCACTCTTGTTGCATCTCTGAGAATGCCAAATGCTATTCAACTTTGTTTCTTGTCAGACGCATTGTAATTTTAATGTGATTTTGTCAATTTTCGACCATGACTATGTTAAAAAGCCCAATTGTTCTGCATGGTCGTATCGCAATTCCATCCCCTCTTTCTTATTGGCCACGCTTTTTCCAATAGACTGTCTCTTCCCTTCTCTATCCTCGTCTTTGCTCTCCTGTACTTGTGCCCAACCCAAAGACTGTGACAAAAAAGGAATGCGTGCCACGCCAACAAAAACAACAATGAATTGCTACATCAAGCGAATAGCAGGCGTTGTCGTAAAGGATCATAGGCGCAGTCTCTGCCTTTTAGAGGGGAGACGGTGGAGCTGTCCCCATGAGGCAGCAATGGCACTTTTTTGCTGGACGACTCTGTATTTCAGCCCGAAGAGAATAATATCCAGATTTGGGGATCCGTGGTCAGTGCACTAAAAAGACAGTGCCGATCTCCGCATCTTTTCTTTGCCTTTTTTTCTTTTCTATTTACGATTTGTCGTTTTTCGCGTATCCAAACCACACAAACAGGGATCAAGGAACGCCATCCCGTATGCGAAGGAGCTTGTTTGACAAGGAACGGAAGAAAAGTGAGTTGTGACACAGCCAGAGTGCTTTTCATCATTCTAGAAGAAGAGCGTTGCACACCCGTGTCTTGCCAGGCACCGGTTCTGACACCCCTTTGTCGTCCTTTGCGTTGGCATTGGGGGCGACAACACACCAATCCACCTCGTCCTCTGCTTTTCTGCCACGGCCCAGCCCCTCCGTTTTCTCGGCTCCAGTTGTTGTCTTTGTTGTTACCTTTGCGGCCCGCAGAATGTGCCAGCGGGAAGAGAAGTGGCTGCCATGTTGGCCGGAAGCAAGCGCAGAACCAAGAAAACACTTGCATGGTACTGATGCCCAATCAACAAAAAACAAAAAGAAAAGAATAGAAAAACACCCCAACTGGATCCTTCCCCGTACGCACACAGTAGTCTGGCGGTTCGGCCCATTCCCGTTGCAAGTTGATAATGTGCAGTGTAGCGCGGGCTAACCGGGATGGGACTTTACAGGAAAAGTTTGCCCAACGTGATGGAGACATGGGAAGATGAAGGGGAAAAAGAAAAGGCTTTTATGCATCTTCAAACACTAACCAGTGTGGGTAGCGTCTGCAACAACAAACAGGGATTCGTGCATTATCATGGTAGCCGCCCAACCATGCATGGCTTTCAATGCTTTATTATCGATCCATGTCGAGAGAGACGGCAGTGTGGCATCCGGGCATTGACCAAACGCACTGGACCTCTCTTCGGTTGACCTGTTCATAACAGACAAGACAATCCCCAGAATTGTTGTTATTTCCTCGTCTCAACCCAGGCCAAGCAGAGAATTGTGCCGGTTTAGACAATACAAACCATTATATTTCAGATTGAAATCGAGATTGAAATTCGGTGTATGTTGTCTGTATCCCTTCTCCCAGCAAGATTGCTGCTTGGACCATTCGCTTGGATTGGATAGTCTCATACAGCCTTGAGCTAGCTCTTTAAGAGAAGATTGCCGCCAACACTCAGCCTTTCACTGTCAGCAATATCAAGCTGTAATATAGTATCCCCATGTCTTGGCGACTTGCAAGGCCAGACTAAAAGCTGGCTATTTTACGGCTAGCCCGCATCCCTCAAAGTTCCGAGTCCGAAGAGGCCCACACAAGATTTGTTTCTTACTCTTCTTACTCAACTATCGGCAGCGCGAGGCGGAATATTGTGTCTTTGAACTCCTTTTCTCTCCCAGTCGTCTTCACGTACGCCCTAGGAAAGACGAGGTAGAATCAATATGGAAATTGTCTGTTGATGTAAAGGTAGTGTAGTACTCCGTAGTGTCCACAGTTGTATGCTGTATTAAGGCTGCGGCCAAAGCTCCCATAATTGAAGAGGCCGTGATCAAACAATACTACGCTGCTAGCGGGCTATTGACCGGGGCGAAATAATGAAAGGAGCAATCAGTTCGCTTGCCACTGGAGAAGGCCTAGCAAGTTCAGCTGTCCATCGGGGGCTGTGTTGATTGCCACACAACTCGTAATTTTCAAACAATTTCTCTTTATTGACCTGAGACACCGGCAAAGGAGCAGGAGAACGTCGTAATCTGTCAGGGTACTGACCATGGCGCCGGTAATTTCGATATCAAATTTCTCGACCATTTCTGTACTCTTTTTTTGCCCGGACAGCTGTCTCCTGCAGGGTTAGAATGTAAATACCCAGCTCCGGCCATGCATGATGAAGCGGCAATCGAGTAGCAGTAGGACATGGCACGCCAAGGACACCCAGTCCGCCCGTACTGACAGCCATGGGATTAGCGTCCCTAGCCAATGCAACGCTGCCATGGACCAACTGTTTCATCAGACTATTGACAGTCGACACCGTGAATGTGGGGATGGGGCGAAGGCGACGGTATTTCGAATGGTGTCAAGGACGGCGTAGTCGTGACAGAATGCAGGCGTCATGGGATGGAACTGAGCCAAAGCAGCTGCACGCTGCAGGCTCAAATCCTCCGGCCAGTTCTATGCCGAATCGGGGTCGTCCTGCGCGTCCCAGTCAAAGACCTTTCTTCCTACTTTCTTTTCGACTTCTTCGTTTCTTTTTCTCCCATCCTTTGCTTCTTCTCTCCCATTCATTTCTGTACACCAGTCTTCTTCGTATCAGAACCAAAACTGCTCGAGAAAGATTCCCCTGGAATATGGAAGCCGCCGTGGATGGTAGTGTAGTCTGAATATGCAGCCCAGACTAGGGTGCATTTTGCGTTGTGCATCTCCGCCTCGCATCATATTTGCGTCACCTCCTTTCTCCGGGTCGGGATCGAAGCCTGAATCGTACATACTCCCACCTCATAGTTGAGCCTCGGTTTTCGACTGCCATATGCCGCCTGCTGCAATGTTCGCCCCGAACGTTTGTCGTTCTTGGCACTATTCGCTGTGCAACCGGGTCGAGAACAGGCCAGTCTCCATTTGTCTGCTGTACCGGTAAAGGTCGATGCCCGTTCTCCTGCTGCATTCCGCCTTCCGCCTCCACCGGCACCAAGAGCACGGGCACAGCGGACAGAAACGCCCCAAAGGCTAAGCGAGTCCACTTTTCTCCGGTGAAAACGTGTAACGTATCGCTTTATCTAGCCAGGAATAGCTGTCTGTGCCTTCACTTATGTAGGGGCAAATAGTCAGCTTTTCCGACAAGGTAACCAAACCCCCTGAGCCGTTACCTACACGGTTTGTAGCTCGCTTCATCACGGGCTTTTGGTGCTTCAATAACATACCGCTCTTTCATCCTTCTGGTTTCGTGGCCATTTTGCTGCCTTTTCGCCCTTTGGACGTCGATCCTTTCGTCCATTCTTGTCCGCCCCCGGCTGTAGCCGTCGCTTGTGCTCATCATGTCTGCTTATACTTTCCCGATATTCGGTTGTTCCGGCTGACAATCGTGTACAGCTGCTACCGCCACTGCCAGCTGTTCTTCAGCCCGGCATACATCGACCGTTATTGCGTCTGCCGTTGCCACTACCGCGCCTGCTGCCGTTGAGTTGTCTGTTGCCATTGGTGCCAAAGCCTTGCCACCCTCTGACTGCGCTGATTCAGTCCAGGCCAATGAACAGTTGACCGCCGTATCTCTGTGAGTCTCAGCCTGGCTATATACCTCGTGTTTGTGCTTTGCTCCCGGCCGCGTACGTGCTAGGTGATTTGCCCTCACTCATTCGCCGTCCCGTGGTGTTCCTCAACCGGAGATCCTTGTTTCTCTTTATTCGTTGCACCAGTAATAGCGAGCAGACGGATCATCGGTATAGACAGGGCAAGCATTGAAATACCTGCTTCGTCGAGCTCGGCTAGAGGCCCATATCTCAACTTAAAGGGGGGCAGCCTGCCAATGCGTTTGTCTCGACTGAATATTGCTGCAGCGGCTGTTAGCGTTGGGCCCCGACAAATATAGCAAAGTTTGTTTGTTATAAGAACGACCTGTCTCGGGCGCCAAGTTCACCACACTCGGCATATCTCAATAGTTAGCGCCTGCCTAGTGCCAAGCACCAACGCATACCGGTGTGCTCACGGCCCCGTCCTTCATAAACTGTCAAAGTACCTCGCCGTTGGTATCGTCTAGCGCGTGAGTCTAGACAAAAGTCATTCCTGGGATCTAGGATAAGACCCGGGGCAAGCAGAGCGTAATCCCGGCCTGGTGAAAGTCTAAATTGGCTTGTCGTTGTTTCGACCACCTTTAAGCTGTTACTTGGTTTCGCAACGGCTGGCTAGCAGAGGAAACGAGGCCGAGCAACAACCCCCCTCAACCTTGCCACCACTCCAGACCACCCGAGCTGTGAGCTTTCTTCTGCTAGAAATCTGTACCACGTGAGTGTCTGAGAGTCTGGCAAGGCCTTGCTTACCACCTTCTCTGCGAGGTTGTGCTTGTTAGATTGATTGTCCTGACTCGACAGAAGCTCAGACTCGCGAGGCTTTGCAAGCTGGCTCACAACATTTGCCGCCAGCCTTTTGACAGCGTGCTTCCTTGCTCTCTGTTGGCTTTGCACAGCTGAGCATCCCCGTTCTCAGACCTTGACGGCTGTCTGGTGGTGGACTGCTTGATCGAGGTGCTGTGTCTTGTCAGCTGCTTTTGTCCGTCTATTTTTTTCCGTCTTACACATGTTCCATCGTTTTGTGTCTTCTTCTTGCCCCAAATAGACGGGTAACGCGCGCTGTGTCAGCACAAGTGTCTCGTGCCTTCCTCCTCGAGCATTGAGGCATCCGCCAGTTGCTCTTTCCCGTTACACCTCCAGCTGTGCCTCAACCGTCTTGGTCCTTCCTTTCCTCCTTACGCATTGCACTAGTTGGATCGCCGCTTTCTTCCTTGTCCCGCCTTCCTTCCGCTTCGAGGTGTGGCTCTGGTTCCTGCATATTTTCTCCATATCCCATATCGGGCTTCACTTTTTTTCTTTGCTCTTTTTCGCCGTCTTCTCTTCACCCCATCTCACATTGTTTGAATTCCATCTCCACCTCAACTGCGCCCACTCTTGTCTACACCGTCCATCAGCCTCGGGAAATCTGCCCGCAGGTGGCAACACCTTTTTGGAGACATTGACGATATCCAGTCGATCCTGTCAAGTATCGACTTTTGCGCGACGAGCTGAGCCTTGACCAGAACCGCATTGTTGCCACTTGGTGTCGGCTTTGTCTTTCATCTGACACGTCGCTTTTCCGCGGCGGTGTGTGCTTCTTTTCTCCACACAAGCAAAGAGCCTTATTCCGCCTAGGGGACCTGCCAGGCCTCTACCACAGCGTTTAGACTGTTTTGCCCGTCGACGTTGCAAGCTGAAGTTTTCGGCTGAATTTCGCAAAGACGTGCGTCAGCCGAGAACAAAGACCGCGACAGCCTTCAGCACCGCGATTCGGCTTTCAACCCTTCGCACCCCGTGGACTTTGCTTCCTTCTTTTTCCAGAACCGAACTCTGGCGATCAAGGTATAACCACCAGTGATTCACAAATACTTCAGGCCGGGGACGACGATATTGCTGTCTTTCCATTTAGCGACAGCTCAGATTTCCAGTTTTTTTCACCCCAAAATCAGCCTCTTCTGGCATAGGGCCGTCAAAACAAGGAGCCACTTCCCGGAATTCATGTCGGACATGGCTGCTGGAATGGTCGTCTCTGCAGCTCAGCCGCTCCTGGGCATCCAGTCGAAGCCTCTGGAGACGGCTCTCGCAAGCCTCCATTACATCTACCCTGCCGCCGTCTTTGTGTACTTTATCAGCTCGTCTCTGGCGGCGCTGTGCACGCTATCGCCCAAAAAGGAGCACCGGCGCCGTGGGCTGATGCTTTACCTGATGCTCTACAGCGTCCTGAGCTATCTCGCCCAGATTGGAACCATTCTCGTGCCCTCGGCAATCTCCAGAACATGGCTGGGACAGCAGGATGCCATGATCAGCCTCCTGTCGTGCATCTTGGTGTTTGGCCTGCAGCTGGCCACTCTCTCCGACTCGGACAAGGTCACTTGGTATCCCTACATTGGCCCCTACCTGCTTGCCCTGGTTTTCGAGCCCGCCCTGGAAATCATCAGCCTGTATACGCGTGGGTCCGGCCATCTCACTGGTGCCGACATCGCCCAGATCTCCGTCGTTGCCTCTCGCTATCTCGCTGTGGCTCTGACGGTTGCTACGTACTTTGCGTCGCGAGATCCGCCTCAGCCAGAACATGGCGCCGATGCGGAGCACCAACCCCTGATACCAAAAACGACCAGCACCTCGGCCTCGCAGAATCCCAATGACTGTGACGATGCCGAGGCTTCTTCCGGATATGGATCAACGACGGAGGCATCCTCTGCCGACAATGCCGGTTGCAACAATGAGACGGATGCAAAGGACGCGAGCACATCTGAAGACGGCAACAATGAGTCCTCATGGGAGCGCCGTGAACGCAAAGCGCGAGAAGACATGGAAAAACGCCTGAAAGAGAATGGAAACTGGATCGATTATTCGAAAAGATTTCTGGTGAGTGCCATTTTCGTCAGACAGGCACCTTTCTTGTTTTTTGATTGTTTGACTTTGACTTTCAACCCCCCCTCTTCTAACCTCTGTACCTAGGTGTTCTTCCCCTACATTTGGCCCGTCAACAACCGCGCCCTCCAGCTGCGGGCTCTTCTTGTCGGTGTCTGTCTTCTGGCCAACAACGCCCTCAACGTTTTCATTCCGCGGCAACTGGGTATTATTATGGACAGCCTCAGCCATGCCAATGCGAAAAATCCATGGGTTCAAGTCATTATCTTTGCCTTTTTGAAATTTCTGGCCTCGGAAGCCGGCCTGTCCCTGCTTCGCCAATGGCTCTGGGTTCCTGTCGAGTTTTACTCGTTTGATGCCATGAGCACGGCAGCCTATTCACACGTGCTGAATCTGTCCTCCGACTTTCACGACTCTAAAAGCTCATCAGACATTATGATGGCCATCAGCTCCGGTCAAAGTGTTTCCAATCTGCTCGAGTCAATCTGCTTCTCCGCCATTCCCATGCTTATCGACATGTGCATTGCTTTTGCCTACTTGTCGGCTACTTTTGGTCCGTACGAAGGCTTTATTACACTGGCTACAGCCGTTATTTTTCTCTACATTGCTAGCCGCATGATTTCTGTCCTCAAGAATGCGCGCAGAAGCGAAGTCAGCGCCTGGTTCGAAGAGCATTACGTCCGCCAGGCAGGCATTCAAGGCTGGTCGACTGTAGCGTCTTTCAACCAAGTTGGCCATGAAGAGAAGCGGTATTCGACGGCCGTCAAGACGCGCGTTGCTAAATCGCAAGCAGTGTATTTTGGCTACTTGCTGGCCTACGCTTTTCAGTACCTTGTTCTGCTTGCGGGCCTCTTGGCCGGTGCATTTCTGGCCGTGTGGCAAGTGACTTCTGGACAGGCCACGCCGGGACAGTTTATAATGCTGTTGACCTACTGGACGCAGCTGGTAGCCCCCCTCACGTTTTTTGCAAGCCTCGGAAAGAACATTTCAAGGAACTTTATTCATGCCGAACAGCTCCTCGACATTATGACAACAAAGCCCACGATTGTAAACAAGGAGAATGCACCCGAGCTCATGTTTTCAGGAGGCGCCGTGGAGTTTGAGAAGGTGACGTTTTCATACAACGACAAGAAAAGCATCCTCAAAAACATTAGCTTCTACGTCGAGCCTGGTACGACCATTGCCTTTGTTGGCGCTACTGGCGCTGGCAAATCCACCATTTTAAAGCTCCTGGACCGCTTCTACGATGTCAAAGAAGGTGCTATCAAAATCGACGGCCAAGACGTTCGCGAAGTTGACATTTACAGGTATAATTTACCTTCTTCTCTCTCTATTTGTTTCGCACCGCTAATCCTATAGTTTGCGCTCTCGTATCGGCATTGTTCCTCAGTCGCCTATTCTGTTCAACGATACGGTGATGAACAATGTTCGCTACGCAAAGCTGTGTGCTTCGGACGAAGAGGTATACGAAGCCTGCCGGGCAGCCTGTATACACGACCAGATCTTGGGATTCGCCGATGGTGAGTGTTCCTTTTTAGTAATTAGACAGAAAGCAGAACTGTATTAACCGCTCATTGCAGGATACAACACAATGGTGGGCGAGCGGGGAGTCAAACTATCCGGTGGCGAACTGCAACGGGTTGCCATTGCCCGAGCCATTCTCAAGAATCCGTCCATTGTTCTGCTCGACGAGGCAACAAGCTCGGTCGATACAGAGACGGAGCAAAAGATCCAAGAGGCCTTGCACGCACTTTGCCATGGTCGCACGACATTTGTTGTTGCGTGAGTTTGCACTTTGGGAGTATTTCATCCGTTTGAGTAATAGTCTGCTAATGTACAGTCACCGCCTGTCCACCGTCATGAACGCCGATTGCATCATAGTGGTTGCTGACGGTGAAATTGTCGAGAAAGGGAGCCACGACGAATTGATTATGGCGAGTGGAAAGTATGCAGCTCTTTGGTCCAAGCAGGTGTTTTCAAAGGCAAAGGACAAAGCCAAAGAAACGACCGGGTCAGACGAGTCGGAGCTCAACGTCCACGACATCTTTAACGATATATCTCCAGAGCTGGCCAGCAGCGTGATGAAGAAGGCTCGGGCGACAGAAGCCGCCAAGTGTGCTAGCAATAGTGACGACGAGACCGTATGTGACAGCAACAACACGCCGGAAACAAAGAGCGGCTCTGGAAAGGGGGACGACAGCGAGGGAGGCAACACGCAGACAGGGACGGCAGAATGTGCGGCGGCGTCGACTCATGAGTCCAAACAAGAGGTATAACAGACGCTGTCCAAAGACTAACACTGTTGTTTTTCCTTTGGCTGTTTCTAATGGACTCTTGTCGTGACGTTGCAGGTTCCGCGGCTGAATCCCATTGCGCCAACCTTTACGCCACGAGCCTTTGGCGTCTTGAACCCAGGACCTGATGCGGGTGTGAGACAGGTCGACATGTGCTCCCAAACAAAGGCCTGCGTGTATACAGGCGGAAAGCTGTCCAACACAACAGGCCGCTCTCACATTGCGCAGCCATCTTCTTCCTGCATTTCGGATCATTCCAGGTTCGACAATGAGGTGTCTACAGATCACCAACGCAGCACTGAAGCAACAGAGCTGGACGACTCGGCCGAAGGAGCAACAGAGGACCAGGACGGTGCAGATGCAGCGCCGGAAGCAGCACAGAAAACTTGCCCTGGCAGCAAGAAACTGCAATGCAAGGCGGACAAGGTCAGATGGAGCCGGCCAAGATACTCTCGGCGTGTCCAGTCCAAGAGCGAGCCGTCATCAAGCAAGACAAACGAAGAGTAACGGGGTTGTATGGTTTTTTCGTTTTCTTGGCGGCCGTTTCTCGGGCACTTTCTTTCTTAGGGGTTATCTCGGGGCTGTTTTCTTGGGGCGGGAACAAGGGTATGGTTTATTTATGCCACAGTACATTTAGATTAGATTCTGCACAGGTGCTAGGCGTTGTTTGTTTTACCTTTAACCCGGCGCGCAGTGTGACGACTAGCACTGGCGGGGCGACATGATATCTCGAGGGTGTTATATTTGTTTTATGGCTCTGGTTTACTTGCTAGAAGTAGCTTGGCCCACATTGCCTTGCAGTGGCATATACATTTTGTTTTATCAATTTACTCGCTGTTTGGGCTGAAGACTGGAATACGGGAGCCTGAGTTGATGGAGGGAAGAAGCGGACTTTGTCGGCTGAGCTATCGAAGCTTTATGGTAGAGGATGGGTCGCGAGCTTCTTGTGTGCAGCAGCATGGAAATAACGCTGGGTAGTTGCTTGAGCACGCAAAGACACCTAGGAGACTAAACCATGTCGATGAGGAGTGGATAGCGAATAGGAGAAAAGCCGCGGCGCGGTGTCTAAATATAAGCATATAAACGGATTAACTTGCGGGAGTGCTAACTGCGGCCTTGCACAGAGTTTCGAGCGGGGGTGTGGAAGCCTGGAAAAAAACGGGGCACCATTGTAAGAAGCTGCAATTCTTTTCTGTTATTGTTGCTGGCTTCTGTGTTTATACGTTTACTCCTTTTAATTGTAAAGGCACAAGTGGTGCTGTTTTTCCATTAGAGAATTGTTCCTGGTTTTTCTATAAAATAAATTTATTTAGGGCGTGCCCCACACAGATCTTCACGTGTTTGGGGGAAAACCGCGTGAATCATCGGAGAGACACTGTCGGGGAAGTTTTTTCTTTTTTTCTTTTTCTTTTTTTCGCTTCCCAGTCGCCAATCCACCACGAGTTGAGGGGAAAAGAAATCCAGCAGAAACTCAACAGCGCATATTGCATAGCCATGGCAGGCGCACAGTACGCAATGGCACGGGCGGCCAGACTGGCGGCGGGGAGACGGCCGGCGGCGGCGATGGCGGGCCGACGGGCGTATGCGTCGAGCAGCGCGGCGGCGGCGGGCGAGGCACCACTGCGGCGCACGGCGCTATACGACCTGCACGTGGCCCGCGGCGGCAAGATGGTGCCGTTTGCGGGATTCGCCATGCCGGTGCAGTACGCCGACCTGTCGGTGGCGGCGTCGCACCACTGGACGCGGACCAAGGCCTCGCTCTTTGATGTTGGCCACATGGTGCAGCGCCAGATTGAGGGTCCCGGCGCCGTGGCCTTTTTGGAGACGCTGACGCCGTCGTCGCTGGCGGCGCTGCCGCGCCACCGCAGCACGTTGAGCGTGCTGCTCTCGGGCGAGCAGACGGGCGGCATTGTGGACGACGCCATCCTGTCGCGCCTGGGCCCCGAGCTCTTTTACGTGGTGACCAACGCCGGCTGCCGCGCCAAGGACGACGCCTACTTTGCGCACTGGCTGGCCGACGACGCCCTGCGCCACAGCCTGCCGGGCCCCGTGGCGCACCGCGAGCTGGACGGCTGGGGACTGGTGGCGCTGCAGGGCCCGCTGAGCCCCGAGATTCTGCAAGAGGTGCTGGTCGACGAGGGCGGTGCCGACCTGTCGACGCTCGTGTTTGGTGCCTCGCGCTACGGCCGCCTGCGCCTGACGGCCGGCAGCGACAGCGCCGCCGAGCTGTCGGAGCCGCTGCTCATTAGCCGCGGCGGCTACACAGGCGAAGACGGCTTCGAAATCTCCATCCCGCCGTCCGAGACCGTCGCCGTCACCGAGGCCCTGCTGGCCGCCGGCACGCCCGACCGTCTGCGTCTGGCCGGCCTGGGCGCGCGCGACAGCCTGCGTCTCGAGGCCGGCATGTGCCTGTACGGACACGACATTGACGAGACCACGACGCCGGTCGAGGCCGCGCTGGCGTGGGTGATTCCCAAGGCGCGGCGGCGCGGCGAGCAAGAGGCCGGCCGGCCCGTCTTTTTTGGCGCCGACACCATTTACGACCAGCTCACGCCCAAGGCCAAGGGCGGACAGGGCGTGACCCGGCGGCGGGTGGGCTTGATTGTGGAGGGCGCGCCGGCCCGCGAGGGCGCCGAGATTATCAGCACGGCGTCGGGCAGCGGCGTGGGCCGCGTCACGAGCGGCTGTCCGAGCCCGACGCTGGGCCAAAACATTGCCATGGGCTATGTGCGGGACGGCCTGCACAAGGTGGGCACCGAGCTGGGCGTGGTGGTGCGCGGCAAGACACGGCGCGCCGTCGTGACCAAGATGCCGTTTGTGCCGACGCACTACTGGAAGGGGAAGTGAGGAGAGACCACGTCGCCTCGTCGCGGACGCAACACTAAACGATCAATAGGAAGAGGCTCGTCTTCAACAATGCGAGGATCTTGGGCTTTGGGGGGCCGAACGCCGGCCTGGATTATGGGCTGATTTGCTTGCCAAGTAGGGCCTGAAAGCTCAACCTGTACTGGATTATCGATACATTTTAGCTTTATTTTCTATAGAATACTAAACCGGCATGATAGAGTCACCGCTTCTCTAGTCTGACCGGTCCCAAAGACGCTCTACGCTGTAATTCGGCTGGACGGTCAAGTTCCCTCAGTAACCGCTTTTCCACAAAGGTCCGCGTAAGTAGAAACAAGACAGACGAGGCTACCATAGGCAAAGGTCATCATGTACGTCGTCTGGACCGGCGGCGTCCGGCAATGGCGGCCCATTGTATACGTGAGCCACCCCCGATCATGACATTGACCCTCATAGCAGTATATTTTGTCTTTTAAAACAAAGTCTTTACAGGAGTTGCAAGCAAGAAACGGAGTCTTGCAATGTCACATTGTCACGACGAGACCTGTATCGATCAAGAACCGAAAGAAGTAAGAAGCTGTTTCTCCACTGTACTATTTTCATGCTGTTGAAGCATGCGGCAAAATCCCAGTGTGGGGACGCGTGCATATGCATACGATATTTCACTACGTAACTTGGACCCCGTTTTTGTTGCCTCAGGCACCGTTGTCTAAACACGTATCCCTAATCGCCTCTCCGTGTTCTCCCTTTTGTCAACTGTTTTACACCTTCCCAGAGAGCTTTGCCCTTGTCTATCCCAGCGACGCGCGTCTTTTACATCACCGAAAGAAGTCCTCTGTCTGTCCGTCTCTCGAGGAGCTGCGATACACGAACCCGTTTGAGTTCATCAGCCGGCCGTTGTCGTCGCCGTCTTTCCTCCCCTCCCGTCCTTGGCAGCAAAGCGATATGCGCCATCACTAAAAAGCCGGCCAACGTCACTACAGCGCTCTCGATTGCTTTATTTTCTTGTCTCGCGTCTCTTCGGATACAACTCTTCCAAAATGGAAGCCGCCAGCATGCTCCCCCAGCATGAGCCCTCATCACAACAGCAGCCACAACAGCCGCTCCCCGACGGCACCCTCCACTGGCGCCTCAGCTCCCACCCCATCACCCTCCTCACCTTTCTCTCCTTCCGCTCCGCCAGCCTCCTCGTCTACCTCTTTGGTCTCCTTTTCACCGCCAACAAGGTCCTCGTCTTCATCATCACCGTCCTCCTCCTCGCCGCCGACTTTTACTACCTCAAAAACATTGCCGGCCGCCGTCTCGTCGGCCTCCGCTGGTGGAACGAGGTCGACCTCCGCTCCCAGACGGGCGAGAGCCACTGGGTCTTTGAGAGCAGCGATCCCGCCACACGCAGCACCAACACGACTGCCTTTGCCAATGCGACCGACAGCCGCTTCTTCTGGCTCGCCCTCTACGTCCAGCCGCTGCTGTGGATCGCCCTGGCCGTGCTGGCCATCTTCCGCTTCAATATACTGTGGCTGCCGTTGCTGGGTGGGTTTTTCTCTATTTTTCGGCTCTTCTCTGTCTTGTCTTCACCCCCCTAACACTCTAGCCATCGCCCTCGCCTTGACCATTACCAACGCGCTCGCCTTCTCCCGCTGCGACAAGTTCGGCCAGGCCTCCAACATCGCCGGCTCGGCCTTCTCCTCCAGCAATCTGGCCGGCTCCCTTGCCACCGGCATGGTCGGCCGCCTCTTCCGGTGACCGGCTTAATCCCATCCCACACGTCGCGCCCTCGCATTCCGAAGGGACTTCAACACGCCGACTGAGAGTCCCCGGCGTCTTCTGTTATACTACGTTTTTCTCTTCTGCTTTTGGTATCATACGGCTGGCAGGGAGGGCTGGTTATAAGAGGTTGTCCGCAATGGTCAAAGATGATGGCCATCGTTTTGTAACAGTAGCAGCACTAGCCCAAACGGTCTTCCAGACAAGCCCTGGGGTGTTCATCTTAGTGCTATATTGGGCCGCTTCAGCGGCCGACGGATGGTAGGCATGTTAAAAGTATGCAAAACTATATTGATTCCAGCGAACATATATATATACTCTATAAATTGTGCCAGCGTCCTGCTGATAGTGTCGTTTCCAACCGTAAACTGTCATGGTAAAAGAAGCAGACCTCTGCTGCTTTTGGTAGCCAATGAGAAAAAAGCATCCTAGAAACAATACCCAACAATAATTGCAGACTCCAACTGAGCATCGTCTCGACGTTCTAGAGAGCCCGTGCACAAGTAAAAACATCAAAAATCATAATGAAATAGTGCATCATACCAGGCGTAGTCAACCACCACACAATTATAGGATCTCAGACTCCCTCCCAATGTTGAAGCCAGAGATCCCAGAATGTAGTTGTAGTATGGACGCATCTGACGCACCAGATCAAACAACATTTCGCCGTGATGAGGCAATGAGCACATAAATCAGTGGAAACCGTGATCCAAAAAAGGCCAAAAAGTAAAGCAAAATCATCAGATCGCCTCCAAAATAGCAAAAAATAACGAACCAGCAAGCGTAACAAAGGAAATAACGGAACAGGACGTGTCAAGCTCTGGTGAGCTATATTGCTTAACTCCCTTGTGCAAACGCCGCATCATGAAGTATCCAATAGCCATGATCCAATAGCCATGCCAATCCCAGTGTAGCTGCGTAACTTTGCGCCGGCCAGTACAGGCGATCCTGTGAAGTATACCCATGAAGACTCTAATAAGAACTTGGAGGAAAAGCATATGTGAAAAGCATAAACAAAAGAGAATAAGCGAGGTATAAATGTAGTGAAACGAAAAGTGCTGGGAAACGAGTGAAAAGTTTGCAGTTGCCGGTAAAGACGGGTGGTTCATCTGATGTCGAGCTGGAACGGCTTGAAGCGGCCACCGATTGTGTGGCAGCGAGGGCATTTCCTCCGAGCGCCTTGTTCACTTGTAAGAACCTCAACACATGTTTGGCAAAGACCGCAGATGCACTCGGTGCACGCGTAAGACTCTTTGAGTAGTGAGATATTGCCACAGGCGGCACAATAGATTTGGGGATTCTGTGAGGAAAAGGCGGGGGAGGAGTCGGACAAGCCGCGCGATTCCATGTTGAAGACTTCGCCGCTTTCATTGCTTTCGACGGACGGAAACGGTTCAGGCGCCTCTTGGGTGTAATTTGGCGGAGTCAACGCTTGTTGCAGTGGCGATGCTTGGTATCCCTGCTGATGCTGGTGATGCTGAAAGGTTTGGTGGGGAAAAGGTGGCAATGAGGAGCGATGGATAGATATAGGCGATTGAGGTACCTGGAGTGTCAGCGGTGCATAAACAGCAAAAACAGGAAAAGAAAAGGGGGTCAGCAAAGCCTTACCGGTGTCCGGTCATCATCGATATCTTCCGTGGCCGATGCCGCGGCATCAATGAGATCTTCCCATCGCTTGCCCACATCGGACGGTTCGGCAGACATGGCTTTAACCTGGCCACTAGCCCTCAGCCGTTCGACTGCCGACTCGTTCTGGATCTTACTGAGCCAATCGGAAGCCAAGCCTCGCGACTTCTGCTTTTTGTGGTGCGACTCGCGCGCCCGTTTAGTGATAGACTGCTTTCTCGGTCGTACAGAACCCAACGGTCGCTGTAAGGGCGGCAAAGTGGATGAGCGTCCGGGGGGCGATGTGGACAGTATCGATGGCAATAACTCTCGCGGCCGGTGGTGGTTCATGCCGGGAAAGGGCTCGCTGTTGACGTCTGGGGTCGCCATGTGTATCGGAGGCAGCTCAACCGACGACCGCTGCAAGCGAACCTTGTCGTTTTCAGATTGCCAGCTCTGCACAGGATATTAGCATCTTCACAATCAGTAATTAGGGGGGAAACAAAACTTACATCCTGAATGGGGGGGTTGGTCTCCTCCCATTCTCGCTCCAGCTTGTGGTTGTGAAGCTGCGCTAAGGCCGCAGCAGCGCTGGCCGCGGGCAGAATAGAGTTATGCCCAAATTCATCGGGCGCACGCATGCTCGGAGTGCTGGGGCCGTTGGAGCCGTTGGAGCCACCGTGGCCATTAGAACCGTTGGGACCGATAAAGCCATTAGGACCGCTCGGGCTTTCCCGGTGCATGATGCCGGTGTCGTGCAGATACGGTTTGTGCTGAAGAGTCGAGACAGGTGAGACGCCTCCGTGGGCAGGCGGCCCGTTGACATTAACACCGAGCGGGCCGGGGCCCATGGAAACGCTGCCCGACAATGGGCTGGCATTTTGCTGGCTCGGGGGGCGTTCGTTGGGCGGCGTGCTGATCATGAGCATGAAGCTGTCCTCGGTAGCGGGAAGCTTGGAAATGTAGTGCTCGGGGTGGGCACGGCGGATGTGTTCTTGCATGGAGCGATATCTCTTTTCCTGTTGGCGGGGTATGTGTTAGTCTTGGTCTTTCTGGGCACCATCTAGTGCAGAAAATAAATTGACTTACACCAATGCAGCGCTTGCGACAGCTGGAGCCATCCTGGTTGCGAAGGGGACAGACGACCTCATTGTTGGAGTCGGTGAGAGAAAAGGATGAGGTGAGAGAAGCGCGGGGTGGCATCTTGATCCCACCATGCGCCTAGGGCGGCTTGGGAGGCGGTCGCGGCCGAATGAAACGTTGACGTCTTCGTCGGGGTGGGACAGCCGATGGAGAGCGGGTGGGGATAAAAGTCGGGAGCGGGCAGCTTTGCTAGAGAAAAAGTAAAAGCCCTCAGCTCTCGCGCAGGCGATTTCTGGAGCTAGTTTGCGAGCACCAGGCACGAGCAGTTCGACAGGAGTCGGCCACGGGCGACTTTAGCTGATAAAGCTCGCAAGAGTGCTCGCGAAAGGGACGGTGGTGACAGTAGCGGCGTGGAGGCGCGAATAGCTTGAGCGAAGATGGCGATTGGCAAGAGAAAGAGAAGAGGGAGGAAACGGAAGATTTAGCAGAATGCGGCGATGATGCAGAAGCGAGGCAAGGCGACAAAACAAGCTGTAAAGGGCGGCGCGCTGTAGTCGAGATACTGTGACTGGAAGAAGAAAGCGGGAGCTGTCGCGGGCGCATTAGATGAGGGCTGTGGCCCAGGAGTAGCTGCAAAAAGGCTGCAAACAAGCTGCAGAGGCCGAGGGGGCGGAAAAAGCCGACCAGAAAAGTAGCTAATAGGCGAAAGAGGCGGTAATAAGAGCAGGAGCAGCGTGCGCAGCTGAGCGACTCAGGACGCTATACGAGCTCCGAGCTCGTGGACGAAAGGCGAGGACGACGTGTGGTTGGCCTTGCTGGGTTATGGGTTTGTAACAAGTTGTGTTTCGAAGACTGGGCGGGAAACGGATTGGCGGAGAAGGCTGACGAGGGCAGCTATGGGCAATGCAGGAGAGGTGTTTCCAAAGCTCGAATGTGAGAGAAACTGGCCGTGAAAATAGCAAGGTAAAGAGTAGAGGCTGAAAATAAAGGAAAAGAAATCCAAATCCAAAAAGGCCGGCTGAGCACGCTGGCGAGGAGGGAAAGGAAGAAAATAGCAGGGGTGTCGAGTAGGAGAGAGAGGGGAGAGAAGGGTAGAGGGAGCAGCGGAAGATGGATACAGAGAGAGAGGGGAAAGAGAAGAGGAAAAAGGTAAAGGGAAAAACAGGCGGGAAAATGGTGAGAGCACGACGGTGAGCTGGGGGGAATGGTCAGCACAGACAACAGACGGGAACAAGGAACGGGCAGGTAGGAGACGGTGAGAAAGAAAGAAGGAAAGGGCGCGTTGGGAAGGGATAAGAGGTGGGAAGGGGCGGAGAAGAAAAGAAAGATTGGCTGGAAGCAGCGATAAAGAAAAGGAAGGACTAGTAGGAGAGGAAGGAGGGGAGGGGTGGGAGCTGTGCTCTAGCCGGACTTGTAGTGGGCAGGCGCAGTCGCCGGCGCCGTCGCAGTTGCCCGTCGCAGGTTGGCCGTCGCAGTTCGCGGGCGGTTTAGGTTGCGCTTCTACAAGTCCTTTGCAACACCAGCTCGTCCTGTCGGCTGCCGACGAGGAGGAGAAAGAGGTTGTATTATTGGTGTTGGTGCTGTTAGTGGTGGCGGCGTGGGTTCGGCGGTTCGGCGGGCTAGAGGAAGCTGCGAACCAGCAGCGAACCAGCAGGAAAGGCACAAAGGGCAGCTCGGCAGCCGTTGCACGCACGAAAATAATGTGGAATTAGCACAGAAAGCACAGAAGCGAGCTGGGGCCTCAAAAGTGGGAGGAGCAGGAGGCCACAAGCCGGCAGGCGGGAAGGTGCGACTGCTGGGGACGGGCTCTGCAGGCATAGGCGCAGGTGATGGCATCTGGCTTAGCGCATGGCAGCGGAAACCAAAGAGGGGTCGGCAGAGTCGAGATCAGTGCTGCGAATAGGAGGAACACGATTGTATGCTTACTGCAACCCGGCCGTCGAGTACTCTACATCACATTAGCGGCTGTGGCACAGATGCAGAGCTGCCAGTCGAAACAAACACAAGGCAATGCGCACACTTTGGCCATAATATTGGGGAGGGGGCCGGCAAGGAGGGGCAGCAGGAAGGCACGAAGCCTGGAGCAGGGGTTTAGCACCACGCCGAGCAGGCAGGAAGCAAAAACAGCAAGAACGAGCAGGCCCAGCCAGTAGCATAACAGCAGGGGAAGCTTGGATGTCGTCAGGGCTGGCAGGGGTGTGGGTGGCTGAGTGGAGGCGGAGGAAGGAGGGGGTCGAGGACAAGATGGTGTCTGCGGAGAATGCTTAAACAAGTACGTACTTGTACTTGTAGTGCACACTAGGTCACGGCACAGCGTCCACAAATGTACACTACGAGTGCAGCTTTGCCGAACTGTAGCTATAGCAGCACCGTAGAAGGCCATTGCCTCTATTTCTCTGCGCCGGTCGCCCTGCAAAGGTCTGACTCTTCTCGCAGCCGGCCAGTTCGTCGTATCCTGCCCAAAGACCTTCCCAAGTGGGGCGCCGAAACCGACCCGACTTTGCGCAAGAAAAGGTCGCATGAGAGAGGTAGCTGCAGGCGCTGATTGGCCACAGCCAAGCTCTTCTCTAGTGCATAGTGCAGTCATAGTATTAGTGTACTGGTTACTTTAAAGCTGTGCGCACGTACACTAATTAGGCTCGCAGCCCAAGCACTTTTGCTGCCTGCAGGAAAAAATGGAAGAAAAAAGAAGAAAAAAGTAGAAGGTTTCTCCAGCCAATACTACAGCTCCGAACTGCGCGTACCTGGGTGGCAAAGACGTGGCCAAGCTCGAGCACGGCTCATTGTGGCCCCAGCCAATGAAGAGCTGCCTCGGGTTTAGCTTTGCCAAAGCACTTTGAAGCAAAGCCGCTTCCTTTTTTCTGGCAGCCACTCGACAGGTTTTTTGCTTATATACCACCGCGCCCAGTGGCGTGGTGCTTGGCGGGGCACATCTCCACCGAAGCGCCCGCGCCATAGTGTACTTGATTGTACTGCGAAGACTGAAAATATCCGGAAGAGTCACATGCACTTTTTGGCACTTGCCATGCATGCATGGCCTCTATTAGTCGCCCATCTGACTGCCCTCGGTCCTGCACTACTGGCACGCTGTCGCCGTGTCGCCGTCCAAATAAGAAAGTGGCGGTAATCACCTTTTTTGCCGTCCTGGACCGCTGCTTTGCTTTAGCAGCTCCGATTGCCGCTGCGGCACCGTGGAAGCAGAGCTTGCCGGGCTTACGTGCACTAACACCACTATGCTTAGTGGGCACAGCATGCTATTGTTAGCGCCTTGCCACTGTAAGCCAAGGCGTCTATGAATCCGTACAGCTCCATCTTATCAGGGCTAGCACACAAAGCAAAGCTCTTTGTCTCCCAGCTGCTCGGGTGTAATGCAGTGTTTTCTTTTGTTCACTTTGCACACCACAGCTGCAGGCTCGACCCGGACTTGGCCGACACTGCAGATTGTTTGGCAAGTGTCCCACCTCTGGAGAACCTAGTGAGACAGCCTATCCGAAGTTTTACAGCCTATCCAAAGTTTTGTCTTTCTTTTTTTCCTTGTTCTTTTATTCTTTATATGTTATGTTTTGTCCGTTTTGGTCGTTAGGCTGATTCTTTTTTTCTTTTTTTTGAAAGTGTCGTTTTCCCTCTTATTCATTTTGCCTTACCTTCCATTTTCAGCTCGCCTCCACTACCCTTTCTTTGCCTGCGTTATTATGCGATTTTCGCAATCTGGTCCACTACACTTCCGTATTGGGCTATTATCTTATCACACCCGCATTGACTTGCTGCATGTTAAAAGTCTGCAACTACGTAGTTCTGGTCCTACTAACTGAGTCTAGCTGGTAAGGCATTATTGGGGCAGTAATCGTTTCGTCTTTAACCATTGTACGAAACTGGACGAGTTTCTGAAAGTACAGATTTATTGCCCGTAAGAAACCAAGAAGCCGATCAAAGCAGAGCTCGTTTCAAGAGTTGCAGCTTTTCTGAAATTCTTCGCCCGAGAAAAGGCTATGCATACACAGAGGCAAGAACCATAAAAATCCCATCCCACGTCTTCGGGTTTATACCATCATCGCGCATACAAGTGTCATTCTGCAATGAGGCTCATGTAGCACGATACTTCGCCTTATTATTTTCGCATTAGCCTTGCCTTTTAGATACTTCCTTAATCCAGATTTATCCGCAGCCCTTTTTTTCAAATAAACAAACTGCCTAGGTCCTAATGAGATTCACGGGATGGTCAAGCTACGTAGTTGGTATAAGAAGAAGCGTTTTCTTCGGGAAGGGAGGAACGAAACCAACAAGGGGAATAATCCTCCCTCACGCCTATCCCATTATAGTTGGATTTTCCAAATTTTATATGTATATTTATACATATATAAAAGACAAATTATAGCTTTAATCAAAAATAGTAAGAAACTCCAACTCGCTTGAAAAATACAGTACAATGTAAACTAGAACCAAAACTGAGCAGCCCAATACATCTCAGTAGTACGAAGACTCATCGTCGATGGTTATTTTTTGCAGCTGCCGGAGGAACTCGGTCACAAAGTCCTCAAAGCTGATAGTGATAAAACCGTCCCTGTCGTCGTCGTACTTTTTGAAAATGTCCGTCATACGCTTCAGCGTAATGCAAGACTGCATGAAAATATCAAATGTAATCACGCCCTTGTGCTTTTGGTCATACACGTGGAAGATGAAATCGGCAAAGGTGTCGGACAAGCGGTACTTGAATGACACCAGAGCCGCTTTGAACTCTGCACCGGAAATCGTGCCGCTGCGGTCGGTATCGAATTTGTCAAAGATCTTACACCACTCCTCGAGGAAGCGCCACAGGCCCACAAACTCCTTGTACTCGACCTCGCCATTGTGGTTGCTATCAAACATGCGCACCATCATGTTCACGGTGACTTTGTTGAACTTTGTCTCATCCCCATTGACTAGTGCTTCCGAGAGCTCTGATGCTGTAATAAATCCACGCTCTGCAAGACAGGGAACAAAAAGGACCGCGGTCAGCTATTACATCCGAGTCTAGACTGCTTCTGCCGCCTTCAGCCAGTAACTTACTTCTCTTGTCGAGGTCGACAAAGAGTGCCATTAGCTGCGCTTCTGTGAGACTGCTGCCACTCGAAGAGAACAGAACATTAGGTGGCTTGGCTGGGGCTTGGTCGGGGAGCCGGGGCATGCCAATGCTGATTCCCGGACCTCCCGACTGCGGCATGCTCGGCCGCCCGGCGTAGGGGTTCAAGGGCGGGGATACAGAGTTCATAGGGCCAGGACCAATATTCTGATTGTAGAACTGAGGGCCGCCCTGTGGCCGTGCCGCGGCCGGATCGGAATGCCATTGTTGCTGTTGGCCCTGGGGGTAAAAGCGTGGAGCAGCTTGCTGTGGTTGTGCTTGCGGATGGTACTGTTGGTTGTTCTGATACTGTTGGTGGTTCTGGAACACGCGTTGATTCTGCTGGAAATGCTGCTGGTGCGCCGGCGGCGAATGCTGGTGAAAATGCTGCTGCTGAGGTGGTGGAGATTGGTGGAAGCACTGTTGATGGGCCTGGGGAGACTGCTTTGGGGGTGCCTTTGGAGCTGCGCCGCCTTTCTATTTGCCTGTTAGTCCATTTATCGAGTATATTTTAAGTTAAAGGAGCGAGAGCAACTTGCCGGCTCAGGCTCAGCGAATCTATAAGAGGTTAGCAAATTATCATTTCCTTGCTCAATCTTCTATCCTTGATTTCTTGCTCGCTTTCCCGTCCGGATATACGGGCACTTTATAAACAGAAAAAAGGCATACCTGGGCAGCTCATCCGGATTGTAGGGTTTGTTGTACGCCATCGTCTCGAGTGGTTGTCCGATTGTGATCGGATGCTTGATGGTCCCGGCGCCGTCCTTTCTTTCGTCCGGTCTCTGACGCGATAAGTCAATTCGAGCGGAAACCGGCCAGGGCGATCGTTGTAGGAGCTTTAAGCGAAAAGGAAAAGTGCCCGAAAGACAAAGTCAATCGTTTCAAAGTCGCGTCAAGATGCCGAGCGCGTAACGGATATTTGCGGAATATAGACAGCAAGACAGCAGCGCCAATTTGCAGTCAGAAAGATTTCCAAAACAAGGCTAAAGAACAGTTGAGAGGTCGAAGGGAGCAGGGAGAATAAAAGGGCCGTCGGATAGACGTAAGAGCAAGGAGGCAGGACCTCCCCTGTATCTACTTTTGTGTGGGAAATTCGGCGTAGCAAAGAAGAGGGGCACAACGTGGGGTACTGCTCTGCCCATATGTAGCGTTCCCACAGCACTAGGCTGTTATGAATTAGTTACAGCCGCACGAGGGAGAGGCTGACGGAGGATGGCGAGTCTGTCTGGAAGGATCGCGGCGCCTAAGTACAGCGCACAGTTCTGCTCTACGCTGTCTACATATGCAGGGTAAGCTTAATGTATGCGGCCGGGTAGGCCAAACCAACGGCATCAGACCAGGTGTTGGCCCAAGAGACAGCGGTAAATGTTTAATGGTGGATGCTGATGGCACTGTAGCAGTTGAATAGCGCATGATTGATTGGATGCGCGACTGTTGGAGCATGAGAACCTTCAGAGGGCGTTGATAGACGCGCAATGATCCGTTATAGTAACGCCGTTTAAAACGGCTGAAACAATTCTGTGGCTGTGTTGGATAACAATAGTGTAGTGTGCAATAGCTGCCGCGCGCCAGTGGGTTATTAGTGTTGTCTGCCTTACTCGGCAGCAAAGACCCGAGGGCCTGAAACCTTGTTATTCGTACGAGATTGTGTCCTAGGCCGGGGTAGGATGTGGCGGCATTCGTGGCTTCCCTGCCCACGAAAGCACAGCCTGGCTGCTTCCGACTTAAGCAATAATGTGAGCCGCCGCTGATCGTGGCTTCCCGAGTGCACTGCTGTTCGTGCAGTAGCCTCCGGCACTGGACCAAGGAGCGCGAGCTCGCACGCAATGGATGGGGCAGACCAGCTAGGCCCGACTGGCGCCGACGTGAGACTTCCACTTTTTCTTCCATTGTCAACCCAAGCCATTTAGGCCGTTATTTCGAGCTTGGCCGAGCATCGCCTTGTTTTCCAGAGTCTGGTCTCAATTCGGGTAGTCTTTCAGCCTCTCTGCATGCGAAGTAGCCGTGATGGCGTCCAATACGAACAAAGGTAACGAAGCCATGACGGACAATGCAGACGGGGCTGAGTTTTGGATTTTTGGCTACGGGTGAGTAGAAGAAACGTCTTGATGCATCCTTCATTTTCCGAGGCGTTTCCAGCTGCGCTCATCCGAGATGAGACATGGCCCCCTTGTTCTCCTATGCGTTGGGACGACTTACTACGATCATAAATTCTGGACTGTTTCTCCCTGACTATATGCTTTGCTTCACAGTAAAGCAAGCTGGCTGACCCGATCTCAGGAGTTTGATTTGGAAGCCACCACCGCATTTTGGTAAGGCTTTAGAGGTTTTTTGGTCGGAACTTGGTTGCTGAGGTCGGCTCTTTCACAGACCGCAGGATCCCAGGATGGGTTACTGGTTACGTCCGTAGATTCTGGCAGGTAAGAGCGTGACTTTTACTTTTCTGCTTTATTTCCATGTCTATCTTTCTGCTCTCTTACAGGCGGATAACTGACCAATGTTGCTCGTTAGGCAAGGTGAGAAAGCCGCTGCAGCCTCAACAGGCTGTAACTGGGCATAACAGGCTAATGATGCGGCCTCGAACAGCGAAGACCATCGCGGCACACCCGAGGCGCCTGGCCGAGTAGTCACGCTGATTGAGCGCTCGTTTTGGGAACGCCTGACCGACCACCACGACTCGGCCCCCGACAAAGTGTGGGGAGTAGCCTATCGGATAGCCGCCGAGAAGGCCGCCGAAGTGAAGGATTATCTGGACATTCGCGAGATCAACGGATACACCATCCACTACACGCCCTTCCACCCGGCAGATGGCTCTGCCCCTACTCGCACCATGGTGTACATTGGCACGCCGGAAAACGCCCAATTCACAGGCCCCCAAGAGGTACAGACCCTGGCAGAGCACATCTTTCGGTCAACCGGCCCCAGCGGCCGGAACCGGGACTACCTCTGGGGCTTGGAAACAGCCCTCGACGAGTTGAGTCCGGAGAGCGGAGACGAGCATGTAACAGACTTGTCGAACCGGGTCCGGGCCATCGAAAAGCAGATGCTACAGCAGGGCGAGCAGAAAGAGACACGCTGAAAGGTAGCTTCATGTACTTGCAGAAAAGGAGTTCAAAAGATCGCGCCTTCTCTTCCTACCCATATCAGACTGACAGTCCAAACTCAACTGGTGCTTGATATTTCCTAGCTCCATTTTCGCTTTCCTTGACATCCGATCGTTTCTATCTGACATTTGCATTGCAAACATGACTTCCCCTTTTCCGCCATGTCTTCGCCAAGTCAAGGCACCACCGACGCCACTCTTTTCGTAGGCCACATGGTGCTTCCGTTGCTACCACGCCACCCTTTAGTTCTTTGACGATACCGAAAGCCGCCCACACACAGATCGCCCTTTTCGTCACCCCCGCCAGAGACAAAGCAAACAACAGACACAAACAAAACAGGGGCAGCAGAAAGAACATGGAAGAAGCGAAAAGCAGACACAAGAAAAAAGGCAGAAAGGGAAGAGTTGTGCCAGGGTAGTGACAGCCGAACCGGTCGCTGCCGTCCTGAAAGCGCGTCAACGAGAGAAAGAAGCAGAGAAGCAGAGCATCATGCGAGATGAGTGCTGCGAGTACACGCCAATTCGTGATCGTACAGCCATACACCATCAATTTGCAGGTCGGATATGCTGCCAACGGGACAGCATACAGCAACCATGGGAAGGAAAGGCGCCCCAGTGTCCGGACAAGGCCTTGCCGGAGCAGATGTTGGGCTGGCCGCCTCCTCCGAGCACCAATCGGCCTAGTAGCCCTGGCCACCCTGGGGCGGCTGCTGCTGATGGTGCTGGCCTTGTGGATCATGCTGCTGCATGTCCTGGTACCCATACGCGGGCTGGCCGCCCCATCCTGCAATGTGCTGTCAGAGCTTGTTCACTGTTTGCGTTTCCATGCGGAAGTCATACCTTGCGCGGGCTGTGCCCCGTATTGAGGCATCTGGGCGGGATAGCCGCCACGGCCATATGGCTGGGGCGCATACATGGGGGCGCCGTACTGCTGCTGCGGTATGCCATACGACATCTGGTTCATTTGCTGGCCGTCGCCATAGCCGCCGCCTCTCGGGTTATAGCCTCCACCACCGCCACCACGGCCGTTGCGATCGGAAGCTCTGTCCACACGGATAGTGCGTCCATCGAATCTAAAGCACGCGTTAGGAACCGTTTGCCCGGGCATGATGAACCGCAGACATGAAATCAAGAGCATCGCTTACTCCACCATGTTCATGGCTGTGATGGCCATCTGAGCCTCGGCGTCATTGTTGTATCGAACAAATCCAAAGCCCCGGCTACGGCCAGTGTCACGGTCTTTGACGACGACCTGTACGACACGGCAAGGTTAGATGAGAAGCGACTGGCTTGATGGATTTGAGGAGGATACAAGACAACATACAGCTTCTTCCACCGTGCCAAACTCTTCGAATTTCTTTCGCAGACCATCATCGTCGGTGTGCCAGGCGAGGCCTCTGAAGAGAGCAACATGTCAGCGGAGGAGCGTTCACAAAAGGAGGCATCAGCTGCAATGTTATCATTACCCGACAAAGAGCTTTGCCATTATCAGTAATGGGCAGTCGAGATGGCTATCTCGGCGCTAGAACAATAGATGCGTGCTTCTTTTATCCGCTGTCAGCTGGAATCGAAAACAGAGCACACGTCGGCTGAGAAAGAGGTACAATGGGAAATGGTAAGAAAAAGGCCAGAATGGGGGGAAAGAATTGTGAAGAAAACACGAGAGCAAAGGTTGATGTCAGCCTGTGGATGTGTTTTATGCGATGAAAAGAGGGGAGGACCTGTGGCCCTAGTTGTAGTTAGGCTGCAGCCCCTGCAGCCACGACTTTTGCTGATGCTTGAGAGTTGGTGCTTGTAGTGCACACTAAATGCTGCGACTATGTGCTCTGGTGCGGGGGATTGTATTACCGGGCCAGGGGCAAAACAAGGCTTATTCTGGCGAGGGGAGAGGACAGAGGAGCGAAGCAATACCTTTTTACACCCTTCTTTTCCAGAGATAGCAGGCGCGTCGTGCAGCGTGAAGAGAAAGACAAAGAAGGCGGGGTGATGGGGTTCGAGCAGAAAGAGGGGGTGTGATTGGGGGGGAACGAATCATAGAGGAGAGCAAGACAAGAGGAAAACGGAGGGAAAGTGAGAAGACGGCGGCGCAGCCCTGTCTATTATGTATGTCGGGCGTCGTGGCGGCATCACCCAGAGAAGAAGGGGGCTCCAAAAGGGGAGAGGGGGAGAGGGAAGGGGGGAAGGGTCGAGGCGGTGGCTACTGAACTCTACGGTATTCTTCCATGCAATAGGCGTGAGCGTGGCAGAATGCAGAGGAGTAGTGCACTCCGTACAAAGGAAGTGGCAGCCCTGTCTGTGTGTTGTGCCTGCCTCTGGCTCTCCCTTCTGTTGAGGATAAGTGCAGGCCCGCAATAAAGGGCGACGGGCTGATCCCGGCGGCGGGAGATCTCTGTTTAGAGTAGCGCGTAATAATAACAGATACAAGAGCAATACGAACGGCTTGGAGGAAGAGTGCCCAATAGCCTGCACTGGGAAAGAGGTAGACACCTGGTACAATACACGCCCCCTCCCTCCATGATACGCCGTTGAAGCCATTTGGGAGAAAAAGAGGAACTCAACAGGCCCGCTCCAGTTTCGTCCAGGCCCACGCGCCCCTTCTTCTCTTCCATTGAGATCTCTCTCTGTATCCGTCTTCCTCCTCTGCCTCCCCCCAACAGGCTTCAAACATACATGGTTGCCCGCCTTTGCACTGGACTGGGAGAGAAGACGAGAGAGAAGTACAGTGGATCAGTGTACGTATAAATTGTTCAGTTCAGGGCTAGCGTCGACCTAACAAGCAGCCGGGGTGGGTAAATAGTTGACAGCTCCAGGGGCACTCCATGGCGAAAGGAAGTCGCCGTTTTTTCACTGTGGATGGTACAGTACTTCTTCTACTTCCCACCCGCTGCCGACTTATCTCTTGGCACCGGCTGATGGATCGGAGACGACAAAAGGAGAAAAGGAAAGAAGGAACGGCTCTGCGAGAGGGCAAAAGGAGAATGCCTGGTACGAGTACGACGGCAATGCACAACCAATTATGACGCTGTTTTCTGCTCTGCCGGCATTAGCCGTTGCGTCTAGGCAGTGGCCGCCGTCGTCCTCGTCCCCCTTTTGTCGCTACGTCGTAGTCTGCAGGGCTTTTCCGATTTTGGCTGAGCCTTGCTTGTCGTTGTCTTTGCGTGCATCTCCTACGTCGTAATGTGGATCTTCAACGGTTGTGTTCGTCTGTGCACTCGTCTGGGCGCAAAAGTGCCAAAGCAACCCACACGATGCCTCTCTGGGCATAGAGGTCGGCTGCCCCAGCGGGAAAAGGCCCCGCTGTGGTTTATGTCTGTGTGGGAACATGGAACGCTGGCCCGCCGCCCCCGACCCGGACCCCCTGGTGGGTGTTTTCACAACTGTCACAAGTGAAACAGCGATGCCATCTGTCAGCGTTCGTGGGGAGGGCGAGGAGGGAGGGAGCTCGTGTTCGTGGCTGTCCAGGAATGCCTGATTCGTGCTTTCTTGTGGGTTTGGTTTGCCGGTGTGAATGGGAAGTGGTGTAGTGTAGTGCAATGCACTTTAGCCACATGCAGACGCATCATCAGATGCGAAACTTGGGTCGTTGTCGCAACGGCTGGCGGGCTGAAACCACAGCATGCGCAGCTGCCTTGCCAGTGCCGGGGTCGCTTTCTCCACGTCGGCCTTGCGTTTTCTCTCGTGCCGCCATATTCGACCGAAAAGGCTGGACGCCACCCTCTCGTCAAAACAACGGCCGACAGTGCGCAAGGCTCGGTAGTAAATGCCGGTAACCAAGCTCGTCCCGGCTAGTCCCGCATAAAGTGTCGTTGCTCTGACGCTCTGCCCACAAGAGAATAACTGTGCTGTGCAGTGTACACTATTGTACAGACCCTGACAGGGGAAGCGTTGCAGCCACGCTCGTATGGGCTCCTGGTTATGGCAGGGGGCAGAAGACGATAGCTGAGACTTGCATATGGTGCGCCCAAGCCTATCCGCAGCGTCGATCCCAGCAGAGACAGCCACATGGACTGTAAGGGATAACCTGGCGAGCTGTGGTGCTGCTTAGGTGTTGCAGTGGCCATATCGCTTGTCTGGAGCTAGGGCCAAAGCTAAAGTAGAGTAACGTGTGAGTGCGCGACGTTTAGAGCGCGAACCTCCACAGAAACAAAGACTGAAACTCAAAGGCCTGCTCCCAGCGGATTTGGGAAAGGCGGCATCTGCCGGGAAAGGGTCAGGACAAGCAGCCGCCTGCCCCCGTGGACCGGTGGGCGCCCCATGTGTTCCAAGACCACATCTTGGCAGCTCTCGGTTGTGCTGCCCTATGCAAGCGAGGAGGCAATGTGGTGCGCTCTGCAGACAAGGCTGGCAACAACATGGGCCTGGCCGGGCTAGTGCAAACCTAGCCAGACGAGCTGGTGTCTCACGTTGTGGGAAGACGAGCACGCAAGCCAGGCCCCTTCCGGCGGAAGCGGCGGCTGGATGCGTTGTCGTATGTGATGGTGTAATGGTGCATGGGTTTGGGTTTGGAGGCCATGCTTGGTTGCAGCAGCATTGCATCCGTTTTTCTAGCCAGCTTCTAGACCTGCACCTGGGCCAGGGGGACCGGTCCATCCTGGCAAGGAAAGAGTCATAGCAGTCTCGCATATAGATCCGTGCGACGGAGCATGAGTTGGCGTGTCCCCTTCTTTTTCCTCCTTTTTTCTTTTTTGGGCCGTCGTGCGTCGTAGCAGCAGGCAACCAGAAAAGCACGAGCTTTGGGTCCTAGGGCGGCCCGGATGCCAGCCGCTCGGTAATGGAAGCCAGAAGAGGTGGGCTGTGGAGGTGGCCGAGCTCGTTTTTTGCCTTCTGTGCCGTTGCAAGAGCATTGCTGAGTTGGCGTTGGATCTGAGGCTGGGGTAGGTTCTGACGGGGAGTCTCTGAGCGATTTCTATCAAGACCAGTTTCATACAGATTGTGTAATGGCACAGGGTGACGGTTTAGTGTCCGAAAGAAGGCGTTGGATCCGAAAGGAAGAATGCGATGAATCCGAAAGGAAGATGATGGATTAGAAGCAAAAAAATACAATGCTCGGTGATGCTTTTTTAAGAATGCTCAGTGTGATAATCCATATGAAGAAGGAACGCCGCGGTCGCGGCTGTTATTACATATCACCATATATGGACACGTGATTTGAACTGCTTCGTCATGCCCCGTTGCGCCGCCAGAACGCCGCTCGGCCATTACCGCCGCCGGTTGGCTCGCCGCCGCTGTTCCTGCAGCTCCTGCTCGTACTTGGGAATGCTCTGCCGCTCCTCCTCCTGCTTCTGCAGCAGCTTGTCGCGCATGGCCGACCGCACGTTGCGGCTGCCGCCCAGTTTGGGGCCCCGAAGAATTTCCTCCTCGTTGCGCGTCGTCTTGGGCTTGGCCGGCGGACCCAGCGGCCGTCGCCGCCGCCGCAGACGCTGTGCCAGCGCTTCCATAAAGTCTCGGCGGAACTGCTCGGCAATGCGGTCGTCTGTCGGCCGGCCCTCTGTCGTCGTCGAGGGCTCCTTGGCCACATCGTACACGTCAACGTCCACTGTACGAGCGTTAGTAGCTGTTGGCAATAGGTAAACGCTGGAGCGGCTTGGCTTACTCTTGTTCTCGTGCAGAAACTGCTCGACCAGCTTGTCGCGCTCCTTGTCTTCGTCTGTGCGCTGGCTGCTGCCACTGGCCGGCTTCTTCCCGTGATGGTGGTGATGGTGGCCGTGGCCGGACCGGGCTTTTTGACGGCCGTCGTCGCCCTCGCCCGCCGTGTCATCGTCGTTATTGCTGTTGCCGTTGTTGTTGCTCTTGTTGCTGCTGCTCTTGCTGCTGTCGTTGCCCCGTAGCCGCCGCGTGGCCTTTTCTGTCATGGCAATGTTGCGCGCGCGCGCCTCTGCCCCCAGGTCGATCTCGTGCAGCTTGCCCTTCATGGCCAACTGCTCGCGGGACGCTTTGCTGTTGGGGCCCGAGTCGCCGCCACCATCGCCGCTGGCCACAACAGCCGTGGCAGCAGCCGAAGCATACTGTGAATAAAATCCCTTTGACGGGCCCTTGCAATGGCCGTTTTGCGCGCCGGTCGGGGCCCCTTTTGCGGACTGGTACCGTTTCGCCATTTCTTTTTCGACATACTCCTCCCTGGTAGTTTATTAGTATGCCTTGCAACAATGTCAAAGACAAGGCAATGCTCAAAGACAAGGACATCCTCACATGTGCTTGTTTACAAGCTCGCCCACCAGGCCTGTTGGCGGAGCAAACCGCGCTGGAATCATATCCAAGTCGTTTTCCAGCCCGCTGCCATCTCCACCCGCGCCCTGCGATGCGAGAAAGCCGACGGTGCCCCCTCCAGCTCCCGCAGCCCCTCCGATTCCTCGTCTGACTCCTCCGCCGCCGTCGGACCGGAACTCGACGCCACGAAACCTGGACTTGCGCTGTCGCTTCTGCCGTATCAACTCGGCTATAGGCACGCCCAAGCCATCATCATCGTCATCGTCATCGCTGCCGTCTTCGTCGCCGTTGTCTTTGTCGTCATTATCACCATCGTTCGGGTCATCCTTGCGTTGCCTGTCGTGATCTCCCTCTCCGCTCCTTTCGTCGTTGCTGTCGACGGCGCCATCCGTTTTCAGTGCCGGCCTGCTTCCCTCTGAAGTCGTCGCAATCAGCGTTGGGGGTGTGTTTATCGCATCGTCTTCGACGTGCCGTTGTCTATATGCCTTTCTCTTCTTGCCTGGCCGCCCAAACTGTAGAATCGGCACCTCCACAGTCTCTGCGCTTATGGTGTCTGCCATTTCTCTGAGGCCAAGCAAAGTCGTCCTTGGCGACAGAAGCTGGAGTACCGCAGTGACTGTATAAAATCAGTAGTACCAAAACGGGGTGGGCGTCGCTGCCCGGAAAAAAGATAAACGAAGTTGTAGAGAAGCTGTTTTTTGATAACAAATGACGTTGAAGTGGCAGCAATCATCACGTGATTTTCACGTGCACCTATGTGTGAGTCAGCAATATCATTGCCCACTTTTCTCATTATCGCGATGGAGCTTCAGGAAACGAGATCCGCTCGAATTAGCAAACGTATCTCGAGGCACTATGGACCCTGCTCAAAAATCTAAAAGGGTATGTTCGCTGTAATTCACGTATCTATATGCGATGGATGGACCGCCTGGCTAACGGCAAGGTCTACTTTCTCGTTCATGGCGGAACCGTGCAGGGTAGGTTGGTCTATTTGAGGAGTAAGAGAGAATGGAGTGCTGATTAGAGCGTTTAGGCGTCGGCTTCCGGTGAGCAGTTTCTTTAATGCGACAAGACGTAGAGAGCGGTGCCGCTGACCGTTGCAGCCACTTTACCAGAAGAAAGGCCACCGAGCTAATGCTCACGGGCTGGGTCCGGAATCTTCCCAACAACAAGGTAGGCGCTCTGCAAAAAGGACGAGCTTGCGAAATGACGCTCATGCTCTTCTAGGTCGAGGGCGAGGCCCAGGGGAGCAGGGAATCTGTTGATCTGTTGCTAAAGGCCATTGACAGAGGCCCGACGTATGCCAAAGTGGTGCGCCTCGATAAGGAAGAGCGTCCGCTGCAGGAGGGAGAAACCGAGTTTGTGGTGCGGCATTGACAGCCATAGGATGCCGACCGATTGCCAGCAGCAGATTCAGAAATAAAATGTGTTATGCTGCGGCCTAGAGAAAAATGTTTATATGCCACGGCCCCGTTTCTTCATCACGGGCTTGCGAACGGCGCCGTGAACGGCAATTTTTCTGGCACCGCCACCACCACCGCCAGCAACAACAGCAGAACTTCCGCCGGCCGCCCGCTTCTGCGCCTCGTCGCGCTGCTGCTGCTGCTCGTGCCGCTGCTTGTCCTCGGCCATTTGCGCCTCAATCTCCATGCGCCGGTTAAACTCGGTCTCGATCACGCGCTTTTCTCTCGCCGAGTACCCCTTCTCCTTGATCGAGTAGAAGACGCCGCCCAGCTCGGCCAGCCAGTGCGGATCCACGGCCGTCACCGTCGACATGTACTCCTTGGACGTCAGGATCAGCTCGTGGTAGATGACATAGTCTGGCAAAAAGCCCAGCCCGTATAGCGCGCTCGTCGGGTGAAGCTGCACCGTCACGCTCGTTCGCAGGTTCATGTACTCGCCAATGCCGCGCACGCGTGCCGCCTGGTGGTAGTAGCCGGCACACAGGCACTTGCGGATCACGTCCCAGTCGGTGCCGCAGCTCGCCAGCGCCATCTGCTGCATCTTCATAATGTCGACCAGCTGCTCGCGCACCTCGCGTGCCCGCCGCAGCGACTTGGCATGCAGGAAATGCCGCGTGCACCAGCCGTCCAGATAACCATTGGCGCGCCATTGCGAGTACACGTGTAGGTACGTCAAGTGGTCCGACTCGGGCACAAAGAACTTTTCGCGCGCCGCGTCCGACTCTTCCTGCCGCTCTTTGGGCCGGTAAAAGACGTTGGGCACCGACAGCATCGATACAATCGTCGCCATCTCCTCGCTGCAGCCATACTCGACCGCTATGATTAGCAGCTTCGCCATCGGCGGGTCCATTGGGAACGCGTTCATCATCCGGCCCAGCCCCGTCAGCTCGCCCAGATTGTCCAGCGCGCCCAGCGCCCAGAGGTCGAACAGCGACGTCGTAATGGTGTCCTGCGGCGGCGGGTCCATAAAGTCAAAGTCCAGCAGGTCCTTGACCCCGAGCGACTTAATCAGCAAGATGGTGTTGCTCAGGTTCGTCCGCTGAATCTCCGGGATTGTCTGCAGGTACAGTTCGTCGCGAAAGGCCTTTTCCGTAAACAGTCGGAAGGCTTTGCCGGGCCCTGTCCGCCCTGCCCGCCCGGATCGCTGCGACGCGTTGGCCTGCGAAATCGGCGTGATCTGCAACGTGTCCATGCCCATGCGCGGATTGTACACCTTGAGCTTCGAGTACCCCGGGTCCACCACGTACATGATGCCGTCCACCGTCAGGCTGGTCTCGGCAATATTGGTGGCCACAATGCACTTGCGCACGCCCGGCGGCGCCTTGTCAAAGATCTTGGCCTGTAGGTCGGCCGGCATCTGGCTGTACATGGGCAGGATGCTCAGCTTGGGCGGGTCTTTGAGCGCGTCCAGCCGCTCCCGCACCAGCTCGCACGTCACCTCGACGTCTTCCTGGCCCGTCATAAACACCAAAATGTCGCCTGCCTTCATCGACACGTGGATGGCCAAGACCTGCTGCACAGCCTGGTCGACGTAGTCCTCGACGGGCGAGCGGTGGAACATGACGTCGACGGGGAACGTGCGGCCCGGAATGACAAACTCGGGAGCGCCGCCGAAAAAGTCGGAGAAGCGCTTCGCGTTCATCGTCGCCGACGTGACGATCAGCTTAATGTCGCGGCGCCGCTGCAGAATCTTCTTGAACAGGCCCATCAGCACGTCCGTGTTGAGCGCGCGCTCGTGCGCCTCGTCCATGATAATGCACGAGTAGCGGTCCAGGTCCGGTTCGTTGAGCGACTCGCGCAGAAGCACGCCGTCTGTCATGTACTTGATGACCGTGTCCTTGCTGGTGCAGTCCTCGAAGCGAATGGCATAGCCGACGAGACCGCCCAGCTGCGTCTCCATCTCCTCGCTGACGCGCTTGGCCACGCTCATGGCTGCGACGCGGCGCGGCTGGGTGCAGCCAATCATGCCGACCTGGCCGTAGCCGTCCTCGTAGAGGAACTGCGTCAGCTGCGTCGTCTTTCCCGAGCCCGTCTCGCCCACGACAATGATGACCTGGTTGTCGCGGATGATACGCATCAGGTCCTCGCGAACGGCAAAGGCCGGCAGAAACTCGCGCTGCTCGCGCAGCGTTTTGCTCTGGCTGAAACTGCTGGCCGCCTCGTTGTTCTTCATGTGCTCGGCAAACTTGTTGCCTCGGGGGGCCGGAGCGGGGGCTGCTGCGGCCCCGGCCTTTTCTTCGCCGGGCAGAGGAAGGGCACTGTCGCCGTCGCCCTCCTCGCGGATGCCCATAATGTTGCCGAGCGTGGTTCCGGCCAGCCGCGTCGCGTCCTGCGCTGCCCGCTGCCGCTCGCGCTGCTGCCTCCTCTCGCGCACCACGCGGCTGCCCTTGCGGCTGAACACGGCCATGTCGCTCTGAGAGTCCCGCACTGCCGGCACCGGGTCCAGCTGCTTTGTGAAAATGGTTTTGCCGTCCAAAAAGGGTGGCCGCAAATCGTGAACCAGCAGATGCACCCGCGCCGCCTCTTCGTCGTCCTGAAAGTCCTCGCCCATGTCACGCCGCTGCGCCACGCCGCTCGTCAGCATCCGGTTCGTCTCCCACGCGTCCACGTCTTTTTGCTTCTGCAGAGCTCGTGGGTTGCCTCGCTCGAACCGGCCCGTCTTCTTGACAAACGCCGCCGTCTCTTGCTGCTCCCGGTCGTCTACCGTGGTGCGGTCCTCGAACCCGGCAAACGGGTTGTGGCCCTCGTCGCCAAAGGTGTGCCCAAACTCGTCTCCCGTGTACCAGTCGCGGTCGAGCTCGGCGTCGTCCTCGTCGGGAGCTTGAGCTTCAGAGTCCTTTTTTTGCTCCTCTTGGTCCTGAATGTGCTCTCGTCCCCGGCCCAATCTCCCATCCCGGCCCAGTCTCTCGTCCCGACCCAGTCTCTCGTCCCGGCCTCCATCCTGCTGCGGCGTCATATCCCTATATTTCCCCCGCGGCGTCTCTGAGCGCCCATCTCGTCGAGGAGGCCGGTCGTCATCGCGAAAAGTCCGGTCGAGGTCGAGTCTTCGTCTCTTTGGCATCGCCGCATGCGAGTCGTCTTCCCAGCTGCTGCGTTGGCCGCTCTCTCGGTCGCCATCTCTGCTGCGGTAGCGGTCGTTGTTCCTGTTCATGGTGCCAAGTGGAGGCCGGGGCGACTGTTGAGGAAGGAGAGAAGCACGCAAGTCCAAACTGTCAGCCTTTTGTTAGCAAGCTCATAGTGTGGCTGTGCAATTGTGGCGTTAATGGCGCTAGTGCGATAAGATAAGCATGGGCGGCCCCGCTAAAAAAGTTGAGGGGAGTTTTTTTTGCTGTAAGTCTTAAGAAAAAAAAGAACAAAAAGAGAAAGAATCAAGGTCTGGTTGCAAGAAGTCGCCCAAATGGCCACATCAATGATAACAACGGCGACATGGGTCCCGAGGGGCTTTGCCGCGCCGTTTCCAAAAAAGTACGACTTCAACGAAGAAGAGTTTGAGCGCATCGCCGAGTTGGCCAAGCTGCAGCTGGACGACGCACAAGAGGATCTGGAAGAGGCACAAGAAGAGGCCAAGCACGACGGCGAAGCAGAAACAACAGACGAGCAAGCCACAAAAGACAAGAAAAAGGCATCAAAAAGGTAGGTCGGCGTGTCGGCTAGGTAGAGGGAGCGAGAAGCTGACAAGGGCGACAGTGCTGCCCAGGACGACAAGAGCGACGACGAGCTCAAGGAATACGATTTGGACAATTACGACAACGACGAGGAGAATGACGTGGTCACGGGCGAGCCACAGCCAGTGTCCATCTTTGGCAACATCAAGTCACTGGCCTACTACGAGTCCAACAAGGAGGACCCCTACATCACGCTGCCCGACGGCGAGGTGGACGACGAAGACGAAGACCGCGAGGACCTGCAGATTCTGGCCACGGACAACCTGGTCCTGGCGGCCAAGGTCGAGGACGACCTGGCCCACCTCGAGGTCTACGTGTACGAGGACGAGGCCGACAACCTGTACGTGCACCACGACATTATGCTGCCGGCGATTCCGCTGTGCGTCGAATGGCTGGACCTGCCGGTGGGCAAGACGGACGTGGTGGCGGGCTCGGCGGCCAACTTTGTCGCCATTGGCACCATGGACCCAGACATTGAGATCTGGGACCTCGACACCATTGACTGCCTCTACCCCAATGCCATTCTCGGACAGGGGGGGGCGGCCGGGGCGGCGACGGGCGGCGGCGGCGGCGAGGACAAGAAAAAGAAGAAGAAGAAGAAGAAGAGCAAAGCCGGCAAGGCCAACGACTACTATCACGTGGACGCGGTGCTGTCGCTGGCGGCGAACCGCAAGCACCGCAACCTGCTGGCCTCGGCGTCGGCGGACAAGACGGTCAAGCTGTGGGACCTCAACACGGCGACGTGCGCCAAATCGTACAGCTACCACACCGACAAGGTGTGCTCGCTGGCGTGGCACGCCGTGGAGTCAACGGTGCTGCTGAGCGGCAGCTACGACCGCACCATTGTGGCGGCCGACATGCGAGCGCAGCCGGAGGCGGCGCGGCCGCGCTGGGGCGTCGAGAGCGACGTCGAAATGGTGCGCTGGGACCCGCACGACGCCAACTGCTTCTTCGTCTCGACCGAGGGCGGCATGGTGCACTACCAGGACGTGCGCATGGCGCCGACCTCCCCGGCGGCGACCAAGGCGGTGTGGACGCTGCAGGCACACGACGAGTCCGTCTCGTCCTTTGACATCAACCCGGCCATCCCCGGCTTCATGGCCACCGGCTCGGGCGACCGCACGGTCAAGCTGTGGAACATTCAGGCGACGGGGCCGAGCATGGTGGTCTCGCGCAACCTCGAGGTCGGCAAGGTCTTCTCGGCCAGCTTTGCGCCCGACGCCGAGGTCGCCTTCCGCCTGGCCGTGGCCGGCAGCAAGGGCAACATGGTGGTGTGGGACACCAGCACCAACGCCGCTGTGCGCCAGGCGTTTGCCAGCAAGATGGCCAGCGGCATGGCGGGCGACGATGTGCAGGAGCGTCTGGTGGGCCTGGAGGACGGCAGCGAGCCGGACTCGGACGACGACGACGACGAGGAGGAGGGCGGCGAGGGCGGCGGAGGTGCGGCCATACAAAGCGGCAGCAACGACGAGGACGAGGACGAGTCCATGGGGGAGGACTAGGCTCCGAGAGACGCTGATCTTTGGCTGAGGGAGAAAAGGGACTGGTCTTGGATAATCGGCAAATTCCACATGGATTGATTGCAGATACCGAATACGCAGATTAACTGAGCTTGCAACTTGTGCCTCTTCAATGTATGGATCGAGAATGAGTGCCGGAGCTGACGTCGATCTCCTTTGGCTGAAACGCCCAAAGACGATGGGAGCACCGCCACGCTCTGGAACGCTTGTCTTGTTTGGGCGGATTGAAACAAATGGCTCGACCCGCCGGCCAATCCGCGGTGGCAGGCCACAAAACCAGGCGGCCTGGCGGCTGCAGGAGCGCCGTTTCAAGAGCAGCAGCAGGGATTCGGCATCCACCTTTAGCCTTTCCCCGGTGAATAGAGTGTATTTTTAAAGCTATTTTTTTCTAGCGGCGACGTAAAGCATGCAAGCACTTGCGCAATGTCCTTTCTCCTCGGACCATCCGTTTTCATTAAACCGCCCGCATCGTACGAGCCTCGCCAGAATCCCGTTATGGTGGTCGCTCGACGACACATGCCTCCCATTACAGGTGGGCGGATGCCAGTGTCTGAAATCTCTGCGTATTGCGAGACAAATTCGCCAAAAGGGATGACAACGAGGGCGCTGTGCTGGCTGGGCCCACTCACTCAGGTACGTGGGTGGAAAAGCGGGGCCGCGTCCGTGCCTGGCCCAGGCCAAACATCCGCAGGCCTACGTACGCTGTACACTATTTGCACTGCAGCACGAATAAATTCCGTTATCCCTCCAGTTGAGCGGGTCTCTTTTTTCTTCCGGTCGGGACAAGCCAGCGCATTAAACGAGCCGGGATATTTGCATTGGTATAGTGTAGGGTACATGGTGTAGTGTAGTGTCCAACTCCACAGGCGAGACAAGAAACGAGAGCCGTGGAATGCAAATGTGATGCAAACATGATTGAGCGGAGAGAATCAATGGTATCACAGTACCACCTCGACAAACCCCCTGGAACCAACGCTGCATAGTCGCCAGAGATAGTATTAATAGCGTCAGAATGCGCTAGCCGGAAAACTCTGAGCAGCTAGAAAATAGCGCTGTCCCGCTACCGCATTAGCGGATTTCGCCCCTGGCAGTTGGTTCGTCCATGGCGATGCCTCCTCAAAAAGGCTCAGCCTAAAGTCCCCCCTACCAGCCCGGCTCAGGGGCAGACTGTCTAGCGTACACTAAAGCCTGGAAGACTGAGCAACGGACAGCACATGGCGCTGAGGCAGGCCGGCATACAGTGGCGTTTTCCTCCCTTCCGTCAATGTGCTCTCCCTTCCTCATATGGCGACGGGCCTCCCTCTTCCCTTTCTCTTCCTTTTGTCGCCAACTCGTCCCTTCTTTCAACGACCAGTCTTTCCTTTTATTGTCTTTACCAGGCGTCCATTCGGCTCTCATTGTCGCTCTCTCAAATCTAGCCGACTGCTGGTTACGCTTTCTCTCTCTCCTTCCTTTTTTGTCTTCTTCAATATCATCGCAGGACCGATTTGCTACGTCTAGCAGGAACTACTCGGAAACGCTCGATTTGGCATTCCCGACCACAGGACGCCACGCTCCTTCTGGTTATTGCCATTTTCTGCCAATTTTACTTCTTCTGTTTTGTGGTCACGACCAAACTTTTGGCCAAGTTTCTCAGGCTTCCTTCTAGGACTGGTTTCTGCTGCCTGCAACGTTGCACCGTTATCTCGGCTGTTTGTTTCCATCTCTCTTCTGATCGTTTCTGCAGCCGCAGCCGCCGCTCGTTCGCTTTTTACTCTCTCTTTTTCCTTAAACGCTCGTCACCGGTCGCATCGCAGATCCGGGCCTTCCCTTCTCAAGAAAAGGGGCCCTCGAACCGCCGGCACCTTCCCTAAACGGTGTGGAGGGGTTAACGCTCCTGCTTGTCTTCGCAAAGCCAAACAGCCTCCGCCAATCAGTCTCGGCGCTTTCGCCAGGCCCTTGTCCTCGTGCCCGCGCGTAACACCAGCCAACAAGATAAACGTTTGCCCAGTTTTTCTCTGGGCCTCCGCTCCATTGTCCCGCTTCTTTTGTTTCTTCCCCGAGTCCTCTTTACGCCTTGCGCAGCGCTTCTGCAACGCTCGAGACGGCGACAAAGACGAGTTTGCCTTGCATTCCAGCTTCGCCTCTTTGTTACGCATTGTTGCAATTGTCGCATTTGCTACCTCTCACAACCGGTTGTGATCTGTAGCTGCTCGGCCCTTTTTGAACTTATTACTGCACATTCCCACGGCTGTCATTTGCCTCACATTCTCTTCACCCGTCACTTTTGTCCTTCTTTCTCTCCCTTTCTCACTTCTCAGGTTCAACTTTGCCCTTTTTCAATTCGCATTCAGCCCTTCTCTATTTCACCTTTTTTATACTTCTCCCCAGCGGAGCCGGTACCCTTTTCTTTTTCTTCACCTTTTTCACTGCTCTTTTCACAGATAAGCACTTGGCCATGTCCATCGCAAGAGCATTCACCACCCGCCGCTCCCGGCACACTCTCGACCTCAAGGATGGCACG
The DNA here is from genome assembly GCA_019925625.1 of Graphilbum ipis-grandicollis. Lineage (NCBI taxonomy): Eukaryota > Fungi > Ascomycota > Sordariomycetes > Ophiostomatales > Ophiostomataceae > Graphilbum > Graphilbum ipis-grandicollis. The sequence continues at coordinate 309,928 of JADHKH010000012.1, read as the reverse complement.
CCCGACGCCCTGCCGCAGCGCAGCCGGTCTACCAAGGGCTTTTTGAGCGGCTCCATCCGCCACAAGATCTCCGCACCCATCAAGCTCACCCACACCACCAACATGCTGTCCTACAATGCGCCGGACATTTTCCCGCAGACGGCCACCGTGCCGTCGCCGTCCTCGTCCACCCGGTCGGACGATGACTCCGATGCCGCTTCAAACGCAGTGTCCACCCCGCCCACCAGCCCGGACACGCCACACTCTTCGGGGGCCTTCTCGACAACGCCCGAGGCCAATCATCTCTCGTGCTACTTCATGCCACCCAAGCCGGCTGGAGGCGCTGCAACTTCTGCTCCCAGTGCTGCTGATACTCCCGGCACCGACGCCGCTTCTCCCGCCCATGCCAGTGCCGCGTTCCCCGCTTCAGATGCGCCGGTCATTCCGCAACGGGCCCCGTCGCATACCAAGAAGTCGTACGATGGCCTGTCACGGCACCGCTCACTGTCACGACTGTCGGAGCACTCAACTCGATCACTGACGTCCAAGGCGAGTTTCAGCTTCTCGCGCTCGTCGTCCACCTCTACCAGCACCAGTGTGGCCTCGGCGCATTCGTCCACCATTTCTCACTCCGCCAAGCCTTCTTTCCACCTCTCTCAGCCGGTGACTCCTTCGCCCGTTGCCCCAGCCATTTCCTCGCCTCCCGTCTCGCACAAGAGGGAGTACTCCGAGGTTCACCCCTTTGGCCATGAGCTGGCCAAGGTGTCGGAGCTCGTTGAGGAATTCGGCAAGGAGGAGACTCTGTTGGAGGAGCCAGCGGCCGCCCCCGCTACTTTGGCTTCTTCGCCCGCCGTCCTCGAAGAAGAGCGCGAATTGGCCCGCCAAGGACTCCACAAGTTCAGTGCAGAGGATTATATCAGCGATATCCAGGGCCTGATGTCCAGTTTCTTCACCGACATCCGGCCCATGGCAACTGTTTGGATCTAAGCCTTTACCGTTTGAGACGGCAGGCTTACATTTAGAGATGCCTCCGATGAGGAGCTATCTATGCTTTTTCCCCACGACAGACATATCACTTCGCTTCTTCTCTGTATATATTTAAACCGCGGGTTCTGCGGTGGTTCGGGTATCTTTTTTTCATGACCAGGGCAAAACGGTTGGGCGTGGGGTTTTTCGGGGTTTTCTTTCGCTCCGATTGGGATATCGGGCGAACAAGAGGGTTTTCAAGTCTCCCATGGAGCAGGCTCACGATATACCGAGGGACACTGGGGGAGGCGTTTGCTATACTCGCTATTTTTGTTCACTCTTTTCTTTCATGCGAGAATCTACTATTCGCATGTCAAGCAGCGGCTACGCGCGAGATTTGTAAATCAGAAGTGCCCCAATGCAATTGTTTTTATGTTTCTACTTGTTTCATTTTCTTCTCACTCCTTATTTACTCCCCCTTTAGACAGCTATTCGCGGCAGCGATCATAAATCAAGGCTGCAAATAGACTGTTGAAACGCATGATATCATGGCCGTTATAGTCTCGGCTTCTACAGTGATGCTATGTTACGATGACATGCTAGGAATATACCACGTAGTATATCCAAGCAAGAATGACAAGATGTATCCGCATAAACCATGGAGGCCTATCCCAGCGCTCTTTTGAGGCTCAAGACCCCCTCAAACGAGCGGAAGGTTTTCTTCTAGCAACCGCGCTCTCATAAATCGATACAGATGGGAGTGAAAGGATCGACGACAAGAAGGATGGAGCTCCATCCTCCTTGTAAGAGCGCGGCGTTGCGTGGTAAGAAGAAAAAAAACAGGAAAGGTAAAAAAATCCAGTCTTCCTTTTAAAGTGGCCAAAAGTTGTGTGCTTAGTCATCGTGTACCACGACAACTCGGCCTAACCAATCTCCACCTCCGGTACACCATAGGCAGATGGGAAATGTTGCGAGACCAGAGTAATCGCTGCCAGGAAAAGGAAAATAGGCACCGTCACGCGATGCTTTTCTTAGCTTCCAGCGGCAGGTTAGAGACGGTGAGCCAGACCGAGTAAAGAACAGGACTAGCCGGGAGGGGAGGTAAAACGGAGACAGTTAGATTGTCTCGAGGTGTCGCGTGCTTCCTTTTAAGAGGGCGAGTGGAAAGATGGAAGGAAGCATGGGGCTAGTGCATGCTTATGCTATTAATGGACGGACTCGACAGCAAAGGATGACCGAGACCTTTCTGGTGCTTCCCACGGAGCAAAAGAGCTGCATAAAAGCTGCAAATGGCTTCCACTGATAAGAGTGATCCAATCGCACTTCCCGCTTGGATTCGCCTCGTCGGCCGATCACTTGCATCGCTGCAAATCCACTATTTGGTTGTTCCAACACGTGGGAATTTGCTGGACAAGCATTGGCTGCCTTGGGATCCACATAGTTACTGTGCGAAGCACACGCGATCGCTCCAAACTCCAAACCTGGGAGCAGGTGGGCAGAACGACTGGCTGGGATGAGTCGAATTGTGTTTTGAGGGTTAGGGTAGGAAGGAAATGGAAGGCAGTTTGCGTCTGGAGAGAGGAAATGATCTCAAAAGATGGCTGCAGGAAGGGGCAAAGCGCAACCTTTGCCCTGGCCAGTCGTCCCACTAAGCTCGCCTCTGGAGCCGTAGTTTAAGGCGAGGAGGGTACTATGGACTATTCTCAGCAGTAACTGATCTCCCTGATAGCTGATATCGACCTGAGCCTCCTCCTCCCAAAGATATGATTGTGTCTCTCAGTGGGGTATAATGGTAGCTGAGAAACGGAACTCGCTTTAAAATATAAGCCCATGGCTAGCCCTGGGTTTCTATGAATCTCGAGTCTTAATCCTCTACCCTTTGTGACGATCTTCTTTCCGTCTGACAAAGCTTTGGTATTCTCCAACGCTGTCAGAAACAGTGGGGCCGCACTCTTCCTCGAATCACGGCCTGCACGTGCCTCTGTAACCTTACGGCGGCCGTTCTTTTCCCTGTTTGTTGGGAGATAGCTTCTGCCTGGTTGCGCATTTTTTCTTCTTTTCATCGAGTTGCCAGTTTTCCCTGCCAAAACAACACAGTCTAGGCTCGTCAAGCCTCGGTCTTTCTCGCCGGTTCGATTCCGGCCATTGGTGGTGTGTGGTGTGAGGCAGCGACGCGTGGGGAATCAGTCTTTTCTTTGTTTCTTACGCATTCCTTGGCTGGATTCCTCTAGCTTTCTAGCTTCCTGGTCTCATCTTGCAGACCTTCCAGCTGCACGCTACACTTTTCTCTTTCTTTTCTTTTTCCTGCCTTATTTTAATTCTCCTGACAAACACCAGTGCTTTGCCATGACTCTTCCGATTCGCATGCTCTCGATCAATTGAGCGGTCGCCTATCCGCCAGGCGTTTTTGCCTTTCTCTTCACTTTGGGGCGCTTTTGGCTCCTTTTCTTACCAATGTCGTCCACATCTCGCCTGTGGCGATTGCCGCTGCAGCTGTTGGCTCTCGCGTTGGCGCTGAGCAGTGCTGTAGAGGCCGTTCCTCTGAAGCTTCTTCCGCCAGCCGTTTTCCGCCAGCAAGACGGCCAAAGTCAGCAGATTTTGGCCAATGCGCCTCGCCGACGACTGCACGGCAAGTTTCTGCACATAACCGGTAAGCTGTTTTATGCCTGGTGGTGTGGTGTGGTGTGGTGGTGGTGGAACATTCTAGCGTGGTAGTGTGTTGAGCTGCATGCGACATGGCCGCGGCTGTGCCGCCATTCATTCCCAGGGCTGACCCAGACCTTTTAAAGACATCCACCTCGACGAGTTTTACAAAGCACACTCCTCCACCGCCGAAGAGGCTGCCTGCCACCGCGACGCCGGCCCCGCCGGCCCGTACGGCGCCGAGACGTCCGACTGCGACACGCCTCTGTCGCTCGTCGATGCCACGTTCGACTGGATCGCTGCCCATGTCCGCGACGACATCGACTTTGTCCTCTGGACCGGCGACGGCGCGCGCCACGACAGCGACGAGCTGATTCCCCGCTCGCATGCCCAGGTGGAAGACGCCAACCAGCGTTTGGCCGACAAGTTTGTCGAGCTGTTCGACAGCCCTTCCGCTTCCGCTGCTGGCGGCCAGGGCCTCCGGATCCCGGTCGTGCCGACGCTCGGCAACAACGACATTCTTCCACACAACGTGCTGTCGCCCGGCCCCAACAAGTGGCTCAAGAAGTACGTCGACATTTGGGACCGCTTCATTCCCGAGGAGCAGCGCCACTCGTTTGAGTTTGGCGGCTGGTTCTACGTCGAGGTCATCCCGAACCACTTGGCCGTCTTCAGCCTCAACTCGCTCTACTTCTTCGACCGCAACGCCGGCGTCGACGACTGCGTGGGCCCATCGGAGCCGGGTTTCAAGCAGCTCGAATGGCTTCGGGTGCAGCTCCAGTTTATGCGCGAGCGCGGCGTCAAGGCCATTCTGATGGGCCACGTGCCGCCAGCGCGGACGGCGAGCAAGCAGCTATGGGACGAGACGTGCTGGCAGAAATACACGCTGTGGCTGCGGCAGTACCGCGACGTGGTGGTGGGCGCTTTTTACGGGCACATGAATGTGGACCATTTCCTGCTGCAGGACACGGACGACCTCGACTTTGCCTTGCTGGGCGCCGTTGACGAAGACGATGCCGATGGCGACGAGGACGGCGATGGCGGTGAGGATGACGATGAGAGCGACGATGTGATCGAGTCCAAAGTAAGCACGCGCTCCGTCATGGAGGACGAGATGACCGTGCAGTCTACCGCAGATTACCTGCAAGAGTTGAGGATAGCCTGGGCAAAGCTGCCCAAACCGAAGCCTCTGTCAGCAGGGGCTTCCGACGACGACGACGATGATGACGATGACGACTACGACAAGGCGAGCAAAAGGGCAGGCAAAGGCAGAGGCAAAAGAGGCCCAAAGCTCTCGGAAAAGTGGGCGGAACGGTACCAGCTCACTCTGGTGAGCCCCAGCGTTGTGCCCAACTACTTCCCCACCCTGCGTGTCGTCGAGTACAACATTACCGGTCTCGAGGACGTGCCGGTGTGGACGGAAGGGCCCAGTTCGGTGCCTGTGCTGCCGGCGGAAAGCTTCCTGCATCTCTATCAGGGCGGCGGCGACGAAGAAGCTGTTCCGGTAGACTTTGGCAGCGACGAAGAAGCCGTTCCGGCAGACTCTGGCGGCGACGCCAGCAGCGCCGCAAAGGGCAAAAAGGACAGGAAAAAAAAGGGGAAAAAGAAAAAGGGCGGCAAGAAGAAAAAGGACCCGAATCTCGTCATCCCAGCCGGCCCGTCCAAGTCGGCTCTTCCGGGCCCGGCATACTCGGCGCAGCCTCTGGCCCTGGTTGGCTACACGCAATATTACGCAAATCTCACACACATCAACAATATGGACGCTGCAGAGGACGAAAGTGTGGACGAGGCCCGGTGGCGCGAGGGAAAGCACAGTGGCAAGCCGGCCAAGCCGAAGCCGGCCAAGCCGCGCCCGTTCACTTACCAGGTCGAATACAATACCTTTACCGACAAGATCTACAAGCTCAACGACTTGACCGTCAGCAGTTTCTTGAAGATGGCGTACAGCATGGGCCAGACAGCCAAGGGCAAGGCGTTGGAGGCGGTCGAGGAGGTCAAGGGCGAAGATGTTACTGGAGTGGCGGACGACGCAGCGGATGCCGACACAGCATCAAAGAAGAACAAGAAGAAGCGAAAGAAGAAAAAGGCGCGCAACAGAGTTTGGCTGCATTTCCTCAGACACGCTTTCGTTAGCACTCTTGAAAAGAGTAAGCTGAAGAAGCTGGACTCTTGACGTTTTCTCTATTGCGTTTGAACTGCTAGCATTTCCCGGAGTCACGCATTATCAAAGTCTTGGATTTTTTTATTTAGTCCATGCTTTTTATATCATTTCATCTCTTTTGGTGCATTGTCTAGATCATCATCGCTGGCAAAGGTATTGGCATACTGCATGTACATTTCATGAGGCGGGAGTTCCGGATAGGACGGTCGAATAGAGTGTCTGATGGCAGGTAATATTTGTCTAATGGATGGGACTGCAACCTGACGCATTTGTCTTTTCAGTGATTATCTGCCGATTTGCCGTGATTCTAAAGGTCGCCTTCAAAGCAGTTATTCCAATAGAATACAATACGAATGCTGCCCCCTCTGTTCTTTCCTTCTTTTGTACGCCGCGCATAAACCCCACGCCAGCCCCATCATACGTAAGCCAACATTGCACTTTCCTCAGACCTCTCGCGATATTTACATGGCGCTTTCCTCGGGCCTCTCGCAATATTAACATTGCACCTTCCCTTTTACAAGAAAGCCCCCAAAAAGAAATCCAAACACTACCAGCGGTTTAGTCGACGATGTCTCTTCGCATCATTTTTCATGCCTCACATCTGTTGGCCGCTGGCAGGGCCCTGACAACAGCCCCCACTTGCGCAAGGCTGCCCAACCTGGCCCGCTGCAACATGCAGGGCCCCGTTCCAAGATGTACGGGTTTGAGTTCCCATTGGTTTATAGTGTACGAGCGCACGTATATCAGAATGTGCCGCGCCCCATCAGCAGACCATCTGAGCCACAAAGGGATTTTCGATGCTGTTTCAGCAGCTGTTGGGCGTTTTGAGGGGCGGCAGCCGCTCGGCGCTGGCAGGCGAAATGTCCTTCAGATTCCGAACGGAAATGCATGATAAATACGGCTGGCTGCTCGTGCTTTGCTGCTCGCAACTGCTGGGAATGGCTTCTTTGCTCATTTCTGAGCTTTAACGAATTCGGGCGACCGCTGAACTACAAACGCTCTCATTCAGCATGGATCCGCTCTCTCTCACGGCCAGCGTGGCCGGCATCGTCTCGCTGGCCGGCACTGTCTACCAGGGCATCAGCAAGTACATCCGGGACGCCAAGGACGCATCGGAAACGGTCCGCGCTCTGGCAACAGAAGTGCGCAGCACTTTTGGCATTCTCAACAACCTGTCTCTCTTGCTGTCCGACATGGACCAGGAGAGGGCCTCGCCAGCAGTGCTGCAGCACTCTCATCTGGACGCTTGTCGTCAAACCCTCTCGAAAATCGATCTGCAGGTCAGCCGAGCGCTCCGAGACTTTGACGGCGGCTCCCGCAAGGACGCGCTTTTGCGCCGCATGGGTTGGCCCTTTTCCAAGGACCAGACACTGGAGCTGCTCCAGCAAATGTCGCGCCACAATGGTAGCATCAGCCTCGCGCTGTCGGCCGACTCCATGGCCCAGCTCATGCAGTTGTTATCGATGCAGCAAAAGCTCGAGCTCTCTTTAAACGAAATGTCCCAGGCTATTGACGACATCCGTGCCGAGATAAAGACACGGAGCGAGATCGAGGTCCGCGCAGCCATCAGCCAGCAGCGTCGGGTTGTCATCGACTTTTTCCAGAAAGTGAACCCGCAGCCGAGGCTGGAAAGCAGCTTGGAGCTGCGTCAGGAAAACACCTGTCGCTGGATCTTTCAGGACCCGGCCTATCAACAATGGACAGACCGCCCCGGGAGTCGTCTGTGGCTCAGTGGCATCCCCGGATCCGGTAAGACCGTACTCTGCGGAGCCATGATCCAGGACATTCTCGGACGGTCTAGTGTCAGCACAGCCGCGGCCTTTTTCTTCTGTGAATTCTCCAATCCCGACAGCCAAACAGCCATCAACATTCTGGGCAGCCTGGCTGTGCAGCTGGCGCTTCAGAGTGCAGGAGACGAACCTTTTGCTATTCTTGAAGCCTATTACAACGAGCTCCACCCTCCCAGTGGCCTGGACAAACCACCTCACTTGTCTCGCATGGAGGACATTGTGCAGCAGCTCTCGCTTGAGTATGACAAGGTGCATCTGATTGTCGACGCTCTGGACGAGTGTGGCGGTCAGAACTCGGCAATTGCCGCGCAGTCTCTCAAGGCCGTTTCTGAACGTGCCCGCAACATGAGCATTGCCCTTTTGAGCCGGGAAGAAGACGACATTCGCTATATTGTCGAAGATGATTTCCACCAGATTGAAATTACGGCACAGAAGGACGACCTCACAATGTATATTGGAGCGCGGATGGGCAGGGGAAGAGTCTTTCCCCAAATGCTCCTCCGGCAGCCTACCCTATACCAGGACATCAGGCGCACTCTGCTAGAAGGGGCACAAGGAACGTGAGTTGTTTTTATCATGATCTTGTCTCATAGCTGTTGGATTTTTAACCATTATAGATTCCGTTGGGTGGCATGTCAGCTCGATCATCTCGAATCACTTCCTAGTCACAACATGCGTCTCCGAAGGTTGAAGTCACTTCCGAAAACCCTATTTCAGATATATCAGAGAATCCTGGATGGCGCGTTTGAAGCAAATGAAAGCGAGGAAGCCAGGGATCTAATCAGAAAGACACTGCACTGGATAGCCGTCAGTTCACCTCCTTTGACCATACCGCAGCTCTGTGATGCTATCTCGATCCAAGACGATGTGAGCGAAATCGGAGAGGAGGACATTGTCGACGAGTCTGAAATCCAACGTCTTTGCAGCAGCTTGATTCGGAAGACGCGCGATGGAAAGCGGTTCGAATTTGCTCACTTTACTGTGCGAGAGTTCCTCGAAAGCTCACGGCTGCCTCCACAGCTGGCCTCGTTTCAGTTATGCCACGACTCAGCCATACACAGCCTGGCCACGACATGTCTTCGCTTCTTCCTCCTCGATAATTTCGCCGCAATCGATGGTGCTGGTGCGACGACACTCCATCCGTTTTATGCATACGCGATAGCCAACTGGCTCAAATACGCGAAGCCCCATTTCACGAACCCGGAGATCCTGAGACTGTCCGGGATGCTTTTTGAGCGCTCCAAAAGTTTACAGTTCCAGCACTTTGCTCGCTCCACTGTCTCCTACGTACTTGGGCTGGATTTTTACCCCGAGAAGGATGTCGATGCCTTTCACATTGAGGCCGCAGATGTGACCACCTTGCATTTCGCTGCTGCTCTTGGGATACCCGAGCTTTGCGCCTATCTGGTCGATTTTTCCGGCATGGAAATCGACTCTGACTCGAAGTCACTGGGCTTTCCTTGCAATGCTGCTCTATCTGGTCTTTGGGCCTTTGGACTCGGCAAATTGAAGCCAGCTAGACTGCTGGAGGAGTGCGAGCCGTCAAAGACAGTTGAGTTCTTCGTGGAGCGTGGCGGTATCTGCACGCTAGTCTACCCGACTGTGTTTGACCATATCTTGGGACCAACAGGGCTCTATGCCAGCTTTCGCCGCCTGAAAGACCCGGCTATTTGTGCCAAGGTCTTTTTGCACATGAATTTTGATTTGCAGTTCGTCAAGCTGTTTTCCACACTACTGGCAGAAAACGTATCCACGGATAAATTTTCATGGAAGCTTGCGTGTGAAATCTGCAATCTAGCACCGAAGAGGGCAGTAGTTCGTTGGCACATGCAGGAACTCATTGGCGAGATGCGGATGATATTGCAGCGGTTCCGTGCAGATGGTGGGGGAACAACCCTTGACGCGGAGAGCACAATCAACTCAATGCAGGGTGGCCTTACCTCGGAATTACTTGAACAGTGCTTGAGCAGAAACGACGAGAACGAGTTTCGCTCACTCTGTTCTGCGAGCCGGGAGGCATGTTTGCAGATGCGATTCTCCAAAAATCAGACGCTACTTCATCTTGCAGCAGCGGGCGCTTTTCTAGCTTCAACCAAAGTGCTCTGCTCTCTAGGTTTTCCTGTTGATATTGCCGACGAGAACGGAAACACGCCACTCCACATGTGCTGTGACAACGAGCACATACAAGTTGCCAGGCTTCTGTTACAACAGGGAGCCGACATCACAGCACAAAACAATTCGGGAGATACAATTTGGCACCTGGCAGCCTCTCGTGCCTCCACCGTCTTGTTGGATTCTCTCATGGTCTATGGGGCTAACGTCAGTGCCGCTTTACAGCAGACAAATCTGGCCGGGGACACACCCACAGCATGCGCTCTTCATAAAGCTTGGGGTGGCCGGACAGCCCTGTTCTTGATTGCTCTATGCGAAAATAAGGAAGGGTACTTTCACAGCTCCACGTCTTTCTGGCCAGATATTATACAGCACTACAGCCTGGATATTCTGCTTGCTCTTGTCGAGAAGATACCTTCTTTGCTGGACTATACCAACAGCTTGGATGAGAAGGGCCGGTTGCCAATTCACTACCTGGGTTTTTGTGGAAACTTTGAGTTTAAAAAAGCCATGGTCCAGTACTTTGATCTTCGCCATCGCGACGCATTTGGAAAATCCGCTGTCGAGTGTGCCATTGATCAGTTTTGGCAGCATAACGATGATTCGGCCTTTTCCTTTTCCTATTACCATGCCGGGGGGTTGGAGCTTCTCTTACCACCACCTCTGATCCATGGGAAAGAAGACGGTGATGTGACACTATGGGAATATATTTGCCTATCGCCCTGTGCTTTCTACGAATCAGGAAAAGCCTTTCTAAGTCGATACAAGCTACAGGCATTTTACAACCTTTTACAAGATGGCTTGAAGGCAGGTCTTCCCAGCGCCTTTGAATGTCAAAAAGGCTTATGTGCAGCACTGCCACTGCTGCCCTTCCTTCTTCTACTGAATAAGCACAATCTCTACGATCTCAAGCCGTCAGCGTATGAAAACGTGGACGAGACGTGCCTACGAGAGGTCCTTGGGTATGCACTGAGAACGCCGGATTTGCGAACGCCGGATTTTCAAACGTATTTGCCCGAGCAGATTCGGGATCAAAACGCCATTCTGGAAACAATAAGAAGACAAAAGCTACCAAGAATTGAGGATCTGTCTCGTCTTCTTTGCGAAATGAGACGCCCCGATGGAACAGTACCAAATCTCGAATACCTATCGAGCTTGGACTTGCCTGGCGAGGTTCACCTAGAGATGGTGGGATACATACATGAGCGCGACTTTGTTGGGAGCGGTATTGGCACTTTCATCGCAATCAGCAACTTGCTTGCGACATGCGCCCCCTCGGTGGTTTCTTACAGAAAATCTGGGGTGCCAATAAACACAAAAGAGCTGGTGCTAAAAGAACTAAATTGGGTGCCCAGGTCGTTTATTACAGATTCTAGTGCGACAATGATTTCGAGCTACGACTGGAAGCGCAGTTTCGTTCTCCCGCCAGATGTAGACAAGGATTCAGATATTGGGGAGTGCAATCTGCTGCACGCCGCCTGCCTTTTTGGCATGACATTCATGGCCAAGTTTTACCTGGGCAGTGGGCTGTTTGACATTAATGTTGCCAACATAAAGGGCCGCACGCCGCTTTACTTTGCCGCGAGGGGACTCCATTCAGATACATTCCTTTTTCTTGTGGCTAAAGGTGCGAATAAGGCGGGCGGCAGCTTGCCTACGGAGTTTTCATACCTCATTTTGAAGCTCTACGATGATCTTTACAAGGAATTAAACGAAGCTAGCCGACGGGACGAAGAGCCTCTAGGGGTCGAAGAGATTCAGAGGATGCAAATCTTCGGGCCTCCAGGGGTCCAAAAGATTCAAAGGCTCCAAAACTTGGAGTCTCTAAGGGTCCAAGGGATGGTGAGGATGAAAAGCTCGGATACCATTGTGAACCGGATACATCAGGCAGCGGCCATGGAATGGGGGAATGAGGCTCTTTATTCCGCTTTAAGAAAAGTACGTTTTCAACTAGCGGATCTCATAAAGCATGAACGCAGTAAGTCGGACACTCGTGTAGTGTGATAAAGCGGTTTTTTTGTATTAGAAGTATTACTCGAATTTAAAGTCGGCTGGTTAGCCGTCGTACGTTTCTACTAGTTTCTGCTTTCCTCTTTCTTATGGGCCTAAAATATAACCATTCAGCGTATGAAAGATCTGGTCAAAGCAATGATAAGTAAGAATTTATGACAATAAATAAATTAAACCTCTCTCAAATCGCTTGCTCGACACATTCCGTGATTACGCTAAATGAAAAAGCAAAGGACTAATCTGCCTAGTCTCATCAATAAACACTGCATTCTGAAAGACTAAAACAAGGAAATTTGTCCCTCAAGACACCCTCCTTTGCTAGACGGCCCCTCCTCCCCCGGACCCAGCTCGGCGGCTCCGCGCATTCTGAATGTCGGCATCCAGCTCCTCTTCCTCGGCGGCCAGACGCGCCACGTCTTCGGGCGTCATGTCGTCCTCGATCAGGGCCACCACCTGGTGCGGGATGATGGGTGGCGTCGCCAGAGGCATCCCGGAGGAAGACGCAGGCGCAGGCGGCGGGGGAAAATGACCCAGCGGCAAGGAAACAGCCGAGTGGGCAGCGGAAGCCGGCATTGAGCGAGAGGCGGCGGCAGGAGCAGAAGCGGCCGCAACGGGGACCGCTGGCGATCTCTCATTGTCGTCGTCGTCGTCATCGTCATCAGTGTAAGCGGCAGAAGTCCTCCTGACCATGGGGATGGCGGAAGCGGCAGCGGCTCCGGCTGTGAGACCAGCGGATACCGGCAGATTCTTTTCGCTGGCCACAGCCATAAAATCGTCCCCTCCCCCTCCCCGGCGGATACCGCTGGTGCCACCACCACTGCCGCTGCGGCGACGACGAAAGAACAGGAACCAGGCGAGGGCGGCAACGGCCAGGACGCCGACCAAAGAGCCAATGACAATGCCGGCAATGGCGCCTTTGCTGGGGCCGCCGCTGCTGCTTTTCTTTGCGCTGGCCTGGGGAACCACGCTGTTTCCGGAAGGCGTTGCAGTAGTAGCAGTGGCAGAAGAGGCAGTAGTGGCAGCAGTGGTAGCCAGCGTCGACGATTTCGAGGCGGCGGCGGTACTCACAGTAGCTTTCACGGTTTCGGCCAAAACGGGCGCCGTGTTGGTGAACTGGTAGCCAATGGAGTTGGCCACGTCCGAGTTGTAGACGACAGCAAAGTCGGAGCTGTAGCTGATGCCCTTTTCTTTGCCGAGCGTCCAGTGAAAGGCGAGGTAGAGGGACGTGGAGGCTTCAGCAGAGGAGACGATGGATGGCAGGCTGGAGAGGGAGATGTGGACGGTTGAATTGTAATCTGGACAGGTTAGAGAGAGAAAAGGGGGGAATCAAGGAAAGGAGAAAAGAAGGGAAAAAGGGAAGAAGGTGGAAGGAAAAAGAAAAAAGGTAAAAGGGAAGAGACCCAAACGCACAGAACAAAGCATCCCCCGCAGAGGCAGACGTCTTTCCCGTCACAATGATCTGGCCGGACGCCTGATTTAAAAGATCAATCTGGTCGACAAGCACACTGTCGGGAGTACTGGTGACGGACAGTGTGACCTCCTTGTCGGCTGCCACATAGACAAAGCTGTATTGGTTGGGCCTTGACAGACCAAAGGTCACGGCCGCATCGTCTATTACTATCGCCGTCGCCGCCGTTGTCGTCGCCGCTGTTGTCGTCGCCGCGGTTGCCGTCGCCGTTATCGCAGTCTCCTGCGTTATGGCCGCCGTCGAGTCCGACTGCGCTCGCAGGCCAGCCACCCTGTCGGCTAGGAAGAGGGAGACGAGGGCCAGCGCCCACGGATGTATTCCGGAAATCATTCGCATGTTTTCGGGGCCAAGGTTAGGCGGATGATGCCGTCAGAGCACAAGAAGAGCTTCGTAGCCCGGAAAATAAAAAGAGAAGAGGAAATAAAGAACAAGACGCTGAAGCGGGGGGGATGTAAGGAAGTGGGCGGAGAGGAGGAAATGGACGAGAATGAGGAGCAATGAGACGAGACCGAATTCACACAGGCTGCATGCGTGCATGCACAGCCCGCCTGGGTCCCATTACCGCTGCTTTCTCTCCATCCTTCGTGCGACTGCTTTTCCCCCTCCAGTTATTATGAGAGCGAGAGGAAGCAAAGGCTGGTAACGTACCTGTCAGCCTGCTTTCCCCAAAGCGGAGTTGGTGGTCCCACTATTAGGCCGTTTTTAGAACGCGCTAATGCCGGCCTGCAGCGCCTCGTCAGGCTGCTTCGCCTCCAAGCGCTGTAAAGAAGAACATGGGCGCTCTCTCGAGCATCGCTTTTTGGCTCTTCTTTGCCCACAAAGCAGATGTGTGCTTCGACTTTTTCTGAATGAAAATTGAGCCGCTAGATTGTGTATCTCTCACCGTTGTCTTTGTCGGTTTCCCCGGGTCGCCTTGCTAGCTCCTTTCGGTTGCATTTTCGCTGCCGTAGCATTGTCACTAGACTTCACTTTCAGCCTCTCTTGATCAGACCTAGCCTGATCCGGCCACCATCCCACAGCACCAAGGCCGAGCGGCTGCTGTTCTCCATTGTGCTCTTTCAGTGCTATAATTCGCATTTTATTCGCTTGCTTCGTCCCCCCGCTCTAGTGCTATGCAAATGTCATGGATATTTCCTGTTCCTTTCCAAAATCATCGTCGTCGTCGTCACCCCATGGGTCCGAAAGCGTAATCGCCGGCACCGTGGATGCGCTGGCCGTTGTCGCCCGGATGGTACCCGAAGCGCCACTGCTGCCGCCAAAAGGGTTCGAGTCGGCGTTAGCCATGTAACCCAGGTCTTTGGGCGGTGGCGGCGGCGGTGCTGGCGACGATGGCGTCTCATACTGCTGCCGCTGCTGCTCCTCTTCCTGTACACGTGATGTTGCCGAGGGCGTCTTGGGTGGTGTCAGCGGCGACGAGCCAGCTGTCCGGCGGCCGGCAGCGGCGTCCAAAAAGCCGCTGTCGTCAAAGGCGCTGTCAAAGGTCATGGAAATCCCGGCGCTGTCATCCTCCGGCGGTGCCGCATAAGCTATCGAAGACGTCCTTCCCCTTCCCCTTGCCGCTGTCGTCGTCGCTGTCATCGTCGTCGCCCCCACCGGCGTCGACATTCTCTTCTTGGACAATGGCGGCAGCAGTGATGGCGTAACGTCCTCTCCCCATACCTGCGCCGACGACGTCCGATACTCGCTAATGGGCCGGCCGGCTGCCGTCTCGGGAAGAATGGCCCGGGCCGCCGAGGCCGATCGCAGGGACGATGGCCGCGTCGTTGTGCGTGCCGGTGTCGGCAGGCTGGTCGAGCTGGAGGCCGGGCTCAGGTCCAGCTTCATGGGCGGCAGCGTGGACTTGAGCTCACGCACCTGCAGCTGCTCCAGCGGCAAATTTTCTGCACTGTTGGCCGCATGGCTGTCGCTGCCCTTTTCCTGCGCCAGCTGGGCACGGATGGCGTCCACGTCGAAGAGGACGCCATGGTTGTTGCCCTCGGCGTCCTCGGTCTTGCTACGTTTGCTCGATGCTACCGCTGCTGCTCCTGCCGCTCCCGCTGCCGCTGCTGCCGCTGCCGCCGCTGCAGCATCTTCGTAGAGCTCCCATTCCTGCTTCTCCGTCCGCTTCTTGCGGCTGAAAAACCCAAATTTTCCGCTCTTCTTCGCCTTGCCCTCCTTCTCCAGCTCCTTGCGTGCCTCCTCGATCTCGTTGATCAGCTCGCGCTGCCGCTCCGCGTGATTGTCTGGGTCCGGGTCCTCGATCTCGGTAAACTCGTCGCTCTCCACCAGCCAGCCGCACTCGCGCAGCAGCCGCGGCATCGCCGTGCGGTAGTCCATGTGGCCCACCACAAACTCTGTCACGTCCATGTTCTCCATGTGCGGGATGTCCTCGATCGGCCCCAGCCCCGCCACCCGCCGGATGCCACCGCTGGTCAGCCGGAATAGGTAGCCCAGGATCCAGTCGTTGCGGTTGTAGCCGTTGACAAAGCGTCCCGCTACCACCGCCCGCGCCCGCAAATACTCGTCCTTCTTGACCACCACGGGCGAGCCAAAGAGGAACACGTTCTGCACCAGCCCAAAGCCGCCCCTGCGCACCAGCTCCTGCAGGCACGAGAAGATGACGCGCGAGCCCAGCGAGTAGCCTACCAGCGTGATCGGCCGTGTGCCCAGGTTGCGGTCCAGCAGCGAATCCGCCAGGATCAGCCCCGCCATGGTGGCCCGGTCCAGTGATACCGCCCACGGGTTGTCAATCAGGTACGACAGCTTCGTCAGCACCACCGGCAGCTGCAGCGCCGCCATCAGCGACACCAGGATCGTGCTGCCTAAAAGTTGCTGCAGCCCCTGGGTCAGCGCCTCCGTCGCTAGAATGTTGATCGTGTCGCCCATGGACGTCAGCATCTCCGGCTCCCACAGCACCGAGTAGATGTCGCCCATGACCGGGTCTACCGTGCTGTACGGCAGCCGCACGTCGTCGACCTTGCCTGTCATCCAGCCCGACACTGTGACAATCAGATTAACGCGCTTGTTGTTGTGTAGCGGCCGGTACTCAAAGGTCTTGACCGCCCCGGTTCGTCGATCGGCCGCCCGTCCGCCAATCACGCTGCCCGATGCCGCCGCCGAGGATGTGATGATGGCTGCACCACCGGCACCCGCCAGGAACCCGCCTGTGCCGGTGACGCCGAGCGTGGTAAACCCGGCTGCCAGTCCAGCGCCAATCACGGGTGCCAGCAGGCCGGCTGACAGACCAATCACCAGGCCGCCGCCCACGGTGGCCAAACCCATCATGACGTAGCGCCGTTTGAGCGCCAGCTTGCGCCGCGCCTCCATATGATCCTTTTCGTCCCAGTTCTCGCGCTCGGCGTTCTGCTGCATCTCCAGCGCCTCCGTCACCTTGCGCTCAAACTTGCAAATGTCAATGGCCGGTATGTCCAGGCTCGCGCCCACGCGCTCCAGCAGCACGCGCGACCGTGCATCGTACGCCGAGTCGGCAATGAGCACCAGAAAGAGATCGCACAGCGCCGTCCAGCGCAAGTCAATGTCGATCTTGTCCGTGTCCGGCAGCTGCGATGGCATCCGTACCGCCGGCATCTCCTCGCCCTGGTGCATTTCGTAGGGCGGCGGCGGTTCGGCCACTCGCTCTGCGGCCGGTTCGGCTATCGATACTGGGCGCGTCCCGGGCTGTGACTTGGTCGAGCCGCCGATGTTCACATTGTCCCTCAAGATCGTATCCTCCTCTTCGGCCATTGGGTTCTTCACCCGCGCATTGGTCATCAGCGCCGGCGTCAGGTCCTTGGCCTGCACGCCGTGCTCGATCAGCTGCTCAATCATGATCTGCTCGGCCACGCTGATATCCATGTGCGCATATAGGCGAATCATCATCTTCTGCGCCCACATCTTGAGCGACTCGGCCGCCCGCTGTAGCTCCAAGCGCCGGTTCTTCTTCCGGCCCACCTGCAGCGCCTCCAGGTCGTGCAGCATCGCCCACAAGTGAAGCCGCGTGATGCCCACATAGGCGATGCGCTGTCCCTCCGTCAGGAGGTCCTTGGTTGCCCGCATCTGCGACACGGTGTCACGCTGCTGTTCCTCGTCCTCCATCACGCTGGTGTTGCCGGCCGGGACGAACAGGTACTGCGTCTTCTCGTCCATGCTCGTAGCCGACTCTGCGTCTTCATCAACCAGCACGCGCGTGTAGCCTTTGCCAGCACCCCCGCCGGCGCTGCCCAGGCCGGCATAGCCGCCGCCGTCCTTTTCCGCGTCCGACTCCTCCTCGACATGCTCGCGCGCAATCAGGCGGTTGTCGTCGTCGTACAGGTCGTAGGGCGCAAACGCCGGCATCGTCTGCCACCCACCGTCATCGCTCTCTTCGTCATCGCCATCGTTGCCGCCGCCGACCTGCTGCTGGACCTTTCCCTTTTTGTTGGACACCAACTGCTGCTGGTGCGAGAACTCGGAAACGACGGCGGGCGCGCCAACCGAGCTGGCATTGCTGGCCACACGCGCGTGGACGGCAGCAAAGTGGCTGGATGTTTTCTGGGGCTCGGCTTTCGCCTCCTCGACAGCCTGCGTTGGTGGCTTTGGCGGAGCCGGTGTCGGAGGCTCCTCAGCCATGACCGTGGAAATGCTTCTTGCTTGCACAGGCGTTGTATCCGCAGGGGGGGCTGCATCGTTCTTGGCTGGGTCTTTCCCTGCCCCCGCTGTCGCTGTCGCCGTCACCGATCCTCGCCTCTTCGAATCGCTCGGGCCGATGCTGCTTCGGCTTTTGTTCTCAGAGGAGCTGGTGGTCCTCCGCGGAGAACTCATCTTTGCTGACTCTGAGGCGACTTCGGACTCGGGCTTGGGCTCAGGCGCGGTCTTGGTCTCGGGTGTCGGCTCAGGCACTTCCGGCGCGTACTGAACGGCGACTTCAGCCTTTCGTATGGGCAGGCCGAAGTCGTCAAACTCAACCGCAGGGGCGACGGCTGGCTTTTCCTGTCTGGCCGCCTCTGCAGATTTCTTTATGGCGTCCTTTGCCTCTCCAGGAGACTGTAGCAGCTGCTGCTCCGACACATTTGCACTGTCACTCTGACGAATGGCGCTGCTGTTGTCCGGTACAGCCGCCGCCATCGTTGACCGTCAGGCAAATAAAAGGTGACACTAGTTGATGGAATGGAAAGCAAGAGAAAACCGAAGCCAACGTAATTCGGCCAACCGTTGAAGCTTGGGCAATATCTAGGGATATCACGGGGCAACTGCAATCGTTGGAGAGATATTCACAGGGAAAGAGCAATCTAGGGGGGTTTGAAAGGGGTTTCGGAAGGCGGGCGAGATGGGATTACCCCACGCCTATTAAGGAAAGAGCAATTATTGCGAGTGTGCAACAACAGCGAGTTGCGGAAAGAGCAGGCAGCCAAGTCGAGGAAAGAGAAAAGAGGCAGAAACGAGAGAAGAGAAAACAACAGAGCAATGAGAGTGTCGTTGGGTCCCCCGCCGACGTCGAAAGAGGCCCAAATAGTCAATACTCCGTTCACCTTGCCCGGCGGTGTCAACGGGAGAGCCTTTACACTACTGACGGGCCAGATAGATACTTTTTTAGAAACTAGTACTGGAGACAAGTGGATCGACGCCACATCAGCCACAGCGATTCTTCAGATAGAGATATCGATTTTAATGCCTCTGATATTAGCACGAGTGGGGTTTGTCTGGTGTTTTGAAGAATACTTTAATCTTCAATCAGACGAAGCATTATTCATGACATGAATCCATAAGGGGGTGCATGTCATGATTGTTTTTGAGTTCGGGCTGAGCGGTGTCGTCAATTATGCTTGAGTAACACTAATGATTATGAATCTTTACGGAAAGAACCTCATAATTTGTTAAACGAGTGAATATATTTTGGATTTAAGCTATGACTTATCTGCGAATTCCATCCCCTTTGTGCAACTTTTGAGCACTAGTCAGTCAGCGTCAATTTTGTCTGTTCGAGAGTTTTGCCAGTCTAAAGCAAGAGATGTCGGAAATGTCCAATTGATTTATAGCATTTGGTGTACTCTGTTTCGGGTGTGAGATGAACACGGGTTAAGGAATGCCGGAAATAGTGCTGTCATTGCAATCCAGAAACAGGATGAGACGGCTGTCACTTCCATTGCGCAGTTGAATTCATACTCTGTACAGAATATTGTCGGCAGTCGCCAACAAACATCGCCCGCGGTATGACATCATGATCTCTGGGAACTGCAGGGGCCGCGTACTGGACATGTCGGCCGTTGCAGCTTCCAAAAGCGAAGTCGGCCTGGAGCAGAGCTATTGAGCGACTAGCTTCTCTGGAGTACGAGTCGCGCATACCTCCTTCCACACTAGACGTACTATTGAATGGCAGGTACCCTAAGAGAAATTACGCTGCAACAGTGACTTTCTCTATGCAGTTACCTCTTCGCGCAGTACGCGTAATGCCATGGCGGGGATGGAGTCACCAGCAGGATTGCTGGCGATGCAGCCGAGCACGCAGGCGTCTTCTCTACGGCGGAGCGGCCATATTTGTCCCTTTTACATGTAATCCCCCACCAGACGCAGCTGCTGGACGCGCTCGCGAGCCAAAGAACAAAAGGGAGCTCAAGAAGCAAAGTCCAGAACGGCCCCTTTTGCTCAAACAGCGGACACTTCCATCTAATAAACTAGCTTGCACGGCGCACGGAAGTAAAGAAATAGAAATAGAAATGGAAAATGGAAAATAGACAGTACCAAGCAAAATAGCCGCAGCAACAAAGCGAATACGAATGCGGGGACGTATTCGTACCTTAATTGGCGGGCAGACTGAACAAGGACAAACAAGAGCCGCGAATCAGAATCTGCGTGTCGCTGCATCATCGCTTTAAACACGCAAACGGAGCAGTGCACACCGCCGACAATGCCAAGCACGATTACGGAAGCCAAGCCCCGTCAAAAGCATTTCGCCGCCACGCACAGTCAGCGTGTAAAACCACTTTAGTAAAGAGTTCATGGCAAAGTGGAGCCGTGGCCAATCTTTATTTTGATATACGGAGTAGCCTCAGCCTGGGCAGCGAGTCATGGCTGCACATCTGCTATGCGATGCTTACTCTTCGTATGTGTACTGTGACCTTGGAAATACGAAGCATCAGCGACAAAAAGTCTTGGCTCTCCGAGACCCTCCGCCGCTTTGGTTGTGTTCGTACGTTCTCAGTTCTTGGCAAGATGCTTGGCAGCGCACTATCTTGGATGTACAGCCGGACAGGGGCAAACGCACTCACTTACAGCGCTCCAAGTAGCCTACCTGCACTGTAGGGAGTACAAAGTAGTGTACGTGGTTTAGTGCATGCCGAGCCGCCTCCGCAGGCTCCGGCCGTCTTAGCGCAGAAGACTACCCCGATAGTGGTCCCACTTTGGCGATGGGCCAGTACGAGGTGCTGTCCTCTTCGGCCTGTCTGAGCGTCTTCTCGGCAATAGAAGAGCAGAGGCGTGGGAAGGGAAGCGTGTGCGGGAGTGGATGAAAGCGAGGCAGCAATAGAATTCGGCGAAAAGAGGGCTGGCCTGCAAAGGTGAATAAAGTTTTTAAATAACTGTAAATGCAACCATGCCAATCGTCAATACGAGTAGTGTACGTCGTAGCGCACGCAGCTAGCCCCTTCTCCTTTGTGGACTTGTTTGCGTTCTTCGAGGAAAGTTTGACGGCCTCCGGCGCTCGTTTGGGCATGTTTCGTATATCTGGTGTCGTGCACTAAGTACTCGACACTACACTATGAAGTGCTTTTCCAGCGCCTTGCTCGCTAACAACGTACGACACAAGTACCTCGTACTCTGTACTCTGCGGTTAGTCGCCATGTACCTGCTCCATACGCCAGCCACCAGAAAACGCAGCGCCAAAACGTTTCAGGCACAGTAAAGAAAAGCCATTGCTTTGCAAAGCAAGCTTGCGCAAGTCTTACGAATCCAAACGCCTCAGCGCCACGAACAGATCCAGCACCTTCGTCCCGCCCCCTTCTTTCCATGTATAGAAAGTGCTGAAGGACAGCTCGTCCACTCTGTAAAGCCGCAGCTTTTCTGTCGCCGTTCTGCTGTCGCTGCTCAACGCATATTCCGTTGATAGAAAGCAACAATTCAAACGCAAAAGCACAAAACAGGTTGCTCAAAGTGACAGCACGGCCAGGCTAGCGTCCCCAGAGTTGCACCTTTCCCCATTGCCCGCCCACTCGTTGTCTCCTGCAGACGCTTTCTGCGGCAACGCCGGAGCTCGGCCAGCAAGCAGTAAATCGAGAAAGCAGACACAAACACCCCCCCGACAAATACGACGGGGAGAAAAGGGCAGCAATCCCCGACCATTCCGCTAGCTAACGGTTGCAGCCAAAAAGGACCACGAGAAGGCGAAAGAAAGAAGAAAGAGAAATAAAAAAAGAACAGGGGCGACTCTAAAACGTCAGATTGCAAAAAAGCCATTACCCGTCCATAGTCAGCAACTTTTCCTTTCTTCTCTTCGACCTGCCAAGTGCGACATAGGCAGTCGCAACTTATTCCACGCGTCCACCCAACCTTTTCTATTTGTCTTGATTTATTTCTACTTTGTTTTATCACTTGATATATTCTTGATTCGTTTCTGTTTTGGCTCTTCTTTCTCGCCCTTTCTGCCTTCCTCTTTCTCTCCTTTGACAGCCTCTTCTCCTTTGTCTTCCGTTATACTTTCAGCACCAACTCCACCGCCTTTCATGACCTGCGCATAATCGCACAAAACTGCTTTCAGCAGCCGCAGCAGCCGCCCTTATACCCGTACAGAACAAAGGAACGTCCCGCCAGTATTGCGAAGCAGCAAGTACGACCGACCAGCCCAGGGGGCTCAGCCAGGCCCGTGTTGCCGGAGCGCACAGCGAGGGCAGGAGCATCCCGTGTAACCAGCCTCGTTCGTCGCCGCCGCTTCCATCATACCTTTTCTTTCCGCCACGACGGTTCTTCGACCAGTTTTGCCGTACTTTCACATTCCATCGCCGGCCGCCGAAGCTATTTTTTCTCTAGTACTTGTCGTTCGCCCCTTTGCCGGCCGCTCTCTGCCATTAACCCGGCACCATACCTCTTGGCTAGATCGATCCCTCGCCCTGCTTGTTGTCCATCTGAAAATATTGTTTTGCAAAGCCGGTCTTTCTTAGCTTTACCTTTTGTGTGGCGCAAACGAGTCGCTCTTTCTGCGTGTTGGTGTGTGTCTGTGCACCACTTGGGTTGTACTTTCCGGACTGGCTGATAGTTTTATCTGCGCAACAGTCCTGGCCTTGCTTGTGCAACGCAGCAAGCATATTTGACGTCCCGTCCGCCGCTTACTCGGTGGTTACTTTTCCCTTTTCTGCCTGGGCTGCGCTTGCCAATTGAATCGAAGCTTAGGTTGCCCAACATGGGTCGAAATCGAGGTAGGTTTGCTGGTCGCTTCTCCCTCTAACCGCCCGGCTGGCTACCCTTCCCCCTTCCCCCCTTGCCCGCCTTGGCCTTTGCTGCACTACTACCAACTACTTTGACCCCGTGTCGATAGCGGCCCTGCACCGCCGTCTTGAGGGCCAATAGCATGACATTTTTGCCCTATTTCCGCTTTGTTGTCGCTTCCCCGCCCCTTTCTCACTACCTCTTTCCCTTCTCAGTCTTTTTTCTTCGCCTCTCTTTCTCCCTTTTTTCGTCCTTCGTTTTCTCACCACTTTTCTCACCGCCGTTCTCTCACCCGATACTCTCGTTCTATCGTTCTCTCATTACCGTGTCCATCGTCTAACCCGCCAGTACTCTCGTTCATATCCCAGCTGTCCAGCTCCCATCGAGACTCTCAGAGTCCGTCTCGTCCGCCGAGCCATACCGTCAGCACCGACAGCACCGCTTCTTCGCTGAACAACAGCACGACGACGACAACGACTACGACGACCAGCAACAACAGCACGGCCAAGTTTACAGACGCTGCCTCTGCCCAGTCCGAGCAGACGCCCTTCCCCCCCGCGTCGTCCTCGCCGGCCCCTTCGGATGTCCCACCCGACCCCGCTATCGGCGCCCCCATTGTAAACGGATCCGGCTCTTCCGTCCGCTACGGCCGCCAGCGAAGCTCCTCCCGTCCGCTTTCCATGGTCCAAACCTACCAGCCATACATGATGGACATCAACGACACTGCCCCCGAGCTGCAGCCGATTTTCACCTTTCTCAACAGTCATGGCAACAAGCTCTACCATGAGGGCTACTTTCTGAAGCTCGACGATCAGAACTCTCGTTAGTGCCTTTTTCGTCTTTTTTTTCTGCTTTTATTTTGTCTGCGTTTGTCCTGCTAACACAATTAGAGGGCCGCCCCAATCCTGACCGCAACTGGACAGAGTGCTTTGCCCAGCTCGTCGGCACCGTCCTTTCTCTCTGGGATGCCGCTGAGCTCGACGCAGCCGGCGAACACGGCGAGGTTTTGCCCAAGTTTATCAACATTGGCGACGCGGCCATAAAAATGGTGGGCATTTTACACTCGTCTTTTTCGTGCCTAAAAGTCGCTTGCTGACCCTCTAGATCGACTCTCTCCCCACACGCAACACCGACGAGCAGCCCCTACAGCACATCCTGAGCATTTCCACTGCCGGCCGCAACCGCTATCTGCTGCACTTCAACTCCCACCACTCGCTGGTGCAATGGACCGCCGCTATCCGCCTTGCCATGTTTGAGCAGTCGTCGTTGCAGGAAGCCTACACCGGCGCTCTCATCGCCGGCAAGGGCAAGGAACTCAACAACATCCACCTCATCATGGACCGCAGCCGCCACAAGACCGAAGAGTGGGTGCGAGTCCGCTTCGGCGCTGGCGTGCCCTGGCGGCGCTGCTGGTGCGTCATTTCGCCGCCCGACGAGAAGGATGTGGCCAAATTGCAAAAGGAGTGGAAGAAGCGCTCGCCCTACGATCGCTCGCACATGCCGACTCTCAAGGGCACCATCAACTTTTACGACACCCGCAAGGAGGGCAAGAAGCTGAAAAAGGCCAAGCCCATTGCCACTGTGTCCGAGGCCTACTCGACCTACGCCATCTATCCGCAATCCAAGGCGCTCATCAACGCCTCTACCCTCATCAAGATTGAGGGAACCATCACCATCCACTCGATGCCGCCCACCTCCTCTGAGGGCTTCGTTTTCATCATGCCCGAAGTCCCCCCCGCCGTCACCGGCTTCGAGATGCTGCTGCGCTTTCTCTTCCCCACCTGGGACACTTTTGCCCTGTACGGCCGCCCTGGCCGCCTTGTCGCCAGTGTGCTCGACACCCGGTCTCTCATGTTTGCCATGCCGAAACACCGCCATTACGGGTACCTGGAGCTGCTGGATGTCACTAGCTTGATCCTCACCGAAGGCAGCCAGGCCTGGACGGAACGCGATTGGCGCAAGAACCTCAAGGATCTGACGAGCCAGCGCATAGCCGCGTCGGACGGCGAGGATTCGAGCAGTGGCGTGTCGAGCCGCCGCAACTCACGTCGTGGCGGAAAACGTCTCAGCTTTGGGCCTACCCGAAGCTCTACCGACCCCGGCTTTTCGGCTGCGGGCGGCGTCGCCTCGCATGCCCGATTTAATTTTGCTGGCAGCCAGGACCCGTCTTCGCGCTCCTCGCGATCTGCCGTGTCCGCCATGAAGCCTTCGATGCGCACCGACTCTGCTCCGCCAGACTCGGAGCGGCAACGCATGCCGTCGTCCATGGCTCAGGCTGCTGCGGACTCGGGCTACGATAACCGGCAGCTTCACGCTTCAACGCCTTCGCCGCCCATGCGT
Source organism: Graphilbum ipis-grandicollis (assembly GCA_019925625.1). NCBI lineage: Eukaryota > Fungi > Ascomycota > Sordariomycetes > Ophiostomatales > Ophiostomataceae > Graphilbum > Graphilbum ipis-grandicollis. The sequence goes on along the minus strand of JADHKH010000012.1, from coordinate 285,087 downwards.
AACTTTAGCAACGATCTGACCTCCACACCAGAGCGCGCCAGCTCCGAGGACGAGTCGTTTTCCACCCCGAGCGGCGGTACGCCTCCCGTTCGCGAGCTCCGCGATTTGCAGGAGCGCATGTCAACCCCGGAGCCCGTCTACGCTCCCCCGGCTTTCCATCACGAGTCTTCCTCTCGCCCGGCCTTTGCCGCGCATAACAACGCGCCAGAGCTGCGGACGGCCAACAACCGGCTTTCCAACTCTACCATGAGCCAACTGGTCAATGCCAATAGCGTGGCAACCAGCGACGCTTGGCTGCCCACATTGCCCGGCCATGACAGCCGCCCGGGAAGCTCTGGCAGCACCCACAGCAGATCCGGCAACCAAGGCTACGCTTCCCATCATGCTTCTCGCAATGGCTCTCGCACCGACTTGGCCGGTCCTCAGGGCCCTGCCTCTTCCGGCTTGCAGCCACCCAACATGCCCCTTGTCGTGAAGCGTTCGCGCTCTCCTCTCAACCCAGTTCAGGATGATCAATACGCGTCTCCCACCAGCCAAGCCAACAGCATGAACGCCCCTCAGCACCCTTCCCAGACTGCAGATATGCCATCTGGCCCTTACACTGCGGATGCCCGCCTCCCGCTAGTGCCAAAGGACGCTGCCTACATTCCCTTCCGGTCTGCCGAAAGTGGTCGGCAGATGCCCTTCCAAACACAAGGTCCTACTCCCCCTCACCCCTCCTCCCCCCCTCCTCCTAGCATGCAGACTCCGCGGCCTTCTTCCCAGGCTGGAAACCGCACGAGTGTGTCCGCACTGTCCCCTTCCCAAGCTAGTCCTGTGCAACGCAAACCCCTTCCTCCCAAAGCTGACAGCTCTCCCAAGTCCAAGGAAGCTTCTGAGCCGCAGTCGGCTGCTTCTAGTGCCGCCAGTCTTCGGAATTACTACATTGATGAAGATGCATTGAATAAAGTCCATGAGCCCGAGGACTGGCACTCATCAGACGACCACCGGCAAGTATTTAGGCAAGACACACAGCAGAGCGAGGCCAGCAGCCACTACGATGATGCCTCCTCGACCACCAGTCCCGATTATGCCAGTACACATAAGTCAAACGAGACAGAAGAGTCTGTCGAACGCCCGCGCGCCGGCGTCCTACGAACCGTCGGCACTGCTCCCCCTCTCTCCTCGCAGCCCGAGGAAACATTCGATATCCCCGAGGTCAATTTTGGCCCAACTTACAACTACGCCGCCGCCAGCCTTCCCCAAAGCTCCGCCAAAGATGCGTCCCCCCGCAGCAGAACCCCCACGGCCTTTGCCAGCTCTTCGGCCACAGCCGCACGCCCCTACTCCCCCAGTGCGTCACAGCAACTCATGGGCGCTCTGCCTATTCGAAAGGCTGCTCGGGAACAGCAGCGCCCCACAGATGTGAACCATAACCGCCAGAACTCTGATGACACCATTCGTCGAAGAAGCGTTGCTTGGCATGCTGGCACTGCCATTGTCGGATCTCCAGGCACCACGCCCGGCGATGGTCGGACCGGTGCCATGACTCCCGAGCAGTTTGTCAAGCGGCGTGCTGTTCAGGCATCCACGCCTGTTTATTCTCACCACAGAAACCCATCTGCCAATACACTGGCCACCATGCGAGCGATCAGCTCGACCCCCCCGCTGCGCCGCACGTCCAGTCATGATATACTCAGTTCCATGGGTGGTAGCCCGTTCCAGCACCAGAGGTCCGGCTCACAGGGCGCTGTCAGTGCTCTTGGTGTTAGGCACAGCTCCGGCGATGCCAGCTCTCATTTGTCTGCTCGTGAGCAGGAGCATTTGGCCCGTGTGACCGGCACGCCTCTGATCAGTATGGCCGGAAATGGTCGGCCTCGCGAGGATGGTGGACCCGGTCTGGTTGGTGCCATTGCTGCGCGAGAATGGGAAAAGCAGCAGATGAAACAGGGTGTCAGCTCTCAAGCTGTGCAATACGCCATCGGCCAGCGCCAGCAGCTCCAATTCCAGCAGCAGCAACAGATGCAGCAGCAACAGATGCAGCAACAGCAGTACTATATGCAGCAGCAACAGGCACAGATGTTCGCCTCGTCTCAGCAGTACGGCGGATACGCCCCTTATTCCACGGGCCAGCAGCGAATGGGGCCCCAACTTGCTTACGGACAGCCAATGCCTAGCGGGTGGAACATGCAGCAGGGGCCAATGGCTCAGCAGTACAACATGGCAGGCATGAATTCTTCGCAAGGCTATCAGCAACAGCAGTACGGCCGCCAGCAGTACTCTCTCCAAGGCGGCGGAATGGGTCCTCAGTCGAACACGACCAGCACAATGGGGCCAGACATGATCTATCCTGGTCAGGCATATTAGATCTGCTAGTCGAGTTCTCTTTTGTTTATCTTTTTTTCATCTTGGTCTGATCTTTTTGAGTTGCATGATTGGACGACGGTATGACATTATCAGCGCAGAAAGCACAGCATGGCCCGGTTCCCGCCAGGCCATTTGACGTGTTTTTCTTGTGCCTTTTCTTTCCCCTGTTCTTTCCATTCTCTTGTTCTTATATTACCACGCATTTGTTTTTGCTTCTTTTGTCAACTAGACTAGTGCATCATCTGTCCCGCATGTTTGTTTCATTTGTTTATTTTGCCTCTGCCATCTAGACTGCTGTACTCTACCCACGGGAAGCATTATGGAGGTGCTCTTGTTTTTTTCTTTGTTTTTTACCTTTCCTTTGTCTATTCACTAGTACGCATTGGCATACTGCATATTTGTTTGCTTATTCTCTGGTTCATTTGTTTCTTTTGTTTTCATTTTTCTTTGTCGATATCTCAACATCTTTCTTTGCAAGGAAAGATCAAACTCCTACGAATACCCCAAGCACAAGTATATACCAAATGCACAAGATTTGATTCACTAGAGCTCAATCATGATTGCCAAATGCTGTGTGTTGTGTACGTAAGTATAAGTAACCCAAATTAAGCACGTAACCTCCCACTCATAATGGCGGCTGTAAAGGCGTTTCGCATGCAATGGAGAGAAAGAGTACTGTATGTATATTGTCTCTGTCTATATCATGTAGCTAGCTAGCTGTGCCGCCAGCTTCCCCAAGAACGCCGCGCAACGTGAAGAATTCATAAAGGCGTGACGTAGTGGTTGAAAAAAGGAAAAGAAGGGGGAAACAGAAGATGCCCAAAATCTTTGCTTTTCCTATGCCATGAAAGAAGACGCAAAAAACCAAGGATCAGGAAAAGAAAAAGCCCAAGAAAACCGAATGTGGCAATTAAGAAGATTTGGAGCTAAATGTCTCCTATACATGTCGACTTTGCTGTGAGGCGACAAGTCCAAAATGACCAAAAATGACCCCTGTTTGTGTAAACCCTTAATCCCAACACTGTCACGCCCGCCGCATATGCGTGCTAATGGTGCCTGTCGCCGTCGCCGTCGCCAGCGTGGGCACCGGCGGCAGGACTCGGCCGACGCCGCTGCTCAGATTCACAATGACCGGAGGGGTAGAGGCCGACGAGAAAGCCAGGCCCGAGGCCTGTCTCGGGCGGTAGGCGACCGCGGCCAGCCCCGCCGAGGACGGCAATGCAAAGGGGTCCCGGTGGCCGTGGCCGTTCTCCTGTCGGCCGTTTTCTTGGCCGTAGTACTTTGCGCAAATCTCGGCGCGCTTCTGCTCAAACACAACCGAGCGCTGTCGTTCCTCGGCGAGGCGGCTCTTACGCTCGGCCAGGTCAATGTCGGCGCGCGCCAGGCACTGCTTGAGTGTGGCCTTTTCAAATACGTAGCGCTCGGCTCGGAGACAGGCGTCGTCGAGGCGGCGACTGGCCGCGTCGTCTTCGAGAGCGGCTCCTGTGCTTTTGCCCTTGGTCGGCCTCGCCTCGGCGGACCCGCCCCATTGGCACCGGAACACGAGCTCCGTCCGCTGGGTGCTGCTCTGTCCCGGGTAGCCGTTGTGCCAGACGACGACTGGGTCGCCGTCGTAGAGGCGCACCCAGTGGCGCGATGGGGTCTCCTTGTGGCCCGGGTCGACAGAGCTGATGGGCGTCTGCCGCACGAGAATGCCGCCGCGGGCCTTGGTCGAAACGTAAAAGTGGTACTGGCGGGCGACCTCGCCGGTGCCGTGGAGGCGCTCCCACGGCTGCAGCTCCTTCCAGGGCTCCGAGCCGGAGCTGCTGCGCCAGACCAGAATCTTCAAGGCATACTTGGGCACCTTGAGCTCGCGCTTGTCGGTGTACACGTGCGTGTTGTCCAGGCAGCGGCCCCAGGTCGTGACGGCCTCGGTGATCTCAATAGAAATGTTGGGCACGACAGACTCGGCCGTGGACGTCAGCGTGGCCACGACCCGCGGCGCAGTCGAATCGGTGAATACGCTCCTGGCTCGGGCGGATGGCTCGGCCTGTTGCTGTTGTTGCGGTGTCAAAGACTGTCCGTCATTCTCGGGCGAAGAGGGAATGGAAGGGCTGCGCTCGCTGCCGGGAACCACAGCCGTGTCAGGCACGCGCGATGTGGACCGGGAGCGCAACAGTGGGGGTTGGAGTTTCTGCGGCTGCTGTGCAATGGCCGTTGTGGGCGGGAAGTGTTTCATAGCCAGGTTCCACAGCTTTGTTTGCCCGGGTAGGAATTTCTCGCCTCGGGCTGTAGTCGCATCTTCAAACATGGTGTACTGCAGCTGGGTCATCTCGGGGTAGTCGAGGTGCCAGGTTGAGGTTTGGCCCACTACCCAGTAGACAGACTTGGGCACTGGCAGGTCCATCTCGGCCTTGGAGTGGCTGATGGGCTGGACGGCGGCATACAGCTCTGGATCCTCGTCCTCGTCCTCGTCCTCGTCTGCGTCCGCGTCAAATTCCTTGTCGTCCTCTTCTTGATTCAACATTGCGCCGCCACTGTCCCTCGTACCGCTCAGAAACGAGTCCATATGGGTGGCTGACTTGAGACGCTTGATGGTGGGCTTGTCGGACTGCGGACTGTTGTTGTCAAACTCGTCGCTCGTGTCATGGGTGGGCTTGCGTTTGCTGCTGGTGAAATCGGTGATGGAGGGCTTGAAGTGGGACGCGGCCAGGGATTTCATGTTAAGGTTCCCCAAGATGGACTCGGCGCCGCCCAGGCTCTGGGACTCGACGTCAAACGTTAAATTGTTCAGCTGGTTGACGGAATGGCTCTGGCTGGAAATGGCGTCGCCGTTTTTGCCGGCCAGTGCGACGGGTGGCTGAGATTTTGACAGCGATCTTGACAGCGATTTCAGCTGGGACGGCGATGATCTCGGCCTGTCTGAATGATCCTGTTGCTGCCGCGGCTGCTGTCGCGGCGTGTGAAAGGTTTCGGCCGACGAGCTCAGGCTCTCGTTCACGTCATAGTGGGGAAAGCTGTCGGGTCTGTTCTCCGGCGAGCCAAACTCTGACAGGGGCAGGTTGAGACGGTCTTCGGGGATGACGCCAGAGCTTCCAACGGCCGAGACATTGACCTCTCCAAATAAGCGCTGCTGGTTCGGTGTTTCCGGCGGTCCGAGTGCTGCTCCTCCGTGGTCATGGTAGGCCTGGTTTTCCTTTTCAGCGTCCATAAAGTCGAGCGGGAGAAAGCCGCGTAGCTGGCTTGCTGTGTCCAGCAGCTCGTCGTCGTCGTCTACAAATTCATCGTCGCTCAGCGCGTCCGCCTCTGCGTGGATGCCGTCCTGCAGGCTGAGTTGAGAGGCGCTCTGTTCCAAATCCAAGGCCTGCTGCTCGTCTTTGGCCTCGTCTGCTTCCTCCGCCTCCTCCTGCTGAAAAGAAGCAGGGCCGGCGAGCCAGGGATGGCTCTGCAGCATGGCTATGGTGGCGCGATTTTCCGGGCGACGCTGCAGCATCATGGACAAGAACTCGACGCCGTCAGGGGATATTTGCGCATCAACGAGCGGGTTGATGTCGAGCGGGGTGGTCATGATACGGTGAAGCAGCTCGGTGTGGCTGATGCCGGCGCTGGTCGGGTAAGGCGGCTTGCGGGTGAGGCAGAAGAAGAGCACGCCGGCCAGCGACCAAATGTCGACGGAATGGTTGTAGCTCTGGCTGGCGTCGCGGCGGGTGCGGCGGTTGCGAATGTTGCGGAAACCGTCCTCGTCATACTCGGCGTACTCGCTGTAGACTTCGGGGGCGCAGTAGAGCAGGGTGCCGCAAAAGGTGCGCAGAAAGGTCTGGTCGTTGTCAATCATCTTGGACAGACCAAAGTCGGTCAGCTTGACGGTGAAGGGGGCGGTGGAGCTGATGAGGATATTGTCGGGCTTGACGTCACGGTGAGTGATGTTTTTGCTGTGCAGATAGCCCAGGGCGTCGACTAGTTGGCAGGCCATGTCCTTGACAGCCGGCTCGGACAGGGCGCCGTGGCGGTTGACAAAGGAGCTGAGGTCGCCTTCGGGCAGGTACTCCATGATGATGACGAGCAGGCGGTCGTCAACGTCAATGTGCTCAATGTAGCGGACGATATTGGGCTGGAGGTCAGAATATGGGGGAGAAAAAAGAAATAGGGGGGATAAACAAGAAAGGTCCCAAACTCACATGGTTGACACTCTGCATAATGCGCATCTCGTTTTCCACCTTTTGATCCAACACGCCGTTCTTGATGAAGCGGCGCTTATCGAGTTCCTTGGCCGCATAGGGCCGGCCGTGATACTTGTCGGTGACCTTGACGACGGTGGCAAAGGCGCCCTTGCCAATGGGGCCGATGCGGTTGTAGCGGTTGGAGCCGTTCCACTCGCGCGGCAGATTTTCGTTGACGATGCTGGCGGCCGTTCTGGCGCGAGGCGGCGGCATGTTATTGGCGGTCCGGGCCGGCGGAAGCGGCTGGCGCTGCGGAAACAAATTCACATGGCCCGGAGAAGCGGCTGGAGCGGCCAGTCTGCCCGCCGCAGCAGCTGTCCCGGCCGCCGCCGCCGCCGCCGCCGCCGCCACTTTTGCGTCTGCCGCCATCGCTTCGGCCTCCCGCACGGCCTCGGCCTCGGCTATGCGGTCCAGCCGGCGCAAATAGGCGGCCAGATTGCGCTGGTAGGCGTGCTCGTACTCGCCCTCGCGTCGCGGCACGCGCACCATAAAAGCCAGGTCGTGTCGGTTGTTATGCAGCAGCACGCTAATGGTGGAGGCGCTCGACAGCGTTCGCATGTTGGGCAGGTCCTTGCGGCGGGCCTTGAGCAGCACGTCGTCGACAAAGGTGCCGTTGGTCGACTGGTCTTGCAGCATCAGCACGCCGTACTCGTTGATGAAGATGCGGAAGTGGATGTTGCTGAGGCGGCGCAGTGAGTCGTTGACAAAGCAAATGTCGCTGCGGCTGGCGTTGCGGCCAAAGGTGAAGCCCTTGAGCGGGTCCTTGACGTCGGCCGACAGCCGCAGCACCAGCGCGAGTCCAGAGCCGGGCAAAAGGCCGAAATGGTCGGCAGCGTCGTCGCCCGAGTGGTCCATGTCGGCGTGGGCCGCCTCGTTGAGCCCCATGACAAACGGCGAGCCCTCGTGGGCCAGCCGCGCCGTCTCCTGGCAGGCATTGGACGATGAGGGCACCAGCAGGCAGATAATGTCGGCCATGTCCTCGTCGGAGAAGCCCGAGTTCTGCTTGCCCACCCGTCGCGGATCGAGAATGTCCTGCGTGGCTGAGAAGTGAGCGGGAGGAAAAGCACAAGCACAGCAACAGCACGGAACCAACCTTGTTGTGTCGGTTGGGAATGCTCGCCCTCCATTGTTGCGACGGCACCGCAAACGCGGCGAAACTCCAGGGAGAGAGCGAGACGAGATATCCCAGCTGGCGAATCGCGAATCCCAACTCTTCACGGCCGCAGCCGGCAGGCAACAACCGTGCCTAGAATCTCCGGCGGCAGCAGCAGATCGCACGAGGTGTTTCCATGCACGGACCAAGATTGTTGAGCTGTTGGGTCGAGCTGAGTCGAGCTGAGGCGAGTTGAGGCGAGTTGAGGCGAGTTGAGCTGTCAGATTAACTCGAATGAACAGTCGAGTTGTCGAGTCCCGTCAATGCCGTCAAAAAAACGCTGCAAAATGCTGCCAAATACAAATCCAGATAGAAACCCGTCGCGTCCAAAGTAAAAAAATAGCTGCCGTTGCTGGACCAATCCTTTTCTCGCTGCCGCGGGGCAACCAACAATGTCCACGAGCGCTCAAAAAGGGGGTCAGCCAGCAGGGGAACGTGGTTGCGCGGCGCGTGCTGGGGCTACACAGGACCGGAGAGAAGGCGGTGTAAAGCTGCAAGACGGGGAAGCAGAGAAGCCAAAAGGAAGGCAAAAATGCAGGGAAAATGCAACTATCACCAGAAACAAACTGCTGGGCGGTGCAGTGGCTGAGCTTTTAAGTAAAAAAAGGTCTGGAGGGAAGGAGCCGTTGAGCGGTGGAAATCAAGGGAAGCGCAACCGAGCGAGAATGACTGGCTGGCAACGTCCCGGATCTGCTACAGGCAGCCTCGAGCTGTGAGACAATTCAACTGCCGCACCTGACCGCCTGGCAATAGGACTACAGGGGGTAGCCGCTAAAACGGGGGAGCTGAAGTCTGGAGTGCAGATGCACGTTCTGCCATTTTCTATTTCTAGGTGTATTTACAGCTCCCAAACCTCGGTTTCGATTGGAAACTTGAAGGTTACGGAAGTTGGATATGGTACTTGTGTTCAAGTGGAACTGCTTGGGATATCGTTCTTGTGTTCAATGAAACTGCTTGGCTCACATTATTATGCTCATTGTTTATGCTTGGAACTTTTTCCATGAAATGCTGCTTGTTCGCCTTGTTTCCCATAATGATAATAAATAAAATTGTTTTTAAACGCCTCAGTTTCCGTCTGCCGATACCGGCACCGCTCTGCTGTCGCCGCCGTCACCTCCGGCACTGCCGCCGTCGCCGGCCGACTGCGCCTTGCCCTTCCGTTTCCTCTTCTTCTTGGGCGCCGCGTCTTCTGTGCCGTTTGGACTGCTGTCGTTGGTCTTGGCCTTTGTCGATTTTGCTGTCGTTGCCGGCGTTGCCGCCGCCTTGGCGTCCTTCTTCTTTGCCTTTTTCACCGACAACGGGTTCGGCCCCTTGACTGCCGACCAGGGCTTCTTCTTCTTCTTCTGTTCCTCTTCCTTTTGTCCGGCCGTCTTTCTCTTCTTGTTGGCGTTGTCCTCGTCGTCGGAGCCGTCCTCGTCATCGTCTTCTCCCTCCTCCTTCTCCTCCCGCTTCCGCTTCTCGCCTGCCACTTTGCGCAGCCCGTCGCGGAACTTGGCCCGCTCTGCCTGCTGTCCGACGCGGGCTGTGGCGTCGGTCATGGGCTCCATGATCATGACGCTCCGAGACTAAAAAGTCAGCCTTTGGCACCCGTAGCTCGCCTTGTTGCCGCCCTCTCACTCACAATGTAAATCAACGGCACGCCCGTCACTGCGCGCATGTACCGCCGCACCGACAAGTCCTGGCTCGCAATCACGTAGCGGTGCTTGTTCTCGCCCTTGTTCTTGTCGTCGACCACGTGGCTCAAGCACTCGAGCGCGGTCAGCGGCTTTTCGAAATCCTCGGGCCGGTGGCCGCAGCGCCGCCGCTCAAACGTCTTGGCCAGCTCAATAACCTTGTCCATGCCCGGCTCCCGGGCCTGCTCGTACAGGTGTCGGATGCAGCACTGGGTGATCCTGGGGGTGTTAATATTTCCTCATTCTTTCTTCATTTTTTCATTTTTCTTTCTTCTTTCTTTCATTCATCTTTTCCCGTCTTTCATAGTCGAAACATACATAATCTTGGCCTTGCCGTGCAGCGTGCGCTCCAGACCGGCCTGGAGGTCCATGGTGAAGCGCTGTGCATCGCGCACGATTTCGCCGTCGACTAAAAGGTCAGCTAAAAGAAGCAGAAACCAGAACGGAAGAAAACCCTACCCAACACCTGAAAAGGCTCGCGGAAACCGTGGTGCAGAATAAACTGCTGCATCAGCTTCTTGTACTGTTTTGACCGTTTGGCTCTCATGTTTGCAATCGTCACGCGCAGGCTGGCAGAGATGGCGACTGTGATGGAAACGGAAAAAAAAGATTCAAAGTCCAATGATTTACTTTTTTACGATAAGTTTTCTTATCTGTCGCAGCTAACATCAAAACAAGTATAGTATGGGTATCTCCTAGACCCACTTTTCACCATTTAAGCCTCAAAGTGCAAAAGCAACGATTTGAACATCCAAGAGGCGCCAATACTCCGTCCATGTTGTCCTTCCACCATGCCATGTAAACCCGGAAGAATAGTAAAATGGAAGAAAAATCAGAAATAGTTTGTAAAGCTCGCGTCATGTCGTCCGCCGACAAATGGCAGCCACAACACTGATATCGTCGAGCTTTCCTGCAAAAGTTAGCAGAGATTCAACTCTTTTCTCGTCTCGTCTCTCTTTTCTCTTCTCTCGTCTCCTCTGCGCCGCCTCCCTCTTTCTTACCTCCCTCGCTCGCCAGGCCCTCCTCAATGGCGTGCTCCATGTACGGGCTCTCGGCAAACGGATCGACGGCAATCTGCCGCGCCGCCTCCATCAGCTCCTCGGCCACCATCGTCATCATGCCCCGGTGCACCTCGGCCTCCGTCTTGTGGTCGTTGGCCTGCCACGCCGCCACGCTGCGGCTCACGTGCTCGACAATCTCGTGCGGCCACAGGTTGTCCGTCACGCCGTCCGACATGGCCAGCACCACGTCGCCCACGTGGATCGGCACCCGGTCCACCACTGCGTTGGCCCGCGGCGTGTCGGGGCTGTTGGTGCCCATCTGCCGCGGACAGTCGAACCAGTGCCACTGCTCTTTGGTCTTGAACACGAGCCGCCGCTCGGCCGGCCGCACCACCATGACCTGCGAGTCGCCGAGGTTGGCGACGTAGAGGAGGGGGTGGGCGTCTGTCTTTTCCGTCTTTTCCGTCCCCGACTCTTCCGTGTCCGCCCAGAGCACCGCCCCCACTGCCGTCGTTGTCCCCTGCCAGTCGTTGGGCGCCCGCGTCGCTGCCACCGTCGCCTCGTACGCCTGCTGCAGACACCCGACCGGGTCCGGCTGCGTCCCGGGACCGCCGACCACAAGACTCGCCGCCGCCACGTCGGCCTGCACCGCCCGCGCCCAGAAATGCACCACCAGACGCGCCCACAGCCCCGCGTGCCCCCGCGGCCGCAGCGACCAGGCGCCCACCCCGTCGTTGGCCGCGATAAAGCGCTCGCTCGCGTACACGGCGTCGTCGCCGTTGGTGCAGCCGCGCAGGCGCCGCCCGCGGGTCGGGTCATGGGTGCTCAGGGCGTCGGAGAAGGAGGCCGATGGCGGCGAGTAAAACGGCGGCGGGAAGGGGCGCGGCGTGCGCTTGGCAAAGAGACCGACGCCAGTCTCAAAGTAAAAGGGCAGTTTGGGTCGAGGGGCGGTCTGCGAGGTCAAGAGCCGGCAGCCGAATGAGCCGGTAGACGACGGGCCGCCGTATTGATCAGCCCCGGCACAACCGCAACTGTGTCCGCAACCAGGGTACAGCCAAGACGGCAAACCCGCCCCGGCACCGCCCACGGCAGCGGCAGCGTGCCGCCGCAGATGTAAAGGTAAGGATGCTCGTGCCAGCAGGGCTAGCCTCCTCATCCCCACAGATCAAGCGGCCGGGCTGCCAAAAGGGCGGCTGGGCAGGGCGATGACGACGAGACCGCGAGGAAGACTATGCCAGCAGCTTTCAGTCGAGAAAAGCGCGGCCGAGCCCATCTAGGGAGGGGCCTTGACGAAGAAGATCGAAAAAAGGGGAAATCGAGAAAAAGGAGACAAACATGGGGCAAAAAGCCGTTTTGTGGGAGATTAGAACAGGGAGGAGGAAAAAGCGGTCCAGGAACGGTGCCGTAAATGGCTTATGGGTGAGCAACTGGTGACTCTGAGTGGTGGGCAAAGGGCCGAGGCTGAGATAAGGCTTATCACTCGTGTTGCACGAGGTAGTGTAGTATTACTCTTGCAAAAAGGTTCATTTTTTCGGCCGTCGCCACTGGCGTCTGTTCGTCTCGTTGGCTTTTTTCGGGCAATAGCGCAATTGTTACGGCGGTAGTGAGTTGGTGCCCAAACATGGCAACAAAACCAAAGAGACGAGGCTACATCTTGAGACTTTTCACCTCGTTCCTCTCGTTTCAAAGCAACACTCTTCTCACCTCGTTCCTCTCGTTTTAAAGTAACAGCTTCTTCACTATGAGCAGCTTCCACTCACAAGATGACAGCACACTTTGTTCAAACGAGTTCCGTCATCCGTCTAAAAAAGCTGGTTTAATATACACATGTACAGTGCAGGTCGAGGCGAGGTAGGAAAATCTATGCTGATGCCGTTTTGTCGTGCTGGAGACCGTCCCGATCCGTCCACCTGTCCATATCGTCCCTCCGCCGTGCCGGCATTCGACCCAGGCTGTCCCGTCCGGCCGGCCAGGCTTGGCCGAGTTCCTCCGTCCATGTCCAGATCCCCCTCACCCCCCCTTCTCCCATCTGTCCGCCCATGGGCAAAATGGAATCAAATATGGAAGAATAAATCCAGCAGAAAGATGTCTCGTCTCCCCTCTTCGTCCATTTTTATTCGTCTCCGGATGCTCCGGATGCTCCGACACAAACTTGCCATCATACTGTGACGTCTTGGCTCGCTCTCGCCCTGGCTCAGGCAGGCCTTTTCATTTGTTTATTTCTCTCTTCTTCTGCCATAATGCCCGACAACCCCCCTCCCCTTCTTCCCGCTCCCTTGCCTATGGCTTCTGCTTCACCAGCGCATCGAAAAATGCCTCGAGGTCAAAGTTGGGAGACATCGGATCTTGGTCCACTAGTCATTATCAGTACTTTTTCTCCTTCAGCCTCTCAAAGTGTCCACTTACGTGCGCTGGACGATGCCGCTGCCGGCTGCTTCGACTTGAGGTATTCTGCCTTGGCCTGCGCAATCAGGCTCTGCTTGTGCTCGTACTCCCGCTTGGCCGCGGCCGCCTTCTGTGATGACGTGATCGTGCGCTGGTGGTAGAAGCCGTAAAACACACCGAGCCCGAGGGCCGTGTACCGGAGAACCTGCACAGAAATTAGTCTCGAGAAAAACAAGCAAAAAGCGTCCCTCCTCGCCGGACTGTCCCGGAACTGCCGTTTCCATGCCAATCTGCCGCCATTGGGACAGAATGTGTTCTTGAAAGCTGTCGGAAACTGGGAAAAAAGCACACAAAAAACAGCATAAAACCCAAGAAAAAACGTACGTTGACGCCTGAGCTGGACATTTTTTGTATTTTTTAATTTCGGCACAATCGGGAAATTCGCCAAATAATTCACTCGCAAACCAATGAATGGAAACAGTCGAGAAAGAAAGGCGAGAGGAGTAGTCAATTGGCGTGGGGAGGGAGCGGGTGTCCACCACTTTCTGTTGTCGGAGGGGGTCAGTCGAGGAAAAGGCTCGCGATTCGCGTTACGGAAATTTCTCTCAAGGTTAGTTCCAGGGCGGATGTTAGGGAAAAAGGCAAAAAATGCCTTTGCCAGTCAGCAAAGATCTTTTGGCTCAGGCGGGTCGGGATTTCTCGCGGGCATAAGGCCCGCTAAATAAAATAATAATACAAATAAATAACAAATTACGCCCCACGCCCAGAGGTACTGCCGCTGTTCCCTCGGGCTAGACAAATAGTCACGTGTTGTTCTGTCGACCGTTTCCAGTGGAAAGGACAAAGTACAGCTCTCATGACCCACTTTAAGCATCACTATCCCCTGGAACGGTAATATTAGCGGTGTCGCGACGCGCAGAAGATCAGATGCAGAACACACTGCAAAGACGTTGACGATCACGACGGCGATTTGCAAAGAACACTGCAATCACACTATACCAGCGCCGCTCGGCGGATATAATACGGCAAAAAAGGCGGTGCTTTCATTCACTTGGCGGCCGGCGTTGACTTGACGCCTCCTGAAAGAAGCGGCGTTTTTCCTATTCAACGACCCTCCCTGCCATGGGCAAACTGTGAAAACGGGCAGCCCCTCAGAATAGACGATGCAGCAGCGGCGTGAGGAGATTCTGGTGAAGAAGGCCAAGCTCGCCGAGCTGAAGCGCCAGCGGGAGTTGAGGACGCAGGCGACGACGCAACGGCAGAGTATAGGCGCCAATGACGTACGTTTTTCTCGTCTTTTCTCTGTGCTCTTCCTTTTCAACTCTTTTAAGCTTTTCTACGCTCTTCCTTTTCAACTCTTTGAGCTTCTGTCCCTTCCGTCCTGGCCGCAGCTTACACAGGCAGCTGATATCGCCGACGCCCGGCCGAGCCGACAACCGCCGCGAGATCGAATCCCTCATCAACAGCCTCGTGGGAGAAAGCCGGCCTGGGTCGACCAGCGGCCGTGCGGCCTCGCCGGCGCCCAGGGGCAGCCGGCCCAACAGCGTGCTGAGCGCAGGCGAGCTGAGCAACGAGACGTCTGAATATGCGGTGCTGCACCAGCCCGGCCCCGGCACCGTCACCGGCAGCGGCCCCCCCCAAGTGCTGACGACGGCCTCCCTCACAACCATTTACGAATGCCCGCCATCGCCCGTCAAGGAGATTTTTTCCTACAGCAAGGGCGTGCAGACGACCGACGACCTGCTTCCGGCGCCGCCCGGCCAGCAGCGCACGCTCTACGACTCCGACCCGGAAGACATGGTGCCCATGACGCCGAGCAAGCAGCGGCTCAGCCGGCGAGAGCGGGACCGCGAGGAAGAGCTGCGTCGAAACATCCGCAAGGAGGTCGAGGAAGAGCTGCAGGCGGCGCGAGAGCACCTGGCGGCCAACGGTGGGGGCGGAGTGGACGACGCCTTGGGATCTGCCGCTGCGTCTGCATCCGCATCTCTCCTGGCTGGATCGGCCAGCAGCAACTACCCGGCACGCGTGCTCTCGCAGGAAGAGCTGCAGGCGGTGACGTCGTCGAGCGAGTTTGTCGATTTTCTGGAAAAGTCGACCAAGGTGATTGAAAAGGCGCTCGATTTTGAGTACGACATCTTGACCGACTACACGCTGCAGGCCTACGACCTCGAGGACGACGACGACGAGGGCAACAATGTGGGCGGGCGCGGGCGGCGTAAAGTCAAGGAGGTGCGCCAGTTTTACGACGAAAAGTGGTCGCGCAAGCGCATGATCACGTCCATCGACTTCTCGCCCAAGTTCCCGGAGCTGCTGCTGGCCTCGTACACAAAGAACCCGGCCGCGCCGCACGAGCCCGACGGCGTCGTCCAGGTCTGGAGCATGAACTTGCACGACCGACCCGAGTTTGTGTTCCACGCCCAATCCGACATTTTGACGGCGCGCTTCTCGCCCTTTAACCCGAACCTCATCTTTGGCGGCGCCTACAGCGGCCAAGTCCTGGTCTGGGACACGCGCATGCGCTCTGCCCCCGTGCAGAAGACGCCCCTGACCGGCTCCGGCCACACGCACCCCGTCTACGCCCTCGACATTGTCGGCACCCAAAACGCCAACAACATTATCAGCTGCAGCACCGACGGCGTCGTCTGCGGCTGGGCCGAGAACATGCTGGCCCAACCCCAGGAGTTCTTGTCGCTGGCCGTTCCCCCCCCCTGCAAGGTTGACGACCTGGCCCCGACCTCGCTGGCCTTTCCCGACGCCGACCCGACCTTTTTCCTGGTCGGCTCCGAGGACGGCACCATTTATCCCTGCCACCGCTACGACCGTGCCGGTGCCAAGGCGGGCGTCGACGCCCGCGTCAGCTACCGCGGCCACGCCGCCCCCGTGCTGTCAGTCGACTTCCACCCGGCCCGCGGGCCCGTCGACCTCGGCGACCTCGTACTCTCGTCGAGCCTCGACTGGTCCGTCAAGCTCTGGAAGGTGCGCGCCCCGGCAGCGACGAGCAGCATTCCTTTGGGCGGGGGTGTGGGCGGCGTCGGCAGCGGCGGCGGCATGCCCCGGTTCGGCCCCATGTCGGCGGCGCCTTCGGGCATTGGCAACCCCGACCGGGTCAAGCCGCTGCTGGAGCTGGTGCGCGAGGACGTTGTGTACGACGCGGCCTGGTCGCCGATCAAGCCGGGCGTTTTCAGCTTGGTCGACGGCGCCGGCTGGCTCGAGCTGTGGGACCTGACGGTCGAGACGGAGGAGCCGGTGGCCCGCATCAGCCCGAGCCCACGCAAGGACGGGCGCTCGCTGCTGGCCAACAGCCTCAACAAGGTGGCCTGGGACAAGAGCGAGGGCAAGCGGCTGGCCACGGGCGGCATTGCGGGCGCGCTGACCGTGTTCGAAGTCGGGCCAGACCTGGGCGGCAAGGAGAATTTACGGAGCGAGGAGTGGACCAATGTGAAGAAGCTGATCAACCGGCTCGAGGCCGGAGGCATGAACGGGGCGGCATCGATGTAGGGGGGCGGGGGGAATGGGCACGGTCAAGGAGAGAGAGCGCATGCGCCATGTGCAAAGATTTGCTGTCACAATACCCATTCTGTTGTCTGTAAGAGTTGCAACAAAGGTCGGGCGGTTGACTGCGAGTCTGAGGCCCCATGCAAGGTTGAGGCATGATCTATTCAGTACATAAGCTCTTTTTATTTTCCGTCGTATGTGCTGATCAAGGCCAGTCTGCCATGTTAAAGGGCTTTGATTGGATTGTGGATGGTGGAGTTGGTAAAAGTTTTAAGCAGAGGTGCACTTTGGGCGTGGAGAGAAGACTCGAGAATGGCAAAGCTATGTGAAAGTATGCTTCGTGTGCAAGGAGATTCCACCATATCTAGTCGACCACTCAGCAGCCTTCAAGTGCTGTTCTGGCTATCTTTGGCATCTGATGGTCATATACCGCTATTTCACATCATAATGCCAGCGAGGAGTTGCCGAACCTTTTCTGTGTTCTCTCTTCTACAGCCTCCAGTAATGTGAGATTGTTGTTGCTTGGAAGATTCAAAAGTCCTCACAATCTACTTCTTACATTATTGAACGCAAGGCCTGTAATAACATATGCCACCTTTCCCAGTAGCACTTCACTTTGTTCTCAAATAACAAAGCTTCTCCGAGAGCGGAACTAACTCTTATAAAATTTTAATAAATCCTCGCGTTGACATCCTATTTCTGGTAAGAATATGCCGAACCAGTGTTGTGTCTTGCTGCCTGATTTCCTTGAGCTTGCCCGCGCTCCATGGGAGATTATAGTCTCGTATGTCTCTCATTCCAGTCCTGTTTAATGCTGTCCACCCATCGAGTTTGGTATAACACTATTTACACACACAAACAGAAATAGTTCACCCTCTTATAGGTTCTTTGAAATAGCCATGAGAAAAGGCAAAGTGCGTGATTACTTGCTTGAGTAATTCACCACCTCCTTTCTCTGCTTGACTACAGGAAAGTCCAGTAAAGACCCCGAACACACCTCCTAAAAAGAGGACGATCAGTGGTCAGAAATCCAGACCTTTAAAGGACAGAAACCCTATAATAACCTGCTCGATGGCAGCCATCTGGCATTATGGCTCCAGAAGAGCATGACAGGGGCCATTTGAGGCCCAGCCGGCAACTATCTTGAGATTCTTTGGTCGTGTAAATGGCAGTCACGTGCTCTACCGACAGCCACTACCTAATGTAGCGCAGCGCAGCAGCCCAGGTGCTGCCAGCTGGTGATCCATAAAGGCTTATCGCCGGTACAATACGGTTGAAAAGGGCTTCAACGACGAAACAAAGCATGTCTTGCTCTTCAAATACAGTAACTCTTCAGTACACTATATTGTGCGATGCGCAAATGGATAATCAGCACTAAATCATAAAGTACTCGTCCAGAGTACATGTGCCCCCAGCGTCCGCACAGCTACTAAGCATGTACCTATATCCACCAATCAGAACGTCGCATTGGCCACGCAAGCGCGACTACTCCAAGTCGAAGCTCCAGCTGTCCTCTCGCCAAAACGGGAATCCCAAGTGCTTTTGCATCGTGAATACGACACTCCACGCCCGTCGTCCTTCCACCCTCCTTCTCCTATCCCCCCTCCTTTTTCTTTCTCTCTTTCCTACCTTAATATTTTGCTTGACTTGTTGTGGTGCTTACTTTGTCTTCTTTCCCATTCCACTGGCTCTGACCAGCACCAACGGGCCATCATGGCTTCCACAGCCGAGCCTCTCATTTTCCTCACCGATGGCTCCAAGACCAAGAACATGCGGTCGGTGATCCGCGTGGTGATTCTGTTTTTGATTGCGGCCGCGGCCGTGTCGAGCCGGCTGTTTTCGGTGATTCGTGAGTGTCTCTGCCAGCTGACGTGGACCGGAACAAGGCTGACTTATTTTTCTCCAGGTTTCGAAAGCATCATCCACGAATGTTTGTTATCCCTTCATTGCAGTGCTCTTTGGGAGAGGAGCAAGAGAGGCGTTTTATAATCTGCCCTGGCAACGCTAACCAGTGCCCCAACAGTCGATCCCTGGTTCAACTTTCGCGCGACAAAGTACCTTGTGGCCAACGGCTTCTACAGCTTCTGGGACTGGTTTGACGACCGCACCTGGCACCCGCTCGGCCGCGTCACCGGCGGCACGCTGTACCCCGGCCTGATGGTGACCAGCGGCGCCATCTACCACGCCCTGCGCGCACTGACGGTGCCGGTGGACATTCGCAATGTCTGCGTGATGCTGGCTCCGGCCTTTTCGGGCCTGACGGCCTACTCGGCCTACCTGCTGACCAATGAGCTGACGACGTCGCCCTCGGCAGGTCTGCTGGCGGCCGCCTTTATGGGTATCTCTCCTGGCTACATTTCGCGTTCCGTGGCCGGCAGCTACGACAACGAGGCCATTGCCATTTTCCTGCTCGTCTTTACCTTTTTCCTCTGGATCAAGGCCTTGAAGCTCGGCTCCATGCTCTGGGGCGCGCTGTGCGCGCTCTTTTACGGCTACATGGTGGCTTCGTGGGGCGGCTATGCCTTTATCACCTGTCTGCTGCCTCTGCACGCCTTTGTGCTGATCTGCATGGGTCGCTACAGCACCCGCCTCTACGTGGCCTACACCACCTGGTACGCCCTGGGCACGTTGGCCAGCATGCAGATTCCTTTTGTCGGGTTTCTGCCGGTCCGCACGAGCGAGCACATGCCAGCCTTGGGTAGGTTCCCCCCCTTTGATCACTCCATCGCCTACCCCTATTGACTCTACAGGCATCTTTGGTTTTCTCCAGCTGCTGGCTTTCCTTGATTACGTCCGTTCCGCCGTTCCCAGCCGCCAGTTCCAGACGTTCTTGCTCTTGTCGGCCGGCTCCATCTTCGCCATTGGCCTGATCGGCCTCGTAGTCATCACTACGGCCGGCTACATTGCGCCCTGGAGCGGCCGCTTCTACTCGCTGTGGGACACGGGCTACGCCAAGATCCACATCCCCATCATTGCCTCGGTGTCGGAGCACCAACCGACCGCCTGGCCGGCCTTCTTCTTTGACCTCAACTTTCTCATCTGGCTGTTTCCGGCCGGCGTGTATCTGTGCTTCCAGAACCTGGCAGACGAGCATGTTTTTGTCGTTGTCTACGCGCTCTTTGGCAGCTACTTTGCCGGCGTCATGGTCCGTCTGATGCTGACGCTGACGCCCGTGGTCTGCGTGGCTGCCGCCATGACCGTGTCGACGCTGCTAGACTCGTACGTCGATCTGCGTCGGCCGGACGAGGCGGCGGCGGCGGTAGCCGAGGAGACGGACAAGAAGTCATTGTCCGGTGGCAGCGGCAGCAAGAGCGGCGGGCTCAAAGCCACCAGCAAGCCCGTGGTGGGCGTGTACTCGATGCTGTCCAAGACGCTGGTGACGGGCGCCATGGCGGTGTACCTGGTGCTGTTTGTGGCGCACTGCACGTGGGTGACGTCAAACGCGTACTCGTCGCCGTCTGTGGTGCTGGCGAGCCGCATGCCGGACGGCAGCCAGCACATTATCGACGACTACCGCGAGGCGTACCAGTGGCTGCGGCAGAACACGCGCGAGGACGCCAAGATCATGTCCTGGTGGGACTACGGCTACCAGATCGGCGGCATGGCGGACCGGCCGACGCTGGTGGACAACAATACTTGGAACAACACGCACATTGCCACGGTGGGCAAGGCCATGAGCTCGCGCGAGGAGGTCAGCTACCCCATCATGCGGCAGCACGAGGTGGACTACGTGTTGGTAGTCTTTGGTGGGCTGCTGGGCTACTCGGGCGATGACATTAACAAGTTCTTGTGGATGGTGCGCATTGCAGAGGGCATCTGGCCGGACGAGGTGAAGGAGCGCGAGTTTTTCACCCAGCGTGGCGAGTACCGCGTGGACGACCAGGCGACGGACACAATGAAGAACAGCTTGATGTGAGTGAGGAAGAGTTGAGGGTAAAGAGAAGAGAAGGAGTGGGGAAGAGAGGAGGGTAAAGAGAAGAAAAGGAGAGGCTGGTGCTAACTTTCCAGGTACAAAATGTCCTACCACAACTACCAGTCGCTGTTCCCGCCCGGCCAGGCCCAGGACCGCGTGCGTGGCGTGCGGCTGCCTGACCAGAGCCCGACGCTCAACACGCTGGAGGAGGCCTTTACGAGCGAGAACTGGATCATCCGTATCTACAAGGTCAAGGACCTCGACAATGTCGGCCGCGACCACGGGGCCGCGGCCTCGTTCGAGCAGGGCCACAAGAAGAAGCGGCCTATCAAGCGCAAGGGGCCGCGGGTTCTGCGCCTGGACTAAGCAGCGAGAGGAGGGTGTTGCTGCGTCTTTTCATTGAGGGACACTGCCGCGGCAAAGGACGGCTTGGTCTAGAACGGAGAGGCAGACATGGGGGCAGGCACCAAAAAAATAGAGAGGAACAGGCCCATTTTAGGCCTGCTATTTTACGGATAACCAGGAATCGGGTGATACACCTTTACAGGGTCGTGATTTCAAATGGGGATCTTTGCTTGCTGTATGTACATATATGTTTGTTAAAAAACTTTGACCATGATGATTTTGTTCTGCCCAAGTTGTAGCTCGCCTTTCATATGTTTAGCGGGGCCATTAATAGTCGGCCCAACGTCGAACGACTCACGTCGATTGAGTGATCTCCTGTTCCACGACTGCACGTGCTGGAGTTGTTTTGTCTCGTGCGTCCGAAAAGGGAAAGAGGTGAGCTGTGGGCAGTCGTGTTAAACAGTTCCTTCCGTATTCTGTCGCGTCTTCGATATCAGATTCACAATTCTGTTTCCGCCCACAGTAACTCTCTCTTCGTAGTCTTCTTTCCCCCTTTTTTTCTTTTTCTGTCTTTTTCTCTCTCGCTCTCACTTCCTTTTCTGTCTCTCTTTCACGATAGTCTCGACGTTCTGTGGCTTTTTTCTGTACGTTTATTGTACCTTCAATAAAACGTTCGAGTAATCCATCTGGCTGTCACAGCACTCGTCTTTTTGTCTGGCCTGAACTTGCTGGCCTCTATTAGTCTGTTATTGTAACCTTTTTTCCAAGTTCCGCTCCATCTCATTCATTACCTTTTATTTTGGGGTTCCCTCTTATTTCTGCTCTTTTCTGCTCTTTATTCATTTAATAGTCTCAATCCTTCCTTTTTCATTTTGCCCTCGTTCCGATTTTGTTTCTTTTCTTTCTTTTGGCAATTAATTTCTTCTCGTGCTCTTTTTAACCCAAATCATATTCTTCTCATTATACCTCCGTCACCAAGATGCCCTCTTCGAGAGACAGGCGCAATAATGAGTGAGTTTTGTCGTTCCAAGCCAACTTGTCTTCAAAATCATCTACACTCTCTATGACTGGTTCCACTGCATTGTCTGTTGTCCTCATCCATTTTATATTGAGACTAACATCCAGATTCATCACTCCGCCTTCGTCACGAAGACGCAGCGACTATAGCCGCGAAAGTGGAAATTCTCTCAGCAGCAGACGCCGCGCCGAGCTCTCTTCGGAGACAGAAGCGTATTCGAGTAGCAGCACGCATATATTTACTCCTTTGAATCTACGCCCGGTGCGCGCCGGAGCTGTGGATAGGGGACATCCGCCCAGCAGCAGCACTTGGCGCCGTAATGCTGAAAATCGGGGATATGACGAGCATCGCCACGGCCATACTGTGTCTTCTCGGCACCGGAGTCGCCGTTCTCGGTCACCTGGCTTTATGAGAAGTCTGTTCAGCCGCCGCAGCCACCATTCGAGAAATAACTCTCCCTTTGTGGCCCCTTCGCGGCGGCCGTCGCAAAACATTGCCAATTCTGCACGACCGCGTAACAATACCACCCAGAATCACACAATGGCACAGGATCACCATTATCCCTATGGCTTCTCGTCGGATATGAACCAGTACCCGCTTTCAAATATTCCGGCACATGTGTACGTCTTGCAGCCTCAGCAGGTGGCATCGGCTGGTGCTGCTGTTTCTCCCCTGAAGCCAAAACAGTCTACCAGCCAGACATTTTCTGTCAAGGCCCAGGGACCGCCTTTTCAGCCAGACACACTCTATCCGCCCGGCTCTGGATTTTCGCAGCCATACTCTCCTACAGATCAGCAAAGCATAGTTCCGCCATTAGTGCCTGTTTCTTCTGGAAACAGCAGATTCCCTCTACAGGGTCATACGGCAACAGCATCTGCAGGACATGACGATTCAGGTGCCAAGATCATGTCCAAAATGGTGGCAAACAAGCACATCTGTGATGGCTGTGGCCGCGTACGGTCGCACAGGTTCCATGCTGCCAACCCGATCCGACCAGGAAGGAAGCCAGTTATCAACTTTTGTCGGAAATGTCGTGACACCTTTCGCCGTGAGGCTACCGGACTCATCGAGACGGATGCCAATGTTGATGTGAGCTTTTCCATCAGAAGACCTTGATGCTGCTCTCGGTACTAACAGGGACTCCATGATAGAAGCCGAACTTGTCCCTCAGATTCCTGCGCCAAATGATTCCAGATGATGGCATCGATACGGTGCGTTTATCTCCTGGCTACTTTTTGTGTTCCTTCGGGAGGGTGGCAAAGGAAAATACTAACTTGTAACTCATCACCCAGTCCGATGCAAAGATTCTGTCCACTGAGAATGCCAATGACAACGGAAATGTGCCCGGATCTACAGTCGTGGCTAGCACTTTAGAATCTAAAGCAGACTCGGCCATCTCTCTCTCGATAACAGAAAAGACGCATATTCCAGCTGGAGACGCAGCAAGCGAGCCACAACAGACAGGCACTGATCCGTTCCCCAAGACCGAGAGGGAGTATGGACTGCCCACTGCCAAGTCTGTTTCTGAATTTGTTGCGAGTTGCTCAGTGGGAAATTGTTCAATGGGAAAAAACTCGACAGAGACAAGCATTGACAAGATGATGGGTGGCGATGACACATTTTCTCGCCGAAACATGACGGGTTGCCAGACTTGTGAAGATGGCGGCTGCTGCACCAATTGCATTATCACGAGCAACAAGAACAAGGCAGCATCTGGTGATGAGGAAGCCAAGCTGGAAATGCCGTCTACGACTTGTGCGTATGCCTTGGCTCGACCTCATATCTGGTCGTGTATGAACTGCTCAATACCATGTTGTGTTCCAGACAATCCGTACTGCTGCCACCGACGACATCACCACGGCCATGCTGGAGTTATGCCTTTATCTTCTATGCCCTGTTCTTGCTGTTCCGTCGGCAAACAGGCATCTGGTTGTTCTTCTCAAGAAGAGTGCGCATTTGATATGCAATGTGGCCAACCAGCTGAACTGGTGCCTACCAGTGACGAGAAGCAGTCATGCTCGGACGACAAGCCTCGGATTTTGCCGACGGACTTTCAGCACATTGGCCATGACGCTCGCCGACAGGAGCAAGTTAACAGTGACAGGCGTCAGACAACACAACGGTTAAGCACGGGATACAACGAGCAGGCAGTGTCAAAGCGCAACTCGGCCGGTTCCAATGGCCACCATGAAACTCGCTTGGTTCACCGCCACGCGCAGAGTGACCGCAGTGAAGCAGAAAAGTGCAGCATTAAAGAGCTGGAGAAGTGGCTGGATGAGACAGAGGCACCTGCCTTTAGCAAGTTCAAAGAAGCCCATCGAGCCGCCACTGGAATAGACGATGTGCCTCCTACCTGTCCCGACGAGAGAGGGGAGCATCACGAGAACTCACAGTTCAAGGTCCCCCCGAACTGGGAAACGGGCGAGTATTCCAAAATCAAATTCCACGTCTTTTCAAAGGTGTCTCGGCAATTTACTTTCATGGCAGGGGTTGACGAGGACCGGCCCTGTGACGAGGCGTTTATGACAGACAACGGCTACAATGATGCAAAGAGCACGTCGTTCCACCACAACCATAACGGACTTTTCTTTCTGCAGGCAAAAGTGTCGCCTTTTGAGGTAGAGGAGTGTGGAGAGGGTGAAGATGAGACAGAGAGCATGGCGGGAGCGCGCCATGTGAGAGACTGCGAGGTTCAATCTTCCTGTGGAAGCCGTATTTCGCGGGTGGACAGGTGAGTGTTGCTGTTAATTGGGCTGTCTTGTAAGCGGAATTGACATGAAAAGCAGACTGTTAGAATGAATACTCGTGATGCAGTGAAAATATAGAGATGATGTGTTGATTTGGGCCATATTTCACGGGAGAGGAGAGAGGAGTTGAGACGAAGATGCCAGAATAGGTATGGGTAAGTGCTGGATGAATTTGACAATCATTTCGCCCAGAGGCAATGGCTTATACTCATTGTTGAAGCTCGCTGGTCTGTGTGGCTTTGAAGTTTTCGTGTGGAAGTGAGTCCACGGATGGCATAGACTACTACTGGCGGCGAGCCTAACGGGCAAAGACAAGCTCTGTCTCATATAGCAGTACAAGATAGACAGGCCATAAGAAGCTGACATTTGCCAATTATCTGTGATATAAACGCACTGCTGTTATCCCCTACTTTCCTTTCCCTTACAAGCCACTCAGATCCAGTAGATCATCCGTATCCTGGCTAGAATGAAACGATTTTACTTGGGTATGGTCGATGGGGCGATTGCTATCGGTAGGACCGTTGGTATGGAGGCCGTGACTTGTAAGGCCGTTGAGGCTGTTGAGGTCGTTGAGACTGTGGCCATTGCAATCGCTCTCCCGAGAACCATTGCGGTCGTTCTCCAGAAGAGAGACAGCTGTTGGCCCTGGATCTACGACGGCTAATGCAGCTTCTGCAGCATTATCTGTAATGCTGCCGTTGTCGTCATCGTCCCGAGGATGGATCATGGGGGGAAGCAGCGGCAGCGTCATGGGCTGGTGGTGTCGGTGGCGGTGGTCAAGGCCGTCGTCGCCGTCGCCATCGTCATCATCGTCGTCGTCGTCGTTGCGCTCAAAACGGCTCGGGCGGTCATCTTTGCTGCGCTGGCCCGGACGGCCTGTGCAGCCGGCGCCGCGCACCTGGACCCAGACGCGTTCCTCGCTGTTGGTGGGCGACGTTTTCAACACCCATTCTGTGGCGAAGCGAGTGGCAGAGGCAGGAGGGGGACTCGAGGGGTTTCTCGACCGGGTGCTGGGGGGGTTTTGCGTTCCTGGCACTCCTTGCACTTGTGCTTGCACTTGTGCTCCCTTTGCCCCCGCTCCCAATACGGTTTGCTTCGATTTGGGGCTCGGCCCCGTGATGCCGCCGTTTTCCTGCTTTACCCACCAGGTCGGCCAGCGGCGCAGGCCGATCTGCTCGAGGGCCTCGAGCGTCTGGGGCATGGCATGGACAAAGCGGCAGTTGTCGCCATACGCGCTGGAGGTTAGGCAAGATGGGGAAGAGGAGAAAAAGAAATAAAAGAAATAGTAAAAGAAATAATAAAAGGAAAAAAAGAAAAAAAGAAAAAAAGAAAAGAAAGAAAGGAAAGGAAAGAAAAAAAAAGAAAAAAGAAAACAGGAAAAAAAAAACCCACCACTTTCCAAAGCGGCACCAGTGCCGACAGGGCATGCCCGGGGTCTTTTTAAAAGTGGTAGCTTTGATCTTGGACAGTGTGCGCGAGGCGGCGACGGCCGATTTCACTGCAGGTGTTGTCTTGGGGGCCGCCGGCGTAGACGGCTCGGGTTTCGGCGGCGGGCCTGGACGCGGCGCTCTGGCGGGATCCGACTTGGCGGCCGACTGGGGCGAAAGGCAGAGAGTAGAGCCGGGAACGCAGGCCGGAGCTGGCAGGGTGGCCCGTTCGGACACGGTCGAGACCGACGGAGCAGACTCGTCGTCTGGTGTAGCCGCTGGCGATGCTTGTTCTCCGGCGGCACCCCCCCCCTCCCGCAGCCTCACCTCAAAGACGCCCTCGTCCTCATAGCCGAGCGCGGCCCCCCCATAGCCCCCAATGGCAATCATGCCGACGGCCTCGGCCGGACGCAGCTCACGGGGCACGCCGACAATGTCGATCCAGTCGGGCAGCTGGTCGACGGCAATGAGCGGGACCAGACGGCCAGGGCCCTGGACGGTGAGGACAAGGGGGCCGGCAGCGGCGTCGGGGGGGGGCGGGGTCTGGGAAGGCCAAGGCGACGAGGACGAGGCAAGTGAGAGGCAAGAGAGCGACGACGAGGACGACGAGGATGACGGCGGCGGCGGCAAAAGCGGCAGCACCAGGGGCGCGCCGGGACGCACAATAAAGTGAGTAGGCTTCGGCATGAGGAGGCGCAAGAATATGGAGGGGTGTCAAAGGATAGAGAGTCATGGGGAAAGAAATGCAGCCGGGAAAGAAGGACGGCCACCGGGCAAAGTACTCGTTTCTCCTCTGTTGCCAGGGTGAGAGCGGTTACACAAGTCATATTTTTCTCAGCCCGTTTGCCTGTTCACATTTTCTTTGTGCAAATATCATTTGGGTTTCAGTCAGGGAGACAGAAAGGCACCAATCAGGCCTTTACCTCGACACGGATGCGCGCCTCCATGCCATCGATACAGAAGCCCAGCTGGCGCGGGCTGGCTTTGAGCTCGACCTCTCGCTTGACCCAGCGGGCGTGAGCAGCGACTGCTTTATCGCGGTCCTCTTCGACGTCCGCCCCGTCGTCCTGCTCGAGGTTCTCGTCCTCCTCGAGGTCCTCCCCCTCCTCCTCGTCGAGCCCTCCCACCGGATCCCACTCGCCCGTCTCCCACACAAGACGCAACTGCTGCGGCGACTGCGCATAAAGCCGCGCCACCAGCGCCTGGACGGCGTACAAGTCAAAGACGCGCGGGATCTCGACTTTCTTCTCGCCAGACGCCGCCTCTGAACCGTCGCCGGCCCAGTGCAGCACGACGCTAATCAGGCGCGCCTCCAAAAACGCCGGGTTCACCGTCACGTGACGCACAATATCGGGTTCGCCGTAGAGGGCGCACAGCGCGGCAAAGCGGCGGTGGCGGGCGACGACGGCGGCCTCGGGGGCGCCGGCCGGCACGGCAGCCATTTGTTTGGCGATGCGCGAGAGGTAAAACATTTCGGCGTTGGCGCGGTCGGCGGCCGTAATGGTGCTAAAGTTGAGCGAGCGCAGGGCGGCAAGGCGGGCAATGGTGATCATAAAGGATTCTTCGGTGGAAGCGTTGTGAGCGGCGGACGAGCCGGCAGTGCCAGAAGAGGCAGGCAAAGGAGCAGGAGACGCTTCGAGGTTGGGATTGTCGTAGATGGGGTTGTGGTTGAAGCGTAGCGACAGCAGACCGGGAAAGACGTCGGGCAGCGCGTCGACAAAGGACCACGAGGCCACCTGGTTGTAGGACAGGTCGACATAGTGGACGGACAGCGGGAAGCGGACAAGAGGTTGCGAGGTCGTCTCGTCGGTTTCGGTCGAGACAGCCGAGATGCGATTGCCTTTGAGGTGGAGATTTCGCAGCGCCGGCAGTCGTGCCAGACTGGCCAAATCCGAGAGCGCCGAAAAGGCGTTGAACTCGAGGCTGACCGTCGTCAGGGTTGGCGGCAGGCACAGGGACGACATGGCAGGCGGTGGCGGCAGCAGCAGCGCCGACAGCTGGTTGAGGCCGGCCAGCAGCACTGCGAGTCGAGGAAAACAGGCCGTTGCTCGCACAATGTCTTGCCAGGACAACAGCGTCTCCTCCATGGCGAGCTCGCAGACGCCGTCCAAGGGCGAAAAGGCGTCTGAGTCGACGGCGAAGCGGTTCCGACTGTGGATTAGCTAAAGGAGGGAAAGAAAAGGAAAAAAAGGGGAAAAAAGGGGAAAAAAGGGAAAAAAACAAAACAAAAAACAAAAAAACAAAAAAACAAAAAAACAAAAAAACAAAAAAACAAAAAAACAAAAAAACAAAAAAACAAAAAAACAAAAAAACAAAAAAACAAAAAAACAAAAAAACAAAAACAAAAAAACAAAAACAAAAAACGAATAAAACCCCCACACACTTTACTCGGAGAACTCGCAGCTCGGGCAGCTGCTGGCAGATGCGCACCGCCGTGCTAAAGCGTCTAAACAAGTTGCCGCTCAGATCGAGCTCGACGATGCTGGGACAGGCCTGGGTGATGGCGCCATTGTCGTCGTCTGCCTGGCTGTCCTCCTCGCCGGAGCCGACCCCCCCGACGCGCATGCCGTCGAGAATGACGACGCGCAGCGTCTCAATCTGAGCCAGCTGCCGTCGCACCTTGTCGAACCCGACCTCTTCGGCCATCTTGCCCGAAATGACAATCTGCCCGGCCGGCCGAGTCCGCTGATCGTCGCCTCGGCTTCCGGCGTCCGACCCGGCGTCGCCGCCTCCCGCCCCGCCCTCGTCCGATGCCGTCTCTGACGCGTACTTGGCCCGCACGGCCTCCAAGAATCCCCGTCGCTTGTCTGCCGGCCGCGTCGGCCGCACAAACGAGGCTGCCGTGCTTGCTGCTCGTCGGCACTCAAAGTATCGGACCCCCTTGTGCACGCCGTCGTGCTTCCCGCGCTCCGGGTCGTCCCACTCAACGCCCATCCAGGTGCCGCCCGACGTACCGGCCACCTCACCCACATATCGCACGGTACAGAGCGCGCCGTCAAACGACAGCCGCTGGCCGACTTGCATGATGAAGGATGATGAGGGGATCGAGGAGGTTCGTATTACTAATCCGAGTCTTTCTAAATAGTTACAGATCACGTGCAGCTTCCCGCCCTCACAACTTGCTGTCGACACCCCCCCCGGCCGTCTTGATCAGGGCCCGCCCGTTGCTGAGGCACACCTTTCCCTGGATGGTGGTCTGGAAGCGCACCTCCTCAAAACCGTCGCCGTCCACCAGTCCCGTGCGCCACACGGCCGTGTCCAGCCGGTCGCCCGGGCGAACAGGGCTGGCGAAACGCGCCTGGTACTCGCGCATGTTCTCGGGGCGGCCCTGGCCCAGGTGCTGCAGCAGCAGGTGTGCCGTCGAGTTGAACGAGTACAGGCCGTGCACGATGGCGCCGCCAAAGCCCATTTGGCGGCCGGGCTCGGGCGTGGCGTGCAGCGGGTTGTAGTCGCCGTTGAGGCGGTAGAGCAGCGGCGTCAGGGCCGAGGTCTGGTCGGAAAAGACGAGGTCGGGCGAGTTGGCCCGGCCGGCCGGCGGAGGGTAGTTGATCGCGGCCGGGCCCTTGGGGCCGCCCCAGTTGCCCTGGCCGACGTAGAAGCTGGAGGTGACGGTGCTGCAGTAGACGTCGTTGGAGTCGGCGTCGACGACGTCGGTCTGGGTCTCGAGAACGGTGCCGGGGCGGCCCTTGTCGTAGAGGCCGAGCACGCGCGTGCGCAGCTCAAAGCGGCGGCCGTCCGACGTCGTGGGCAGCGGCCGCAGGAAACGCATGTGGCGCTGGCCGTCGAGCACGCGGCGCGCGTCGAGCGAGGGCGCATGGGGGATGGCCACGGTGTTTTGCGAGGCGTAAAAGTCAATGACCTCTTGGCTGGTGCCCTTGAAGGCTACCCGTGTTGGCAAGACTGTCAAGACGGCAACTCGGTAGGCAACTTACGCAGGATATTGGCATAGGTTGGAAAGACACAGAAATCCGGGTGCAGCTCCTGTTTGGTCGTCAGTGCATCGCCCAAACGGCCAGGACTCTTGGACGCACATAGGTAAAGTGCAGCTCGTCAGCGCTGCAGCCAATAGAGCAGGCAAACAGCAGCACGTCTCGTTTCAGCCAGGACACTGGCACAGGCGGATACTCGAAACCGACACCGGGAGAAGACATGACGAGCAATTTGTAGCTGTTTGGCGGAGACGGAAGACGGACGACCCAGATGACAACAGCTTTTAAAGGTGCATATTTATTTAGGTCAATTAAAGAACGGTCAAGCTAGCATTACCTCGGCAGTAGTTTGCGGGGAAGCTTGCTTCTGGGGTAGTGTACATAATAGACAGGGCTGCGCTACTTTGTGAGAACAATGATCATGGACTGTTATTGTGAGAACAACAAATAGGGCTGCCTATGTGGCCAATCTGAGGCGTGTAAAAAAGTCAAATAATAAACAGATATAAAGTCAAATTAACAGAACAAAATCATTCCTCGCTTTACCGAAACAAGCCCTTGTTCCGCTCGCACTCTTCCAGAAACCGGTACACGCCATCGATGCTCTCCAGCTCGCTCGAGGCGTGTATGCCCGAGCTGGCGGGCAGCGGCGGCGACTGGCTCTCGTAGCCTCCGTCAACGTCGTGATAGTCGTCAATGTCGTGGTAGTCGACGTCAAACAGGCTCGACCCGGCCGCCAGCGAAGACAGATGCCACGGGTTTCCCTCGTCCGCCAGCAAAGACAGATGCAACGGGTTTCCCTCGTCCGCCCGCTCGCCGAGCCGGTCGACGTCGTGGCCAGAGAGCCAGCCGGCCGCCTCTCCAAACAGCAGAGCCTTGTCCTCCGTAGACAGGTCCGACAAGACGTCCACGGCCCGCTCCTCGGGAGCAAAAGGAAAGCGCAGCATCGGCGTTGTGTGTACAGCCTTGGCCGCCAGCCCTTGCCAGCCGCCGGGGTCCTCGCCCACGACACCCCGCGAAACACCCAGATCCTCGCAGAGCCGGTCCACCGTGGCCGCGTCGACGCCGGGGAAACGAACCCGCAACGCCGTGCCGTTGGGGGCCATGGCCACTGGCAAATCGCCGAGCGCCGCCAGCCGCTTCAAGTCGGCCATGACGGCGCCGAGGTCGCGCAGGGTGCGGGCGAAATCGACGCTGAGCACGTCGAGGAAACCGTCCGTCTGCAGCGTCGGGCTGGGGGGGGAGGGGAAGGCCAGAGCGGCCGCGGATGCCTTTTTCGCAGCGGCCGCCGTCGTCGCAACGACGCCTCCACACGCCGTCACCGTCGGCACCAGCGAAAAGTCAATGTATGCGCCGCCGCCCGACCGCGGCACCGCTGCCAAACGCCGCGCCGTCTCCTGCTCTAGAGCGCCCACGGCCGTATAGCGCGACCGCCCCTGGCTGTCGCAGCCGTCAAAGCGTGCGCGCTGGCCCGACAGCCAAAAAGCTCGCATCGCCTGCGACACGTTTTGCACCACCTGGGCCGGCGCGGCCGGCGAGTGTGAAAAGTAGCGGGCTCCGCCGCGGGCGCCGTTGGTCGTATAGCCGCCCGCCGTCCGGGGCAGCGCGCCGCCCGTCAAGTTGGGCCGCAGCGTCGACGCAAACGGAGCGCGGCCCGTCGTCTTCCAAACGGCCTGCGTGGCCACGGTAGAGCGAAGAAGGCGAGCTGCCGTGTGGAATCTCGTGCTGCCGCTGCCGCTGCTGCTGCTCATGAACCGCTGCAGCGTCGCCCGCACAAACCGGCTACCGCTGCTGCGGGTCGAGAACCACTTGCTGCTGCTGCTGCTGCTGCCACGCTTCAGTTGCCGTCGCAGAGCAACGGGATGCAGAGGTTGCTGCTGGACATGGACGTAAGAGAGCTGCGGCTGTTGTTCGGCCCGTGCCGTCGCCGCATTGATCTGGTTTCGCAGCGTCTTGGCCGCTCGGCCGCCGGCTGCCAAGGCCTGCCGCAACATGCGCTGAGCCATTGGGACCCAAAGGCCTCCCAGGGCAGCCATGATGGTTGCTACTCTCCTCGTGTTCTCGCCCTAGAGCGGAGGAGAAACGGCAATGAGAGTCGGAGAAAGAAGTTTTTATTTGAAAAGGAAGAAAAAAAAAGAAAAAAAGAAAGAGAAAGAGAAAGAAAGAAGAAGCAAGAACGACAACACCGGGAGGCCGCTCGCCGTGCGGGAAAAAGCGGGACCTCCGCCTCATTGGCCGATGACGTTCCGGTCCCATGGATGCCTAACTCCGCCCTCCCGCTAACTCGTGGCGTCGCACTGTGGCTAGTGAGACATGACTAATACATACCCCACTTGTAATTTTTTATTGCGCTAGTTTTTTTTTCCGACTACAAAGCTTCTCGATTCTGCTTCTTCCTCTCTTCTTTTTTTCTTCCTTTTAGCATCGCCCATTTTGGGGCCACCTCCCATCACAAGGTAAGCTTCACATTCGCTGTCCCTACGGGACCGGCCTTTGTCTTTGCTGTGATGATTAAACTTTTGAACAATCCAAATCTTACTTAGCCCGTGGGGACTACAAAATAACTCTAGAATTACCCTGAGCAAAAACACTTTACCTCAGCTTTCTTGTTCTCTGTCAGGTCAAAAGCTAACCGGGAAATAGGCATTGCCAGATCTATTCTGTCATGCAGTATGATACTGCTGTGTTGGGAGCACACTATTCTGTGCCGCCATGGGCGGTAAATTAAAAAGGTAGGACAATCTGCTTTTTCCTTCAACAACCCCCCTTGAGGTGATGACAACAACACCAAATACTAGGAATTCCTCTTGCCGAATATATCATGTGGAAATCTTTTTGTTTCAGCCTTGTCTGATCATATCTTATTCTTTTTGGCTCTTTCATGGCATCCCATTCAAAATGCAGACATGCTAACATTGGCTTTCTTGTTTTGCAGGTACTTTATCATTCTCGCCCTTATTTTCGCTTCCGTGGCATCGTGATGAAAGTTTGAACGAACGGGCGGACATAACGATGCCTTTTCTGCCTCTTTCCGTTAAGCGAGGACGTACAAACCTTGTGGGAGGAGACCAGAGGAGGTATTCTTGATGAGATGTCGTCACCTGATCCTGCCACCAAACCTGTGGAAAAGTTTCCGGCACTGGCTGCCGTCAGGTGGAATCTAGAGTATGCTAACATTGCATTCGCAGGTAATACAAGCAAAACGAGGCTCAAAGCAGCCTCTGGCTGTTTATTTTCTCGCACAATGATGATACGTTATTCACACTGTTTGATTCGGTCTTTGACCGGGCAGGAACACAACATACCAAATCTGATTTAATGAGGTGAGTCTACTCGAGTTTATTCCCCTCTTTCGATCATTTTGCTAACTGTCCTCAGCCTGATACTGTGTTTTCTTCACTAAACTGTCTGTTTGGATGGACTATGCTGGCCGATGCTAACTCTTGCACTTGGCAGGTTTGTCTATATGACGAGTAACGAGGCGACGACGTCACGACGTGTGAGCACCCTTTCTATCGCCTTGTCGGCCCAGTTCAGATTACTAACGATAGATAGTTATAAACTAGTCTTCTAAAATATAATGTCTATTCTTTATTGTCTACATGGTCCCCGCTAGATTACTTGATATGTGAAATGGTTGCTGTCCAAAAAAACGCTAAAAGTCCGCCGTAAACGCCCGCCTGCTGTCGTTGCTCCTATGACGACAGTTCGAGCCGCGCATTCCACGCGACAATGCACCGCATCAGATCCCAGTCTCCGTCGACGCCGACCCAGTCCATCACAACCAGGCCGGTCGACGTCTGCTGCTGGCTCGCCGCCTCGCCGTGACGCGTGCAGAGATACTCGAGCACGGCCGGGTTGACGCGCGCGGCAATCCTTTCGGGCCAGCAGCTGGAGCGGAACAGGTGGCTGCCGCTGAGAAAGTTGAGCGTCAGGGGGGGTGGTGCTTTTGCCGCTGCAAGAGGCCCCCCCCCTCGCTTGGTAAAGCTCTGGCTGGCCGCCCGCTCAAACTGCGCATAGGCGTAGCCCAGCTTGCGTTCAATGTACTGCGTGTGGGTAATGTGGTAAAAGTCTTGCAGGCGCAGGTGGCCGCTGCCGACGACGCCGTTGACGCAATTGTCGGGCCAGACGGACGCGTCGAGGCCCCAGCCAGAGGGGCCACAAGAGGCGGCGGAAGAGGCCACAAGTTCGCTGCCGGCTTCCTTGCTGGCCGTCAGACGGAACCGCCGCACCAGCACGATGCGCCCGCGCACCTCGTCCAGCGTGGGGATGCGCGCCTCGGTGAACCAGCGGGGAGAGCTGCGGCCGCCGGTGCCGATGCCGTCCAAGAGATAGGATTCAAAGAGCTGCCGCGCCAGGTCGGCGTCGGTGCCCTGGCCGGTGCCCTCGCGCTTGAGGCTCAGCAGCACCGTCTCAGTTGGATGGGCGTCGAGGAAATGGCAGAAGACGGCGTAGATCTCGCTGAACCAGTGGGTGGCCTTGAGGCTGACGGAAAAGGCCGAGTGCACGAGGGGAAAGTCGGCCGGCGGAAGGGGGGCGGCGTGAGGGTGGCGGGCGCCGGGGGGGGGGAGAAGTCCGTCGGGGTGTGTTTCTGGAGCGGTGCCATGACCAGTCGCGTTGGCGGTCCCGTGAGGACGGCCGCTGGCCCCGACAGAGACGCCGACGCGCACGTCAAAGAAACGCGCGCCGTTTTCCAGCTGCGTGGCCACGTCGACGGCCTGGCAACGCACCGACGGCAGCGCCACGTAGCAGGCCGGGCTGTTGTGGGTGCCCGGCAGTGACAGGCTCGACAGCGGCCAAGCGCCGTTGACGTTGGCCATCCAGGACGCCAGGCAGACGTCGGGCAAGACGACGAGGTGTGCGGTCCGGGCAAAGAAGAGGGCCAAGAGGCGGGGGGGGGTCGCGCGCTCGGTTTCGCGCTCGGTCTTGAGTTCGATGCTGCGAGCCGGTGTCGCCGCTGTGAATTCCACCGTGTAGCGGTGGATGGGAGCCTGAGATTGTCGTTGGGTGGCATCCCGAGGCTGCCGTTGGTCGTGGTTTGTGCCGGCCGCGCTTTTCGGTGTTTCCGCCGCACAAATGGTCAACCGCAGCGTCTCGCGTCCGCCGGCCGCAGGCGCCCGCACTTTTGTCTGGCGAGATTCAAACGGAGCGACTGCCACGCCGTGCTGCTCGTCGTGCGGGCCCGAGTCGGAGGCGGCCGCCGTGCCGTCCTCGTCGCCTTCTTGGTGCTTGGCGTGTGCGTCGTCACCACCGCCAAAGGGCGAGCGAAAGACACCCCAAATGGCGTTCTTGACGCCGCCGCCGCCGCCGCCCGTGTTGGTGCTGTTTCCGTTGCTGTGGCTGCTGATTTTGGCCCCTGTGGCCGAATCGAATCGTTCTACCAGCGCCAGCTCCAGCGGCGTCGCCGACAGATTGCGAATCGTCAGGCAAAAAGCCATGGTGATGGGCGAGCCAAAGAAGTGCACAGACTCGGAAAAAGAAGTTGCCGGCAAGGGCAAGTCTTCCTCGATAGCACGGGCATTGAAGAGAGCCTTTGTGAGGTTTTGGTACCAGACAAGGTTCGTCCCTATGATTAGGTAAGGCATAAATTACACTACAGGGGACTCCCGAATAGCCTGGCACGGCCCAACTCTGGTTGGGCACATGTACGTCGTAAGGCTGCCATTCAGGTACCTGAAGTGATCTCGTCAAAGCTGTGGAATGAAAACTAATTGCTGTGAGCCACGTATGTATGCAGAAAACAAAACCCTAATTTTTCGAGTTCGAATAGCACAGCAAATGATTTTTACATGATAAAATACAATGAAACAGTAAAAATAAACCTCCCTTTTCCAAGATAGGGCAGCACAATAAACCGAGCAGAAATAAACCTAAAGTCGTCGAGACGCACGTGCAAAAACCCCGTATTAGTCATTCCACACCTACATGACAAAAGCGGTGTGGCAGGTTGGAGAATGGTGACGCGAGAAAAAAGGAAGGGGTTCCGCGCCAAACGGGACTGCTACAGTCCAATTTTCTGGGCCGTCTTGCCAACAAACCGACCAAGGTTGGACGCACCACTTTGCCGCTGCGTTGTTGCGAAACGGAACATTTGTGCAGAAAAGACATCTCTGGCCCTTTTTTTTCTCGGAGAAACCACGCGGCTGCCACCGTCTTTTTTGCACGATTCCCTATCAACCTTTTTGGCTGCGACCGTTTGTTTGTTTGCTTGTAAAATCAGGCTGTGCTTTAAATGCCGTTTTTTGGAGCCACGTTCACCGCCGCTGTCGTCGTCGACGCCTGCCATACCGCCGGCATTGCGACATGGATACCGGACTTTTGAATTCCCTACAGGGTGAGTCAAGGGGAAGAGAATAGGGGGCCGAGAACAGGGACACGTTTTGTTGTCTCCCTTTCGCCCTCAACCCCTCCTCCACCCCTCAAACCTCTTCACGTCGTCGCTAACCCCCCAGGCCTCCTCCCTGACCCTCTTCGCACCGTCGTCCAGGAATATGCTCTCCGCTCCGACGCCCGCCTCCACATCTGGGCCCTTGTCGTCGCCGAGCAGCTCACCACCGCCATCACCGCCGCCCGCCCCTACGTCGCCTCCTGGAGCGCCGCCGCCGCCGCCATGGCCACACCCCTGCTCGACCGCGCCGCCCGCGCCCTCTACGACTCGCCCGACGTTGTCGTGCTCGGCGCCCTGCTCGTCCTGCTCTTCTTTATGCTGCAGGTGCTCGCCATGATGCGCCGCATGGTCCTCTGGTGGACACGCATGGCTTTTCGCGTCGCCTGGTGGTCGGCCGTCGCCCTCTTGCTGGCCGTTGTCTGGCAGCGCGGCCTCGATCAGTCGGTTGCCGACGCCGCCGCGCTGGCAGGCCGCCTGCTCGGCTACGTCTCCTTTGTACGCGACACCTGGAGCGCCGAGTACACAAAGTACCAGCAGCAGCAGCTGCGCGCCCAGGCCGCGTACCGGGCGAGCCAGCAGGGGGCCGGGGCCGGACGCAACTGGTCCAGTCGGTGAAGGAGAAGGAAATCGGGATTGGAAGTGGTTTACGAAATACTGCATGAATACGAACACGAAACATCACGACCTTTTGACGCCACAAACGGATATCAACAACATTCAACGTCTGAAGCAACACTCAAATTCTGCCAGATGCCCAGGACTACCTTTGCACCAACGGAAAGAAGAGCTGGATTTGGGAAAGAAAAATACAAAACGCCGCCGCTATGCTGTCCCGTTTCTCATAGCCTGTCCACCCGGAGCGGACAGAGACCTTGGGCCTGTAACAAAGGGAAAGCCGGGCTTTCTCTCTAATGCCTTGTTTCCAAAACGCCAATGCCCTCCCCCAAGATCAAGAGCCGTTATGCCTCGCCGCCCCCCTGTTATACCCTTACTCCGCACACAAACGCCCCAACCGTCTTCCGTATTGTATATAGTTTTGTTTAGCCAGCCATGAAGCCAAATCAAAAATGACATGAAAAATCGTGCAAGATAGACATTACTCTGGCTCGGCATCCTCAAACTCTTCGTCCTTGAGCTCTTTGGGCTCCTGCGCCTCGTGGTACTGGATGCAGTCGTCAATGTAGCTGAGAATCGCCCCGACGCTGTCCTCGCTCGACGCGTCCAGCTTGAGGTACGAGACCATGCTGAAGCTCTCAATCAGGTTGGCCACGGCCAGGTTGAGCCGGTGGAAACTGGTGCCGCGCATCATGAGCGACTTGTCCTGGGGATCAGTCGATTCTGGCTCTGCCGAAGCTTCTGCTGCTGCCTGTAGCCCTGCCGCCGCCGGGTCGTCCTCGATCAGACTGGCGTCGGGCGTGATGAAGCGCTTCAGGTCCTTTTTGCGCACCTGGCCTTGCACCAGGTCCATCTTGCTGAGAATGTTGAGGTGCGGGATCTCGAGCATGATCATGGCGCTCATGGCGCTCAGCGTGCCGGCAAAGAACTTGGCCCGGTCCACGACAAAGGTGGCCTCGAGCAGGTAGGCGGCGCACAGCCGAATGTCGAGGGAGCCGGCCCGCGTCAGGAAGCGGGCCAGTGCCGGCAGGATGGGTACGTGCGTGTAGAGCTCAATCTGGCCGGGCATGTCAAAAATGATGAGGTACTCTTCGGTCAGCGAGTCGAGGGACTCGGTCAAAAAGTCCAGGTTCTCCATGAGAAACTCGAAACAGTAGATGAGCCCGCCGTTGGGGCCGAGGCCCATTTCCTCCATTACGTCCTCGAGCGAGATGAGGTCGCGGATGTCGAGGTCCGGGGTGTGCTCAAACGTCTCGGCTGCCGGGTCGAGGTTGACGTAAAAGGCGGAGCGGCGGTTCAGCTGGAGGTGCGTAATGAGCGAAGCGCAAAAGGTGGACTACAGGTCAGAGAGAGCAAGGACGAGAAGGAGAAGAACAAAAGGAATAAACTGTATACCTTTCCGGCACCCGCCGGGCCCATGACCATGACGCCAAACTTGCTCATGTCGGGCAGAAGAGCATCGACGGCCGGGACCTGTTGTATGTTTTGTCTATTCTAAGCCTGGAAAAAAATAGAGCGAGTGACATAAAACTGAACACAGAACCAGAGACAGGCTTACTTGAAGCAAAAGTTGAATATCTCCATTTCAGGCTAGTAACCATCAAGCGCCGCCCAAGTGGCACGTGCTTTCCCCGCGATAACGTGACCAGGCAGAACTTTTCTACTTTGCTCACCGCCCACTATCTTACTTGCACGTGACCTGTACAGCCCTAGTGGAACGGGTGTTTTTTGGAGATGAAAAGTGGAGACTTGTCCCTCTATTAGGCTCTTCTATTTTTTTTGTGCACCAAAAATTACGGCCGCCGAAAATTCGACATTTGCGGCATCCCGTCTAAAAAAAATACCCGGTTCCAGCGCCCCCCCCTTCACAACACCCAATCTCGTCAGCATTTCTGTTTTCTCCCTCCGTCCTCCTCACCCCCAACCGAACCCGTCTTCGACCCCCTGCCGCAAAAATGAAATACATCTGCTCCGAAGAGTTGCTGGAGGTTCCGGCTGGTGGTACGAACTATTCCCTTGTCCGAAAAGCGCACAAAAAGAGAGAAAAAGATGCAAGAGAAAGAAGATGATGAGAGGAGGAGGAAGCCGCCCTCTGTCCTTCTGTCTTGACCTTGCTTCTATTTTGGCATCGATTCCCGGACTTTGACAATGGCAGTCTGCAATGTACCCATCCATTCTATCTGCGCAATCACCGCTGGCAAACTGTCCCTTTTTCGGGATAGCACAGGCACGGATCTGCTGGCGGCTGATGGCAAAAGAAGAATGGTTGAGCTTTGGAAGCTGCCTTGTCGGGTCTCGGAGAGATGGCTATAGAGCGAGGGGGGAGGGGACGAGGAGGAGGGATCATTTGCGCAATGTGCCTTTGCACTGGAGGATTTCCGTTTTGGGCGATGGCTAACGTTTTCTCGCGAATAGTCAGCGTCAACATCAAGGCTCGCCAGGTGACTGTTGAGGGCCCGCGTGGTACGAATCGATCCCCCACTCCAAAAGAGGTGGAGCAGGGAGCCGGGAATCTGTTGGGGGAGGCTTTGAAAGAAGCTGCTGGCAAAGTTCGAGACAAGAGCTTGGGAGCTGAACAGCAGACAAGGCCGATCCTTCCAGCGGACTTTTCGGTTCCCCAGGGCTTCGGGTGGTGCAGTGACGAAAGCGAAATGCTAACCGACAACAGGCAAGCTCACCAAGGATCTGAGCCACGTGGCCGTCAACTTCTCGCTGCTCAAGAAGAACGTCATCCAGATTGAGATTCACCATGGCTCGCGCAAGAACGTGGCGACGCTGCGGACGGTGCGGACGCTGATCAACAACTTGATCATTGGCGTGACCAAGGGCTTCAAGTACAAGATGCGCTACGTGTACGCGCATTTCCCCATCAATGTCAACGTTGACAAGAACGCGGAGACGGGCCTGTTCGAGGTGGAGATCCGCAACTTTATCGGCGAGAAGATTGTGCGGAGAGTGGTGATGCAGCCGGGCGTCGACGTGGAGATTTCCAAGGCGCAAAAGGACGAGCTGGTGCTGCTGGGCAACTCGCTCGAGGCTGTGTCGCAGAGCGCGGCAGACATTCAGCAAATCTGCAAGGTCCGGAACAAGGACATTCGGAAGGTGAGTTTGGAAGGAGAAATTCTTTTCTCCCCCTTTACTACGCATTGTGTTGAAGAGGAGGTTTTCTCTTTACTATCCCTCTCCTTTTCCCTCCTCTGCTAACAGTATAGTTCCTTGACGGCCTGTACGTCTCGGAGAAGGGCAACATTGAGGAGGAGTAAACAAAACAAAAAAGGAGTAATCTGGCTTTTTTTTCAGTCTTTTCTGTATGTTACGGCGGCAACGGGTGGAAAAGCCAAAGGGGGAAGTTGTTCTTGGAGGACGGCGGCGCGCAGCAGCGGTTTCAGGGAAAACGACCGGAAAGGGAACTTTTAAAATACAACAATGCAAAACAATATCAAAAAATAAAATATTCATTTTATTTTTCGTAAGGGCTCAAGCCAAAAGCCGAGTATCAACTCGATTTAAAGCCAAAGCCGTATCAACCTCGATTTAAAGAAAAGCCGTATCAACCTCGATTTAAAAGCCAAAGCCGTAACAACTTCGATTCATAGCATTTGAATATCACGGACAGCTTAGATTCCAGTTTGCTATATTCATTGCATCATTATTTACATGGGTCTTCCAACTGTCGTCTTTAGTCTCACTGTCGCCAATGCAGATTTCATAAGCTTGGCCGTCATACCTCGTCCTGTCTTGCCGTATCTTTTGTCAAATAAGCCGCAGCTCCCATAAATGCAGCCAAAAATCAAAAATAAAAATCAAAAAATAAGAAAAAATCAAAAAAAATCAAAAAAATCAAAAAAACCAAAAAAATCATAAAACGCCGTCGCTAGAAATGAGGCTCAAGAGCCGAAATCCTCTCCTCTCCACCTCTCCTCTCTCTTCATATCCGCGAAGCTGACCGCGACTGCCGAGACGGCCGCGATGATCGCGACACTCGAGTCACATCGGTCCGTCGACTGACGCGCGTGTTGCGAGACCGCCGCGAACTGCCGCTCATGGGTCCGCTCGAGCGCGACGAGTACTCGTCGCTGTAGTAGGTGCTGCTGACATCGCTGCGCGCGTGAAAGGGCCGCCGGCGTGGAGGCGGCGCCCCCCCGGAATGCGGGCGCTGATGCTCCTGCTCGTGCTGCCGCTCCTTGCGCCGAAGCCCCAGCAATAGCAACAAGGTGCCAATGGCCGCGCCGATACCGAGCAGTTTGCCGCCTGTCCGATGGGGCTTTTCACTGACCGACGACACGGATCCAGAGGCCGCGGCGTGCTGTCGTCGCCCGAACCAGTTGCGGTGCACGCGCTGCTCTTCGACGCTGCTTGCGCTGTGACGCCGTTTCGCCGCCGCCGCCGCTCCGCCGATGCCGAGCAAGGCCAGAATGCCGTGCCAGAGACCGCGCACCAGACAGCAGGCGCAAAGGGCCACCAGCAGCACGACGCCGGCCAGCGTGCCGATCACAATGCCGGCAATGGCGCCACCCGACAGCGACTTGGTGGCGCCAGCGCCAATGGTAATGTTGCCGCTGGCAGAGGCGCCAATGGCCGTGCCGGTCGCGGTGGCGCCGCCCGAGGTGACCTTGACGGGCGCGCTGTAGGCCGTGGTGACGACAACGACGCCGCCCGTGGTGGTGTAGGTCGAGGTCTGCACGGGGACGGCCGTTGTCACGGCCGTTCCTGTTGTCACCGCGCCCACATTGGCCATGCACTGGCCGTCGTAGGCACAGTACTGCCAGTTGGCACAGCAGATGCTGCCGCAGGCAATCTGGCCGGATCCCTCGACGGGGACGCAGTTGGCAGAGGCCTCGGTGGTGGTGGCGGGGAAGTAGGAGCTAAAGGTGCTGGTAAAGGTCTCGGTCTCGGTCCAGGTGGTGGTGTAAAAGTTGATGCCGCCGCCGGCCGCCGTGTTGCGGCAGCCGGCGATGCCATCGGAGGTGTAGCACTGTTGCTCCGTGCCGCAGCAGTACATGTTATCGTAGCCGCAGTAGTTGGCGCAGGCGCGCGGCATAAGAAAGCCCATGCCGTTGACATCGTGGAGGTCGTCTTTGGGGTAGGGGACGGCGGCGACGGGGACGGCGGCCTGGAAGAGGAGTGCCGACAGCAAAACCGGCAGAAGCTGCGGCCGCCGTGATGACATGGCGGACATCATGGGCGACTCGATCTCTCTGGAGAAGCTCTGGAATGCTGAGAAGCCTCACCGATGTGGGGCCGAAATAGAGTTTGGCCGTAACGGCGCCGCTAAAAAGCGGTCTTCTTCCCAATGGCAACGATGGCAGCCGTGGAGGATGAAATTGTCTTGGAGAGCGGCAGCTGGTCGATGCAGAAGCAGAAGCCGGGAGCGGACTGGAAGCGGTGTCGGTGAAGCTTTGAGAAAAGACAAGGTCGATCAAGTCTGGAGGATGGACGACTTTCAGAATTTGTAAAACGTGGCCCTTTTATTCCAGACAAGATGGAAAGGAATGCAAAGTCGATGGAGAAGGAAAGAAATAGAGCCGAAAATGAAGCAGTGTGTGGTGTGTGACACAACGGCCTCTTTAAAGGGCGCTGCCGCCGAGCAAAAACGGAGGAAATTCAAATGGCTGGTCTCGGCGGTGATGGGATGGATAGACGGGTTGGCGGTTTCCCCCCCATCTTCCCCCCCTGGTAGCACTCTTGGTGGGTTGCTAGGCAAAGAGAAAAAGTACAAGGGTGGTTGATTGACGTCCTGTTGGCAGCCGGTTACAGGGGTGTTGGTCACTAAAAGGGGGTTGCAACGGTCTGCTAAAAGCCAAAATGGGCCAAAACGGCACCCATTGCACCGCCCAGCCTCCTCATTGCTCCAGCCTCTCGATAAAAATCACCCATGTAATCAGACAGTTTGAAATGAGCAGGAAGGTATCGAAGAAAAAATCTGCTAGATCTGACACCAACAGATTGGCTTGCCGATTTTAGCTTTCGACTCCTTGATCCCGTCTCTCGTCTCTTTCGTCTCCTTTTTCTCAACTCGATTTCCTACATTAGGCCCTGCAGGCTTTTTGCCAACAAAGAACTGCAGGTCTTGTCTGCCAATGAGAGGCCACCAGCTGTGCTGTGGCCGCCCGCGGTGTGAGTGGGCTCCATTCGCTTTCTCGTATTACTCGTGCGATTCGGCGTCGTGCAGCAGCGTAGATACTCTAGATAATCATAATGTGGAGTTTGATTTTGCTTTCTGTTTTTACTCAGTCACCTGATCGCTGGGCATAGTCACATGACTCGTGGTACGCCACAGCAGCTAGTGCGCGCCATTTTCGTGGCCCAAGCTTTGCAAGCTTTAGCGGGAGGCTCTCTCATTGGCGAAGCTCGGGGGCCATTGCATTTCTGTTTCGAGCGATCCTCTCCATCGCTTTTATCTGCCTATATCCCGCAGCCTCATCCATCGCCGACTCCTGCTCCCAACGGCTGCTTTCCTCTTGCGACACGGGCCTCCCGTTCTGTGGCGGCTGCTTTGATAATTCGTCCCTCCGTACTGCGGCCCCCGATTGCAACGGTTCCGGTCTGATTTCTGACGACGTCACCTCGTTTCAAAGGGCCAGAACCTCCTCTGCCCGTCTCTCCCTTTTGAGGCGCTACTCTCCCCCCCCGACATGTCTGTTGACGCACCCACATACCTGGCCGCCGTCCAGAGCAACATCCGCGAGCGGCCCGTTCCCTGGCATAGCGCCGTGAGATCTCGCATTTTGCGCGAATGGCACCTCGAAAAGGTCCGCGCTGTCGACAAGGTCACCAAGGAGACACGCCGCAAAGTTGTCGAGGCCGATCTCGAGGGGTACCGCATGCTGTTTGTCGGTAGCAGTGGCACGGGCGCAGAGCCCGGCGTGCTCGAGTGTGCGGTCAAGCGGCCCGACATTGTGCAGTATACGCTTGTCTTACTGAGCGATTTACTAGAGGGTGAGTTGGGCCGCAGGTCGCTGCCCCGTCGCCCAGCACGTCCATGCCGTCCGTCCCGCTAACCGCTGCGCACAGCCGCGCCCTCGCTGGCCGGGGCCATCCTCTCCGGCGACGAGGCCGACCCCTACCAGCACTTTTTGCCGCTGCTCGCCCGCTCCGACAGCCCCGACCACAACATTCCGCTGCTGACGGCCTCGGTCTTGGCCGCGCTCATGGCCGCCGCCCGTGACGACTCGTCGCCCGCCACGCTGCAGCGCGCCCTGCCCAGCCTGCTCAGCTACCTCTCCACCCTGACCCAGAACGCCGACCCGGACATGCAGGACATTGGCGTTTGCAAGTTCTCCCTGCTGCTCTACAGCAAGGCCACGCGCCAGCAGTTTTGGGCCCAGCGCAGCGAGACCGTGGCGCCGCTCATCCGCATCCTGCGCGCGGCTGCCGGCGTCGCCACCAACGGCGGCAGCGGCAGCGAGGCCGCCGCCTCGGTCAGTCTCTGGAACGGTGCTCTGGCCGCCAATGGCAACGGCAATGGCAGCAGCAGTGTCCCAGTCAGCCGCGCCGGCCCCTTGTTTGACGGCACCATTGGCGGCGGCGTCGGCCTGCAGCTGCTGTACCATGTGCTGCTGGTGCTATGGCAGTTGTCGTTTGATGCCAGCGAGGTCGGAGACGAGCTGAACGAGTGAGTTTTTTCCCCTGTCTGCCTTTGTGCCTCTTCTCATTCCAACACCCCAGTGAATACGACATTGTCCCCCTCTATGCCCAGCTGCTGCGCCTCTCGCCCAAGGAAAAGACGACGCGCCTGCTGGTCTCGACGCTGCTGAACCTTCTCGACGCGAACCGCGCGACGCTGCTGCCGTCGGCCGTGCTGGTGCGTCTGCCGGCCGTGCTGGCCAACGTCGCCGGCCGCCAGCACCCGGACCCGGACCTGCAAGCCGACCTGCAGAGCCTGCGCGACATGCTCGACGAGTACACGGCCACCAAGACGACCTTTGACGAGTACGTGGCCGAGGTGCGCACTGGCCATTTGCGCTGGTCGCCACCGCACCGCAACCCCATCTTCTGGGCCGAAAACGCGCGCCGCATCCTGGACGCCGACCACGGCGCGCTGCCGCGCCAGCTGGCCGAGATCATGCGCAAGCCGTGGGACACCGACAAGCAGGTGCTGGCGATTGCCTGCAACGACATTGGCGCGCTGGTGCGGGAGGTGCCGGAGCGGCGCAGCACGCTGGAGAAGCTGGGGCTCAAGACGCGCGTCATGGAGCTCATGGGCGAGGC
The DNA here is from genome assembly GCA_019925625.1 of Graphilbum ipis-grandicollis. Lineage (NCBI taxonomy): Eukaryota > Fungi > Ascomycota > Sordariomycetes > Ophiostomatales > Ophiostomataceae > Graphilbum > Graphilbum ipis-grandicollis. Next base: position 240,242 of record JADHKH010000012.1, on the reverse strand, counting down.
CGACGAGAGCGTGCGCTGGGAGAGTCTCAAGGCGCTGGGGTGCTGGCTCAAGTACAGTTTCGACACAAAGTAGAGGCGACGGGATTCTGTTTTTGCTTCGCTGCCGGAGGGTTTCCTCTCGAGGGATACTGTTTTTTTTTGTTTTTTTCTTTGGATTTCTTGTTTATTATCGTGTATGGTGTTGCATCTTTGCGTCTGTTCGCCCATGGCACAAATTTCCTTTTTCTTGAACTGCTCCTTTTTCTTTGACTGTTTTTGCCCTTTCTGTCTGGCTTGCCATGGATGGGCAAAGCTGCGCTGCTCCGTTTGATTGAATATACTATGTAGAAAACTTGTATCAGAACACAAGTCCTATAGGCCGCCTTTTGGCGTCCGTCTCTTTTGTACTATTTTGGCTTCAACACGCTCGTTGTAAAGGTGTATACATCTAGGTCGACATTATGAAATAAAAATACAAGTCAGCCAGACTGTACAAAACCAGGACGAAAAAGTACTACCAAAAAGAGCAGTAAAATAGAGAAAAACACAAAAATACCAGGGTATCGAAGGCGGCCCAGTCCCAGAAGACATGACGATCTGGGAGAGAAAGAAAATAAAAGGCAAAAAAAACCAGTACACTATCTCATGTGTGTTTGAATCATCTCTCAACACACACGGCCAAGAAATATAATAAAACAGCATAAAGAATAGCCAGGTAGCCTCTATACAGAGAAAAGAAAGAATCCAGAATAACAAAAGGCAAGAAACTCGTAGGACGACACGAGACGGGAATAGAACCGTCGTCACCCTCACACCGGATCCAGGCCTTCGAGAAGGCGTCGCGCTGCCTCGATGCGCCGCCGAAAAATGCGGCTCTCCACGCTGGCCCGGCCCGACTCGGTCAGGCCCAGGACACAGTGGCCCAGCGACTCCACTAGCCGTTCGACTAGGTATTGGTCTTCTCTTTGTAGATTTTGAAACGTTTGCGACTGCGTCATGCCCCCACCGCTGGCACTGCTGCCCGCACGGCTGGCTTGTTGCTGCTGCTGCTGTTGCTGTGTCGCTGCCACTCCCTCCTCGCCCTCCTCGCCAGAGCGCTCGCAGATGCTGGCCGTCTCGTTCAGCAGCGTCTCGGAAATGCTCCGGAGCTCCTCGTTATCCGGAGAAGTGCGCGCCGACGTAGTCGAACTGACCGCCGTGGCTCGAGCAGGCCGCCAGCTGATACTGCTCATCGACCCGCCGCCCGCCCCCTTGTTGCGGCTGACCAGGGGGAAACTGCGCGTCGTTCCCGTAGACTCTAGCGACGACACGGACGGGCGATGGCCCTTTGGCAGGGCCGCCCCACTGGCGCTGCTCGCAGGCCGCCGCACCATGGCCGGCTGCTGCTGTGTATGCCGAGGCTCTTCAATGCTGCTGCGCTTGGTGGAGTGCATGGCAGCGGCAGACGAAGTGGCCGGTTCCGCGCGATCCGTCTTTGTCGTTGTTGCCGTCCCTATCATTACCGTCCTTGTCGGCGTCGCCGCCGCCGTCGCCGTTGCCGTCGTCGTCGCTGTCCCTATTGCCGCCTGGTGCTGTCTTGTCCGGCGGCTGCCCAAAACTGATTCATCCGACTCGGAGCTGAACCGTTTGGCCCGGCTGTCGCGGCCCTCGGTGGCCGTAGCAAACGAAGCTACTGTTGAAATGGAATCCGCACTGCCCCGGCGAGCGCGAGAGTCTGTGGACACTCGTTTCGTTGTAGCAGTGCTGTTTTGGCTGCTGCTTCGGCCAATGATGCTTCTAGACATGGGCCCCCGTGTCGTCTCCACAGACTCCTCCGAGCTGAAGCTGCCGCGGTGCAAGAGCCGCTGCTGGCTGATTGTTCCCAGGGCGCTGTGCAGAATGAAATGTTCATAATCAAAGGCGTCTTCCCGGTCCTCGTGTGATATCTGCTCTTGCACCGTGTCGTGGTACAGCGACTCGCCGCTCTCGCTTTCGTAGCCCAGTTCGTCACGGCTCTCCACGGCCGACGCCATGTCATCCTCGCTGTCTTCGCCGTCCCTTTGGCTGTACTGGTCGTACTGGTCGTTATCGTCCTCCACCAAGAGGTCGGGAAAGGCATTGTCCTCCTGTTGCATATCTACAACGTCCACGAACTCGTCGGCCTCGTCGCCGTTCTCGGTCCGCAAATCATCCACATCGTCATCGTACTCTCCCGACATTGTAGGAACGGTGCCATCATGGGCCATTGCTGCGTGTCCGTCTTTCACCAGCTGGTACCGGGCAGTGCCGTCCTGGTACATTGACTCTTTGTCCATCTGCACGCGCTCGCCACTTTCCTCTCTGCTTGTACCGCTCGAGTGAGTACCGGAGCTGCCCGTTCCACCATACATCTGATGGATGGCCATCGTACTGGCATGGGAAGTGTGCGTCATAGGTTTTCTTTCCATGGCTGCCGCTTCCGCTGCGCTATTCAACTGCTGCACCCTCTCCCCATTCATCTCTTCATTCCAGTCATTGTGACCGTCGCCGGCTGCTTGGCCGTTTTGCATGGCAAGAGTTACGCCACCAATGGGCGGAGGAGGTTGAGACTCTGCATACCACTGGTCGTCGCGCGCATGCGTAAAGGGACTGGGCGTGCGTAAGCTCTGCAGGCTCCTCCGCTTCATGCTGTCGGCTCGGGCCTGTTCCCGGAGAGAAGTAATCTTTCCCCTGAGTCCCTTCATTTGATCCTTGAGGTCTCGCATCTGGGCAACGGATGCCGATCGGGCCAGGCCCTTATCGTTAAAGGCTCCAGACGTGGGGCTCAGGAAACTATCCGACTGGCCGCTGGGGCGGTCGGCAGCCGCTTTTGGGACAGACAAACCGTCTGGACCCTCGGTTTCACTCAGCGGCTCGAGGCCATCTACCGGCTTGTCGTACGAAGGTCGCGAGGGATGAGCGCCCCTCAAACTGTTCCGTGCCTGGTCAACGACGCCGCCGGAAGTGGAGAGATGGGTCTGGCGATATCCCCCGGCGGCACCGAGAGCGCTGGCTGCCCGCGGAGGAAACACTTTGGTGCTTATGCCGGGTGTGCCATTCAAGGATATGGAACTGTCGCTCCCCAAGCGCGCATGCCCCGACAGGTAAAAGGAAGCGTTGAGGGGCCGACTATCGGCCAGAGCGGTGGCAGAGCGGATGGGCATCTTAGGAGACGGCGTTGAGCCGTCAGATTGAACAGAGCTTGTGGACGGGGACGAAACGTGAAGCGAGCGGGCACGGGTCAAGTTGTCCTCCATATTCTAGCAAGAGATGGGTCAGCAAATCGAAAAGCGGCCAGAGAGGCAAATAAACTTACAGTCAGTCGCCGCTTTGCATTGGCAAGAATCTGCTCGGCGCGCCGGCTGATGGAGGCAGTCGAGTGTCTGCGGTCGTCCAAGTCGCCGTCACTGCCGCCGTTTGCATCCAGCCCGGGAACACTCAAGTATGAGTTTCCCCCCAGTTCGTGTGAAGATAATGGCGCATAGTCGTCTCCAGCATAGCTTTCTCCAACATAGTTGTTTCCGGCGTAGTTGTTCTCGGCATAGTTTCCACTTTCCACATAGCTGGCTTCCAAATAATTGGCTCCCGTGTAGTTGTTCTCCGGGTAGATCTCATCGGCGTATGATTCCGCAACGCTTTCCTCGTCGTCGCCCTGGAACACACTGTCGCCAACGCTAATGCTGTCGTCAAAGTCGGCAAATAGGCCGGCTTGGTCCTGCGTCTTGATGGTACTGTTGCTGTCGATGGAGTCTCGGCGTCCCAGCTGCTGTGTTGATTGTTGTTGCAGCAGCAGCTGTTGCTGTTGTTGTTGCTTCTGTTGTTGTTGCTGTTGCTGTAGTTGTAGCTGCTGTTGTTGTTGCTGCTGCTGTAGTTGTGCCTGTTTCTGCTGCAGCTGTTGTTGTTGCTGCCTGGCACGCTGCTTAACACCACCCAGGCCGCTGCTGCCCACGACTTTCACGCTGTTGGTAACCTCCTTTGCGCCTATACTGGGCTTCTCCCTGTCGCTGGTGCCATGTTGGTACTGGTGCCGAAGTTTATGGGACGCCGGCGTGGGCGAGCCGGAGCGGGACGGCGAAGAGCTGCCGTCAGATCCAGACGCGCCTCGGCGCCGCACCGAGCCCGGCGAAGGCCTTCCGACAGTGCTTTCGACCTCGGTGACCTCGCCAATGTCAGACAGCATGGTCCCATTCCCGTAGATGATGGGCGTCGTGGGCGTGACAGGGCCGGCCGAGAAACCGTGGTCGGACATGGCAGACGGAATGAAGAGGTGCTGCAGGTCGGCATCGGACGTCGAGCCGTGGTTGTTTTTCCACATCATCAGCTGCGCCTGCTGGTGCATCGAGTGGCCGCCGTCGTCGTCGTTTAGCGAGGAGGCGCGGTCGTAGTCGGGCAAGATCATGTCGGGGTTCGTCAGGGTCGGCGACGGCGGCTGCGACGGGTACGCCTGTGCGAAATGCCCCATCCTAGCGTCCATTGCGGCCATGGGGCCGGTCGAAAAGACCGGGACAGCGCAGGCACGAGCGAATGTGTCGAGGAGAGTGGGGGAGGCTGGGACGAGGCTGATTTGAGGCCGGGAGAGTCGAGCGGCGGTGGTTCAGGCGGAAATATCCGAGGGTGATCAGCAATGAGACCAGGTTTTCTCTGATGCGCTGTTTGTTTCTGCTTGTCGTGATGTGCGACCGTGTGACAACGCAGGAACGAGATGCAGAGGGGCCACAAACGTTGGTTCGCAGCCAAAGAATGTCCAGAGTCGGGATGTTGCGTCACAACAGCCGTAGCTTTCGAGCAATGGTCTTCCTCTGGTGCTCGCCGTCTTTCCCTGCCTTGTCTTGTTTCCTGTTCGCCGTGTTGAGAACGAGTTGTCTTTCCTGTTCGCCGTGTTGAGAGTGAGTTGTTGTTTCACCGCGATTCCCGCTGCTGAAATCGCCAGTAAATTCGCCGGTCGGGACGCATTGAGGAGAGGCCACGGCTGTCTCAGCTGAGCTGTCCTGTTTCTGTCTGGTCTGCCTGCTCGCGAAGCTGTCGCGATTTGAATTATCTAGATGCCGTTTTCAGGGGCAGCTATTAGAAGAAAAGACAAAAAAACTAAATTAAGACAAAAAAAGGCTGCTCGGCTACGCCCGCAGCTGGGCAAATTGGGCAAATGGATTTAAAAAAGTCCAGACCGGACACCCCTTCACCGCCAGATCCACAGCCCGATCTCGAGCGATTTGTCGTCGAGAAACAAGAAAGCAAGTAAATCCCTCCTGCGTCGAGGTGGATGAGCCTGCGTCTACGTCTCTCGTCGTCTCGAAATTTGGGACTTGTCTCACTGTGCTTGCTATTGCCCCTTTGGGAGGCTTTGGGGGGGCCTGTTCGGGGGGCCGCTCCCGCCGAGAATGCGACAGCTCGTGTGATCCACGTGAGGAGCGGAGGAAGGGATGACAGGAAGAGATGGAATGAGAAGGAAGCGGCGACGGTGCGGCAGCGGCGTCAAATGTGTTTTACAGTTACTCGGTGCTTTTGCTTCCTTCCAGAAAAGGCCAGAGGTTGAGATTGGCTGGGTCGACGCTTCTGTCTTTGCCTGCCGATCAGGGTTGCTGTTGGTGTTGGTGCTAGAGCGTTCCTTCCCCCTATTTCGCATTGCCTCCACTTTGTTCTTCGCAAGGTACGAAATAGCCTGTAACGAGCAGTTGCCACGAACCCTTTGTCTTTTCCGCCTATCGAGTATGACAGGGGGGCGGCCCACTTAGACCAGCCAATGGGACGCGTAACGTATTTTGACATGTACACAACTTATTACAGTACCTCGAGCGTAATGCACGACGCGCTGCTGTGCTTAATTTATGCAGGCGAAGCCATCCCGGCTGCCTCCGTTTTAAGTGGGATAATTTGCGGTCACCTCAGTCGGAAAAAAGACGGCGTTTTTGCTACAGCTGCCGATTAAGGTATCGCCTTTGTAGTTTTGGAGAACAAAGACAAGGTTTTGCAAACTAATTAACAAGGTTTTTTAGCCGGGCTCTCTTTGTAGCTGATGTCTGAGAATAAAAAGAAATTGCAGGGAGGAAAATATTAAAATTCAGAATAACAAGTGGGAAAGCAGAAGGACAATACGCTGGCTTTCTTATACTTTGTGCTTCAGTCTCACATTGTAAAGGTAAATTGTCAGCATTTTGCTCATATTTGATTATAAGCTTCCCTACTCCTTCCCAAATGCATCTTGCTTTGACATTGCACATGATCTCTCAATGTCTATGTAACATGCTGCTACAAAATAGTTAGTTGTCTTTGAGTGCCATTTCTACGTTCGGTCGTCCCGGAGCTTGCGTGTAGTATGGTGTCTGACCTTTTAACATGCTTTGTAAACTGTTATCTGTGATCCAGCCATAAACATTTATGCTTTACTCTCGACAAAGCTTTCTCGGGACTGTCAATGCAAGCTTTGATGTTGTGGCAGCCTCGCTGCCTCGGATCGCGAAAGCAAAGTGGAGAAAGATCAAATAAGGCGATCTGTTTGAATTACCGTGGGTCTGTGCTTGTCTACAGGCTCCACAGCGGGGGTCAAATAAGCAGCGACGATAAGATAAAACTTAGACTTGGAAACATCACCAGAACAACATTTGCATTCCAAATTGAAATAGGAACAAGCAACTCGTTTGACGTTTATTTCAAATAACAACAGGAGAAACAGCTATAGTTATCTAGAGTGTTATGTATTGCTGTTTTAGTAGACCTTACCTCGCGTTTAGAATCATCGACATTCTATTGCCACTTTAACTGGCTAACACTAGAAAATACTATCATTAAATGGCAATGGCCCAGTCGCAAGCAGCCTTCCGCAGCTGGATTTACAACTAGAAAACCAGATCTTGACCTTGATAGTCGTGACTATTTTCACCTTTTAATCTCTGCCATAAAGGGGCATCATGGGCGTGTTTTACAATGCTTCCGACTAAGGAGGGCTCAATCTATCCGAAGCTTTACATCGGGGTGCTGGTCTATTCGCTAACTGCATCATCCGTCTTTATGCGGAATTCGAGACTAAAAATTAAAAAATCTACCAGAGCGGCAGATCGCACAAGTCGGGCAGACCTGGCTTTACGTCTTTGCAGCCAACAGATTGCCCATGGCTAATTTATCTTTGCGGACAAATGGCGTTTTTACCAAGCAAGAGACCATATACATACCCTGACTTTTATTGGCCCAAAAAGTTCAAGACGAAGTCGTTTTATGTGAGTGTTTGTCCCTGTGAGAGTTGTCCCTGTGAGAGCTTGTCCCTGTGAGTGTTTCGCCTAGAGAATCCACCCAGTAAAGACACTTTGCTTTGGATCATGCCGATGTCTTCGTCCTCCATATTGTCGTCGCTTGTTGGCCGAGACGGTAAGGCATGATGGGGCGTCTCTGGAGAATCACGGCCTGATCAAAGTCAACCAGCGTATCCGCCTGGCCTACAGGCCGAGGACCACGATGCCATTCGGACATTTCCCGTCAAATGGCCTGCCAGTCAAATGGCCTGCCATGCACTAGATAAAGAAGGCTTAATGTGCAGTACAGCCTGGGCTTCTATTTAATTCCTCAAAGGCATAATGGGCGGCCGTGAATTGTCAACGGTATCTCTTCCGCCTCCGGCTGTATCTGATAGAATCCGGTCTGATTCGTCGACATTCTGCTCTGGCGGCGTCCCTTTGTGGCTGTGCGTCTTTCAGCCGGGTCCTGAGATAAGGCTCCCCTTGACAGACATGTCAACGCTGCCGAGCACGCACAAAACACTTTCCACAGCAAGGACCAGCCAAGCACCGATAAGTGCAAAAGACGGGAAAACAAACGTGGTGATGAAAATGAAGTAGAAAAAGGTACCTGCTTCGAGTGGGCACTTATAAGCGGACATGGATTAAAGCTATTCCGCGTCATGTGACCGTCTCTCTAGGTGGCAGCGGAATGCAAGCAACGGTCTGAATGTCCCCTCGGATTTCGACGTCAGCTCCAACGCGCATCACGACGAATCTAGGTTTCTGCTGCGCCAACGTCCCCTCCCCCCCACCTGGCACACAGCAGCAAAGGCAGTCGCGTGCTGGTTCATGTCGAGAATATTTGCAATTTTCTGGAATTGTGATTGATCCGTCTCTTCCCGGCTCCTAGCTTCCAGCTTCCATCGATCAGATCGAGCTCGTCCTAGCTTTCCGGCCCGGAATCGACAGAGGCTGCACACGAGCAAGGAGGCGTGCAGCGTCCCGGTTCCATTAACAGATTAGCAACCCGGGCACCTCGAACCCGCGCCCACCATGTCTTACTTCTTTTCGACCCCCGTCGACATTGACATTGTGCTCGAGAACCACGATGAGCGGGCCATGGTCGATATCAAGCTGGACAAGAACCGGCGTGAAAAGGCGCCGCTCTTTATGGACGGCGAGTCGGTCAAGGGCGCCGTGACGGTGCGGCCCAAGGATGGCAAGCGGCTGGAGCACACGGGCATCAAGGTGCAGTTTATCGGGACCATAGGTGGGTTTTCTCTCCCTCTTCGACTCCTCCCCCCTTGTGTTTGTTCTTCTCTCTCTCTATTCGACTCCCCCTGACAGGCAGAAATGTTCTTTGACCGCGGCAACCACTACGAGTTCTTGTCGCTGGTGCAGGAGCTCGCGGCGCCCGGCGAGCTGCAGCACCCGCAAACGTTTGACTTTCACTTTAAAAACGTTGAGAAGCAGTATGAGTCGTACAACGGCATCAACGTCAAGCTGCGCTACTTTGTGCGCGTCACCGTCTCGCGGCGCATGGCCGACGTCATTCGCGAAAAGGATCTCTGGGTCTACAGCTACCGCATTCCGCCCGAAATGAACTCGCCCATCAAGATGGACGTTGGCATCGAGGACTGCCTGCACATTGAGTTTGAGTACAGCAAGAGCAAGTACCACTTAAAGGACGTTATCGTCGGCCGCATCTACTTTTTGCTCGTCCGACTCAAGATCAAACACATGGAGCTGTCCATAATCCGGCGCGAGACTACCGGCACGGCCCCGAACCAGTACAATGAGAGCGAGACGCTCGTTCGCTTCGAGGTGTGTCCTCCTCTTCCCTTGCCTCTTGTCTCCTCTTGTCTCCTGTCTCCTTCCCTCTTGTCCTCTTGTCTTGTCTAACCCCCAGATCATGGACGGCTCCCCCTCGCGCGGCGAAACCATTCCGATCCGCCTCTTCCTCGGCGGCTTCGACCTGACGCCAACCTTTCGCGACGTCAACAAAAAGTTTTCTACCCGCTACTACCTCAGCCTCGTCCTCATTGACGAAGACGCCCGGAGGTACTTTAAACAGTCCGAAATCATCCTCTACCGCCAGGCGCCCGAGCTGGCCAATGCTCTGGCCAGCGGCCAGCCCAATCCCATACCGGCGCTGCCAGAGAGCAAGTTTCAGCCGGTGCAGGCATGAAGAAACGGTTCCCATGTAGTTTTGCTGTTGGCAGGCCATTCTTTTTTTCTCCTGATTCTTCGTTTTTGTGTCCGCCGCATGATTCCGGGCGTCTGTTTTTCTAGGATCACTACTTGTCTTGTCCGTTTTCTCTTGGTATGGCTATCCACTGTCGGCTGCTGCTCCATAAAGTTTTGTACATAATCCCCATAATGAGTATTTACAGCCTGCGTTTATAAAAGAAATTAAACAAAGCACTGCGTTGAAAGAAATTAAACAAAGCACTGCGTTGAAAGAAATCAAACGAAAGCACTGCGTTGAAAGAAATCAAACGAAAGCACTGCGTTTATAAAAGAAATCAAACGAAAGCACTGCGTTTTGTAAATTGAAAAATCAAATCACGAATCGAATCGAAACTACAACTAACCGTATCCCAACGCCATCCTCACCCTAGGCTCAGCTTTTCTTGGCCCCTATGCCCCCTCCATGCTAATGTCGTCTCCTTGTCCGTCGTCCACCTCGCCAAAGCCAAACTGGTTGTTCTGGATCGCCGCAATGCGGTCCAGCTCGTCCTGGTACTGCTTGCGAATGTCGGCCAGCGTCACGACTTTGCGCCACGGCGTCTGCTGAGCCGCCGCCGCCTTTTTCAGCAGCGACCGCATGACGTCGCCCGAGCGTTTGCCGTCAGACGAGGCGCCGGCGCCCCCGTTGCCGTGGCCGTCGTCCACCTCCACGCTGGCCATGACACTTTCAGTGGCTGTCGATGCCGCCGCTGCGCCCGCCGAGTCCTCCGTGTAGATCCACGCCTGTTTCGGGTCCACGCAGCTCAACGTGTTGATCAGCATCAGGAATTGCCGCGTCACCGGCGTGTCCAAGACATCGGTGTTCGCGCCCTCGGCTGCCTCACCGTCGGCGTCGGCGTCGGCGTCGCCGCTGCCGCCATAGCAGGCCGGCCCCAGAAACTTGTCGCCCTCGCCCGCCTGCTGCAGCTTGTGCAGTCGGTCCAGCAGCGCCGCCGCCGCTCCGCGGTAGTCGTTGTGCGCCACGCGCCACGCATACAGGATCTGGTGCCAGGGCGTGCCGCGCGTCACCTCCATGGCGGCGCGGCTCTTGCGCTCCAGCACGGCGTCGACCTGGTCCTGCAGCCGCGGAAAGGGCAGCGCCACCAGCGCCGCTACCTGGCCGGACTCGCACATGCGCTCCACCAAAAACTTGAGACAGGCTTTTTGCAGCGCCGCCGAGCTGCCCGCTGCGGCCACGCTCGCTGCTCCTGCACCCGCTGTCGGCGCCGTTCCCGCCATGGACACCAGCGTGCTGTGCGCCACGTCAAAGCGCGAGAGGGCGGTGGCGGCCGTAAACAGGCGGCTCAGCATATCGGTGCGCAGAGACGACGACGACGCCTCGGCTGGCGACTTCTTGCTGCCGCCACTCGGCCCGGCAAACTGCAGCGCCCGGCGGGAAAAGTCAATGACAAACGAGTAGGCTTTTTGCCGGTCGTACAGCGAGACAATGTGGGCATAGTACTTGGCGAGGCCGCTGTAAAAGTAGTTCCAGTCCGCCTCGTCAATCAGGCCGGCACTGTGCCGGGGGGGGTGGGAAAGGTTGGCACCTGAGTGGATTAGAGACGGACAAAGCAAAAAGACTGCAAAAAAGACGCAAAAAAGCGCACTCACTCAGTCCAATAGACGCCTTGTAGAAACACTGCGAGGCCGTGTCGTAGTCGCGCAACGCCATAAAGGTCCGCCCCTGCACATAGGTGGAAAAGGCCGTGTCGGCCGCAAACAGGCCCAGCTGCAGCGACAGGTCTGGCCGGCCGCGCTTGAGCAGCATGCACTGGATCATGGCCGGGTCCAGCTCAATGGTGCTCTGGGGCGAGCAGACGTCCACCATAATGTCGGTCAGCAGCATGGCCAGCGGGATGGCTGCCGAAGACGACGCGGACAGATCGCCGAGTCCCAGCAGGTGGCCAACACTGCCTTCGAGAACGGTGACGACCTGGCTGGTCTCTTCGCTGTTGCCAGAGCGTCCGGGGGAGCCCGAATAGCTGCTGCCGCCGTTGAAGGAACCGGAAAAGGACCCGCCCAAAGAGCCGGAAAACGATCCTCCCAACGACTCCCGCTCGGATCGTGACAGCGCCACGCTAAACTCGTTGCGTGCCAGCCACCGCACCAGCTCGAGCCGCTTCAAGGCATCGACCAGCCGCGTGTAGACGTGGCCAATGTCGAGCCGCGCGTGCAGAGCCTGGGCCTCGTCGTCGACCTCAAACTCCATGTGCACCAGCAGAATGATTTGCCGAAAGAGAATCTGCCACTGCAGCTCGGCCGTGTCCTGGATGCCGCGCAAGACCAGTTTCTGGCCAAACTGCGTAAAAGGGTACCGCACGTCTTCCAGCCGGTGCCGCCCGCTGGTGCCGCCGCTGCTGCCCACATCGCCAAGGTCGTCGTCGTCGCCGCCGTCTGCGTATCCCGGGACCGCCTCCTCCAGCAGGCAGAAGAGCGTCTCGTACGTGGCCGCGTCCACGTCGGCAAAGTGCTCGCCGCCCAGCACGTCGGCCACCTGTGCGCACTCCTCGTCTGTCAGGTGGCGCCAGAAGCCGGCCTTGTCCGACAAGTACTGCATGCGCTCCTCGTCCGTCTTGCTCGAGTCCTCAAACAGCTCGGCCCGCAACGCCGCCTCGCACTGCTGCAGCATGCCGTCGGAAAAGCTCTCCAGCAGAGCCGTGCCCGCCGCCAGCAGCCGCGCCACCTTGGCCAGCGCCGGGTTACGCCGCCGCTGTTGATGCTGCGGTGAGACAAGCTCTTGGCTGATCCGCCCTGGCGCGTTGTGGTAGATTCGCTCCAGCTCGCTGCATTCCCGCACCACGGCCACCCCGTCGGCACACACCACCCACGTCAGCCCCAGCTGCTCGTCCAACACCAGCGACAGCGCCTCGCCCCGCTGCTTGTCCAGCTCCACTAGCAGCCGGTAGAAGCGCCGCCACTGGATCTCGCTGGCGCTGCGGAATAGCTCATAGTCCAGCGCGCCCGCCGAGTTGCGCTCCAGCACGGCCGTCGATCCCAGCGCCGAGCAAATCGCCTCCACCAGGTTGCGACCGTTGCCGCTACCACCGCCACTGCCACTGCCACTGCCGCTGCCGCCCTTGTTGGCCCCTGGCACCGACGCCCCCCCCGAAACGCCTGCTCCTCGCTCGTACATGGCTAGCGCCGTCTCCAGTGTCGCCTTGGAAAAGCGGCCCGGGAAAAAGATGAGGTCCAGCCACTTCTCGGCCGCGTCGGTCGGATCGCACGGCCCCGATGTCTGCGCCGTCGGAACACCGCCGCCGGCGCCCTCGGTGTGCACGCCCACCCAGTTGTGCTGCCAGGCTGCCGCCAGGTCGTCGAGCGCCGCGCACTCCAGCTTCATGACCCGGTAGATTAAATTGTTCTTCCAGAGCACCGACAGGCTAATCTGTCCGGGCTTTGCCGGTGACGACGACAGCGCAAAGTCGGCCAGCGTCCACGCGTCAGCCAGAGACGGCGTCGGCGGCACCAGCACATCCGGTGCCTGCGGCAGCCGCTGCATGTCGACACGTCCGTCGGCCTTGGCGGCCGCGCGCCAAAACTGAAAGGCACCGGCGCCCACGGGCGAGTATGTGGCCACCACGGCGGCTCTTCCCTCTCCTCCCTCCAGGATGCGCACCAGGTTCGTCTGGCTCGGGTGGATGGTCCAGCGGCCCGTCTCGTGCGGCTCACGTTCGTCGAGGCCGAGCATGTCGCCCGTGTAGCAGATCTCGCCGCGTTCAATGTTCCAGATGCGCAGCCGGTGGTCGAGACAGACGGACACGAAAAAGGCCGCCGGGGCCGTAGCGGTGCCGCCGCCCAGCGAGCTGATGGCAGCCGAGGCCGCGGCCGTCGTCTCGAGGTTCGAGCCGTTGTACCGCACCGTCGGACCCCCGCGAAAGGGCAGAATGCTGCGCAGACCCTGTATCAGGCCGACGGGGCTGTGAAAGGTCTCTTTCCAAGCGGGCGCCTCGCTGCCGGGGCCCGTGCCCAACCCTGTGCCGGGGCCGGGGGATACGGCCCGCCTCTCCCGCCGAAAATGCATCAGGCCGCCGTCGTTGAGAGCCACGACAAAGGCGTTGGCGCTGACGGCCAGCAGCCGCCGCGGCTGCTTAAAGTGAAAGGTCGCCGACAGGTACGGCTGCCAGGCCTCGCCCAAGTCGGCCTCGGTCAGCAACGAGGCCGCGCGCTTGCGGAACACGTCGGGCCGCAGCTGCAGGTGGTGCAGGTAGTTGGCCTCGTCCAGCACAAACAGCACCAGCGTGTCGTGCTGGGCCGGATCCGCCAGCGCCACGCAGCCGGGGCGGATCGGTCTGGGGAAGTGAAGAAAGAGCGTCAGAGGCGCGTCTGGTGCTGCGGCGGCGGCTGCCGATGCCGATGCCGTGCCCACTTCTGTCGTTGCTGTCGCCGTCCCTGCTTCCATCAAAGGTCCCCATCGGTTTTTGCCGATATCAATGGCCCGCAAGCTCAACACATGGCCGCCCTCGAGCACCCGCCACAGAAAGCTGCGCGGCGCGTCGTGGTACTTTCGGTAGTAGACAGACGCCTCCAGCGCCAGGTTCTTGGCCCGGTAGACTCGCTCTTCTTCGGTGTAGTTGTCGTTGTTGTTGATCCCTCCGCCGCGGATTCGGTTGCTCCTCAGCGACGCCGCCATTCCACCGCCATTCCCTCCCCCACCGATCCGCCGTCCTCCATTGACCTCGGGAACGCTGGCATGCACAACCGCCGCCGGTGATATCGGCTCGAGATTCAACCGCGTCTCTTTAAACGAGTAAAGCAGCTCTCGGGACCCCATCTTGCCTCCTCCATCCAAGGAAAGAGAGACTGGCGAAAAAAAACAGGACAGAGCGAGAAATAGACGACAGAAATTAGATAAGCTCTCGGCTGTCGTCCTTGTCAGTCCGAACCGTCGCGTGGGATGGCCGTGGTTGAGTTGTGGTTAACGGTTCGGCTGTTGAAGTCTAGAGGTTTTGGCTGTAAAAACACCCTAGCAGGCGCGTTGCGAGTGGCACAAATCTTTCCACCGTTTGGCGCTAACCGTAAATGGAAATCAGCTGTGCAATGTACATTGTACTTTGCCCAAACTTGACGTCTTTTGCTTTCTTCTCTTCATTTCCTCTTCTCGCCGTGCTTCACTCTTCCTTTCCTCTTCTCGCCGTGCTTCATTCCCTTTATTTCACTCCTCGTAAATCAGACATGCCAACGCAGAACGCCACTTGTTATCACTACATCAACGCCTCCAACCAAGTCGCTTCGTATCAGAAATCAAAGGAAAGCAGTAAAGAGGAAGAGATAAAAGAAAAACAAAAAAACAAGCGCCGCCACTCAGATCACCCCTACTCGTCGTCATTCTTCTCCTTCTCCTCCTTCGGCGCCGGGTCCGCAATGCCGTCTGCCGTAATGGCAAACAAACAGTCGCTCTCTGGCAGACACGGCGAGTCGTAAATCTTGGCAATCCGCGTCTCCCCCCGCCCCTTTTTCAGACTGATCCGCGTCGTGCTCGCGTGTGCAATAATGTTGCCGCCAATCGGCTTCTTCGGGTCCGGGTTGAACATGGCCGACGGGCCGCCGTCCACCTGCGCCACCACCTGGTTCGTAATCACGACTGCCACCCCGTACGTGTCCGTCAGGCTCTGCAGCTGCCGCAGAAACTGGCCCAGGTGCGTCTGCCGGCTGTTGAGATCGCCTCGGCCCATGTAGTCGGTGCGGTACAGCGCCGTGGCCGAGTCAATGACCAGCAGGCTGAAACGCGCCTCCGACATCATGCGCGCCGCGTCGCGCAGCAAGTTTAGCTGGTGCTCCGAGTTGTGCGCCCGCGCAATGGCAATGTTGTCGAGCACCTCCTCGCCCGACAGCCCGTAGCGGTTGGCCGCCGCCAGCACACGGCTCGGCCGGAACGTGCCCTCCGTGTCAATGTACAGACACTTGCCCTCGCCGCCGCCGCAGTCAAACGGCAGCTGGCACGTCACCGCCAGCGTGTGGCACAGTTGCGACTTGCCCGTGCGGAACTCGCCAAAGATCTCCGTAATCGACCCGGTCTCTATGCCACCGCCGAGAAGCGTGTCCAGGTTCTTGGATCCCGTCGTGATGCTGATCAGCTCGCTGCGCCGCTGGTGGATAAATGTGGCCGTCGTGAAGCCCATTGGCACCAGTTTGGACGCTGAGACGTTAGCGGGCAAAGAGAAAAAAGAGTCGTCCCTTTGTGCATTCACTCACCTTCTGCAATCATTCTGTGCGCCTTTAGATCCGATATTCCCTTGATCTGCTCCAGCGTCCGGCTCGGCGTGTACGCCACCGACTCGACCGTGTAGTAGCCGGCATTGAGCAGGAGTTGAATGTCGCGCTTGGTCAAGCCTCCCAGGCCCTGATCCGTCAGTAAAGTTATCAAACAGACAATAAATCCAGTAAAATGTACAAAAACGTACCTCTAGCTGAGAGATCGACAGGGGAGCACCAATGTCGGCGCCTCCCGCTTCCTCGCCATTGTTCTCATCAACTTCGTCGACCTGAGTCATGGTGGCTCTGCGTCAAAACAAACAGAAAAAATGAGTCTCACGAGAAAATCAATACGATGCAGAAGCTCGCTTCTGTTTGAAAGGAGGGGAAATATGCAAAAGAACGTCGCTACTCGCACAGGCAACAGCGGCAAAACAGAGGGGTTTCTTTTTGCTGACGCGCCACTTTAGAAGGAAAGCGCGATCATAGTGCCCGCTGACAAATAATCGACACGCCAGGTCACATGGTTTTAAGAGCTTTAGTACTGAAAGCAAAGCTGCCATGCTACTCTTCTCTGCCGACGATGCATTTTCTTCTCAGTTTTGTCCGGGTTTGACTTGACTTTATCTGTTTCAGGACCTTTGAAGCTGTGTTTTGTGAACCTTTTCCTCGAGCACTAATGTCGACCATAAGCGGAATTAATCCATTATTTTTTGTATCGAATATAGGTACATTTACCGACAATTCAACGAATCGTGGAGGTCTTGTTCGACTTGGCCGCATCACGGCGTCCAGTATAATAAGTACAACGCAAAACACCGCTTTAACCAATATCAGAGGTTACGACGGAAGGACAAGTGTAAAGCAAAATCTATAATTTCAAATAGAATCAAACATGGCATAGATCGTCAAGATACAAGGCCTCTTTTATAGTATTTTCTTGGTACTTCTACCCCATGGAAAGACTTTTTTGTAGCTTTTTTCGTACAGAATCACCACAGTGGTGTTCGGGGTGGTGATATGTCTCGAGTATTAACGGCCGTTGGCTCGCCCGTTAATCTGCTGGCACAATCATCGCTAGGGAATCTAGGGACTCGCCGTAAGATGTTTAGACGCCAAGGTTGGTTGTTTTCGATTGGACGTAAAAAGGTGCCATTTCCACAAGGAGTAGCTCTCCCAGTTCTTCCTCCATTGGTATTTGAATGCTGATGAGAGTGGTTTCTTGCCAATACACTGTCACCACTAAAAGATGCAGATTCTCCCAACGTAAATAGACTCTGCTGGCTTGGGCGGTAATGGTGTCGAGGGGCGCCTGTGTTGGCATTTGGCAACCCCAGACTGGGAATGTAAATGTTCAACTGTGTTGCCAATGTTGAGTAGCTCCCTTGGGGATGACAGAGTGGCACTTCGTTCCACATCTTTGCCCGATACGCTGCAACAGCGGATACTGTTGTGGCGGCAGCGTCGGAAGGGCCAACTTTTGCATCAATGCCTCTGCCACTTTGTCGAGTGGCCAGGACATGACTTGTGCCCAATGCTGCCGGATCTGCCTCGATAGGCCGTTGAGAGTTTGGCCAACTCATCAAAGGCGTGCTTGGCGCCATCGGACGCGATATCCTGATACCCTCGACTTCGATGCCGCTCTGAAGGGCGCGGATCCCAAAAGGAATCTCGCCGCGGCTTCTTCTTGAAGGCGGAACGCCAGCTTTGCGCAATCCGGCCAGACGGGCTTTTTTCTCCTCATCTATCTGTTCCTGCCTGCGAAGCCGACGGTCTGCCTGCCAGAGATTGAAAAGCCCCGCGAAGAAGACGACAACAATGGCACAGCCGAGGACCTGGGGAGAAAGAGAACGAGTGAGAAACCGTCGGCCAGATTTCAAGCTACGTGCGAGCATGTTGAGGCTTTATAGGCGAAACTTACAAAGGTCATTTGTTCCCAGAGAACCGGACCATTTCTGGGCGCAGGTGTTTCTGCTGTGCCCAGTCTGGCAGAGCAGCCTTGTCTGCCCGAGCGGTTGAGTATGTGATGGGATGGAGTTGTTCACCTGGAAAAGACGCGTTTGCAAGCAAGCAGATAGATCTCTGTATTTCAGTTGGTAGGTAACAGCGAAGAAGGTACTGTGACAAAAAGGTTGCAGCAATGACTGATAGAGGCTGTTGTGTAACTGTCCAAATTGAGGTGCACGGCAGTCTTCTCTCCTGTCTCCTTTGAAAGCCAATGGATGAAATTATGAGGAGTGAGAAGCGACTGAAAAACCAGACGACTCGTATATAAGACCGCAATGAAGGCAATGTGCTCTGAGAATATTGCAACCACATTTCACAAGGCTTTTGACTCTCGTTTCCAACCTGTTCGTTTTCATCTTCTTAATACAGATGACGTGAATCTATTTGAGCTTTCATATTCTTCTTAATACAGATGACGGAGACCCATTTGCATTGAGTTCATAAAAGACTGCGAGGGACGGGATGACAACTTGCTGTGCTGCAATGATGCGGCAGTGTGTCAAGTAATGAATGAAAGCGCTGTCGAGATTTGGCGACGACAACAAAAAGGTCCATCAGAGTCACAGGCTATGCAAACGAGAGTGGCCAAGTTGGCAGCAAATGAGAAGACTGGCGGCCACAAACTCGTAAAGGTCCACGCCTGACGGCACAAACTCTTGTAGGTCCACGTCCTTGCCGACAGTGACGTCCAATCAAGTAAATGGTGAAGCTAAAGCACAATTGGTTGTATGCAGCAGCTGTGTCGTCTGGCGTCGATGCATGCGAAATCGGAGCTGCCAACACTCAGAGGTGGCTGTTGGGCAAAATGACGGCGGCTGTGCTTCGGATGTAAAGCTCAGTGTTCCGCCAAGTTCAGCTGGGCTGTTTTTTTAAGAAAGGCTTGAGAAAGGCTGGGCTGCTTCCTTTGAAGAGAGAGATTGTACAGAAGAGCATCAAAGCCACAATGACCATGGAAACGTCCAACCTGGGGCTACGACCAGGCCCGGAAAGAGAGCCGCCTGAGCCACCGCCGCTCTTCCGCTTCGAGAGCCGCCGCAGTGTCGTCTACAGCACCCGCGGCATTGTGGCCTCGTCCCATCCGCTGGCCTGCCAAGCGGGTCTCCGAATCCTGGAGGCAGGCGGCAACGCAGCGGTGCGCATCCCTTGTCCGAGCCCGAGATCCCTGTTCGAGCCCGAGATCCCTATTCGTGCCCGAGATTGCTAATTCCAGGATGCTGCCGTTGCCGTCTCGGCCGTGCTGGGCGTCGTCGACCCGGCCATGACCGGCCTAGGCGGCGACGTTTTCGGCCTCTTTTACGACGCCGCCACCGGCTCCGTCCAGGCGCTCAATGCCTCGGGCCGGTCTCCGCTGGCAGCCACGCGCGAGGCCGTGTGCCGCAGCCTGGGCATCGCCGTGGGCCCCGACGGCCACATGGACGACGCCGAGACGGCCGCCCTCTCCGTCCCCGAAACATCGGTGCACGCCATCACCGTGCCCGGGGCGCCGGCCGGCTGGATCGATGCCGTAGAACAGTTTGGGTCCGGCCGCGTCACCTTGGCCCAGGTCCTGGAGCCGGCCATCCGCCTGGCCGAACACGGGTTCCCCCTCAGCCGGCTGTCGGCGCACTGGTGGGCAGCGGCCGCACCGAGGCTGCGCTCTGCATCACCCGACGGCGCCGGCCATCCACTGCTCCGGGCCGATCCCGCTGCTCCAGGTGGGTTCCGGGCCCCGCGCGAGGGCGAAATCTTTTGCTGTCCCGAGCTGGCCCATACCATGCGTCTCTTGGCAGCCCATGGCCGGGCCGGCTTCTACGAGGGCGCCGTGGCCGAGGCCATGGTGGCGGCGGTGGCGGCCGAGGGCGGCTGCCTCCGTCTAGAGGACCTCCGGCACCACGCCGAGCTGCCTCCCGACATTCGGCCGGCCTTGTCCATGGCATACGCGGACGGCCGCCTCCGTCTCTGGGAGCATCCGCCCAACGGACAGGGTATCGTGGCCCTGCTGGCGCTCGGCATCCTCCGGCATCTGGAACACACCGGCAAGATCCCACGGCTGGCCAGCCTGGGCCACAACTCGCCGGCCTACATCCATGCCGTCGTCAGCGCCCTACGCATTGCGTTTGGTGATGCCAGCTGGTACGTGGCCGACCCGGCGGCAGCCAAGGCGACCCTGGGCGATCTCCAGCGGCTGCTGCGGCCCGAGTACATTGCCGAGCGGGCGGCCTTGTTTGACCCGGACGAGGCGCTGAAGCCGGTGTCGGAAGGACGTTCCGCCGGAGGAGACGAGCCGACCGAGGCCGACGATGCAGAGCCCAGCCCCCCCTACCGCACCAGTGACACTGTCTATCTGGCCGTCACCGACGAGGCCGGCAACGGCTGCTCGTTTGTGAGCAGTGTGTCCGACCTTTGCGGCAGCGGCCTAGTCCCGCACGGCCTCGGCTTTGCCCTGCAGAATCGCGGCCGCATGTTCCGCCTTGGCCCGGCCGACCACCCCAACGTCTATGCGGGCGGCAAGCGGCCCTACAACACCATTATCCCGGGCATTGTCACGGCCGACGCGCACGACAACGAGGGGGGGAACCGCCTCGCCGCTGTCCTCGGCGTCATGGGCGGCTTCATGCAGCCCCAGGGCCACCTGCAGGTGCTGCTCAACATGTACGTGTTTGGCTTTGATCCGCAGATGGCACTCGATGCACCACGCTTCTGCATCGGCGCCGCGCATGTGCTGAGGACACAGGCGGATGCTCGTATCAACCCCAACTCTACCGTCACCACCGACGACCGCCACATCTTCCTCGAGGACGGCCTCCCGTCCAGTGTGCCGCCGGCCCTGCATCGCCTCCAGTACACCACCTCGTACGTACGCGACTACGCACGCTATCTCTTTGGCCGAGGACAGATCATCCGCGTGCACTACGACGACATCACGGGCGAGCGTGTCTATGCCGGCGCCAGCGATGGCCGGGGAGACGGACATGCCGTACCACTGTGAGGACGATCTCGTACTTGGATGGCTTCTTTACAAACGTAATCTTTATTGTATCTTTCTATCACAGCTTTTCAGCCTCTTTTCTCTTCCTCTATTCACTTCACAGCTCTTCTTTTTTAGCCTCTTCCTCTCTTCCAACCAATCCTTATACTGCCAAGAAAGGCCAGTCTGCCCATTTCCCCTTGGCCGGAACATCTCCATCCTGCCAAACCATGCTTTTACCAGGACACCACCTGTAAGTCGAGAGTGTAGCAAAAAGTAAAAAAACCAGAAAGCTGGCAGAAAGCAAAACAAACAATGCAAAGGGCTTAAAGGAAAGCAGCATGAAAAAAGGGAGCATTGGTTACAGATGCCAGGGATGAAAACCTTTGCGGTTCTGGTAGAAACCCTCAGAACTCAATGTAATCCTTTTGGGTGACAATGTCACGGTGCGCGTCGTCGGCATCTTCTCCTTCGGCGCCGACAAACTCGTCAATCTCGTCCGAGTCGACATCGTCGCTGTTGACCGACTCGTCGCTCGACGCATCCACCAAATGACTGTCGTCGTCACCGTCATCGACACCACCGCTGCCCCTGTTGTTCTCTCCGCGCCGCATAAGACTGGCACGGTCGCGGTGCGGCAGCTTGCAGCCCTTGGTTTTACAAACACCCGTGTTGCTAAAGTCGGGACACTCGAATACGTGGCGCTCCGTGCAGTCGGAGCCCTGGTCGCAGTAGCCGTACAGGCCAAACGGGCGGCACACGGGCGCGCCGGGAGATACCTTTTCCTGGTGAGAATAGGGGCACTGCGCATTGGTGCAGTTACCTTTGGCAAAGTGCAGACACAACGGCGTCCGCTGCGGCGTCAGATCGTGCGAAAGGTCGCAGTTCTCTCCACGCCGGCATTCGCCCTTTTGCAAATAATCCTTGCACACAGCCACCTTGGCTGCATCGTGAATATAACGACAGTGACGTCCTTTGGAGCATGAACCTAGAATCATGGCATACAAAAGCAAGGGCAAAAAGCCGGGGAGAGCGCAGGTCGTGGTTAGTAAAGGCAAGACAGGGGACGGAAAGATGGATCCAAAAAGGAAACCAAGAGGCAAAAAGGAGAAAGGAAGGGGGGCAAGAGAAAGCAGCAACAAAAGGAAATGGAAAGGGGGCAAGAGAAAGCAGCAACAAAAAGGACAAGAAGAGGGAGAAAAGGCAGCATATAACAAAGTAATTGACAACAGTCCATGGGAGGTCTCGGGGAAGTAATATACCGGTCGTGGAAAATATCTTGCATGGCTGGTCAATCTTCTTGACAGCACCGTCGCGCCTAATCATGTCAAAGGTCAGAGAAACACCCACACCACCACCACCGCCACCGCCGCCACTGAGATCACCAAAGCTGCCGCCTGGAGTCCGGCTGTAGGGAACCGCATACCGATGGGCCTTGACCACGCCGTGGCGATAAAGGTTTCCCGTCTTGCTGCGGTAAAACTTGACGCCGCCGACAATGGCCGTCTTGGGCGTGCTCGAGGCTGGATTCGGATCGCCTGGAGAGTGAGTATGGCTATAAATGTGCCGTCTTTCTGGCAACTCACCTGGAAGCTTGACCAGTTTGCTGCCGTTCTTGGCCACCGAAAAGGGAATGCCCTGGACGACAATCGTGTACGGTGTTGCTGGAGATGGTGTTGCCATGGCCGCGTGGTCTGTTCCGTGCCGCACCCCCCCGGTGAGGTATTGAAAGTGACTGCGCAGTTTTTCGCGCTCCCGCTGGTCCTTTAGCTTTTGCCGTTGCAGCCGTGTCTGTTCCATGGCCTTTGTGCGCGCCTGGGTCTCTTTTTCGTAGACGCTCGTGTTGATCAGCTGCATGTGGCGGTCTCGTTTGGCTACCCACGTCGATGTCGGAGGAGCGACCGATGCCTTTATAGCTGATGACCGGCTGCCGTCTGTATTGTTCGGTGCCGTCCTTGTCGTGGTCGCTGGAGCTGTCGGTTTTGTCGTTGCCGGTGTCGAGGTCGTCGTTGTCGTCGCGCCGTTCAACACCAATGTGCGATTCCGATGTGGCGCTGGCTTTCCCACACGGTAGCCTCCTCCCCCTCGAGGCACATAGGCTGTCCGATGATAGGGATGCGCGTAGGGTGTCTGATAGGGTGGCCCGGGACTACTTCTATGGCTGGCATAGGATGAGGAAGACGACGGCACCGACATGATTCCGGCTTGCTGGTTCTTGTGGCGATTTATTCGGCCTACACGCCAGTTTTCATGTTTAGGACAGGTCTTTGTTCTCTTTCCAACAAAACTACACTCACCAGCAATCTCGCTGATCCGAGCCAGCATCGCTTGATCTTCTGAAGACATTATGAATCGATTGCGGTTGTCTTAAGAATGGACAAGTTTGCAGTTGTCGTAAGAATGGAGAAGAGAATCAATAATAAAGGAAAACAAGTAAAAGAGGGGATATAAAAAGGCAAAAAATATTAAAGTTCTTCACTTTGGGAAGTGCGTTTCGTGTTGATATTACCTCAGCCAATGACGCGAAAGTGCGATAGTGGCGGGTCACGTGGCGATTAGAACTTCTGCAAGCGGACGTGCTCGCCCCACACGTGTTAACCGTGATAGCCTGTGATAGTAAGCCGTATCACTCAGCCTTTGCAAAGGCAAGGTCAACAAACAGCCACCGCAACGACACAGCGACTACCTTGCGAGCTGCTTTCAAAATGGCCGACGTAGGGATCAAGTCGGAGCTGCCGGTCAAGATGGAGATGGACGGCCAAGACAGCACAATGGCCTCGTTGCCGGCGGCAGACGATGACATTTACGAGGACTCTAACGACGTCGAGTTTTACGATTCGTCCATGCCGGGGAACCCCTTTGGAAACATGTATCTGGTGCGCGTGCCGCCCTATGTGTGGGAGGCCTGGGACAAGCTAGACGACGACGCCGAGATCCAGGTGGCCACGCTGCGGCAGTGGAGCGAGGTGGGCAAAAATGGAGAGTCAAAGGTAGGGCAGAGGCGAACGGCGAGGCAGATGGAAACGTTGATTCTGACTGTCCAGTACCGCATGCGCATGCTCTTGCGAAGCGACATTGAGCCCCATCAAGGCATCCCAAAAGAATACGACCTGGACCTGCCCATGGTGGACAAGAAGGGCGTGCAAAACACGCTTATCAAAAACACGTTTCTCTTTAGCGAGCAGGATCTGCCAGGGTTCAAGGCCAAGAACAAGGCGCGTGCCGATGCTGCTGCTGCCGGCATCCCAGCGCATCTGCTGCGCCAGCGGGACCGCGTCGACAAGCCAGCACACCACGGCGGCTTCCAGCACCGGCGACCACGGCAAGAGTACTTCCGCAAAGCCATTCCAAGTCAGTACTCGCCATTGCCTTTTGTCTTGTGCTGTCATGTTTGCTGACCTGACCCTTAGAAAAAACAATAATCGCAGGACGCATCCGGCACGAACTCAACTGCGCCCCGGTCAAGAACGCCGAGTCCGACTTTATCCTCAACGAGCGGGCACGCGCGGCCATGCTGCCCAAAGCCCAGGTCAAGTTTGGCGACGCGACCAAGCCCGAGTTCCGCATCATTGGCACCGGCGGCATTGCCAACCACTCCTACGCCTCCGACTTTATCGTATGCTGCCGTCTTGTCTTGCCTGTTGTGATTCCAAAGTCTAACCACTCTTCCTCAGAAAACGGCCCAGCCTGTTCCCAAGGTCAAAAAGTCAGAGACCAAGACGGCCCGCATGCCGGAAAACGACCTGCTCGATCTCATCTTTGCCTGCTTTGCCCGCTTCCGTTTCTGGTCGATGCGGGCGATGCGTGCCGAGATCCCACAGCCCGAAGTGTACCTGCGGCAGACGCTGGAGAAAGTGGCCGACCTGCACCGCAGCGGCCGGTTTGCCAACAATTGGGAGCTGAAGCCGGAAAACCGCAAAGATGGCTCGGCCACGGCCGAGGTCACGGCGTCCGAGTTTGTGGCGGAAACGGCCGACTCGGACAGCGACGAGGAGGATATGAAACTGGAAGATGTGTTGCCTGCATCGCAATGAGGAGGCGAGAGAAGGAAACGGCGTTTATTGTTTTTTGTTTGCTTTTTGCACGGCTGCCGGACATTTATCAAAATCAGACAACACAAAAGATTTGTTAGACCTCTTTTATAATGATACCTACTTTCATAACGGGAGTTTATGCGCAAATTTCCGAGAATGCTCGTAGTTGACGGAGTATCGATGGAGATGTTCTAAAGGCATTGATGGACGTCATAATAAACGTTTCGAAAACGGCTAAAGCCAAATTCCGGCACCAACACAATGACATGGCTCCTCCGCTCTCTATTCTTTTCCACCAACCCAGCTGTATCACTCTCTTCCTGGCAAAATGCATATTGTTCTCGATTTTGACGGCACCATTACGGCCCACGATACTCTGGATGCCCTCGCTCAGGCTGCCATGGCTTTACAGGAGAGGAGAGAAAAGACGGCGAAAGACGAGCAGGACGAGCAGGACGAGCCACAAGACCGGCCGGCCCGCTGGCAAGCCCAATGGAAAGCCATTGTGCAGGCGTACCTCGACGACTACCACAGCCATGCGAGTCAGTACTGTCCGGCGGCGGCTGACCGCACCACGCTGGCCCACGAGGTTGTCTACCTGCAGAGCATGCGTGGCATGGAAGCCGCGTCTGTGGACCGTGTGCGGGCGTCGGGGCTCTTTGCCGGCCTGGACGCGCGGCAGTGGCAGGAGAGCGGTCAACGAGCGGTCACGTCGGCGGTCACGTCGGCGGCCAAAACGTCAACATCCCCCTCGCCGACGGTAGCCCTTCGGCCTGGGTTCGCGTCCATTGTCAAGCACGCTTTGCGCCGTGGCTGGCCCGTCTCTATTGTCTCTGTCAACTGGTCCGACGCCTGGATCCGGGGCGTGGTCCAGGGAGCGTTCCAAGGAGAAGAAGAAGCCGTGATCGGCATCCGCATCGTTGCCAACACCACGACAGCAGCGGGAGACGTTGTATCCAACTTTGCTCGAAGAGGCGAGTGTCAGGACGGCGGCAGAAACTGTCCCATTACGTCGTCTGGAGACAAAAGAGAGGCACTCGAGATCGCAGTGGCTGCGGCTGCTGCTGCCCCGGACTTGGTGTACATGGGAGACTCGACGACCGACCTGGAGTGTCTGGTGGCAGCTGCTGCTACCGGTGGCGGCGGCATTGTCATGGCTGGCGACGGACCCGAACAAAGCAGCCTGGTGCAGACGCTGGTACGGATCGGCTACGGCGTGCCACATGTCTCGGAGATGGGGGCCTTGGCTGGAGGGGATGAAACGGCAGCAGCAGGGACGCCACAAGGGGGACAATGGCCGCGGCTGGCATGGGCGCGAGACTTTGACGAAATCATGGCATCGGGATTCTTCGAGAGGTCCAGATGAGAAGGAGGCATCGGGATTCTTTGAGAGGCCCAGACTTGAAAAGATGGGGCATCGGGGATTCTCTGAGTAGAAGAAAGACATTGATACTCTTGAAAGGGAAAATGACAGGAAGTTAACAAACGGTAAAGAACAAGCTTGTGTCTCTGTCTGGGTCTATCTAACGAAAAAGCAAAGCAGAAGAACAAGCCGTACCTCTGCTAGGAAGCCAACAAGGCAGGCCGTTTTGCATTGACAAAGGACAAAGAGACGAGGCTGGAACAAAAACGACGGAACAATCGACAGCTGTTTACAAAGAAATGCAAATGAAAGAGAGACACCATTGCTGTCATTCAACTATGCAGAAGCTGTATTTAGACAAACAGCTGAGCCAACATATAAAGGAGCAGCGTCTCTCCTGTTTGTATGGAAAAGACTGTCAAGTATCAGCTCTCCCAAACCCCTACAACAATATCAACCCCCCAAACAGAATCCAAGATGGACCACACCGACGGCATTTCTTACCGCAACTTTGTCTACTCCTGCCGCCATGGAAGCGTGCAGGTGTACGAGCGCAAAAAGAGCCAGACCAAGAGCGTCTTCCGCATGATGACGATCAAGGTGGACGGCCTTTGCCCGGCCTGCTTCCGGGGCACCAAAACCCGCACGGCCAGGCATCACCGGGGGGATAAGCTGGCAAAGGACGAGATGGAGACGGCTGATGCAAAGGCTGATGCCAAGGCTGACGATGATGCTATCGACGCCGAGACGGACGAGAGCTGGCCAGACGAGCCGCCGACCTTGGCGAGTCTGCATTCTCTGCTCCAGGACCCGACCCGGACACTGTCACAGCCGCGCCCACAGCCACTGGCTTTATCTGAGCGGCGGCCACCGTCGCCGCCAGCACCGGCGCCCCAAGAGCGTCTCAGCGTCCGACTCAGGCGCCTTCGAGAGGAGATGCAGGGCAAGATGGACGGCTGGCAACCGCGTTTTAGTGGCGGCGGCCGATCCAAGCAGCCGGGCCGGTCTTACAGCGGCCGTGCAGAGGACGCCGAGTGGCGGCCTCTGCTGGGCTCTGTCCGGGAAGACCTCTCGGATTAACAGACAGGTAAGTCCTTTTCTGTATTTAACGAGCATCTCAGAGTCTCAGTCTCTCAAAGTTTCCATCTTCCGTTTCTTTCACCCTTTCAACCACAGCACATCCTTTCAGCCTCGGAGGCTGAAAACTATATATACCGTTTGAAATGAGTTTAAAAGATTTCAAAAGTTGATCAACATACTAAAATAAAAGTCTGTTTTACCACAAAAAGTGTCAAGAATCGTGTAAATAAACAGTGCTGTTCTACAGTACTCCACAGTGTGATGTCCTAGAGACGCTATTACTAATCCGCTCCCCGTACACTAGTGTGGGCAATTCATCGAAGGCAGATCGCGCTTTCCACTTCTCGTCCACGGCTTGAAGGGAGGCATTCTTTCTGCTCCTGGCACAGACAAAAGCCGTCTTTTCATCTACACGACAAGGACCTCTTGTTGAACCACCAAAACGACGACCAGCCAGTCTACGGCCCAATATCACGCAAATGTCTGTTCCCGCTTGGCTCTGACTGGCACCAGAGGAGCAGCCGGCCAACATTGGGAGAACGGCCAAGACGATTCAAAGCGGAGAAAACAGACGCCAGAGACACCTTTCTCCCTTTGATCCAGATGATAGTACGATTGTCCTGTTACTCGAGCCATGGCGCCGCGCCGTAAGCGGAACGTCATTGTCGACTCTGACAGCGAAGAGGAAGAGACCAGTTGTCGTCAGCAGCGGCGGCAGAACAACCTCTACAGCTTCTTTTCCTCTCCCGATAGCAAGCCAAAGGCGGGAGCAGCAGAAGAAGCAGCCATAGCACAAGGATCTGCGACTCCGGCAGCCTCGAGAACAGCCGCCGTCACACCCACTCCATCGCCTAGACCGACTCGGAAACGACCCATTGTGCCAGACTCATCCTCGTCCGAAGCTTCGCCCGTAAAACGCCTATTTGGAGGACTGAGCGGCACTCCAAGCCCGTTTGCTAGTCCCGAGAAGAAGAGCGGACGCTATAGCGGCAGCCGTGGTGGGCTCAAAGGCCGAGCAGACGAAAAGGGAAAATCGGCGGACCTGGTGGCACTGTTTACGAAGCAGGCAGAACGGGCGCAGAACTCGCCAGCAAAGCCAAAGACGAGCAGCGGGAAATCAGTGGGTTTTGTGCTCGACGACATTGCCAGTGACCCGATCTCGGAGGACGACGAAATTGCCGAAAGCAAAGCCGCCGTGTCATCGACGAGCTATGTCGTCAGCCGCGCACAGAAGCGGCAGAAGCTGTCGGAGGGAGGAGCGGCGGCTGTGACGACAACGGCGGTGACCGCGCCCTCGTTAACGGCCAGCCAAAAGTTTCGACGTCCCGCAGCACGACCGGCGACCACGGCAGCACCGGCGGCGGCCACGACAGCGGCGGCGGCAGAGGCTGCTCAAGACGATTTACGGCCATGGTCGGAGCGGTTTGCGCCAACCAACCTGGACGAGCTGGCCGTGCACAAGAAAAAGGTGGCCGACGTGCGGCGCTGGATCGAGGACGTCATGCTGGGTCGGTCGCGGCAGCGACTGCTGGTGCTCAAAGGCGCGGCGGGCACGGGCAAAACGACGACGATGCGGCTGCTGGCCAAGGACATGGGCGTGGACATTTTGGAATGGCGGAATCCTGTCGGCGGTGGAGGCGTTGACAGCATGCCGTTTACCTTTTCGTCGGCAGCGCAGCAGTTTGACGAGTTTTTAAACCGTGGCTCGCGTTTCTCGCAGCTGGAACTGGTCAACTCCGCTTACGACGACGATGAAGCTGGTGACATAAATCACGAAAACAGTGGCAGCAGCAGCAGCAGACGCAAAGTTATGCTGGTGGAAGAGTTTCCCAACACCTTTACGCGGTCGTCGAGCTCACTGACCGGATTCCGCGGCTCTGTGCTGCAGTACTTGGCGGCCAACACGCCGTCTCTGGGGGCGCTGGCCCAGCGACAGGTGCCCGACACGGACCGCATCTCGCCGGTGGTGATGATTGTGTCCGAGACGCTACTGACGACGACGTCGGCGGCTGCCGACAGCTTCACGGCGCACCGGCTGTTGGGCCCGGACATTCTGCGGCATCCGGGCACCGGCGTGATTGAGTTCAACGCCATTGCGCCGTCACTGCTGGCCAAGGCGCTGGAGCTGGTCGTGCAAAAGGAGGCGCGCAAGTCGGGGCGGCGGCGGACGCCGGGCTTGGCGGTGCTGCGGCGGCTAGGCGAGGTCGGTGACGTGCGCAGCGCCGTGGCATCGCTCGAGTTTTTCTGCGTCAAGGGCGACAGCGACGGCGACTGGGGCGCCCGGGTGGCTTTTACCAAGGGTCGACGAGGCGGTCCGCGAACGAGGGGAGCGACGGCAGCGACTGGAACGGCGGCCACAACGGCAATGACACAGGGGGAGCGGGATACTCTGTTGATGGTGTCGCAGCGCGAGGCCAGCCTGGGAGTTTTCCACGCGGTCGGCAAGGTGGTGTACAACAAACGGGAGGAGGGTGGCGGCGGTGGCGATTGCTACGGCACGGGACGAGAAGACGAGGACCCCGAGACTAGCATGCCAGCCTACCTGGCGGACTGCGCACGGCCAAAACGGTCGCTGGTGGCGCCGGACACGCTGATTGACGAGATGGGTACCGACACGCACACGTTTATCTCGGCGTTGCACGAAAACTATGTGCTGTCCTGCGAGCAGACCGGACCGGCCGACCCGCACTCGTGCATGGACTATATCAATGGCTGCCTCGAGTACCTGTCGGATAGCGACCTCTTGTGCCCTGGCTCGGACATTTTTTTCGGCGGCCGGGGCGGGCGAGTGGGCGCGGCCGGCAACAATAACCGCTTTGCTGGCGGCGGTCGAGACGCGGGCAGCCAGGTGCTGCGGCAGGACGAGATGGCCTTCCAGGTGGCCGTGCGAGGGCTTTTGTTTTCGCTTCCGTCGCCGGTCAAGCGGGCGTCGTCTGGCTTCGGCAGCAGCGGTGGAGGAGGCGGCGGCGGTAACCAGTTCAAAATGTTTTATCCCACGAGCCTGAAGCTGTGGAGAGCTCGGGAAGAGTTGGAGGGCATTATGGATGTGTGGGCGTCGAAGCTGCTGCGCGGTGAAATGACGGCCACGGCTGGTGTCAGTGTTGGCGGCGGCGCCGGCACTTCTTCCCTGCCGATAATACAGAGACAAAGCACGCTGAGTCGGGCCATGGCGTTTCGCAAGCCAAGGCCGATGGAGAGCAGTGAGACGGCTGCATCGCAGCAACCAGGCGTCCACGAGAAGATGCTGCTCGGATTTCGAAACGCATCCGACTACGACAATGCGCCGCCGTTGCTGTCGGTCGGAAGTGCGGCGCGCAAAGAATTGCTGCTGGAGCGGCTGCCGTACATGGCGCTGATTGCGCGCGGCAAAAAGTGCTCGTTTGGGTCGCTGGCGGTGCGCGACTTGGAAAAGGTGGTGTCGTTTCACGGCATTGGCGCGCCGACAACGACGGCCGACGATGACGACGGAGAGGACGAGGACGAGCATGGAATGCGTGGCGTCGGCGGCGGTGCTTTGACCGACGACAACACGGCCTGGGCGACAGACAAGCCGACGGCCGACGACAGTCCACGAAAACCAAGGCGGCCGCCGAGGCCAGCTGTGCCAGGCGCCGCCGCCGCCGCCACCACCACCGCAGCTGCTGCTGCCAAAGACGACGATTTTGCCTCTGTGGCCGCCGCCGTGAATGGGCTGCCGGTCTACAAGCTGGTGCTGAGCGACGACGACATTGAGGATGTGGATTGAAAGCAGTGGGCGGGGTCACGACGATACTCTTTATACTGTTTTTTTACTGATTTTCTTGTACGATATGAAAGACAGGCGTCTGGTTGACAAGAGTTGTTTATATCATAGAACGACGAGGGTAGCTGTATTTTAATGATTTTGTGAGTCTGGATGAAGTGTGTACTCGGTGTAAAACAATGGAATAACCATACATTCCAGTCCCGATCACCGCGGCGCCCGTTCAGTTCACGCACACCCAAACCCTAGTACCGCGGATAAAGCAAAGCCCATATCCATTAGCTCGGGGATACAAGCTTGCCCCGTTGTTTTTGTATCATCAAGCTATGTCTTTGGTACGGCCTAGCTTCCCCTCCTTTTTGGGGTAGCCTTCTTCCCCAGGAAATACCTCGGCTGCCGACCGCGAGTATCCCAGGCGGTTCTACATAATGGGACAGGAGGATCCAGCACAAGCTCCTCCCCCAAAGGGCGGCCGTGGTATAAGTGCGGCGAGGTTCAAGTATAGGTCGATATCAAAAATACAGTCAACAATTCTGCTGACAGATGAAACGAGCCATTATTGATTGCACGTCTTTTCTGTTGAGCGGCATCCTTCAGCCTCCCCCACGACGTTCTTTTTACTCTACACCCACGCTTCCTCGTAAACCACTCCAAATGGCCGGCCCTGTCCGCCACCCCATTGATGTCGCCCGGCTCGAAGCCTACTTGCGCGAGGCGGTACCCGAGATTGGCCTGCCTTTGGAATTAAAGCAGGTTTGTGTTTGGCGCCTCACCTCTTCCTCTGCCTCCTCTATAGACATCTTTTTCTCTCCCAATAGACCTCCCTCCCCGAATAGCTGACACGGCCAGTTTAGCTTTGGCCAATCCAATCCCACCTACCAGCTCACCAGCCCCGACGGCCAGCGCTACGTCCTGCGCAAGAAACCCCCCGGTCGCCTGCTGTCCCAGACGGCCCACAAGGTGGAGCGCGAGTACCGCATCCTGGCGGCCCTCGGCGGCACCGCCACGGGCGTCCCCGTCCCCCGCGCCTACTGTCTCTGCCAGGACGACCGTGTCATTGGCACTGCGTTTTATGTCATGGCCTTTCTCGACGGCCGCATCCTTACCGATCCGGCCATGCCCGACAAGGACCTGGCCTTGTCGTCCTCGTCTTCTTCTTTAGCCGCTTCCCGCCGCGCTGCCTCCTGGTCGGCCGCCGTCTCTGCCCTCGCCCGCCTCCACCGCGTCGACCCGGCCGCCGTCGGCCTCGCCGACTTTGGCCGGCCCAACGGCTTCTACGACCGGCAGATCCGCACCTGGAGCGCCATCTGCGCCGCGCAGGCGGCCACACGGGCCAGCCATGGCGACAGCACCACCGCCACCGGTGCCCCCGTCGGCCAGCTCCCTCACTTTGACCAGATCATGGCGTTTTTCAGCGATCCCCGCTACCAGCCGCCCGACCGCTCCACGCTCATCCATGGCGACTACAAGATTGACAATCTCGTCTTCCACCCGACCGAGCCGCACGTCATTGGCATTCTAGAGTGGGTGGTTTTGTGCTCTGCTAGCTTTGCTCGTCTCTTTTGCTAATCTTTTTCCTCAGCTGGGAAATGTCCACCCGCGGCCACCCTCTCTCCGACTTGCTCAACCTCATCACCCCCTTCTACACCGCCCACCTCCAGGGCCAGATCAAGACCGCCCGTGCCAGCTTCCTGCCCGGCGCCACCCCCGGCCTGCCGTCCATCGACGACATCACCACCCGCTACGCCGCCGAGGCCGGCTGGACCCCTACCGCCGCCGAGCTACGCTGGGCCGCCGCCTTCAACATCTTCCGCCAGGCCGCCATCTGCCAGGGCATCGCCGCCCGCATCGCCGCCCGTCAGGCCAGCTCCGCCGAGGCCCATGCCTATGCCAACGCCCGCGAGCCGCTGGCCCGCCTGGCCTGGGAGCTGATCGGCAAGGCCAAGGCCAGCGCCGACGGCGACGGCGACGCCGCTACAGACAGCAAATCCAAGCTGTAGGTCGACCCACAAGGGGACCATAGAACAACGGTTTACATCCAACGGCATTTTCTTTGTCAGTAGCACATTCTTGTACTTTGTATTCCTAAACTTCCACCATATGCTTAACGGGACTAAATGTAGTAGCTTCGTCGGAACAATCTGTCGACGTCCCATGTTCTTTAACGCCAGATGAAATATCATGAAATGAGTAATAATCCCGTGTGATGCACCCGTAGAGCCAACCAAGTAACATGGCAAAGGAAGAAAAAAAAATAACCGCAATAAATAGCAAAGCCATGCTTGAGAAAACGACGCAGCAGAAACAATAAAATAACCCGACTCGTGTTTCTGCATCACCGTATCATGCCGTAAAAATCAAGAATGTTACTGATAATGGTAATGTAAAAAAAGGAAGCAATCTAGACAGCAGCGTTTACTACCAGCCACTTGGAGCATTCGCCAAGTCGGGTGCCACGTAGCTGTTGTGCATGCCCATTCCAAATATTGGTGGCAAGGCCGAGTCGCGCATATAGGGCGGCCCTGATGGGGAATTTGGTCCCTGCATTGTGACATCGCCACGCTGCAGCCTAGAGGCTAGATCGGATGAAGCTACAGCCTGGTGGTGGGGATGGAGGTTGGGATGGTGGTAATAGAAAGGGCGCCCTTCAGAGTAGCTATGACTGTGGTTATGCCCATGATTGCTGGCCGCCGGCGCCAGCGGCGCCGGAAGCATGGTACCTGGCGGCATGGCATAGTGCTCGTTGTTCCGGGAAGAGATCGGAATGCTGGGAATAGGTTGGTAATGGGAATGGTGCTGCGATGATGTCGGTTGCATCGTCCCCCCTGGTGCTGTGCCTTGTGGGAATTGGCGATGAGGATTTAAGCCTACCGAAAACTGTGTCCAGACAAAAAAGTCAGCTGCTGAGAACGAAAAAGGCAACAAATGGAACGCTCCAGCAGGGATACCTGTGAGAGGCTATAAGAAGATTGTCACGCACTGGAGCATGGACCATTAGGTGATGGAATTGCGGCACTGTCGGCTGCAACTGGGAAGCCGTTGGATGTTGCGTTGCCAGTGGCGGTTGTTGCGGCCTGACGACACTACGGATGGGCCTTCCATAGTAGCCCGTTGGCATAGCAGCGGCTGGTCCGCCCGAGGGGCCGGCCATGGTCGCAGGACTGAAATCGCCGTGCCGTGCCCGAGTACGCCGTCTGCTGTCGTTTAATTCCTCCGGTGGAGCTCTGCGCTCGCCGCTCACACCAAATCTGGCCGGGCTCGCTGATGCAGCAGCCCCGGTCGAAGTCGCGTCACGGTAAATCGCCTCTCTATGTCGTCCATGGACGCGAAGCTGACTCTCCGGAGGAAGCATGGTCCTTATAGGTCAGCCAAATTACTTCTCTTTTTTTAAACTTTTCCCTTTTCTCTACTTACATGGGGATGCCACGACGGCCGCGGTTAAATGATTGGCTTCGAAGAAACTGCTGCAACGCAGGAGCTCCGCGAATCTGCAGTTGCGGCTCGGAAGGTACCTTATCCCGGCAGTAGGGGCAACTGTCCGACTCCTCGAACCACTTCTTGATGCAGTGGTCACCAAATATGTGCTTGCACTTTGGTAGACGCAGCGGAGCCTCGTTGATGCCTTCGGGCGTGGGCGTGCCAAAGTCGTTGTAGCAGATAATGCACACTATTTATCAGCAAGATGAAAGTGAAAAGGGGATAAAGAAGAGGCTTACTCTTCTCGTGGGCGTCCAGGCTGTCAATGTCAACGCATTCCAGTGAGGAAATGGCACTCTTGGAAGCGACACGGCGATTGGTGATGGCGCCACGGAACACCTGCTGAACCCGCATGCGTTCCTCGGCGCTTTCCAAGTTGCGTGGGATGATGCGCGGCAGTTCCCCCATTTCAATTTGTTCTATCAACCTAAGTGGGATGTGCCCACTTGCTGGGGAGTCGGTATCGTCATCACTATCAGAATCAGACACGTGTCGGGTGGCCTCGATGCTTCCGTTTTGCATGGAACCTGCGGACCCAAGAGATCTGCCGCGCCGGTGTGCAACGCCGGGCAACGCCGGGGTAGAGTCGGAGGGGGTTGCCGTTGGAGAAGTTGGCGCGGTTTCCAAAGGAGTACCAAGGCGGCTACCGTGATAGCTCGCAGCTGCCGTAGAAATGCCATCTTGTGCTTGTCGATCTGGAGAGCCAGCCATGCTGCTCCGCTGCGTTTCCGGGAGAGGGTTGCTGCTCTGTTGACTCTCCAATGTAGCAGGGGCTTCAAAGGTAGCGGTAGAATGGGCCGGATGAGTGGTGGCCGGCTGCAATGGCTGCGAGGGTTGCGGGTGCTGTTGAGCCTGTCGGGCAGCTAGTATGGGCGCAGTCATTTCTGACGGAGGCGGCCCGTGTAGGATAGCAGAGACTCGTGGCAAACTTGTATTTCCACTCAAGAAGGGAAAAGACCGGGAGGGCTGTGCACCGCCCGAATTTCCGGCTTCCTGGGCCGGCTGTGAAAACATAGCAAACGGCCTGCTGCCACTCCCGTTGGCTCCGTTGGCAGTATGGCCTGCATGGGGAGGCTGATCTTGATTAGGACCACGGCTGTCGGCCATGGCAAGCGGCGAATGACTCTGAGGCGAGTTGACAAACGCCGGGCCAGCTCGCACGTTGCTGCTATCACGGACTGGCTCGGCATGGAAAGATGGCAGAAATGGAGATTCCCCGGGTCCTTCAGGCATAACGGAAGCATAGGGCGGAAAAGAGACAGGACGCTGGTGGTCAAGAGACTGGCGCATCATGTCTAGGGTGCAGCGCTGCCCATATGCGCGGTCTAACTGCTGGGCGTCCTGGGGTTGAGATCGAGATTGTGAGGGGGGTTGCGAAAGCGACTGGGCCTGCTGAGGTTGAGATGGAAACGAGAGCTGTGGGAGTTGATAAGGCAAAAAGGGATGCACGTGTTGTTGTTGTTGCTGCTGCTGCTGCTGCTGCTGCTGCTGCTGCTGCTGCTGCTGCTGCTGCTGCTGCTGTTGCTGTTGCTGTTGCTGTTGCTGTTGCTGTTGCTGCTGCTGCTGTTGTTGCTGCTGCTGTTGTTGCTGCTGCTGTTGAGCTGTCCAGAAACCTGGAGAGTCTAGAGGCGGCTGACGCTGCTGAGGAACCCATGGACGGTAGTTGGCTGTGTGCACGGGATCGTACATGCCTCGAGGCTGTAGCGGGCGGTGTGGTTGCGGGAGGAGATTATTGGCAAAAGGACAACCGGATGGGCGGAAAGATTGCTGCAACGACCGAGTCGGCGACAGCGCCGGGGCGTCGTGCATTTCGTAGTCCATGGCTTCCATGGTGAGCGAGAGGAGGTGGCGGGAAGAAATAAGACCACCCAACCGGAAGACCGGACGAAAGTGTGAGAGGAACCGAGGCCGGAGCCGATTCCGGAACGGAAGCCGAATCCGAAGTCGAAGCCGAGACCGGAAGCAAAGGAGTCGGAGGCGGAGAGCGAGGCGGTGGGCTTAGTAGTGGCAGAATCGGGAGAACAAGATCGGAGCCAGTTTGATAAGCCGACGGCGATAAAGAAGGCGGACTGCTTAGGCGAGAAGATGGAGTCGGCGGGACTGTAAAGTGTTCAGCGCTCGAGTGGTCGAGTCTTGTTGGCGGGACAGGAGGAGAAGGGAGAAGAGGGAGAAGAGAGTAGAGAGAAGGGAGGAGAGAAGAGAATAGAGAGGAGAGGGAGGGAGGAAAGAAGAGAGCTAGAGAAGAGAGCAGATAAGAGAGGAAATACAGAGCGAGAAAGAGAGGCCTAGAGAAGAAGGCCAAAGAGTAGAGGAATGAGAGAGGGAGAGAGGAAGCGGATTGAAATAGAAGGAGATCGGAAGAGAAGAGGGCCAGAGAGAGGTGCGAGCAAAAGAGAAAAAGAGGAGGAGAGGGACAGGAAAAAGGAAAGGAGAAGGAACAGAACAAGCAAGAAAGAGAGGGACCGACTTTATCAGGCAGGCCTGGCCGGATGGGCAAACATAGAGGCGACAGGCCCAGGCAGCGGGATGGAGCAGGCCCAGGGCAAGGCAAATGCAAGTTTAGTGGCTTAGAAAGAAAGTGGGCGGGTGTGGATGTAAGTGAATGATGGGCAAAGGAAATGGGGTGAGTAAAGCTGGGTGGGGGGAGGGGAAGAGAGAGGGGAGAGGAAGAGAGGGAAAGCGGAAGGGAAGGATAGAGGAGAACGAAAGAAGGCAAGATGGAGATGGAAAAGGAAGAGAAAAAGAGACGAAGAGAGGAAGGAAGGAAAACGCAGCGGGAAAGAGAAAGGGAAAGAAGCGGCGGGCGCGAGAGAAGCGAGAGACAGCGGCGATGACAGTACAACAGAGACAAACTTAGACAAGGGTCGGCGGCCAGTGCACAAAGGGAGAGGAGAGGACTTGAGGAAGCAGCGGATCATACATTGCAAAGCAATCAGTCAAAAGACGAGTGACCGCAACGACGGCGGCGCTCCAGCGGTAGCAGCGGCAGCGGCGACTTGAGAAACCCCAGCCCAAGGCCAAAAGAGACAGGCGGGCGGCCCTGTTTGTGAGCTGTTTGTTGGCCATAGCCAGCGGGGTCGCTTGTTATCTCAGCGTGACGAAAACGAAATAATCATCCAGCGACGCATCGAGCGTGCTCTCGGAAGGGGCGCCCCCCAGCTTACTATGTGTACCACCCTTGCCCGGTCGCACCTGTCGCCCTGGACTTGGCTTGTGGGAAGAAGTGCAGAGCAAGGCACGAGACTATGGAGTGCGGATTACGGAGTAGTGGTGGTAGTAGTGTCTGCTTATTAGCCGGCGACTACACTACGACTACGACTACTACGACTACGACTACGTAGTGCTACTTTGTACGTACGTCGGCCAGGTGGCTCCTTCCTATCGACTCGGCGCACTGCCGATCGGGATGCGGCGACGAGTAATTTGCAAGTTGTTGCAGGAAAGTCCCATCGTGGTTGTTGCCTCTCTGGGTTCCGCACACGAGGGCTGCAGTCTCTTTCGTTTCCGCTGCATTGCCATTTCTGGGCGGTCGCAGCTTGGCAGTGAGCTGTGCCATACATGACTGTGGCAAGCTCGCCCTCCGTGTTTCGTGGCTCGGCGGCGGCATACGTAGTGTAGTCCATGGTAGTGCAATGAGCAAAGCGCCGTCCGTGTACGGGCGACAAGCCTGGGCTATGTAGGTAGAAAGTAATAGCTACCCACCACCGCCTCTTTCTGACCGAAGGACGCTCTGGCCACTTGTGTCTCGGCGTGCACAGGCGTTGGGCGGCGTCCGGCCCAAGGCCTGGTCCGTTCGCTTTTGGCGATGTTTTATTTCACATTCTCTAGCCGTGCTGCGGCGTCGTCGACTTTTTGCTCCTTTTCTTCTTTTAGAAACGGACCAGCTTGATACGGACCAGGTACTAGGCCGCACTTTCTGTCTCCGAACAACAGTCAAGGTCGTGAGACAACCAATACGAATCATCGACCGGGCATGAATAGACAAAGAACAGGGGATGAAAGACTGTGCCAAAGTCGCCAGGGTAAGTAAGCCCGAAAGCCCACGCAAACTGTCGCAAACGGTCTGCCAGCACAG
Source organism: Graphilbum ipis-grandicollis (assembly GCA_019925625.1). Taxonomy (NCBI): domain Eukaryota; kingdom Fungi; phylum Ascomycota; class Sordariomycetes; order Ophiostomatales; family Ophiostomataceae; genus Graphilbum; species Graphilbum ipis-grandicollis. Next base: position 201,912 of record JADHKH010000012.1, on the reverse strand, counting down.
GACGACACACCGTGCCGTCAGGTATTACGACATCAAAGAACAGATTGCAAAAATGACCTCAAAAGGCCATTTGGCGCCCACGAAAATTGGCCTCCCTGTGCCTGTCTCCCCCTCGCAAACCTTTGAAATCCAGCACTTTGACACTTCTGACACCTCTGCCTGCCTTGCATCAACGAAGAGGCCAGATTTCCAATTTGGTCCACCATTGCGATCCGGTCTAGGCCACGCGCGATTTTCGTTTCTTTTTTTATTGCCATTTCGTTTCGCTCTATGGTTGTTCCTTTCTTTCTTTTTTCTTCTTGTTTCTTGATCTCCTTTCCCTTCCATTGCTGCTGCCCGCAATCGCTGCCTCGCCAAGCCGGCTCGATGATACGCTTTTTTTCCACTGGTGTTGGTGTTGGGTGATGAAAAGGCAATAAAGGGGAATAAAGGAAGGAAAAGGTGCCAGAGCAAACGAACCTGGAAAAGCCCGGGAAAGCACCACCAACAAGGGCAGGCCTGGAATTCGGGCTCCTTCAGGCCTCCAGTCCACTATTTTCACTTGTTTGGCCTGCTTGGCTGATTTGGCCAAGATGGCTCCAACAAAGTACGTCGTATGGAGTAAGTGCGGCCCTTCTGAGCCTCGCCAGATCGAGTCGGGCAAAATAGGGCGTCCAAGCCAGGCCGTCGTCCAAGTTGCTGCATGTCTAGCGCTCCCAGCTATCTTGCCTTTCCTTCTGGAGGGGCCACTGTCGCGCCTCCCTTGCTGAGCCAATTGTGGAATACGAAGGCCGCGAGAGAGAGAAGCAGAGACAGAAATCCTCCCAGTCGACCCCTGTCGCCACTCCTGACATCTCCAAACACAATCCCTCCCACCCCTTCCGCTCCTTCTGAGTCGACGGTCGCCAAACGTCACGGCCATGTCCCTGCCTCGTGATTCGTGCTGTCGCGGTCCAGGGTTTCTATTGGCCGAGCAAAAGAGATGCATCAAGATGCAAAATTGAAGAGAGAAGAAATAAAGCGTAGCGAAAAAGAATTCTTACCGCGGAGATCGCACCATACTTTCCCTTTTCTGTCGTTTTTTCTTTTCTTTTTCGGTTTCTCGGGAGCGTTTCCGTTTCTACGGGCGACCCCAATCCAGAACGGCCTGCAAAAGCCAACCCGTTCTTTCAGAGTCTGTACCCATGCCAGTCGCTGCTTTCCGTGCTTGGTTTATCCCCCTCGCTTTTTCATCCTCGTTTTCACACACACCCCTCCCCTGTTCCTCCAATAGAGGCAAGAGCCACCATAGTGCACGTTAGAGTCGGAGCAGGTCCAAAGGCAGTTTGGCCATTCTGCCCCCTCCCCCCAGTATGACGTCGTGTTCGTCGATAAGACCCTGCTATTGATTAAGAGGGGAGTTGATAAATTAACCAATTGATATGAAAAATAATGTAGAATAAAAGGGATAAATAAATATATAAAAAATTAAGTCCGCTTTCGCTCTCCGCTTTCCGCCTTTTTTTTTCTGTTTTCCGCTCTCTGAAACGCCAACCGAGGGCCAGCCGCTTTTGTTCTTTCTGTTCTTGGTTGTCCCATTTCAACATTTAATAGGGAACAACTGCAAAGGCCCGGTTCCCCTCCTCTCGTTTTTGTCATCCGGATATCATCATTTCCATCAGTATTCGCGCCCCTCCCCTTCCCCCCATCGTTTTTTATCAAGTTGGCGTCTTCAAGCTCTCCAAGCTCTCCCAAAGGAAACAGACTGATCAAAGCATGTGCCGTTGCTAGCCGAATGCAGACGAGAAGCGAAAAAGGGACAAATTAGAGACATCACGGGTACAAGAAAAAAGACGTGTTTCATTGGGAATACACAATACCCTTTGAAACTGACTGATGACAGGAGTGACAGATTACAGTTTACGGTGTGCAGCCTCTTTCGGCTCTGTCCATTTGACTTCAGCTTGATGCCAATACTTTTGCGTGCCATTATGATTCAAGCCCCCCTCTTCGTAGACTAACATTTGTCTGCATTCTACTCTGGCTGACTGGGGCTGAGCCGTCATCGAAATAAGCAGACAGGCTTACTGGTTGATATGCTATTTTGCCTTTTATCGCTCGTCCAACGCCACTGGTCCTAGAGCCGGACAGGTTTACCGCCTTTTGTTCTATAGTGCAGAGCTTATAGGACGGAGCCTGACCGACTTGTCTAATGATTTTGGTCTGTGCCTAGCATCGACCTCCTCTCGGCACACCCCCCTTTACTTTTTCACCAGCCGGTATTTGCCACTCGTCACCTCCAGCTCTCCGTCGGCTACTTTTTCGCCTAGAAACTCGGCCAGCTCCTCGTTGCTCCACGAAAACCCTCCGGCTATCAGCATCTTCATCATCATGCCAATCTGCGCCAGCGGCATCGACGCCGCGCTGTTGGTCAGCATGCCCACAATAAACTGCCAGTAGACGGTGCGTTGCGCATCATCGCCGCGAGTCGCCGCCGCCGCCGGAGCTGCTGCCGCCGTCGTCACGCCCTCCTCCTTTGCACCCCCCTCTTCCTCTTGTCCCTCATTCGACAGCCGCTCCACCACAACAAACGCATCGGCCGGACTGCTGCCGCCGGCTGGTCGCAACACGCCCTGCTTTTGCCAAAACTCCAGCGCCAGCTCGACCAGGTCTTGGTCCATTTCAAGCATGTCCACCAGCTCGGCCGCGGTTCGCCGTGCTGGCGGCCTGTCACCGCTGCCGGGCACCTCGTCTTCTTCTTCCTCCTTCTCCTGAAAGGCGTAAATGACGGCCGCCTCGTATGTCCGGCAGCGCAAGTCTAGCGTCCGGTCGGCCAGCTCGAGCTCGACGTGCGCCTGGCCGAGCTGCTGCAGCCACGATAGCTTGCGTTTGCTCTTCAACCGCTGGTAGCCTTCTTCGTAGCGCTCTTGTGTCGTGGCCACCGGCAAGGGCAGCCGAAACGTGTCCGTGGCGCCCAAGCGCGGCCAGTAGAGCCGTGACAGGATGCGCGCCTGAAAGGCCACGTCGGTTGGCTGCGTCCATGGCCGTTCCGCGCCGGTCCCGCGCATAATCAGCCTGTCCAGCCGGTCCGAGTCCTGAATGTCTCGGATCATGACCTCGCAGTTTTGCAGCGCCGCCTCGCCAAAACGCTTCTTGAGCAGGTTCAGCACGCGCACCTCCTTGGCAAAGCCGACCTGCTGCGGCGACAGCAGCCGCTCTGCCACAATGTTTTGGAACTCCTTGGTAAAGGCCTCGCGCGAACCGAGCGCGTTAATCAGCGCCCCGATGACGTCCTCTGACTTGGGCCGCCGGTAGTTGGTGCCGGCGTCGATGGGGTCGGGCATCCAGTCCATGTCGTTCCACTCCGGCTCCTCCTCATCAATGTGCCGCCGCCACTGCTGTGCCGGGTCGTTGAGAATCATGGCCAGCTCGACCAGCTTTTCCGCTTCGCGTTCCTTGTCTTGTTGCGCAGACCGGAGCATCTTTTCCGCCACCGTCTCCACGCCTCCCCCGCCACCGGCCGCCTTGTCCACGTCGGCCAGCAAGCCGTTTACCACGATGCGCACCGCGTCGTCGCGCTGGCACAGGTACAGCTGCAGCGGTCCGACGGCCGCGCTCAGCAACACATTTGACGGGTCCAGCACGTGAAAGGCTCGAATCACGGCAATGTACGTCTGCAAAATCTCCAGCGTCGATCGCGCCGGGTTGAGCAGCCGCCGCTGTAGCGCCGCCGAAAAGACGACTACCAGTTCCGAGCGCCGCTGCGGCGTTGTCACGCTTACGCGCAGATCCTCCAGCCCGGCCCGGCTCCGAGGCCAGTGCAGCACAATGTCGAATAGCTCCTGCATCCGCAGCGCCGAGAGGCGCCCCAATGCCGTCTCCTTCCATTTGGTCACGTCGGAAAACGAGACGCCCCCCCCCCCTCCCGCCACCACCACCTTTCCCAAGTGTGTCAATACCTCATGGGCCAAGCGGGCAAAGTGGTTCTCCACCCAATCGTAGAGCCACACGATACTGGTCGATGGCGCCGCCGCAGTGTTCCGGCCTGACCGCAGCGAGCGGCCGGACCGGCCAAAGTCGGCTGGGCCGCCGCTGCTATCCATGGCCAACGAGGTTTGGCCGTCGTCGGCTTCGGCCCAGACGCCAGCAAAAGACTGGCGGATAAACTGGACCATTTTTTGGTCCATAATCTCGGCAAACATGATTTGAAAGTCCTCGCCGGCAAGACCGACGCTCAGCAGCGAGTCGAGAAGCTCGTGCAACTGCTGGCGCCAAGCCTGGACCTGGGCATCGCCCTCGGCCGGCGGTTGCGGCTTGGACGGCTGTCGTGTACGGGTGGCCGCCAGCTCGGGCGCGCCAAAGCCCAGCAGCATGGACGCCATGCGGGTCAGGATGATGCGGATGGACAGCAGCAGATTCGGCGGAACGGAATGGGCCACCAGCGCATGCACGTCTCGTCGAAAACGGGCCACGATGGCGTCGGGCGTCGGTAGGGACGGCGAGAGCCCGTCGGCCGGCAGACCACGCACAATCAACATCAAGCCAAAAAAGTAGAGCCGAAAGGCGGCCTCGAGCGTGCGCACACTGTTGGACACAACCATCATATGGCCGTCATAGTAGCGAATGTCGTGGGCCGTAGTAGTGTCGTCTGCGTGGACAGCGCCGTCTGAGCAGGCCGAAAGCATGGGCAGGACGTGCTGGGCATAGTGCTGGCGCGTCTGCTTGGTGTGCCAGGAAAGAATGTCTTGCGTCTGGCTGGCCCGCGGCAGAGCGGAGCGGGCAAAGAGAAGCAGGTGCAGCGCCTCGCGGAAATCGGACTCGCTGGCGGCGTCTTGCGTCGGCATCTGCGATTCCGGCTCCAGCGGCCCAAACGAGTCTTCCATGGCCACCGACGAGGGCAGCGCGATGCGGGCCGTCACAACGTGCCAGGCGCGGTCAAAGCGCAGCTGGTCGTCGGCAGCCTCTTGTCTGTAGCCCTTGGGCGTCGCTGTCGCTGCCGAAAAGAAACTGCCGCCATGGTGCTGGCGCCCAGGGGGGGGCATCCCCGCCACGTCGTCCTCCATCTGGCTCGCCTCGGCTGCGTCTGGCAAATCAATATCGTCATCGTACGGCCGGCCTTTGCTGGGGCCAGCCGTGAAAGGCCCTCCAAACGGCTGTCCTTGATCGGGATAGTCTGCCGATGGAGTGACGTGGGGAGTGGGCAGTGAAAAGTCAGTCTGGAAGACGGATCGAAAGATTTGTCGCCTCTGCGCCTTGAGGCCGAGCAAAGACGCTGCCGCATGCTGCTGTGACGGCTCTCGGTGCGCTCTGCAATGTTAGTATTGTCTCCTAGTCTTCCATCTGTCTCTGCATCTTTTTCCTCCTCTTTCTCTTCTTCTCTCCTCCACACTGACCGTAGCGCATCCTCCAGCGTAGCAAACTGTAATGCAACACCAGCCATTGGATAACAGTGTTAGAGGCCAGTTGCCTCTCGCTTCAATGCTGCAACCAGCGATATCAGCGCGCTGACGCTTTTCTTGTTGACGTCTGAGCGAAAAGCTTTGCCTCCGACTGCCACTCCGCTCATGTGACCGGCATCCTGCCCCTAAGTCAAATTGAGGGTACTGTATCTATCCGCGAGAAGCAAGAGGTGAGTGAATGCAATTTGATACAAGGCACAGACTGACGGTTTTCGATAATAGACGAGGTTGTTTGCATGGGAAGCTTTCAAGGTGGGCCAGATTGATCCCGAAGCGCGTCCCAAATAGCGCGTTAGCAGCACTGCACTAACGGTACAGCGGTTTTCTACCGTCCAGCACCCCTCAGTACGTCATTCAGCTCAACGCCGGATTCTGACTCGGCCCTGTTGGACTCTGGGCGCAGTTCCGTCTGTTATTAGCGACTGTGGTCTGTTCTCGGCTTTGTATTCTTCCTGAAATGTAGATGATCATTTTTCAGCGTTGATTTGAAGACTGAGAGTAGCTTACAAGAGCAGAGAGGAAAAATATGCCCCCTTCACCCTTCTTCTACATCAACTGCGGCCCTTCGCCGCCAGCCGACAGGCCCACGATTGACAAGAGCGAGACACTGTCGCTGTGGGCAGCACCGAATACGGATATTTACGTCAGGCCCGCGGGCCCTGGGATTTCCGAGACTTGTTTTTCTTCCGGAATGCAAGAGGGCACCTACATCTACTCGGCCCCAGCACTGCACCGCCGCATCAAGCGGGCTACCTTTGTCTCGGCCACTGTCACCGTCTCGGCCGTCTGGCGCACACAGTTTGACCAGGGCGGGCTGCTGCTGACGCTGCCGACCCGGGCGAATGCCGATCCACGGGCCGAAAACAGTGGCGCTCTCTACACCCACCCGGCCTGGTTCAAGGCCGGCATCGAGGCCAACGACGGCGCCCCCCGGATCAGCAGCGTCGGCCGATCCTGCAACGGCTGGGCCGAGTGGAATCTCATGCCGTTTCCCGGTGGTGGAGGCGTAGGCGAAGAGAGGGCGGTGACGCTGGAGCTGACACGCGAAAATGCATCGCTGCTAATGTGGGTGGTCGAGGGGGACAAAAAGCTGTTTGTCCGCCAGGTGCCATGGGTCTTTCTGGACGACAATGAGACAAGAATGTGTCTGGGAGAGGATATGCTGGTTGGGTTGTATGCGGCAGCGCCGGATCCTTTTGGCGAAGCCCAGGGCAAAGACTTGGAGGTGCGCTTCTCGGGGTTTGAGATTAAGACAAAGTAGCCACGATGGAAGAGGTTGAGTAGGTACTTTTGATATGAATGTAATGAATAAAAAGAAAGATGGAAAAAAAAGGACAAGAGTGAAATGGAAGAAGCAGAATAGAAGGAGAAAGATTGACAAAGTACAAAAGTGAATGGAAGAAGCAGAACAGAAAAAGAAAGATGGACAGAAAAGACAAGAGTGATTTAATAGAGATGAAAGTAGAAGAACAGAACGATGAAGCATGTAGAGGAGAAATTTGACAAAATGTAAGCCCTTACTGCAGCTTTCTCTGTATCGTATGTGTAGAATTCTCTTCCTTGTCTCAAACCTGTACCGCAAGGCTGAGCTCTGAAGACTTTGGGAGACATCAGGAGAGATATTATGGGGCAGACATCACCTGATTGGCCCCGCGTTTTGACTCCCAACACTTTAAAGCTCATCAATTCAGCCACCAATTCAGCTTCCAAAGCTTCCTCCTTCTCCCTTGCCTTTTCGCCCAGAATGCACCCATCATGAGCCAGTTTATCTCGTCCTTGCCGCTGGTCGGCCGTCTGCTCAAATACGGCCCCGGAACCCAGGCGGTCCAACTGGCACCGGTAGAAGTGCACGCCGTTGAAAACAGCGCGGAAAAGCGGCCCCGGACGTTGAAGCATTTGCTGCGAGCCAACCACGTCAATCATGCCCTGGTTTACGGCCGCCGCTTCCGGTGCCACAATAGTTTGCCACATTTGCTGTGCTCGACCTACCTGCTTGGCGCCGATGCCGGAGCTGCAGCCGGAGCCGGCACCGACCAGTTGCACCACATCTACGAGGTCGTCGGCCGCGATTTGCCGTCGTGGACGCCTTCTCCGGCCGAGGTGGCCGAAAACGACTGGCGGGACTATTGGGGCGACGCCCGATACCAGCGGGCCTATATGGACTTTTTCGAGGACGTGCTGGCCTCGCACACGGTGTCGTACGACTGGAAGAGGGTGCTTGACACCTTTCTTTTGGCCGGGCCTGAGCCGCTCATCAACAGCCTCATCAGTGGGGGTGAGTTGTGCTGTTGTGTTGTTGTGCTGTTGTGTTGTTGTGCTGTTGTGTTGTTGTGCTGTTGTGTTGTTGTGCTGTTGTGCTGTTGTTGTTGCTACTGTTGTTGCTGACCCTTGATTTAGTGGCTAACCCACTGATTCGTCTTGCCTACGCCTACGAAATGGACAGCCGAGTCTTGGCCATGGAGGGCCTCACCTTGGCTGCCGTTTCCTACGACTTTCTGCACCGCTACACAGACGATCCGTCCTACAGCAGGCCGCCACCGCCACCTTCGCCCGAGGCTGACGACTCTGCATCTCCGCTGCTGGATCTGCTGGCCCGCGTGGCCGTCGACGAGCGCTTCGATACGGCTGTGCCTGCTGCCGAGGAGGGCGAAGAAGAGACAGATTCTGGTATCAACAGCAACCCCCCTTCCATTGAGGCCACCCTGCATGGCCTCCTCGACTCGCCCGCGACCGAGGCGGCAATTGTCGAGTACTGGAATGCCTGGGACGCCACCCGCGACCCCACGCGCCAGTTCCGCCTCGTCCAGGAGACCGCCGTGGCCCTGCTGGTGGCTTCGGTGGCCCCCGGAACGCACAGCTACCGCTGGGCGCTGGGCCAGCTGCTGGCCGCCAGCCACGCCGCCCGCGTGCTGCTACCGCACCTGCCGGCCCAGTACCACGTGCTGCTGCTGCGCCAGTGGTGGCTGCTGGCACTGGCCGTGTACGTGGCCGTGGGCCGGCCGCGCGTGGACCCGGACAATGTGCCGGCCGGCGGCCGCAGCGGCCGTGGCTGGTCGCACGTCGAAGCCCAGGCGCTGACGTCGCCACGCTGGAGCACCGACGTGCAGTACGTGCAGGCGGTGCGGGCCATGGTCGAAGCGGCGCGGACCTGGGGCGATGTGCACGACCGGTACTTGGAGGCGGCCGTGCGGTTTGTGGACGATTTTGCCGGTTGGATTTGAGGGAATGGAATCCAGTGCCTTTTGCAGTCTTTTGCGGTGGAACGTATCGCGTTGCTTGTCTGATTATGGTTGTTCTCTGCAGAGGCATCTCTGTTGCGTGAATTCTGGCGTTGAGGGTTTTACAGGCGAGGTGGTCTAGGGAAGAGAAAAGCGCTGAAAAGTTACATGGAAAGCAGCTACTGCTGAGAAAAGCGTCAAAAGTTACATTGGTATACATAGCGATTAATCACTGGAAATAACGCATATGCAATGCACAACTCGCTGCCTTTTCTGATGACAGCTTCCAACACAAAGCGGATGGAGCTTATGCTCACATGTGAATTGACTTTTGCGTCGTTTTTTGCCATTGGGCTTGGTTCAGGCTGCAATTCGCGCGTTATTCAGAGATAATGACGAATATAGCTAGCTCATTCTTTTGGTTCAAAGTATCGTAGCCGCAGCTCACAACTTAAAGGCGCTAGCTCTATTTTTAGCGGCCGCTGATTACGGCACTCAAGATAAGAAGACAGAAAGAGTAACAAAGTTCTTTCTGTATTGATCAACGTGCACTACGTAGAGTGATTTGGGCCTTAACACTCGGTTCTTGCACTTTCCTGGGCGGTATTGTGCCTCTTTACTCCTTGTTCTTTCCTTTTTTGTTCATTGATATTCACACTCTTGAGCGGTTCTTTTCAGCCGATATCCCTTGGTTCTTTTTCATCTGCTTTTCTTCCCTTGCCTTTTTTCTTGTGCTTGTTCTTCCCTTTCTTTATCCCTTTATTTCTTTGGCAGCCTTGTATCCTTTCCTCCAGTTTCTGCCATGGCCGTAAACATCCCTTGAGATCTTGTTATTTGTTCTGGCTGTCTGCGTGCAACTTTTGCTTCTTTCTTGCCTGTGACATCCCTCTACTCTTTTCACTCAATGGCAGACCTCCGGCGAGAACGGGGCCAGTCTTTCGGGCAGCGCTCACAACGGCGAAACCGGCTGCTGCAGGTAGAGCTGGGACTGGGATTGGGCTCTGATACCGGCCCGAGTCCGACTGCTGCTTCTTCGTCTGCGACCGCCGCCGCCGATGAACGCCGACCACTGCTTCGACACACTTGGAGCCATGAGCTCGAGCCGGAGCCCGTCTTCTCGTGCGTTACGAACCCGCACACGCACTTGCCGGTCTACACCAACATCCACCGCATCCGGCGCGACATTGTGTCTGTGGTCGAGGACTACCTGTCGCCGGACCAGTTGCGGGACATGCGCATCAACATTTCCGTTGTGCGGCCGCTTGTCGACAAGTTGTACGAGCTGGACGACATTTCTGTGGGTGCGTTGTCTCATCCTTCCTTTCTCTTCCATCCTCTTTCTCGTCCCCTCTGACACTTTTAGTCTATTGCCTCCTCGTCAACCGCGCCCAGTTCCTCCATGAACAGGCCAATCTCAACAACCGGCAAAACGTCAACTTTACTCGTGCAGCCCTCTGCGAGCTCATTGCCCACCGCATCCTGCGCCGCTTCAACGAGGACAACGAGGGCCCTGAGGGCCTGCTGGTGCTGTCTCACATTCTGGTCGCCGGCTTCGAGCCCTTTCAGAATGCACCCGACTCGGTGCGCCGCGAGTCCACCATGAGAGCCGGGTCCTGGCTGTACCGACGACCGCTTCCGGCTCTGGAGGTGGCCATTCTGAGCGAGAGCAAGCTTTTTCTGAGCTCGACGGCCTGCCAAAAAGTGTAAGTTATCTTCCTCCTCACCTTCTCTTCTCCATCCCCCCCCCACCTTCTCTTCTCCTTGCTTACCCCCCCAGCATCGAGGCCATCTATGTGGGCCGCGTGATTTACACGCCGTCCAGCTTCCTCGACCTGATCCCCGACCGCTACAAGCAGAAGCCCATTTCGTTGTATGACCCTCGCGAAGCCTCGCTGCTGAACCAGTACCGCCTGATCGTACCACGCACCCGCAACATCCTCGAGACCTGCCACTTTGCCGTGCTGCTCGTGCTCTACCTCTGCTTCATGGCCGAGCGTGACGCATCCCGCTTCAGCTCGCTCGAGTGCGCCTTTTCCATCTTCTCTTTTGGCTGGGTCCTCGACCAGTTTGCCACCATTCTCGAACACGGCTGGCACGTGTACACGCAGAATCTGTGGTCCTTCCTCGACGTCATCTACGCCGTCGTCTACTGGGCTTATCTGGTGCTGCGCCTGCACGACTGGCGGCGCGGCGGCGACACCGCCACCGGTCAGCAGGCCCTGGATGTGCTGGCCCTGGCCGCGCCCGTGCTGATCCCACGCATCGCCTTCACGGCGCTGTCGGACAACCTGTTGTTTGTGTCGCTGCGCTCCATGATGGCCGACTTCACGCTGCTCACCTTTCTGGCCTGCTGGTGCTTTGCTGGCTTCTTGCTCTCGCTCAGCTGGCTCGGCGTCGGCCGCCACCAACCCGTCACCATTGGCAAGTGGATGGTGTACATTTGGTTCGGCCTCGACGGCACCGGCATCCAGCGCTCGGCTGAGTTCCACTGGCTGTTGGGCCCGGCCCTCATGGTCGCCTTTGCCTTTCTCGGAAACACCCTCTTCCTCACCATTTTGGTCTCCATGCTGTCCAACACGTTTAGCACCATTGTCTCCAATGCCACCGCCGAGATCCTCTTCCGCCGCGCCGTGCTGACTCTGGAGGGCGTCAAGAGCGACGCCATCTTTGCCTACTTCCCTCCCTTTAACATCCTGGCCATGTTGGTGCTGGTGCCGCTGCGCTTCCTGGTGTCGCCGCGCTGGTTCCACAAGATCCACGTCGCCTGTGTACGCACCATCAACCTGCCGGTACTGTTGCTCATTGCCATTGCCGAGCGGCGCCTGCTGTGGCCGTCGGCGACGGACGCCACGACCACGAGCACCGCTGTGGCAGCCACCGTTCCCACGTCTTTTGCAAAGGGCATTCTCCCGCGCTCCCTCTTTGGCGCCTGGCGCTTCTCCCCACACAGTGACATTCAGGCCGTCTTTGAGCTGCCGCCGCCTGACTCGGTCCTCGACGAGATCCGTGCCGACGACGAGCTCACACGCCACCTCATCCGCCGCCAGTACACGCGGCAACAGACGGCTGAGCCGGGCACAGCCAACAGCAAGAAGGACGACAACGACAGCCGAGGAGGAAACGGCCCGGCCTTGCAGAAGCCTGGGGGGAGGGGAGAAGCAGGGACGAAGAATGACAATGGCGGCAACGGTGCTGGCAATGGCGTTGCTACAACGGACACTATACTTGGCAGCGTCAGCATTTCCGTAGCACCAGCAGAAACGGAGCAGGAAGCATTGCCGCAGGATTCCGTGGCTCAGAGCGCTTCGACGGTAAAGTTTATGGAAAGTACCAACCTGGATGGGGCGGGCGGCGATGGCGGCGGCGGCGGCAGCGTCAATGGAACAAGGCGGGTCAGACGCAGGTCGAAACAATGGGTCAGCCGCCGTGACAGTATTGCCTTTCCTGGTCTCGACACGGACAAGCTGCATTCGGTGCTCAACCTGGGCGAGGAAACGAGTGAGAGCGGTGCGGAGGGGGGGGCTGGTGACGGCAGTGTCAACGGAGAAGACGGAGAAGGAGGGCGGGGTTGGGGACGGAAAAGAAGGAACCACAAAGTGGCGACCCGGCTGGACCAGCTGGAGCAGTCCATGGCGCGGATCGAGAGCATGCTGCAGAGTCTGATGGCCATGGACGGCGGGTTGACAGGAGGATTGGGTCCCGCAGGCCGTGGCAACGAATACGAGAACGAAAAAGGAGACGAGGACGTGCTCGAAGACGTTGGAAACTTTCAACAACAGGCCGAAGACGCTCAAGACGCCGTCATTGACGATGGCGAGCTGGCCGCGTCCGAGCATACGGGCACCATAAATGATTTGGACACAACAGCTGACGACGTGTAGTGGCTCCTGGAACGGTGTACATTAACCGTTGATTTGTCTTAGTTGACTGGAGGGCTGGATTGTCTTTGAGTAGAGGGCTGGATTTGTTTTGGCTTTACATTTGGCGATATTGGTGTCAGATCGAGAGTGATGATAAGCCCTGGACGGGGCCATGAATGAAATTATTTTGAGAGGAGGATATTGCCGCATTGAACCCGTGAAATTCCTTTTTACTGCCCATGTTCTTGGCTGCGATATTTCTCTAGAGTCATGCCTCCGTTTTACGCCATTCCTTTTCATCTCCCGTCTTGGCATTAATAATAGCGAACAGGGTCTCTTCTTCAGCCCTAGGTGCATGAGTCGTGAGCTGCCTCGTCACTGCATACTGCTTTACCTCTTGTGTGTGAGACAGGACTGATATGAATCAAGAGTATATTCACTACTTTGACTTTTGCGAAAGCAAGCAAGCAAGCAGGCAAACACTCTTACCTTTGGTGAGAAAAGCAAGCAACACAAGACAGTGAACTATAAGAAAGCAGAGGAAGCCCAAATAGCAAACACAAAACACAAAGAAAGAAAACTAACAGATTAAAAAAACACAAAACACAAACAGATCAACACAACCTTGCTCATGTGTAAAACGGAATACCACGTCCACCCCGACTGCCGCTGCCATTGGCTGGCCATTTCTCAGTCATGCAAGCCTGGCCTCGGCTTCTCGACCTGTCCAAGTTTCCGGCGCGGCGATGCCATTTACACACCCAAAGCCCGGCCGTCGCCGCCGCACAATGACAGATTCCATTACTACTACGGCTACGACGCCACTACCGGGCTGTACGTGCCGGTGGTGGCACCCGTGCCAACGCAGCATCCGTGTCCCAAGCACGACCTGGACGGCTGCTACGACCGCAACTTTATCCGGCGGATCAAGGAGGCGCAAAAAGGGCTCAAATGGGGTCTGGGGCCGAGCAGGAGTGAATGGGGGGCGGAATGCCGCTGTGGTGTAATGTGAGGGGTGTTGGGAGATTGCGAAGCTGTATGGTGTGCGTGTGAGTGTTTGCATATGTTGATTTCAGCGCTGAACGTGTAAGCCTTGATTCTGGGTTAGCTGGGGCGACGAGGCTGTGAGGTTTAGGTGGTGAAAAATAGCGGTTTCCCGTTATTTTCACAAGCTCCAAAACGGCGCATCTAGACTGCAAACCTTGCTCGTGTCATTCTTTGCCGCACCCGCGTGAACAATGCCAAGAACAAGCATAGTCTATAATCATTTACCTTAATGAAAATTCCGCCATGCTACCCACTCCAGACACTTCTCATGTTCCCTACAGCCGCGTCTACGAGCCGGCCGAAGACTCGTTCCTGCTAATCGACACGCTTGCCTCGGAAAGCGAGACGGCCTTTTTGCAGGCGCGGTTTTCAGGGGAAAATGGCACGGCGGCGACCCCCCCCCTCGTCGTCGAAGTCGGCTCCGGCTCCGGCGTCGTCATTGCCTTTGTCGTCGCCCAGGCGGCGCACCTGTTTGGCAGCCGTGTCGGCGCGGCCGGTCTGCTGGCGCTGGCTGTCGATATCAACGGCTTTGCATGCCAGGCGACAGACCGAACGGTGCAGAGGGCCCGGGACGGCGAGAAGCCTGCGGAAGGGTCTCTCTATCTCGGTGCCTCGCGCGCCGACTTGACATCAGCTTTGCGGCCCGGCCAGGTCGACGTCCTGCTGTTCAACCCGCCGTACGTGCCGACGCCCGAGGGGCCGCCATTGATTGCGGCGGCGGAAGAAGCAGCAGACGACAAGGGCAACGGACGCGGCGCCATTGACAGCTTTGCCCGCGACTCTCGCCTGCTGGAGCTGGCCTATGCCGGCGGCCACGAGGGTATGGAGACCACAGACCGGCTGTTGGCAGCCCTGCCCGAGCTGCTGTCACGGCGTGGGTGTGCCTACGTGCTGCTGTGTGCCCAGAACCGGCCGGAAGCGGTCAAGGAGCGGGTGCGGCAGTGGCCGGCGACGGTGGAGGAGGACGAGGACGGTGAAGCCAAAGACGGCCACCGCCTTTCTGGCCACTGGCAGGCCGAGACGGTGGGCACGAGCGGACGACAGGCCGGATGGGAAAAGCTGCAGATTGTGCGGATATGGCGGGAGTGGGTGTAGCCGAGCGTGTGATTACGTCCACTTGAATCCATCCAACAGCATCTCGCCATGGGTGGCCACTGCTTGAGCAAATTACACGCACAGGAAAAAGGCAAGAAAGCGTAAAAAGTTTCAAATACGTAAAATCCCGTCCCTCTTGAAAATCAACCAATACATATCCCGGCCTTACACCAAAGATTCCATGCATGTGCCATAGATGCCAACCAGATCTTTTCCGCGCTCCTCTCGTCTTTTCGCGTGCGCTTTTCTTTTCGTGGAAAATCTCCCGCTCTCATCCACTCCTGGACATCCACCGCGACGGCCACGCCTCATCAACCTCGTCCACGACCACCGCCGCGACCACGGCCGCCACCACGGAACCCGCCGCCGCCACCGCCCCGACCGCCCCGACCACGTCCTCTCGGCCCGCCGCGCGGCGCCCGGTCGCTCTCCTTGCGGGCCTTGTTCTTGGGCTTGGGCGCATCATCGACGAGCAGAGTGTCGAGCGGCAGGCTGTCGGGCAGGATAAAGTAGCGAATAGTGCTGCCGCGGATGTTCATGGTATCGAGCGGGATCGGGTCCTGGCCCTTGGCCGTCATCTTGACGCTGCGCAGGGCCGTGTTCATCTGTGGCGACACCGAGGCAATCGTGCCGTGGACAATGGTGCCTGTGCTGTTAGCGAAAAGACACGCAACACAAAACAGTCCAAAACTCACCATTCTTGAGCTCAATCGTGACCGTCTCGTTGGCACATTTCATGAGAAATCTGTTGTAAATATTAGCACAAACCATCATAAGGCGACGCCTTTTGTTTCTTCGGGACGCCGAGAGCAACAGCTTTGCAAACTGAGAAAGAAAACCTACCGTACGAGCTTCATGGCGGCAGTTCAGTCCCCAACCCAATGGCGCAGACAGCCGGAAATGAAAAAGAGAGCCGTGTAGATTGGATACGCGTCCAATGCGACAAGGAAAAACTGACTGGTCCGAGGGAGGGCTGCTGGGTGCGGTTGTGTAGACGGTAATGGGAAGCTGTTCTTTGTTTTCAGTTTTATTTTGCGGTCAAAATCCCCCCATGATTTTCCGCAGCCTTGGTGGCACGTGATCGGGCGTTTTGGGGCTTTAGCAAGGGAGTTAAAGTTGGAGCTACCCCTCCACCGCGCCCCGTTGGGCATCGCGCGGGCATCCACCGCACTAATACAGGAACCGGACATGAAAAGGAGGAACTGGAGGAAAAGGAGAAGCGAACATGAAAGGAGAAACCGGCCAAAAGCGCACTACTTGTAGTATACGGGTATAGTTGATTCTCTATGTAATGCGAGAGAGCGTGAATATACAAATAGAGGGGAACTGAGAGGGAAAACCAAAAATATAAAACGTGAGAATATCAATCATGAACGATAGCGAAACGGCCAGCTCAGTTTGCAAAAGACGACAACCAGGAGTCATCTATATATGATGAGATGTCCATGTCGTAGTTTTGGCCCAATTGCTCTTTATTTGTCCTCGCTTTCAGAGACCTTTTCCCACTCGTCTTCGGTGCTGACGCCAGATCGACTGCCAGATAGCTTTTGACCGGATGGCGACAATGGCAAAGAGGGAAACGGTTCTGTATCTTTGGCTGCTGCTGCTAATTTGAATGCTTTTTCTTCTGCTGCCGTGGCTGCTCCTGACGCCGCCCCGACGGTCCGGTGCTTCAACTCGCCTCGCTTCTCGATAGGCTCGACCTCTTTGCTGATGCCGTCACCGTTGCCTCGCGTCTTTGTCGATTTTCTTGCTGCCGTTGCCGCCACGGCTGCCGCCGCCGCCTCAACCTCGGTATCGCTATCCGTCGAGGCCCATCCGCCAGGCCTGGGTGTAGCGCCACGACCTCCTCTAGCCGCACGCTTCTTCTTCTCTGCGGCTTCATCGTTGCCGTCGTTGTCGTCGCCGTCGTCGTCGTCCTCCTTCTCGCCCTTGCCCTCCTTTTTCTGCTTCGCGTCTTCCAGTAACTGCGCCGCCTTGAGCTCACGCGCAAACCAGTTAATGGCCCACCACAAGCCGGCGCTCAAGACGGAGAGAATGACAAAGTGGATGGAGTAGGTGGCTACAAGCAGCAAGAAGAGGACGAGCTGCAGGGCGGCAAAGGAGGCGTTCGTGGCCAGCAGCAGCGAGCTGTTGGTGCCGGGCGTGAAGACAGAGTCCCAGATTTCCTGAAAGAACTGCGACATAACGCCAGAGGGGGGGGGACGATAGGGGGAGCACAATAAAGGGGAAGGAGGGGGGTTGCAGGCGTGGGGTGCCAGAGGGGTTCTATGTATGAAAAAGAGGGTTTTGATTAAGACGACGCGTCGAAAACGGCTTTGAATGGTGACAAGAAAGCAAAGGCAAAAGGACGGCGTCGGTTAACACGTCAGCTGGCTCTGGCTGCTAGCTGGCGAGAAGAAAGCCGCGAAAAAGAGTCCAGAGCCGCCAACACACATAAAAGAAGGAGGGGACAAGGAAGAAAGAAGGATTGATAAAGATGGTGAGAAAGGAGGACAGAAAGATGGATAAAAAGCTATTTGTTTGCTCTTTTCGTGGCTGTAGTTGCTGCCTAAATTAGCACCACGCTGTCCAGATTCTGTTCGCAGGGAAAAGAAGTCGGACACGGTGTCGTGTTGGCTTCGATCAGCTCGAAAACAGTTGGAAGAAGCCCGGCCTCGAGGAAAGCAGAGAGAACGTGTTGATTTTATTCTGGAGGCCTGGACTAGTCGGCATTTTAGATAGAAGCGGGAGAAGCGGGCAAGTTGCTGTTAGCGCATCGAGAGCGGGGCAGTGTCAGTTACAGCACTAGTGTGCACTTGTAGCGCGTTATCATCTACGACATACATTCTAGTGATTCCAAGCAGCATGCGCTGACCGCCGCTCGCTACATGCGCATAGCTAAGTATTTTCAAGGCGTACATTTTTGTAAACCACTCGCTCTCGAACATGGCCTTGAAAAATCGAGAGACATGGGTACTTTTTGGTGCCCACGACTAACACAGTTCCGGCTCTGTAATACAACGCTGTGCTTTTCCGTTTTCGGTCGTTGTTGACATAATCAGCCCCACATATCTAGAGGTTACAGCCTTGGGGAGTTGTCATCATGGAAAGAGCTTCTTTTTCCTGCATCTACAACAGCCTTTTTGGTTTTCTGGTCCGCCGCACAGCGCTCACGGCATTTTGAGGCATCCCACCGGCTTCTGAGCCTCTTATTTCTTTTGTTTATTTTTGCGCCGCTCTCGTGCCGCTCTCGTTACGCTGCCAGAGCTCTGTGGCCACCAAAATTCCTGCCTCGTTCTTTGTGTCCCCGAATAGACGTTATTCCCCTGCTTCCGCTTTCGACGTCTGGCTTCCGACTCGCCAACATTGTGCTGGGCCATTACCACTGCTGACGAGACTGGATGCCATGGCTGACGCTGCTCCGTCCGATCCCCCACTCCGTCCGCCGTTAGTCGCCAAGGAGAGTTCGGCCTCTACATCGGCCTCCAGATCAGCCTCCGAGACAGCTTCTACAGCTCCAGAAGCGTCGCCATCGACTATTTTAGCAAGTCCTGCAGCTTCTCCCGATTCGAATACGCCGTTGCAAACCCTTGCTGCCGCCACGGCCCCGCCCATGCTATTGGATGCCGCTCCCTCGGACGGAGAGGCAACGACATCTGCCACGGCGGCAAATACCCCCATGACATTGGCCGACGACGAATTGCTCGTCGACCAGCTTGTCTTCTCCATTGACGGCAACACTACGCTGGCCGCAGACCCTCTGCCTACGCCGACGGCCAGCTCCTCGCCCACAATGACGCCGGCCCTTGCGCTTTCTGCCGAGTCGTCCTCGAAGGGCATCCACCTCGTCTCGCCGCCTCCCTTGGCATCGCCATTGTCTGATTATGCCCCCAAGGCGTGTAAAACGCCGCTCACTCTGCTTGAGCTTCCCATTGATGTTCTCCGCTTGATTGTGAACGAGGTACGTCATTTCACTTCTCCCATCCAACCTCCTGTCTCATCACTCTCCCCTCCATTCTCCTCTCTCATCATTCTCCCATCCAACCTCCTCTGTCTCATCACTTCCCCCTCTAACCGTCCAGATTCACCACACAAACGACCTTACCGCGCTGGCGCTCGCCAACTCGACCCTTTACAGCCTCGCCATCCCCCACATCTACTCACGCTTCGATATTGTCTGGCCAGATCCCAGTACTCCATTTAACGATGGTAACACCGTCGATGCTCTCACCTACGGCCTCTCGACCCTCTGTCTAGGCAGCGCTTTTTCCCGCACCATGCACCGCCTGCAGGCCGACCTCCGTCGTCGAGGCAGCCCTGGCTTGGCCTCTGCTTCACCGGCCGCCCGACACTTGCACCAGTCGCGCTTCAGCTCGACCGACTACGCCAAGTACATTCGCAAGTTCTCGCTCGGCAACGGCCCGGCCATGTGGGTGGCCGAGTACATGATTCACAAGGAGTGTGGCAAGATGCTCAGCACCCTTGTTTCTCTGTGCGTCGCCAAAATGGTCAACCTCGAAAACTTTGTCTGGGACATGCCCACCGGCGTCAGCTCCGACGTCTTTATGGCCCTGGCCTCGCTGCCCGACCATAGCCCGGACGGCCAATCGTGCAAGCTTGACCGGCTGTGGATTCGCTGCCACGACAGCTCCGTCGTTCCGCCGCCCTTGATGGCACCGGTTGGCGGTCCCGCTGCCTTGGTACAGCAACAGTTGCAGCAACAGCAACAGCAACAGCAACAGCAACAGCAGCAGCAGCAGCAGCAGCAACTCTTGGTCATTCAAACTGGCAGTGGCTCGACCCCCGCGGGATCCCAATTGCCAGCCCCCCCTCAACTCCCATCGTCCTCTTCGCCTCCTCCTCTTCTCCCGCCTCGCCGGATCAAACCCATTCCCTACTCGGCCAGCCATGTCGAGTTTCCCACTTTCAGCGTCGTCCCGCCTGTGCGCAGTCTGACCGTCCTCAACATTGACCACATTGCCTACTTGGACGAAATGGCCTTTTTGATCGAGCGCTCCCTCGATCGGCTCAAGGAACTGCGCGTGGGCTTGGCCGCCTCGGCCCTAGATGACAACTTTGCCCAGTGCTGGAGCGGCGACGGCTACGAACAGGTCGACCTCCACGCGCGCTGGCCCGGTGAGAGTGCTGCTGGCGACAAACGTCTCGGTGGTGTCCTCGGCATCCTGACGGGCCGCATCTGTGATATCCGCCGGAAGTCGGGACGAGAGACTAATGGTGCCGGTGCGGGTGATGGCGCTGTCTCTCTCAATAAGAAGCTCAGGCTCACCACGCTTGAACTCGAGCGCATCCCCTTGTCCACTGTGGCCTGCAGCCGTGCCATTGACTGGACCACCATTACCGAACTCACCCTCCTGGGCTGTACGCTGCAGGACAATATCTGGAACCACTTGCGGTCGCGATACCGCCCAGTCGCCGCCACTCCGGACGGGGCAGCCTCTCCCTACTACTCGATACAAGACGCCAAAAAAGCCGTCTACTCCCGCCACCACCCTCGCCGGTATCTGCTCTCGCTCAAAAAGATCCATACCGACAGTGTCACGCTCGTGCTGCTGTCCTTTATCCGCGAAGTGCTGGCGCCCAACTCTCTCGAGGTGCTCTTCTTCCAGGACCGCCGCCGTTCGCCGCCCTCGGCGCCCGTGACGGTCGAGACGATTTTCCAAAACGCCGTCCGGCCGCACCGTGCCAGCTTGCGCAAGCTGCTGATCGAGTGCCTTTCCAAGAGCTCGACTGACGGCGCCGAAGGCACCTACCGCCGTCCGCCCTGGACGCTGACGAGCGACATGATTCACTACATTGCCAGCGGCCGAATGGCCAATCTACGGGAGCTTTCTCTGGCCATGCAATACAAGGATTGGGTGGGTTTTGTCTCTTCTGTCTCGTCTCTCTTTCTTTCTTTCTGGCCTTTTCTCTCCTTTCTCTCCTTTCTCTCCTTTCTCTACTTTCTCTCCTTTCTCGCCTTTCTCTTCTCTCACGCCTCTAACTTCACAGCATCCCTTCCTTCAAAGACTTCCAAACCTGCCAATGCTGCGCTCACTGCACGTCCAACACGTCTTTGGCTTCCCGCAGTGCCCGCTGCCCTCTGCCGACCTGGCCATGCAGGTGGCCGACATTTTGACGCTCTGCCCGAAGCTGCGCCTTGGCTTCGTCGCCATTGAGGACAAGTGCTACGAGATTGTTGAATGCAACGGCTTCGATATGGTGAGCCAACTCGGCAGCGACGATGCCGGCGTAGCCGGTGGGACGGCCGACAGTGGTGGCGGCGGAGCTGGAGCCGGCCATGGCGCCGCCGCCGATTTCGGCGAGGTTGCTACCGATTCAGAGGAGGAGGAGGAGGAGGCGGGCGACGATGACGATGACGATGACGACGATGACGATGAGGACGACGATGACGACGACGATGACGATGACGACGACGATCAGTATGATTCCGAGGATGACTACAACGATGCGGACGGCGGCGACGATCTCTACGGCGCTGACGGCGGCACCATGCCCACAATGGGTACAGACGCCGCCGCCGCCGCCGCCACGGCCACTGCGCTGGCCCACGCAGACCACCACATGCTAGACAGCACCAGCATGCACTCGAGCGACGACGACGACGACCATACGTTTACCGATACGGTGGCGGCCACAACGGTGCGGCTGCGGATACGGGAGATTTTCTTTTACGACGACCAGGTGGCTATATTCAAGGCACGCCACGGCCGGCTGTAATGGGAGTTATTTCATCGCTTGTTTTTTTTTACTTTATTCTTTGCCTCTTTAAAAGCAACAGTTGGAATATCCATAGCGAAATATATATACCCTCCTCTTACAAGATAATTATCTGGACTTGAAGGCCTCAGCCAAAGACGAATCTATTATCACTCTCCGTTTCTGACTACGCTGTCTTGTCATCTTTACAACCACGCAAGTCTGGTTTGAACACAAGTGGTGTAAAGGTGTAGTCGTAGATTGTTTTATCAAGGTCAGATGCCATGGTCAGTTGCCATTACTCGGTTTGGGGGCAAGTGATGGCCATGCCCATCTCCCTCTCTCACTATGTTTTCAATTTCATTGGACAATAGCTTTTTGCCACGTCCGACTTTGCTGGATAGATTGTGAGGCCGAGTTCCGAACTGTCACAGACGGGTGGGGGTGGAAGGAAGATCACAGGACGGCAGAAACGGCGTAACGGCATAATGGCAAATGATGGAAAGACTGCGTATGTCTCGCCTTGTTTACAGCCCACAAGCTTATTTCCTTCTTACCGCAACGGCCATGTGTCCGGCGGTGAGAGCCAGACAGAATATGGATGTACTGGTGACACTTTGAAGATAGGTCGATCAAAACCTTGTTCTTTTCTCACATGGCTATTAAGCTGTCATTGTTACACTCATGCACTCATTGTTCTGCCCCATGACGCCAGAGTGACGATGCCATGGTTTTGAGGACACTTTTATGTATTTGGCAAAGTTATTTTTCAACCATGTGCTTTTCCATTGCGACTTCTTTTTGCAAGTATCACTTTGGTTACTTTGAATGTAATCTCTTTACAACATTTGACGCCGCCAAAACCAAAACTGAAAAGTGAAAAAGGCATAAGAATAGACATGGAGGATCTTGGCGATAAAACAATGTCGAGCTAATGCAAGGGGGAGTACCTGTGCCACTGCATACAGACAATAGCGAGTAAAAACACTTTGAACCACAGGTCCAGGCGCAGCAACAGCTTGCGCCGCCACGGCCTGCACAGGATCGGGCGCCGCAACAGCCTGCTCCTCCTCCTCCTCGTCATCGGTTTCAACGGGGTCGGGCCGGACCCTGCGAAGACGTTGCAGTTCTGTTTGCAAGCGTAAGACCTCCCGTTCGGCGGACAATGCCCGCTGAGCGGCCGCCAGGGCCGGCGGCGTGGCAAAGGGATCTGCCACAGTCCAAGCCGGGGCCCCGCGCGCAAGCAACAACCCGCGAACTCGCGGCACGCTACGCAGCCGCCGGGCCAGGGGCGTGGCCGGCTGGTATGCCGACCAGGGAAGACGCCGAGCCCCGACCCGGCGCGGGATACTATAAGCACGCCGCGCAGCGGCGTCAGAGAGGGCGAGCTTTAGCTCGTCTATCTCTGCGTCCACATCTTCAGTAAACTCCCACGGATCCATGTTCCTACTCTCGGTTAGCACAACAATCGAGTCTCGACCGCGGCGAGGGCGCCACGCATCGGAGGGGGGATAAGCTCACAAGCAAGCGCTCTGCGCGTTCAAAGTTCTTTCAAAAAGTCCACGAGAAAGTTGCGAATGTGGCGGCAGTGCAGTCGTGCGCGAGGAAATGTTGCAAATGTTGCAAGAAGAAGAAGAAGAAAGAGCCGAGAGCAGCCGACGAGGAAGCTATATATGCCAGCGACGCAGTCATTCACTCGCTCCTCCGTCTCTTTAACGACAAGGACGTCGCGCCCGGCGCGCCCACAACAAACGAAGCAGCGCGTGCGCATGGCAACCGGACAAAACAGGCAGCACAGCAACGACATCAAGGAGGCACCGCCACGATGAAAAAAAAAGAAAATATCATGATGAAATAGAAGCAGATGAGTGGATGAAGCGGCGCAGAAGGATTACTTTTGCTAATTGCAGCCTTGTAGGATGGATGATGGACGAACAGGCAGAAGCTCAGTCAAGTGAGAAAGAGAACATGATTAGCAGAACAAGGTCACATTCATTCAACTGGATGTGAAAGCCCTTTGCAAGTAGTAAAAACAAGATGTTGTCTTTGGATTAAGAGCAGACTACTTGATACTAGCAGCTCATCATCAAGCCAATTTTACCATTCGATCGCTTGATTTGTACCATTAGACTTTTGAAATGCCTTTACGTCGTGTATCCTTTGCATACTGTCTATCATTATACTGTCTATCATTTCCGACTATAGTCTTCTTCAGTTTTATCAAGCAGACAAATACATCTAGCACAGATACACGTTTTACGCTCCGCTCCGATTCTCTTCGAAACACACGTACGACCTTACAGCCAATGCTTCGTCTTCGTTTTGGTATCCCAAGTCGCCGCTTGTGCCGCAAAAACATCCAGTAGACTCGGTTAGAACGGCACTGCCAGCCTGCCAAGTTTGGTTTTCCTGCTTCCACAAGTCTCACTAGAACAACATATCCCCTTTGCCCCATTCTGCCATTGCTCTTTGGACAGTGGATGGACGTCGTGGCCATAGACAGCACGGTTCTCTACCCCTCTCTCATTAGTTGCAGATTGGGAAAAGGCAAGAATCAGCAGACGGAGACGCCGGGCCACAAATGCATAAAAAGAAGAGACCAAGAGGACCGAACAACAGAAATATCAAGGTAGGGGGGTTGGAGCCAATCGCTAGCGAGCATGGCTTTTATCCTCTGATTTAGATCGTCACATTATCTGTCGATGAGAATATATCGGCATGCGATATCTTTTCTATCGTCTTGCCGAAGACTCGGATGACCTTGTGTGCGACCCTTGATGGCTAGAAACAGACCAAAATAGAATGGAATGAAACGAAACGAAACGGAGCGAGAAAGCCCGTCTCTGTTGGCTCTCTTCTCATCGATGGCGTCTGCTGTCGGATAGTGGGAGAGCTTTGCCCTTTTGCGCCGCATCTGCTTCGGATAGTGGAGAGCTAAAAGTCGTTCGATGTCGCCATGCTGCCATGTCACGCGAGTCTACCGAAAGCTGCGGCTTGCCCTGCCCAAGTCGTTTCATGTTGACATTACGACAAGTCTACGGCACGAGTCATGCACGTCTGTTATCCTTACCAGGGGCTTTTCCCATCTTGCATCTTATCAACGACATTGAGCTCTTTCTTCGTTGGCCCGTCCAAGCGACAGTTTTCTGGCCTCGCTTATTAGTCGGACGAAAACGGCGGAACAATTGTCCCTGAAGACAACCCTGTTTCTGATCATGGACGCTACTTTGTGTTAGCAACCCTAACTACAGAATACTTTAGCATGCGCCGTTACAAACCCACTACGATATGCCTCCACTCAAAATGTCCGGGCGATCTGCTAGACCGGTCCAAAGTATTTTACGCATTATTTTGGTGGTCAATGTCGCAATGGTACTCCGGATGGAGTAGTCATAGCTTACTCATACACTGTAACTACGCCCGTTTAGCTGCGTTTCTTGTTCTTCAGAGCGAGCACTATCTATTAGAGCCATGAAAAGTCCTTTTTGTTTTTTATTTTCTCATTTATAAACTTTTTTTTGCTTTGTGTTTCTCCCTATCCCCCTGTTGTCGCTTGGCCGACTTCTCAGTCATCCGCCCAAGAACTAGTACCTACTCAGATAGTAATAAAACGGTACACCCCAGTCTTGACCCCCCCCGTAATCACCTTGCTGTACGGGACCGAACCTGTCTTGGTCTAAGCATCGCCAAAACTTACCCCATTCGTCTTGGCATCTATCGTGGATGCGGGAAACCCGAAAAAGTGCAGGGCTTGCCAGGGTGTGTGTTCATTGGCCTTGTTGTGATGATCATGGTATGAGAATAGAGAGTTCATTCTATTTCACTGATGCCTGTTCAGTATTGTACTTTTTGTCTAGCCATGGGCCATCTTGTTCTTTCATCGCCCTAGGCCTCGCTCTAATCTGTGGTCTCCCTTCCTCTGCATCCTATTCGTCCATCTCTCCGCTCTCCTCCTCATCAGCCTTGCGTCTTTCTGACGTGAGATGGTAGTCTCGTCACCTCGCTGTACCCCCGTGGGCCCCTAGGCTGCTTGAATCGACTAGTTCTTTTCTTGTTCTTTTTCTTCTTTCTTCTTTCTTTTTATACTCTTTTTTAGCTGCAGCAAAAAGCGGAGTCGGGCCACTTGCGCCCACCAAAAGCCGGTAATCCCCCCTTCGCTCGTCGTGGTCATGATGATGAAACTTGCGTCCTTCTCTTTGGTCAATTTACGCACGTATTCGTACAGGTATGCAGACAAGTAGAGTAGTAATCTACGTCGTATTTCGTGGACTATATACATACTCCGTAGTGTTTCTATCACACCGACTTCTCTTACCCCCTCTGTTAATCATGTACTATCCTTTTCCCTACAGAAGACTACTTGCCCGGATTACTTTATTGGCTGGTTTAGACGCCTTTGACTTCCGCATACAGAGGAAAGCTGAATCGAGGGATAGCACTCGGAACTCTCCGTCTGGCCGTGTGGCGTTTGCTGCGTCTAGAACCACAATGTCCACTTTGGCCATGTCGTCGGCGAGGACATGACTGTGAGTCTAGAGTACACTGGAGCATGCAGACACGTTTTGCCAAGTATGTAGGGAGGAGATTGTCTCAAACACGTAAAATCAGTCCCCGTCATATGTTTAAGAGTATCTACCAAATACGTTTCTCTTCAAACACAAAACAAAGCCCTACAAATTGACGAGTTCAGGTCTAGAAAGCTAGACAAGTCATGTTGAACCGAGTGAGATGGGCCGGAGCTGGTACCATCCGCCCGTCCGTGGCTGATGGGTAAATTTCTTCTTCCATCTTTGCCCTGCGTCCCGAGACTCACTTTTTCCACATTTTCTGGTCTCTACAAGAGCCAGGGTGATAAATAGTGCACGGCTGTACGTCGTAGGTACATAATACAGATGCACAACTTGTCATAATGGTACTCTCATAAGAGAAAAAGCTGGGGAGGCAAATGCCTAGCGGGTGTACTATTATTCATTCTTAATCCCAGTTTGGGAGGTGCTATAGGAAACAAGAATGCCTTGGCCGTTCAGTTTAGTGTAGTGTACTATTCTTGTAGTCTCTGATCCGAATGATAGTAGTGTCTACGTGATGTACTCTCTAATTCTTTCTTTCTGTTTTCTCCTTCTCATTCATTCTTTCGTCCCCCCTTCTCTGTCTACGGATTGTGATTCTACCCTGCATTGCATTTTACCACTATCGTACTGGTCTCGGCAGAAAAATCGAGTGTGATTGCGTTAATATGGATTTGTCCTGGATACCTTTCTAAGCGGTCGGGACGGGGCATTGCAGCGCGATTAGCCAGGGCTAAATATATCCGGTTCTCAACAGCCACACACGTGGGTGCATTTGTCCACTGCTTATTTTCGTGCCATTACTTATTATAGTATAGTGTAGTGCAAACCCTTCACAGCCACAGATACTGATCGTGGCGAACGAAATGTCTAACCGATATTGGTACTAGGCTCGGCCGAGACTTTGTTTATTGTAGCCCATCGGCTGCAGCGCCGTCAATCAGACCAAGTACACTACTCTCGCATGTTTTGTTTCTTTGTCTATCCCTCCCCTTGCAAAACCTATGCTTGTGGCTATCCCTCCCCGTGAAAAACCTATGCTTGTGTCATAGCTACATTCCAGTTAGCCTTCCATAAGATCAGGCCACTGATTCGAGAGGGACAAGGGGGGAGCGGCTGGAAGGTTTCGGGGAGTCTAAAGTACAATGTCCGGGAGATACGTGCACGACATTAGGGCGAATGAGCTAATTGCGATTATCAGGGTAATTACCTGTAAAAGAGAGCCCTTTTTTCTTCATTCTTGCACCTTTGGACAAAGACGGTCAATAATGTGTGGAATGTTGCGGCCCCGATAACGACAGGCGGGTAAGACAGGTTTCTTCCTTGGTGCTGCTACTATGCACTCGAGCAATGGGGCTCGTCTTTCCCGTCTCTCTGCCCAACCCCTGCGCTGTTCTAGAAGGGCCAAGCGAGGATCGGGCGTGTGCCCGATGCGTCTACACTACATGCGGGAAAGGAAAGCAGCCTTCCAGCTCTGATTTCTTGTGCTCTGCCGAGCCGCCGGTGACGTTTCGTAGGAGTGCAGTGCAGCGGGAGAATCCGGGAGCTTTGCTATCTTGGGTTGACAGCTTAGGGGAAAGCAAAAAGGGACTTTTTCGTAAGAGAAAGTGTCTCTTTTGGTTTTCACCACTTTTTCTTTCATGTATTCCCTGCTCCGCTTCTCAAGACTCTCCCTACCGGTCCATTGCCCTACAGAGGACTACACACTCCAAAGTACAGATATGGCTAGACCATCTCGCTAACGGGTCCGTCCTCTCGATAGCGTGGTGAGGCTGCAAAAAGCGGGCAAGATGTAACTTGCAATCTATCTATCTATCCGACCTAGTTGTCTAAACTTTGGCGTACATACCACTCACAAAACACACTCATAAGCACACTACAAAACCAAAACAGGGCTGGACGAATAGCTGCCATTCTTCTGGACCTATGGCATCGCAGCAACCACAACCGCACGTCAGACGAGTTAGCCGCTACCCACGCAAGGGCCAATGGACGGGGGAATACCGCCTTCCGCCCGCCAGTTCTATCTGGTAGGGCAGAAACTGGCGAGGACGGAGATGAGGGATGACTTGCGGGGCCTATATTTGGGTGAGTTCAGCCTCACAGTCAGATTGTTGAGAATGGCAAGACAGCGCACGACCGGTCAACATTGATAAGAGGTTCTCACCTGATGGAAGGGAAAAAGTACAATCTCAATGATAAGCAAAAGCCGTGAGCAGTATATCAAGTTGAACGTGAGGCTTTATTCATCAAGGTGAGATGACGCTTTATTCATCAAGGTGACATGTGGCTATTGTGCGCTAAGAGTGCTATGCTATGCTATGCTGTGCTGCTATGCCGTGCTATACTAGTACTTTATGTTGGCACCAGCAAAATACCGCTCTTGGGGCAGCAAAGCACAGTCAGCAAGTCTTGAGCGCTCCACCACGCGGGCCATGCGCTAATAAACAGGACACGGCACGTCAGTTGAGCCGTGTGGTACGTACTATTCACTCTACACTAGTCTAGTATTTTGCGCTGTTGTTTATTGGTCCCGTTTATCCCAGCAAAACGCATCGGATGCATTTTCACCGGCCCCCCTTTTGCCTTGAGAGCCACCGGCCGCGATGTTGTGTTTTGGCCCATCTCCCCGCGGTCGCTAGGCAGGGATCCCCCTTTTGGCTTTGCCATACCTCTTCGCCTTGCACTTGGCCGTTCCGTTTTGATTTTTTCCATTTGTTTGATTTCGATGAGTTTGGATTTCGTCCATCTACTCTGTCCATCTACTTTTTTTCTTTTTTTTTTTTCCTTTTTCTTTTTTTTCTTTTTTCTGGGTTTTTATATTTCAAGCTGTTTTCTACTTTCTCATAAAAAGGTGGCTTCCCCTCATATTTTCCCTTCTTCCGGCTATTCATGCCCCGGCCAATGTCCCCCCGACATTTCTGTCTTTTCTTTTTTTCCACAAAGTGCCCCATATATCACCTCGTTTTCCTTTTCCGTTAGGCGTAGAGTGCCACCGCTGCGTATAAGACGGGTATATCCCGCGGGCCATCAGTGCAGCCGATCTATCTATAGCACCTCTTTGGCAGAGCTAGTCCTCCTGGGCGACCGACTCGTAGTAGAGCCAGTAAAAAGTACCCGATTTCCTGTCAAGTGGCTAGACAGCCCTAAGAGAGGAGACCGGGGGCAGACGGAGCCGTTAGGGCTCACCGTAACTCTCCGTTTGTAGTGTACACTACAAGAGCAGGGTAAGCCGTGACTGGCTCCGTTTGGCCATTTTTAACGGCGCATTCAATCAATCGAATCTGTTTCAGGTATTTGCAGCATCTTACAATGTGCTCATTGTTTCTGCACACGATCCATTGTTTGTCTGCATAGTAAAGGATATCGCCATCTCGAGTCGCACAAGATGCTATTTTTAAATTTTTATCAAGCTTTCCGGATCTCCATTTGTGGAAAGCGAAACGCCATAGTATCCCCAGAAAGGCAGAAAAGAGGTGCAGTCTGCCTGGGACCCTCTGGGACCACTTGCTGTGCCCTACCGTATGGGTCCAGCACAGCCGTTTCCAGGAATAGATGGCGGTAGCGCAAAGTTGTGGCGCAAAACGTTTTAGCAGTAGTTAACTACTATTGTAACTATCGTACACTAGAGTCTAGTGTAGTGTAGTTGTTCTGTCTATAGACCGGCCGAGCTTGAACTGCCATGGTCCCATCTGCTGCGTTTCTGCAGGCCAAATACCTCTGACGCGTCCTGGTAAGCAGTAGCCGGGCGAGTTTGCATCTGTGGTGCGATCCGAAGCCACAGCATCTATTCATTGTCCTTCTTCCCCCCCAACTCAACCAGTCAACTCGGGCCGCTTGCGCCTGGAGAGTGTACACTAAACGTCAGCATCCTGGACGCTGTGTCCTTTGACTTTTATTCCCTGGCCTGTCTCTATCTTGCGTGCGTCTCTCTTTGACCGACAGCTCTCCCGACTTGACCGCCGTGCCGCCCTCCTACACTACGTCGTACTTTTTACCTGGCTCTTCTCCGTGTCTCCCCACCCTGGTAGGGCCGTTGGCTGTGGGAACCCGAACCAGCCCTAGCTTTGCTACCCCCGGCCTCTACGTCGTAGTGTAGGCTATTTTGTTTCCTGTCTTCACCCCCCCCCCTCTCCTCACCTCGCCTACACCCCCACCTCTTCTGCTGCCCTACGGTCTCCAGTTGTGCTCCGTTTCCTCTCTTTGTCTGTTTTGCATGAGCTTATTCCAAGGTACCTCTTATTTTTCCTGTGCTTTCAATCAGTCTCTTTTACGTACCTTTGCTCCATCTCTCTGTCTTTTGTCTTTGCAATTCTAGTCCTCTTTCTCGCCTCTGCGTCCCCGTAAACAAACCAGTTTCTCTGGTCGCCGTCGGCCTTGTCAGGTCAAGTTTACTGTCTCAAGCTCTATCCGGTGTAATTGATATTCTCTTCAAAGCTCTCCTCCCTTCTCTGTAAAGCCTCCAGCCTTTCCCTTTTCTACTCCCTTCTGAAAGCTCGCTGTCCCAAAACGATAAGCTTACCCTAAGCTTCTTGCCCTCATCATACCCTTTCCCCCACCAAAAAGACCTTGTCGACTCCGGTTCCACCTGTACCGCTTAGACTAGTCTGGAGGAAACAAAATTTCAAACCCAGACCTAGGACGACCAAGGCTGAGAGCATCACAGCTCCCCCCCCTTCTCTCCATCTCCTCCACTATCTTCCTTCATACATGCCAAAGATAGATTTCCTAGTATCTCCTCATCCCTGCAGCCGCATCATTGTACCTTTTTCTTTCTCTGTAGCTCCAACCACTACTGCCGAAGAAAACTGCCAGTCTTTCTCAACACTAGAGTAGGGCTACACCAGCATCATCTAGTCATCCACTCTGCTGCCGCGCCGCCGCCCCCCCCTTCTTGTACTCTACACCCCTCTTCCCAGTCTAATTCCACTACTTTGTCGTCGAGGTGGAGCCGTCTAACCCCGTTCCCATCATCATATAAGTCTCCTTCCCGTCCAGTCTGCCTTTCACATTTCCCACGATCGACCAAAAAGGGCCATAAATTTTCCTCAAAGCAGAAAAAACGCAATCCAAGCCACAGCCGCGGCGGGCCCTAAGCTTCTTTCCTCCCACTTAGGACTACTTGTTTATTTCAGCTTTGTCTTACTAGCATAGAGCCAGAGCAGAGGTAAGGCTTAAACCGGCACAGCTTGTCATCATTGTACGTACACACCCTCCCATTAGCAGCGGCTGGGACAGCCCTACCGGCTCTTGCCTTTATTTCTTAATTCTTGAATTTGTTTAAATGGCAGTCGCTTTGTCTTTTTTTGTTTGGTTTTGAATATCAGCATCCGAGTTTCTGTCTCGTCTTGTTCTGTCTCGTCCTTGATTTCAGTTCTGTTGAGCTTCGCCTTTTCTCTTCGTCGGCGTCTCTCTCTTCTCTTTTTCCTGTCTGGTCTGCCTGTTTGCTTGAAGCAGCTTATTTTCCGTCTTGGCACGATTCTGTTACACTTATCCTCCAGCATGGATTTACCACCAAGCCAGGATACAGACTTACTCCATCCCAGGTCAAGAGCCGGCAGCAACGTCTCGACAACCCAGGTGCTTCTCCAAGGCCTTCAGCTCGCCAGCTCTCCCTTTGCCTCCCCACTGCTAGAGCCCAGTAGTACATTCATCACTAGAACCGCCCCTCCATCTCCCGCCAGCAACTCGACACTCGCATACCAAGACCCGTCCGCCCTCCCACCAGGCCAACTTTCTGCCCCGTCTCCTCTTGCGCCTCCTGGTCTCTTTCTTTCCTCCCCGTCCAGCCCCCCCTCGCCTTTGCTTGCCTCCTCCATCCCCTCCGAGGCGCTTTACTTTAGCCTGCTAGACGAGGATCGAGACGACGAATCTTTTGCCGACGAGTGGCTTTCCATTTCCCAGGCTGAGGCTGATCCGCTCCATCAGTTGCAGCTACAGCAACAGCATCTGCACCTCCAGGATCCGCCACTGCTCCGCATTGTCGACGCTGCCGCCACAGACGACCTTTCTCCGTCACGCCCTCCTTCTGCCGCATCGGCCGTGTTTCCCATACAGCCGCCGCCTTCCGATTCAGCAACCATGAGGTCAGTTTGTAGTTTGTAGTTTGATTCCTTTTTTCCTTGCTCTTCTTTTTGGTTGGCGCCTTGAATCCTTTTTGTCGTCAGTCTTACTTGGTTCGCTTCTCACATTCCTACAGTGCTGCCACAGCTCTCCACTACGATTCTGCCTTTGGCATGGGAAGCAGATCGTTTTCCAACTGGCAAGGTGAGACGAACCGAGAAAACGCTCAAGAAATCCTCAAATCAAAATCAAATCATCGAGTTGTCTTTTCCCTCTACTGACACTGAAAAGTCATTGAACCGCACAACGACTTTTTGGGCCGCGATTTCTCGTACGGTTCCGATACCAGTCTTTCGCCGCCCACGGCCTCTCGATCCGTCACAGCCAGCCCCCCTCGTCTCCCCGTCGGCCTCACGGCCCAGCAACGCGAGCTGAAGCGCCAGCGCGATCAGGCCCGTCGCGATTCCAAGATCAGCTCCCGCCGTGCTCGGGCCGGCAGCAGCAGCAGCGCTGTGCCTCCCCACGGTATTGTGGGCCTGGTCAATGCCACTGCCACTTCGTCTTCCCCCCCCCTGTCACGCAGCACTGCCCTCCCTTCTTCGCCAGCTGCGGCAGCTAGCGGATCCTCCTCTCGGGCCACCACTGCAGGTGCAGCCACCACCACAGCTACGACTACTTCTTCCCCCCGCCTTCCTCCTCCTCTTTCCCCTTCCACGGCTTCTTATATGCAACATTCTCCACCTCTCCCGTCTGGCACCATGGCCGATCTGACAGCCGGGATTGCCATTTCTACTTCTACTGCTTCCCCTTCCCACTCTGCTTCCCTCTTGTACGCAACCACTGCACCTCCACACCCCATTTCCATTCTGTCTGAACCCATCGCCAACCCCAACCCCGGAACCATGACGGGCCTGACGTCTTCCGCTTACATACCGGCCGCCGGCCCCTACTCGCCGCCCATCTCCGACCCCAACGGCCCCGGTCCTTTTTCTCAGTCCTACCAACCATCGTCTTACCTGCCTGATTACTCCCAGGGCTATACTCAGAGCCTGCCTTACCAGTGTGTATTTTCCTCCATGCTTGCCTCTTTTATCTCTTGAGATCTCTCTCTCCTAGTTTTGTCTCATTTAGACCCCTTCTCTTGCTTCCACTTGTTGCTTCTACTTGTCTGACTTTCCAGCCGAACTTCTCTACCCGACCAAAACAGCATGATGTACTCCATGCCACCGCATTTGCCGCCACCGCCGCACCATCCCTCGCACCCGCACCCCCATGGCCGGCCCCAGCACCTTCCTTCTCACACCTATGTGCCGGCGCCGGCAGGGCCCAGCTCCTACATGCACCAGGCCCCGATGCCTGGCCAGGGCCATCCCTCACCACCTCTACCCGGCGTTGACGGCAGCGGCAGCACCATGATATTCGACAGCAACACTGGCAATCTGATTGGCAGCAGCTCCGGCACGCCTCGGGTGCGTGTCATGGACCCCCAGCAGGAGCGCCAGAAGCCGCGGTGCTGGGAGCATGGCTGCAACGGCAGGCAGTTTTCCACCTTTAGCAACCTGCTGCGGCACCAGCGCGAGAAGTCGGGCCAAGCGGCCAAGGCAGTATGCCCCAACTGCGGCGCCGAATTCACACGAACGACGGCTCGCAACGGCCATCTCCAGCACGACAAGTGCAAGCAGCGCCGCAACACATGAGACTTCTGCCAAGATGGTGTGTGACTTTACGACTGTTACGAAATTACAAAACAAGGCAACACGAGGAAGAGCAAAATAAAACAAAGACAAGTCTCTGTATCTATGGCATTGGGTTTTTACAACTTTCTGTTAAAACGAGCTTTGAAGGCGGGACTTTTTTCTCTTCTCACCTACTTCTTTACTTATTGGGGGGTTATTTTCATTTCTTTACTTTTTCTGATTGTGGGTTATTTTCATTTCTTCACTCTTCTGATGGGAGGTTATTTTCATTTCTTCACTTCTGATTTCTCATCTGTTTGCCTGCATATGCCGTCTCTTCATTTTTTCGACTTGGAGGCTGTTTATATCAAGATTATGCTACGGCTTTTCCATCTTCTTGCTTTTTTCTCTCTTGTGCTTTTCTCATTATTCCGGTGTTTACTTCCAGGTCTTTCCCCCAGTCACGGTGTTTCCTCATCTTCTGGCCAGCTAGAGACATGATTCTCTATCTGTATTTTATTTCTTTTTCTGCATTGCCTTTTCGTGCCTTGTGAGTGTGTACTTTGATTCCCTGGGCTTCTTCCCTTTTTTTTCTTTTCTTCTTTGTTTCTTCTTTTCCCCACTCTCTTCTTTTCTTCTTCTTTGCCCTTGTCCTCCTCTTCGGTCCATTTCGGTCTGGGCCTGCACGGACGAAAAAGGGGATAGCTAGCTTTTGTTGAGCTGAATCAGATCCTTCCAGAGAATTGGGTCTCTTGTGTCTTTTTCGCGCATCTACTTTTTAGCAGACTAGCTTTTTCTGGATTCATGTTTATGGTCTTGTTTTTGCTCTTTCCGTTCCTATTTTGTTTTTCCTGGTGGAGAGGGGTTTGTATGATGACGGTTTGCTGCTCAGTAGAGGTGAAATGTGCACAGGATTAGCATATCTATCGGGTTGGAAAAACACGGCTGTAGGGAGTGGGAAATGGAATGTAGCAAATGCATAAAGATTACTACTATTGTCCGACCGAGAGATAGAGACGACCAATATCTGATATGGAATTCTCGAGGTAAATATGATCTGGTGGACATTTCGCTGTTCGCAGTACGTGTGTTTCTCCGGAATAATATGTACTTTATTCTTTTGTCTTGCATGATAGCTTCGGCATAGTCCGAATAGTCCAAGACAGACCACACGCTCTTCGTGGCCGTACGTCACCGCCCTTTTGTGCTTTGGGCTGATACTGTCAGCATAGCAGGGATCTTTGGGGGTACCAGGGGAACTGTCACAACTGCAGAGAGAAATCCAGTACCATACTATTTGAATAAAGTCAAACAAGGCAACTAAAAGCAAAGTTGGCCTTGTGGAGAAGAAGAGACCAGGGTAGACCAGGGGACAGGGTGGTGTTGGATTTTTTCAGTCTTTTTACCTGTTTCCTCCTGCTGCTTCTCCTTTGCACTTTTTCGGCGTTTCATGTCCAGCTCCGGTGTTGTGCCCAAAGTACACCATGATCAGAGGGTTGCTGTCGTATTGAGCACAAATAAAGTTTATTTACCCCCCCTGTGAAGCTGCATGGGAAAATAAGCATGCAGCCATCCCACTCTTGTCCACTCAGGATGGCAGGGCACAGCTGAGGGAGCATCGAGCTTATCTGGATGACGCATCGCGAGCGAGTATCAAGGCGTGAAAAAAGTCGGAAAAAACTCACGAGGCTTTCCTTGGGCCAAACAATAGCAAACAGAAAAGAACGCATTGACCCCATCTGTCACTCTTTATCTTTCCCTTTTCCTCTCGGCAGGCAACCTTGAATAGCACAGACGTTCCAGAAGAATGGAAGAGCGAGAGGCACAATGCAGAAATAAGCGAACCTGGAGAACTTCGGGATGCCCGGCGCGATGATGCAAGCCTGGGTTGTCGGTGGCAGTACAAGGGATAGGGCCCCCCAATGCAGGATGATGGGATGCCATCCGGTCGTGTCGATTTGGGATGTACTGGAAGGGGGGACACTACACCACCACATTGCACTACATAGGCCTGTCAAAAGGATCGTCTATATACAGAACAAGCCTAGATGTATGCAAGAGATGCCGGTGCTTTTGATATGAACTTTTTCTATCGAAACGCTGGACAAGGCTGTTGGGGCACTGAACCGGACAGAGACCAGCAGCATCCAGCTTCCTATTGTGGCTCCCCGGCTTGTCATCTGAGGCTTTTCTTCTCCCTTCCCGTCTTTCTCACCCCCATTCTTGATTCCTGCCCAATGCAGAGTGCTTGAAAACAACTACTCTGCTCTAGGCCGTTTCCGTATGCCATTCGTATTAACTGAAGAGCAGCTGAAGAGCAGCAACATAAATTTGGTAGGTTTTTTTATTTACGTTATTAATGTTGAATTAATGTTGATGGGTCTACGCCGTTGCTTGCCTCGACATCTAGCCGTTGTGCCGCAGAATCACAAGAGGCCACGTCCAAATAGCCAGCATCAACAGAGTCTTGTAGATTGATTCTCTCTGCGAAACTGCGCCTCCCCCAATGCAGTAGTCTGTCACAGATTCTATTACCGTCACTTATCAGCTTTTCTCTCCCCAGGAAAGTCTCCGAGCCACACTACAGGAGCCAGGGTAAAAATCTAAACTACTTTATTTAGAATACCAATTTCTTAAAGTGGTATACGAGTGGGCCGTAAAGTACTAAGTACACACTTCACTTTACAATAACTAACAAAGTATCAAAAAATACGCATTTAAAAACTATAAATATATCTAAAAGGGCTTTAACTGTTAAACTTAAAGTACAATACTTACCGGCTTCAGGTAGAAAATGTATTGAATTTCGTGACTTTATAAAAGAATTAATCCGTAAGTATTGACGACTCGCCACGGCGTAGCATTTCGGTGGCAAAATGGGATCTGGTACGGCTACCAGGGACCCCATGATATTTAGATTTTTACCCCTGTAGCAGGTACACTACAAGACCCCTGTCTTGTGTAGTAGCAACGGTCCGCTCTGTTCGCTTTTGGTGTACTTTTAGTGTTAATGTACGCTACAAGCACTGCGCCCCCATTGGCAAAACGGGCAAAACGGAGCCCAGAAAAGAAACAAGAACGGCCAAGCCCCCTCTCCAGCCCCTGCTAATCGCGCATTCTGAATGCGAGGGGCGTCGCTTGCAACTGCCTCCATTCGGAGCTCGGAGCAACATGGCACTTCTCGGGGGTTTCCCACCTCTCGGGAGTCTCCCAACGCTTTTTCTTGCGAAAAGGTTGCGATACTCGGACTGTAGTGTATAAGACGAGACAAATCAGCGCCCGTTCACTAATGCGTGTCTCTCGGGGGGAATTCCTTTTTACGGGAACTCTGTAGATCGATGAATGGGACATAGCTGACATGCAGACGCCGCAAACTGCTGGTAGACTCCCTTCTGCCCGGCTCAGTTCCGGAGTGCCATGATGTCTTTGAAAAGCTCTGACAGTTTAATCTAAAAGTATCCAATGTATTTTGACGTGCTTTTCTCTCCCCCCCATCCTCTTTTATGCTCTCCGCGCCTCGACGGCCTCGCGCAGCTTCTTAATGACGTCTGCCGGGTCCGCCGCGCCAAAGACAGCCGAGCCGGCCACAATGACGTTGGCACCGGCCTCGGCCGCCACGTCAATGGTGCTGGGGCCCAGACCGCCGTCGACCTCAATGTTGAGCTCCGGGTAGCGCTCGCGCAGCGCCCGCACTTTGGGCATCTGCTCCGGCATAAACTTTTGCCCACCGAAACCGGGCTCGACCGTCATGACCAGCACCATATCCGGGCGCTCGTCTGCGTCGGCGCTGTCGACCAGCTCGTACAGCACGTCGACCGGCGTGGCCGGCTTGATGGCGACGCCGGCTTGCAGGCCGAGCGAGTGGATGTAGCGCACCAGCTCGCGGGGGGTCGTCGTGCTCTCCGTCCGGGCCGAGGGCGTCTCGGCGGCCGTGGAAAAAGCAGCCTCGTAGTGGAAGCAGTACAGGTTCGCGCCGGCCTCTTTGAACTCGCGCACCCACCGCTTCGGCTCGGAAATCATCATGTGGCAGTCAAACGTGCCGCGGCCAAGAGGTGCGTCTGGCGTCGGCGCCGCCACATGCCCACGGATCTTGGCCACCACGGGCGGCCCAAAGGTGATGTTGGGCACAAAATGGCCGTCCCTGGCAGAGTTAGTCTCTTCTTTTGCCTTGTCCCTCTCTCCCTCAATCTCAACATACATGATATCGACGTGCAGCCAGTCGGCGCCCTGCTCCATGGTTTTGGCACAGTCATGGCCAAAGTTGGCAAAGTCGGCCGACAAGATGGACGGTGCAATAATGGCACTTGGCGACATGTTGCTAGCGGCAAAAGGGCAGACAATGGGAAAGGCGATGCTAAGCAAGCAAAATGGCCAAGTACGGGGAAAGGATCATGAGCTGTGGCGGGGTTTAGCCCCTCGGATTCTTATCTCGACACGTGACATACAGCCTTGTAAAGCAAGGCAAAAGTTCAAGATAAACGCCCCTGTATATTGAAATGGCTTGGAATGGCTAAAAAGGTTTAAGAAACAAAAAAACGTTCAAGAAACAAAAATGGCATTCGATTTCATGGTATCAATCTGAATCGCTGTCTTCACTGTCAGAAAACCCATTAAACTCTTCTTCGGACGAGCTCTCGAGCAGCTGAGAGTTGGGGTCCTTGGAACTTTCTTCGCCGCTATCGTCATCCTCGTCATCGTCCTCCTCTGGCTCAATGGCAAATGTGGCCGACACATCCCAACGGTCGCCTGGCGCTCTGCGGCTGACGTACTTGACGAAGCGCAGAGTGCCGCTGTCGCGCAGGACAATGGTCATCTTGTTCCAAGCGGCTGCCTGGAAGAAGAGAATGTTGTCATCATCGCCGCTGGAGCGGTAAATGGCAGCGTCATCATTGTCGTCTTCGTCGCCCGCCATATACACTTCGTGGCCGCCAACACCATCTTCGTCCTTGTCATCGTCACCACGAGCGGCCAAGTCGCCGTTGCCGGCTTTCTTGAGACTCTCGTGCTGCAGGTTTGCCGCTCGCTGTTTTCCCTTTCCTGCCGGTTCGTCTTCTTCTTCCTCCTCCTCGCCTTCCTCCTCCTCCTCCTCCACGTCTCCCCAACCGTCGGTCGGCGTGAGCCCTAGATTGACTTCCAGCTGGGACTCGCCCTCGTGGCCGGTGGCCAGCGTGTAATCCTTGCCACGGCGGAAGCGACGGGCCAGCACATCGTACGACTCAATGGTGGTGTCGGTCGCCATCTCCAGCCAGGTGCGAAAGGCCATGCTGGGGAGGAGCACGTCGAGCAGCTCGTGCCAGGCCGAATCGGGCGGCGCGTCGCCCTGCTGCAGGTATAGAAACCGGTGCTTGTGAGGAGGTCTGGCCACATGCCACGGGGCGGATAACACCTCTTCCGCCGCCTTGGCCTCCGCCTCGACAATCTCCTTGCGCAATCGCTCCGCAAAGGCTGGCTTCAGTATCGTGGGCAAGGTGATGCTCGAATTGTCCGTAAAGTGGCTGGCCATGCCTTCGAGCATGTCGGGCGTGAGATAGTGCGGCGAAATGTACTTTAGCAAAAAGTCAAGATCTTTTTCGTTGAACTCTTGGCTGCTGCGGCTGCTGCCCTGGGTGTCCTTGGTCTTGTCGCTCTCGCCGTCCGCCGCCACGGCCACGGACCTTGGCTGCGGAAGATCGTGCTGGTCCGGATTGCCCTGCAACTGCACCAGTCCACTGTTCTTGAGCTGAGCTTCTTCGGCGCCCTCGACATAGCCGGCCTCGCCCGGCTGCGGGATGTGGAACCAGCCACTAATGGCCATGCGCACACGGCCACCATCGACGGCAGCTTGTTCGGGGCTGCTCGCGTGGTAGACCTCTTCGACGTCGTGGAAGCTCTCGCCCGGCTGCACGGCAAAAAAGCTCAGCTGGTTCCAGGCCGGCGGGATAATCTTGACGGGGTCGGGGCCCGGCGTGCGGGACACTTGGCCCTCGGCGCTGTGGCTCTGCTGCTCCACCACGGGAAACAGTCGCAAGGCGCCGCCCCATTCCGGCTGCCACGGCCGGTCCGGATCGGTCAGGTACAGAATGTAGCTGACCTTGCGGCTGCCAATGACGTCGTCGTGGCACAGCAGGTAGCAGCCCGGAGTGTACACGTTAATGGCCATGTCCGTCTTGCGGCCACTGAGGGCGCCGCACCCGGTAATGTCGGAAACGTACTCGCGAAAGGCCTGCGAATAGAGGGCGTCGCGCAGCGCCAACAGTGACGGCAGCTTGGCCAGGGCCGCGTCCTCGAGACCGTCCAGGTTGGCCAGGTCGCCCGACTGGTGGATCTTGTAAATGTCCGTCTCCTTGGGCGTAAAGGAGACATTGTCGCGGATCTCGTCGCGAACGGAACGCAGCAACGCATCGTTGACCAGGCCGTGGATCACGGCATGTTTGTACGGCGCCGATGCTGCGTATTCGGCCGCATACTGTTGCCGCACCGCCGGACTCAATAAGCCTTTGCGGAAGCGTTTGGCAGCCTCATCGAAAGACAGACCTGGAACATTAGCCACGGACAATGGTACTTTTCGGTAAAGTTGGGAGCTTCGAATTACCCTTTTTGACTTTCTTGCTTTGCTTGCCATTCGCCAGCGCGTCTGCCTTGCGCTTCATCTTGTGTTGGTATTGGTGTAATTGACAATTGGAAAATCAGTGCATCATCGGTAGGGAACGAGCAAGGAAGAAAGTAAGAATAAAAAGTTTTGCGAAATGGCCTGATCAACGTTTTTTTTACCATTAATGCGCCGCCTCCGAAATAGCTGGGGTTTTGCCAATTTCCCCACGAAAACTTTCACCGCCTTTGGAGCCGCAAGCGCCGTTCTTTTGTGCTGCAAAGTCAAGCTTTACGTCCCTTGTAAACTGTATCGTCCAACTGACTGTTTGATTTTTATTCAACAACTCGCCGTCGTATGCAGGTACACCCATGGACGCCGCCATCTAGACGTTTGGCTGAGCCCCCTACAGCTGCAGGGACACATCTTCCAAAGGCTTGCCAGTGGTATTGGCTATTGGAATGGTGTCTGCATGAAAGCGCTTTATAAAGCGTTTAGAAAAGCTCGAGACGCCTGCCATTTTTTTGTATTTGTACATTGCACGTTTGGCCGTTCCATATTCCTGGCCGCTGATTAAGGTCGATCATCCAGAGTATGTTACTCGCTGAAAATATATGCTGAAAGTCACTGAATTTAGCCCGAGATACTCGGCGGTCAACCCCGCTAACGGGCTTTTGACTCTCCGGCAGGGCCCCACCTAATGGCCCAATCGAAGGCCGACGGAGAAGGGCAGCGCCACTATGACATCGCCCTTGGCCCATTCCTAGTTTCCATGGGACGGCCTTTGTTCGAGCCATCATATGTTTTTTCGTCTCAGTCCGACTTTATTGCCCTCGTCTAGCCCTTTTCTCCATTACGTTGTCCACTGGTTTCATATTGGCGTTCTCGCTGCTCTCTGTCTTATTTTCGTCTTTGACTTGGGGCCTCTTTTATTCGCCCAGTTCTCGCATCTACCCCCACTATGCCCATACGCAATCCCTTTGCGCGCCGGGCCGCCGGCACCGACGAGAACACCAGCTCAGGCGCCGCTGCTGTCGATGCACAGACTCTGCCGCCGGTGCCGTCGTTTGAGCGTGTCGACACGGTCGGATCCCGAGTATCCAACGTGAGCAATGGTCGCCGAAGCCAGGACACGGGCGATTACAAAATGAGTGGTGCGTTAAGCAGGGAGGTGGAAGCTGAAAGGGAGATGGATATAGGATACTGACTGCTCAAGTCGTCAACGACAGCGGCGTCTACTTGCCGGTAAGTTTGAGAGAAGCTCGCCTTCTTCGCTCTGCTAATACCTCAGCCTTCTCCTACCGAACACGAGAGCACCTGGCCGCGCCGCTACCTTGGGCGCCACGCGGCTTCTTCGTCCTTGTCCGAGACGCGCAAGAGTGGTTTTGGCGCTGATGCCGGCGCCGGCGCTGGTGTCGTCCCTCCCCGCGGCGAGATCGAGGCCTTTTCCATCTCGCGCGAGTCCTTTGACTCGTACCGCCGTTCCTTTGACATATCGGCCCGGTCGCCGCTATCCGTCAGCGAGTTTGCGCCTCGCCAGAGCCTCGACTCTGCGCGTCTGCCCATGCCGCCTCGGAGGAGGTTACCCTTGCCCCGCACCTCGGCCGACCTTGCCTCGTTATCGGCTTCGTCGTCGCCGCACCGCCGCTGGGAACGAGAGCCGCCCACGGCCGAGGAGGGCTTTGAGGACGTCGGCCTAAACGACGACGCCAACAACAACAATGCCGCGACCACATCCACAGACGGCTACTTTAAAAGACGCGGCTTATTTTCCAAGTTTGGCGGCGACCACGCAACGGCAGCTTCTTCCTCCTCTACCGCCGCTGCCGCCCCAGATGGTTCCTCCTCCTTTATTGCGTCTACTGCCTCGCTTGCCCCGAGCGTCTCGCGCTTTCTCTTGCCGAGCCGTAAACGAGCTCAGAGCGGCCAAGGAGCCGAGTTGTCGCCCATGGACAGCCGGCCTTCCACTGCCGGACGCTCCGAGACGGCCGAAGCACGAGGCTGAGCAGACAGAGAGGCAGAGGGAGCATTCTGAGAAAAGACAGTTTACAACACGCACATAATAGCACAAGCGGGGGAGACAGGCTGAGTAGGGAACGTTTTTTGGATATGGATTTGGCAAAGGGGGAAGGCGTTTTGGGAATGGCATCAATTTCTTCGTCTTTTGGATTACGGGTAATGGAAGTTTTTTGATTAGCTTAAAGAAAAGAATCCACTCCCAGACCGAATTAAAACTAACTTAGAAAAATGAAGATAACTGAGCTCGTTTCTTCACGGCCTATCACGCCATCTGACACCATTTTGTGATTTCCCAATAGAAGAAATTGCTTGATTGGGTGCTATTCGATGAGCTTAGTTCAAACTTAGTCATCCCCGCCACCACTTGAAGAATACCTCTTATTCGCGTTTTATGCTCTTCAAGATTGATGGCCCTTTGACAATCGATTGCCCCGTCTTCGCTCAACTCGCCGCCATGACCGACAAGCTGTCTTTTGCGTCCAAGGCCGTCCATGCCGACGACTACATCAACTCGCACCGCTCTGTAGCGCCACCTATTTACCTGTCGACCAACTACCGGTATTCAGACGACCCCGACCAGCTGCGGAACTGGGATAACACGGATGTGAGTTGACAGTGTTTATTTTGGTCTCTTTTTTCTGCTTCCCCCAGCTAACCTCTCAAGCCTCATGCCCCCCATGACTCGCACATTTACTCGCGCGACACCGCGCCCAACACCAACCGCCTCGAGGCCGTCCTCTCGGCCTTGCTCGGCGCCCCTGCCCTGACCTACACTTCTGGCCTGGCCGCCTTCCACGCCATGATTGTCTTTCTCAACCCCCGCCGCGTCGCCATTGGCCAAGGCTACCACGGCTGCCACGGCGTCCTCGCCCTCTTGCACAAAATCAACGGCCTCGAGCAGCTTGACCTCGTCTCGGACGCCGACTGGGCCCGCTTGCAGCCCGGCGACGTTGTCCACGTCGAGACGCCGCTAAACCCCACCGGCGAGGTCCGCAACCTGGCCGACTATGCCGCCCGCGCCCACGCCCACGGCTGCTACCTGACCGTCGACGCCACCTTTGCGCCCCCGCCGCTGCAGGACCCCTTTGTCTGGGGCGCCGACATGGTCATGCACTCGGGCAGCAAGTACTTTGGCGGACACTCGGACCTGCTGTGCGGCGTGCTGGCCGTGCACCCGGGCCGCGAGCCGGAGCGCCAATGGATCCGCGGCCTGCG
Source organism: Graphilbum ipis-grandicollis (assembly GCA_019925625.1). Lineage (NCBI taxonomy): Eukaryota > Fungi > Ascomycota > Sordariomycetes > Ophiostomatales > Ophiostomataceae > Graphilbum > Graphilbum ipis-grandicollis. The sequence goes on along the minus strand of JADHKH010000012.1, from coordinate 158,467 downwards.
CAACGAACGCCTCGTGCTCGGCTCCGTCATGGGCAACCTCGAGGGCTGGCTTGGCCTGCGCAGTCTGCGCACCCTGCAGCTGCGCGTCGAGCGCCAGAGCGCCAGCACGGGCCGGCTCGTCGCTTGGCTGGCCGGCGAGCTCCAGGCCAAGGGCCGGCCCCAGGCCAGCCCCGTCTCGCGTCTCGTCGTGCAACTGCTCCATGCCAGCCAGCAGCCCGAGGCCGCTGACAAGGACTCGTGGCTGTACCGCCAAATGCCGCGCGGCTTCAGCCCCGTCTTCTCCATTGTCCTGCGCTCCGAGCGCGACGCCCGCCGTCTGCCCAGCAAGCTGCACCTCTTCCACCACGCCACCAGTCTCGGCGGCGTCGAGAGCCTGATTGAGTGGCGCGCCATGACCGACAAAATGGTGGACAAGCGTCTTCTGCGCGTCAGCATCGGCGTCGAGGACTGGGAGGACCTCAAGAACGATTTGCTGGCTGGACTGGCGGCGTTGGAGGCAGAGGAGGCCAAGGATGCGGCATCGGCGTAGAGTAGAGAAATCCGTACAGCAGGTAGAATGAACGTGGCCTTATTTCCCCTGCGCCAGCAGCTCCGTCACCGTCACAAAGCGGTACCCCCGCCGGATGGCTTCCGGAAGCATCTGCCGCAGCATCGGCGGCGTCCAAGAGCGTCGGTCGTGGCAGATCACAATGGCCCCCGGCCGTAGCATGCCGAGAATGTGTCGCGCGTTAACGGAAGGGTAGCCGATTTGCGCGTCGTGCGGATACACACTTCCGAGCACCAGCTGATAGCCGAGTCGGCGGACCAGTTCACGCATGCGGGCGCTGAAGAAGCCTGACCCGGGCCGGAACAGCCGCGGGGGATGGTCTTGCTTTTTCCGTGTTTCTTCTCTGTCGTCTCCTTCCCCACTCCCGTAAATCTCCTCCAACATGCCCTGCACCATCCGGATCTGCTGCTCCAGATCCTTGTCTGATAGCGACCGCGCCGCCTCGTCGTGCATCCCGTGGTTGCCCAGCTCGTGCCCGCCCGCCGCCAACACCTCACGCAGCACGGCCTCGCGTCCTGCCACCTGTCCACCAATGACAAAGAACGTTGCGTGCGCCGCGTGCTCCTTCAAAATCGACAATATCTCCAGTGTATGTTCCGATGGCGCATCGTCAATGGTCAGTGCCACCAGCTTCTGAGGGGTTGGCAATTCGGCTCCAGTCCCTCCTCCGGCCTCGGCTCCCGTGTCCGTCTCCATCTTTTGCGGCAGGTCCACCTGCCAGAGAACGTCTGGCCAGCGCCAAGCAAACAAGTTGATAAGGGCACGCGGCGGCTTGTACACGCAGTAAAAGGGGGCCAACAACAGCGCGCAGAGCGCCAACACCGCCAACAATGTCGCCATTCGATGTCGTCGGGCCCGGCGCCGCAGCTTTGACGGCAAGCGTAGGATGTGTGGAAACCGGGGCATTCAGTAGCCGTTTAGGGAAAAGGTAAAAGGAGTGAGTATTGCTGATGAATCGTTGGGAGGTGTGGAAGCAGCAGGAAGCTCCCGAAGCTAGGGCTATGAAGATAACTACCGGTCCTCGGCAAGATCCGCATTAGTCATGATGTTATCCACTTTCACCCTTTTTGTACCACATGATCAGCAGTTATTGTAGGATCTCCGCCTCACGGGTGAAATTGCCAACTCGTGTTCTCTTTCACCTATCTCGAGACTTTGGTTCTCGTGTAGTGTAATTAATTGAGCTGATTTATTGTAAACGAAAAACCGAACACGACTCAACCGTGTACTTGTCAGTTGGGGCAGTATGGGGAGCCACCAGGGCATTCCGTCACATCTCCTTAGCAACTTTCTCTTTGTGTTGTGAATTGGACAGCGCTGTATGCCCGTGCCTTTAGAGTATTTAATATGCTATATTAGCAAAGCTTTACAGGTCAGCTGTATCAACTTTAAACGAAACCAAAAAACAGCAATCTCTTCAACAGTAAGCTTTTACCACTTCTTTGTTGCCCCCGATTGAGAAATCTGTACACGATATTAATATGCAAAGTCCAAAAGACATCCTGTCCATGTTTGGAAAAAGCCGTTGGAAATATTGGACACTGAACAACAGCAACTGGACAAGCGCCCGGCGCCCGGCTACAAGTATTAGCGCCGTTTCTAGTTAGCTCGTTCCCGCCGAGGCACATTCGCAGTGTTGTTTTTTTAGTCCAGTGCCTTTGCCTTCAGCCTAACAAAGCGGCTGTGTCTCTCGTCCATGGAGAAAAGGCGAAACAGAGCGCAAACTTTGTAGGGGACGAAATAGGCGCCAAGCCATTCCCACACGCCACGAGACTCTCACTCCGGATGAGCAGGGGAAAAGAAGGGAAGCAAAAAGAGAAAGATCTTATAACCTCCTCTCAACGCACAAAGAAAAGAGAGAGATCATAATCTCCTCAACTCGCACCGCTTCAGCAAGAAAGTTTGAACAAAGGTGATGAGACCAGAACAGCCGGAAAATAAAAGGAGACATTAATTTCAGCCCATACAGGAAAGCAGGGGAAATGGGGCTCCGCGATCTGCTAAAGAAAAAGGACCGCGACGATGGGGAGACGTCGGGGGATGGCGATCCATCGTTGCCAACCTCTTTGGGGTCCAGCCAGCAGCAGCAGACAATAGCCACCCCCGAGTTCACCTTTATCCGCTCCGACACCCACACGCAAGAGGTGATTCATCCTCCGTCAGGGCCTCTCGACTTGGCGGACTTTGCGGCTAATGGCGACGGCTTCGGTTCTGGTGCGGTATCGTCCGGCGCCGGTGATCGGTCTCCTCGCCGAGTCTCGGCCTTGCTAAAGTTGCGAGGCGGCAAGGACAAGGACCGAGACAGAGACGCCGACAAGGAGGGGTCTTCATCGTCAGCAGCACGGCGGCTCTCGCACCGTCTTCACCTAAGCCGCACACCCAGCACAAGCTCGCACGTGCCGGCGGGCCTTCCCGAGATTGTCTTGCCACCTGAGGAAGAGAGCCGCGGCGGGGGCTCGAATAACAGCAAGAGCAACAGCCATGCTAGCAACAGCAACGCAGATGCCAAGACGGCAGTCGAACTGCAGTGGGAGAAGCGCGCCACCATCTTGGCCTTGGAAAGCGACCTCCAACGCAGCCGGCCGGGATCCCCGGGCCTGCCAGGGTCGTCATCCCCGGGGGAGCTTCCCGAAGCTCGGGCGGAAACTGGCATCAACAGCAATAGCCGCAGCCGCAGCAACAGCGCCGTCTCCAGCAATGCTGGCGTAGTCTCTAGCAAAGAACTCGACGCAAACATCCAGGAAGCCATCCGGCTGCACGAGGAGGGTCGCTACGAAGAGTCTACACGCATCTTTGCCATGCTGGCCTCGCCCGCGGGATACAATAACCCGCTCAGCCAGGTCTTGTACGGGCTTTCTTTGAGGTATTTTTAGTAGTTTTGTATTTACTCTCTATGCTTGAATATCACTAACTTTCAGACATGGCTGGGGCTGTGAGCCAAACACCGAAGAAGCCGTCAAGTACCTTTCGGCAGCGGCTTCTAATGCGGCCGCTGTCGAGAGCATGGCCCTACAGGCAGGCCTCAAAAAAGGCGGCGCCGCCAAGGGAGAGCTGGTGCTGGCCATCTTTGAGCTGGCCAACTGTTTTCGGCACGGCTGGGGCATTGAGAAAGATCCCATTGCGGCGAAGCAGGTAAAGGCGATTCTTTCTCCAAACCCACTGTCCAACTGTCATTATACCATCTAACTCTCTTCTAGTACTATGAAACTGCTGCCAATCTGGGCGACACAGGTGTGTTATTCCCAATGCCTTTAAATCATAACAATCAAAAAGAACTCGAATCTAACTTCTTGGATAGATGCCATGAACGAAATAGGTTGGTGCTATCTTGAAGGATTTGGCTGCAAAAAGGACAAGGTAAGCCATGCCCCTCTAGATCTCGCTCTGTCATTTGTTGTTCTCTTTCTTGGTGGGAACCCGATGCTGCTCCTCCTGCTGCCCTGCGTTGGGCATCAATCCCAAAAAGCGTCCAGCGCTATCTCGCATCCGTATGGAACTCTAAAGATCCGCAAAGCTGACTTGCATTCACTTCCCTTCCCCACTCCATCTAGTTTACCGCGGCCAAATACTATCGCCTGGCTGAACAGAACGGGAACAAGACGCTCGGAAATTCTTGGTATGTTTTGCTTATACTTTCTTTTTCTCACCCCTCCCCTACCAGTGGGTCGGACCCTGCAGGACGGATGTCCCTGCACATGACAACCCTTACAGGATTCTATCCCCGCTTCTTCTGCCACCCCTCTCTGCCACCTGTTGGTCATCAAACCTCGTGCGCTAACCATGCTGTCTCCGTTTCTTTCTCTTCTAAAGGATATGGAAAGAAAAGTATGACCCAGATAAGCAAAAGAAAAAATAGGAGGCATGATTTAGAATTGCTTGCCTTCTTGGTTGGAATTTATGTTGAGGTTTGTAGCTTGTAGCCATTGTTTGCAGCGCACCAGTGAGATACCAAATTGAGAAAGTAGTATTTCATGTTTTTTTGTAGTCTGAAGTAGCTATAATTCACATATGAAGGAAATATAGGAAAAACATAAGCAAAAAGAGAAAGCAAAAAGCTCGTAGATAGCGCAAGGTTCAAAAAAGAGCCGTACTCATGTATCGTCAGGTCATGGGCGTGTCTTCCTAGTCCATAGATGGCTTGTGAAATCGCCTGTATCCCCCCCGTCCTCCTTGGTCCTCCTCGGTTACTGATGCCTCCAGCCAGACCCCTAAATAGCGAGAAACGCTCTGTGACGCGATGTCAATGTTATCGACTTCCGATAGTAAAGCAGTAAAGCAAGAAAAATGAGTGTCGGTGAAATGAGTGTCGTTTGTTTGATGAGAAAACAAAATAGAATCAGTTGCGTAAAGAGCGTGATGGAAAGCTCATCCGTCGTCGTCGTACTGCCGCAATATCCCCTTTCATCAGGGATGGCATGAATCGTCATCGGGTATGAAGACTTCCCGATATTCCAACAAAAAATCCGGAATAAGATAGAAAAGCAGATATAAGCAAAGAAAACCTCGCACAATCTGGTCTGAAGCGGTTTTCACGCCACGCCTCACCAAGACTGGCGAGTCCTCTCACTGTACATAAGAGCTTCCAAACAAAAAAAACAAGATAAAATGAGAACACAAAACTGTGAAGACTTGAGACAAACCCATCTTCAAGCTCAAATCGCCCTTGGGGGGTCAGTAACAGGAAAGACAAGAATTCCGCTCTGAAAACCCAAGAGAACAGGAGGGGATAATAACCAACCCAAAGCCACCCAGAAAACCAAGACTTGACCAGCCCAGAACCTTTCGATACACAATCCGCCCAAAACGCGCAGTAATAAAGCAACTTGTCGTAAGCAAATCATAAAGACTCCCAAAAAGAATAAAAAAGCAAAATAAAAAACAAAACACAACAAAAGCGGAAAAGCAATCCAAATACCTTAAACCCAAAAAACCCAAACCCAAAACTCGCTGGATCGCTTCGCTTTGCTCATAAATAGAGTCCCAAAACAGCTCATAAAACATTACCAAGTCTGAAAATGAAAAGACGAAACAACAAAAGACAACATAAAAAGCAAAAGAAAAAAGAGAACAACAAAGTCAAATCAAAGTCGTAGTAATGACATCGTCAATGCGCGAGCACGATTCTGTCTCTGGGTCTCTTTATCTGTCTCTTTCTCTCTGTTCTCTCTGCCAACTAACAAAGAAGAGAAGAGCTGGGGTTCCTTGTGTTTCTTCGTCGCAACAGCGGTTGCAATGTGAATCAGTTGGCTTTCCAAAGCGAATAGTCGTGGCCAAAATCTGACACAAAAAATGAGCGGAAAAGAAGGGAGGCTCACGGAGCCAACCTGCTGAAATAGAAAAAAAGAAACGAAAAGTCGGCAGTTGGGTGGATGCCAGCCAAACAGCATATCGTGAGAACAGAAGGAGTCGTGCGCAGTGTATGTCGAGAAACTTTCTTGTTTCATGTTGACAGCCAAGTGTGGCACTTTGGACGCTGAACTGTGAAGAAAAGGCGTAGAAGCGAAAAGCAGAGTGACGAAGAAGTCGGAGACGAAGAAGCACACCATTGAGAGAGCCAGAAGAGGAAGATGGAGAAGAAGAAGAAGAAGAGGGTGAGAAGCAGAAGGTGAGAAGAAGGAGAAACAAGCGACAAAAGGCATAAATGCCTATGCCTCTGCAATGCTCGCGTCCGTCGCCTGGATAGTGCTGCTGTCAGCCACCATCTGGGCAAAGGTTCGGACAACGTCCGCAGGAATCTGATCCAGCAAAAGAGAGCGCGTGTAGACATCAGCCTTGCTGCTAGCGCTCATAGAGGCGAGCGCTTCAGCGAGGCTGCGACGGCCTTTGCCCGACGCAGCAGTGCTGTCAGTGGCCGAAGTTTCCTCCTGGCCAATCTGCTGCGACTGCTGCGCTTGCTGTACCTGAAGCTGCTGTTGCTGCTGCTGCTGAGAAGACGACGTGTCAAAGTGCACAGCGTCATTGTACTGAGCCGCTGTTAGAGAGAAGAGCTGCGCAGTGAGCTGCTGCTCGGTGGGCTGCATCAACTCGTCAGACATTTGGCTCAGCATAGACGGCTCCACCACCAGTGATGCATGCTGAGCACCAGCGGCGTTCCAAACATTTGCAGCGGCCATTGCTGTTTCAGAGGCCGATGCAGTTTGAGCCAAGGTGGCAGCGGTGCAGCTGGTGGTAGCGGCAGCGGCAGTCGTTGTCATCAACGGCTGCGGCAAGCCGGCATCTTTGAACACGGTGTCAAGTAAAGAGGCAGAAGCGGCACGCAGGTTTTCAGGTACATGCGTAATGGGCTTCTGGCGGCCAGAAATGGCAAACGCGCCGAACAAGAAGAGCAAAAAGATGAGGCTCTGGCTGGTCGATTTCTCCGAGACATTGGCGTTGTTGGAGTTGCCAGAGACACTGCTGCCGCCGGTGGTGTTCTCCATAGCGGCAGAAGCGGCGTGGCTGGTTTTGGCGGAAGAGGAGGTGACAAGTTGCATTTCCTGCTTGACCACCATGTCTGAGTGGTGGTCTTGTAGATGCGAGTGCTGGAGCGGCTGCTGCTGCTCAACGCCGGCCATGTCTCCAAAGAGGCCGACGTTGTCCCAGCTGCCGCCCGTCTCACCGTCCAAACCGAGACCGTCCATGCCGTCAGGGCCGCCGATACCCATGCCATAGGTGCTGGGAATACCAACACCAGAAGCATCACCGTAAACAGACGAGGCTGCGTGATGGTGGTGGGTGCCGTGCATGCCGGACATGGGACCTGCAGCAGCACCTTCCAGGACCTGGATGTGGTTGGACAGGACACTGATGCGCTTGCGCAGGTCGCCGGTCTCGTTGGTGTGCATGCAAATCATTTCCTCCCGTTCCTGGGTGATACGTTCGATATAGGCTGAAAGGGCCTTCTTCTCTTCCTGTAGTTCCTCAACCTGTTCTTTCAGGCTGTCCATCTTCATCTCGAAGTCGGCGATAAGCACGGTGTAATGCTTCTTCTCGTCTTCCAAACGCTCCGTGTGCTGCTTCTTGCGCTGTCTCGAGTCAAGACTGGCAGTGCTTGGTTAGAATGGAAGGGAAGGGGAAAGAGACAAAAAAGAAAGAAAGAACCTACGCTGCTTGGCGGTTTCGCAGGAGACGTTTTTGCTGTTTCAACTCCTTGATCTCCTGCTCGTCGGTGGACTGGGAGATAAGCAAGTCAATGTTGTTGAGGTTCCGCTCTGCCGGAATGTCAAATCGGGCATTCTTCTTACGGATGCCATCGCCACGACGAAGCTCATTGTGAGAGCGGATGTTGGGGCTCTGGGGTGGGATTTTCCGGGCAGAGACGGCCGAGACCATAGCGGACGGCGCCGATGCAGCAAGGTGACCAGCACTGCTCTGCATAGACGACGAGGCCGACATGGGCTGACCGTTGGCAGCCCCATGAGGCGAAAACATTCGTACACCACCGGGCATCATGACGGGGCTGGTGGTGAACGTCTGGCCCATGGTTGAATGCATGGAAGGGCGCTGGAAGACGGCGGCATCATACTCAGCCGGAAGGCCATCAAACTGGACCATCGTTGGTGTGACAACGCCGTTGGATGTGTTGCTCGCAGTAGCCGTCATAGGCCAGGATACTGGCTGGGCAAGTGACTGCTGGTGGTGGTTCTGGGGCTGCTGCTTCGGCTGAATGTCCATCCGCATAAAGGGATTTGTGTTCGCGTGGCTGTGATCCATGAAGGGGTTGGTAGAGGACATGGGTTGCATATCGAGGGGTTGCCAGTCTTCCTGTCTGGGAGAAAACAAGGAGCCACCAACAGCAAAAGAATCACGGCGGCTTCCAATCATGGGCGGGGACAATTCCAGACCCGAGTCCAGGCTGTGGTCGAGCACGCTGTCGTCTAGTATGCTGTCGTCGCCCTCAAAGTATTTTGAGTGCATGTGGCCAGCAGAAGTATCGAGAGACAGCTGTGATGTGGGCCGATAGAAGGGTGGCATGGAGGGGGCAAATGTCATGACCATTTTGGCAGACTTTATGTGTGGACGGGTGGGTGGGTGTTATATTTGACTTTGAGAGGACAGTCGTGTGCAGCAAGCAGCAGACCAGGCAGGAGATGGAGAAAGAAGAAGATTTGGGCAGTGAGAAGAGACACAAGTGTGCAGAGGGCCAACCCGAAATGCTAGGTTGGGCAGAAATCTCTATAAGGCGGTGTTAGTGTGGGCTGATGGTAGTTTGACAGCAAAGAAGACCGGCCAAAGGGCTGAAGAGGATACAAAGAACAGTGATTTTCTCCTCTTCCCGCTGCGGGATGCTGGGGTGCGATATTTTTGGCAATAGACTAAACCAGGGCAAGGGTTCGAGGTTGGAGAGGAGTTGGGAAGGAAGTGGACAAGAGGGGAATGTATGTATAGTGGGCAAAGACAGCGTGCATGTGAAGGAATAGGCAAAGAAAATGGTGAAAACCTCGATAAAAATAAACGATGAGAATAGAAAACGATGAGACGGTAAAGGGTAAAATAAGCGATGAGGGATAAAACGGTGAAGAGGGCAGTCTAGAAGAATTTTCTGGTGATTTTATTCTCTGAAGGCGAGGGTTGTGGGGAACGCAGCGGGAAAGCGGGAGCTTTTTTCCCAAGACTCGAATGGCAAAGACGGTGAAGCAGGGAGATGTAGCGGGCAGGCGGGACCAGGGTGTGGGGGGTTGCGGGAAGGCGCGATGGGAGCCCCCGAGAGGAGACAGCAAGCGCAAGCGCAAGAGCAGAGAACAAGAAAGTAGAATTGACAACAAGAAAAGGCAAATGGCATGGAGGGCAATCGCAAAGACGAAAAGATGGATGCAAAGGAGGAAACCCGAAAATCGGCGGAGAAAGGCACTCACAAAAGGTGGAGGTTTGATTTCGGGAGAGTAAGGGTCTGCTCTGGTCTGTGTAATACACAGGAGGGGAAGTTGAGACCCAAGACAGAGAGCAAGTGACAAACTCTGAAGAGAGAAACAAGAAAGGCACGAACAGCGGCAAACGTCTGTTCTCGCCCAAGGTAATGAAGAAGATGTTCAAGATGACTATTTGTCGTGTAGATGGGGGGAGGGAAAGCATGCAAAGAGAGGCGACGAGCGTTCCTTTTGAATGTTTGCAGACGAAGCGAGCGATGACCGCAGAGTTAGAGAAGCTAGATCTAGCACAGCAAAGAGGGCGAGATGGTAAACCCAATGGGCGACTTGGTAGGGGGGGTGAGAGAGGGATAGCAAGAGCAAGAGAGAAACACAAAGTTAAGACCGGAGGCCCAATGAAAGGGACGACCGGCAGGAGGGGAAGGGGGGTTAGACTGGAAAGTGTGAAGTGTGGTCAGCAACGGCCATGAGAACAACCATGGCGGGCTTGTATGAACGGAAGCCGAGGAGGAGGAGCAGACCACTAAGGGCGTATCGCAAAGTGAGGGCAAGAGCGGCCGTATGCCAATACGAGCACAGATGGGAAGAGAGCGACCGTATGACTCTCGGAGTAGTGGGGGGAGGAAGTGGCAGAGCGCTGAAGCAGTGCCAAAGGCAGGAACGGAAAAGCACCGAGGAAAGAGCCAGTCCCAGGTGCAGGAGCTATTTTGGCGGCGCATGAGGGCGATGGAGGATGCATCGACTACTTTGCACACTACTTGGCATGTACTAGACTACGAGAGGGACTACTAAATCTGGTGCTGGCCGCTAGTGCACGCGCCGGGTACCTCTTTCCGCGCGCAAGCAGCGAGCGTCGCCAGGTCTTGCCATGCCGCGTCCTATCGATCGACAATGAGAGAGGAAGCCACGGCCGGCTAGCAGCCGGGGCAGACAAAACGACTGAAGACGGCTGTGATGATATCCAGGCGTGAGGGTGTCGGACGTTGGGCCTACACGGGCATCGAGGCCCGGAAAGCGGCCGCCTTGGAGGTTGCATACGAACCGCTGGACGAGGCGAGCAGCGCACAGAAACACAACACAAAGAAAGGGGTGTGTCAGGGCCATTTTTTGAGGCGCCAACTCTCTCTGCAGCGGCACATGGAGACATCAGCGAGGGCGCCGAGGTTTTCAAAAGGAGCGATAAAGACAATTTGGACGACGCCGAGGGCAAAGGCGAGGAACTTGGCAAGGCCGAAGACGATGGTGATGGCTGCTTGCGCTGAAGAAAGGATGCCGGTGGGTCTGGCTTCCAGGAACACAACAGTCGGTGACAACCGGGGTTGTCTTTGACGCGACAAGCACATCCGCGACATGGAGATCGCAGTCTGTGAAAAATAACGAATAGAAAATAAAAGAAAAATACCACTAGAAAATCCAAGCTCAACAAAGCTGGGGCGACCGTGACTGGGCAGCAAGCGGTGGCCGGCTGTAGCGGCCCATTTTAGGTTGGGCAGAAACGAGCCTTGATGCAAAAGAAAGCGTTGATACCCGACGAGAACAGGGATAGCGTGAGCAGAAGCCAAAGGCTGTCAACGCCGCCATCGTCATCGGACCAGTCAGGTCGTTCGTTCCTGGGCCAGAAACTCCGCCCTTTGCGCGGCGGGCCCCGGCTGCTCATTCTCATTCGACAGGCGGGCGGGCGGCAGCCATGCCCTAGCCGACTAGCGATGGAGGGAGCGGCGTCCGGGCGTGTTTTGTCTGTTTGTCCGCTGCGAGTCCACTGTAGCAGAGTACCCTTGACGCTAATATTACGGCGCTATTCTGGCTTCCGTTACCTGCCTGTCTTTGCTTGAGACGTTTTAGGTGGGGTGACCTTGTTTTAGTCCCCGTTCTTGGCGTCTGCTATTCGAGTTTCTGTTTCTGATTCTCTTCTTGCTCATCATTTTGGCACTTTACACCACAACGGCAAGTCATCGCCAGCTTCGCCGACTGCGCCCCCGTAACTGCCCACCAGCCTGCACAGCATTCTCTGTACAGCTTATTTGCCTCACTTCAATGTCTTGGATCGGGTTTGTGTCCTTTTTCCCCCCATTATCTCCTCTCTTTCCCTTCAAGCGCAACGTTTAGCAAATTGATTTCTGACATCTTGGCTTATCTTGTTTTTGTATCTCAATGCCATTTTGCTAATCACCCCTCTTTTCTTTGTGTGCCGGCCTCTGTTCCATGCGCCCGTCTGCGCTATTCACGCAAAAGCGCGAATCGCGCAGCGGTGTACGGCCAAAAGGGGAAAAAGGGGAAGATGACAAAAAATGTTGAAAAGTTTATGTGGAAAATATAATAATCACAAAACCGCGCCCGGTAAACACCGGCAAGGCCACAGAACTGCTCAGTATCATACTCTGAGCTCGGTATCTGCTACTTTTCCCTCTCCGTTGCCGTTCTGCCCATTTTCCTCTTTTTCCCGTCAATTCTCAGAGCGCTCACCGCACCGAAAGGAACCAAACGGGATCCAAAAAGGAGACCAGACGAAAGACCGCACGAGTCCAGGCAAGGCATGCTGCGCTGTGAGTGGCTCGGATGTGCCTTTTGAGCGTCGGAGTGTGCCAGTGGCCGCAGATTCAAAGGCCCGCTAGCAAGTCTGTCTCCATTCCCAATGCGCACTAGAAAACGGCCACTCTTTGGGAAAGCACATTGTCTGTTTTGCCTCGCCGAACGCTGATGTTTGCCGAAGGTGCGGTGAGTGTATAGCGGTTTTCTCTCGCGTGTTTTGTCTTGTCTAGTTCTTTTCTTGCTTTTTCTTTTTGCTCGATTTTTGTATTTTTGTTACATTTTCATCATGTTTTTTCTCACAAGCGTGGGCCGCCTTTTGCCATTGTCTGATATCTCTCCCGTTTCAGTCGTTCTCGTTACAGGTGTTGCGTTGCGAGCACATCCGTTTCCTCCGCCTTTCCACGGCCCCTGCATCCCGCAACTGCTGCCTCAGCCTCTCCCATTGGAGAGTTCAAGCCATCACCTTGTATCCCCCCTCTTTTATTTTTTCTCCCCCACTTGGCTCTTTGAGTGTAATGGGCACAAAGCTGCCTGAATGATATGATGGGGAACCTTTTGTGAGCTCCGGTAGATCACCAGGCCTTGGACATTGGGGTACACAGTTGGGCATCAATCGGCATGCACATCAGGCACACCAAGTAATGCAACGTCCCGGCCAATAACTACACCTTTTGGCATGTTTCCAGGCTCACTACACTATTATGCATGCATGAATACGGATATGTATTTAGCAGAGGGGACATGGGCAGAGGAGGGCGGCAGCTCCGCGACCACCTTGGCCCGGCCATGTCTCTTTCCGCTTAGTACTATGGAAAATAGCTATGCCGAGACGGGATGTCTGGACAATGGACCAGGAAAATATCAAAAAAGCGTATCTGGGCGTTTTGTGCCCACCGGTTCGTGCATTTGTCATTTTTGGCAGTTTAACGTGACGGCAGCCCAACGTTGAGCTAGGGAAAAACGTCAAGCCTACCGGAAAGTCACAGGCCACTCCCTTTGGCGAGCTACCATATGCTACTGTGATGAGTTTTTTGCAGGCCATGACCGCGGATGCTCTTCCGGAATATGGTTTTCAACGTGCCATTGCGTGTTTGGCTGGCCGAGCAAGTGCCCCAAACTTTTGACGATGCCGCACTGCTGCCGCACTGATACCCGAGATGTATGATTATGGAGAGCATTTTTGCGTCTTGTCTTTGCTGCCCGATCAAGTGGTCCAAGCAGTCTCTCCGTCAGTCATGAGATGCTTCTCTGTTTAGATCTCAGCTCAGCTAGGATCTAGGGTGATAGTGTGCTTATGCATCATCCTCTGCATCATCCAAGCCCACTCTCGGCTCACTCTTGGCCTGCATCTTGCCATCTCTTGAATTTCAAACCTGCCTTTTCTTTTACCCGTGTGTGAGTAAAGGATGCAAACAGGTTCCCTCTGCGTTGTTCACTCAATTTATTTCTGGTCTTTTATATTACCTCTTCCTTTTTTTATCAGCAATATATTGAAATTGATTGAAAGTTTGTTATCAAAAAAGAGGACCTCGTTCTTCTCCAATGTCCGTGCCACTCGCTATCTACTTGCAGCGTACTTTTGTCGGGTCTTTTTTGGGTCCTACAAGAAAAGGCCCACACAGTCAAGGCCATGTGTAAGCACATGAATCCGTAAAGCAATATTCATATACGAGGAAGCAAAAGATTATGATTCTGCTTTTGCTACCCAAGGGCGCCTTGATACGAGTCCGTGTCTTTGATTGGCTCTTCACTCCCTTTTCGATATAATTGTTTACTTTCAAAGGTCTAGGCAAGTGACGGCCTCGGCGACAGCGTGGGATGTTTCTTGGCTCTTTGCTTATTTTCTTTTCCGTTTCGAAACCTCCTTCTCATGCAGGGGGTGTTGTAAGTGCAAAAGCTCCTTTACCGGTGGTGCCTCGGACGATCCATGGTGTCATTCAAGGCCATTTTTTCTAGGGGGTTCTGTATGTGATGTTGGTTCTAGGCTTTGTTTCTTCACCTTTTCATTTGTTCGTGTTTCTCGTAATTGTGCAAAGTTGCTTGTTACTGGTCCGAGGAGAGGACACTGCCATCATTTTAACACAAATGGAACCTAACAGAAACAGACGGTTGGGTGGCTATAGAAATGATGTATTTGTTTTCTCTCATGCCATCTTCTTGCCATTTGATTAACCGTTAACAATGTAATCTGGCTGCTCATTGTATTCGTGCAATTTCTTCTTGTTTATTCTTACGTACTCGATTACAAAAGCGCCTGGGCCAAAACAGCCTTGGGTCTGAAAGCGCTCTTTCGGCCCAACGGCGAGATGGAGAGAGGAGAATAGGCAGGAAGAAGTAGCAAGAGTAGTGGAAGAGAGACTGCGAGATGAGTCTGGATAAGAATTCGCATTCAGAAAACCAAGATGCAATTTTCCAACACATGCAACAGGGCGCAAGTGGTGTAACTATGCTCAAACACGGGAGAAATCTGAAAGGGTACCACGAAATTCTCCTTCTCTCTTTCCACCTAGACTCCGGGTTCCTATTTACAGGTTTTTGCCTGTCTCATGGCAAGACAAACATGAGTCACTCTCACAACAGCGATAAACAGCCAATTACAAAGTATCAACATTATCGTTAACACAACCTTGCAAAACAAGACTCAGAACAAGGCGGCCATTTGGGGAGTTTTTCTTTCTGGAGATTTGCTCGCGGAGACAAAGAAACATCTAGCCCTGAAATTTATTCCGTTGGATGAGGCTACCGCAAATGAAACAAAAGGCGCTGTCGCATGCACCTTCTTCCTGCCGCGTACCAGAGGGACATCCCAGAATCACTCTACGGCGGCCAAATAATACTTGCACAAGTAATTTATATCAATCTTTAGCTGTTTATTATGCAGGAAGACCAGAGACTAGATTGTCTAACAATCGCGGTTTCAATGGTCTATAGAACCAAGAATCAAACTAAACGAGTTGGATATCATTCAGAAAAAAAGGGCGGGAACAGCAACAGCAACATTGTCCTTTATGCAACCTAATTATCGCCATAAGTAGCTGTGCAAAGACGTAAATAAAGTGGCAGTGCTTTAAGTGTAGTTGACGGCTTAAGTAAGCGGGCCCGTCCTTCTTTCTTCAACAAAGTACGGTACAAGATGGGGAACCCGGGTGATCTAAAGTGGACTGTGGGGGGGTCGAAGGAGCCCCGACTCCGCACTTGTTTTAGTTGACGGGGCTCATCCTGTTTAAACCTTTTCATCAACACTACACTACACCACTTACACACGACTTGTTTTGACCATCGCTGTCCCCCTCGAACAGCACGCTTGACGCGAATTTGTGTCCCACCAAAGGGGCCGGTTTGCACGCCACGATGAAATCCACAGTAGTCACCTGTGACTCGTGTAAAAAGTAGGGGCAGTAACGCGTTGTCCCATTTCATCCCCCCGTTCTCACCCCCAGAGCTAGACTGATAAAAAACATCAAGGCTCAAGCTCAAGTGCTTGTGGGAACATGCCAAGCCATTTCAGCCGTGCTGCTCGCGCTGCCAGACCTATGGGCTACCCTGCCTCTTTAGTGGGATGCCTTGGACGGCCACGGCCGTGAAGGAGGTGGTGTCGTCGTTCCCGGGGGCGCCCTCTCGCCGTCTGTTTTGGGGCGCCGCCTCCAATGCCGGAGGTCATCCGCTAGATCTCCACCGAGAGTCGCCGCCGCCGCCGCCGCAACCGTTTACACAGTCGGCAGGGTTCCGGCGGCCGCTGAGTCCACCACAGCAGGCGGCAGTGCTTTCAGGGACGAGCGGAGGAGAGGGCGGAAATTCGAGAGCAACCGGGGCAGCAGGAGCTTCGAGTGAGGCACCCGTATTTTCGTCGCCAGCCTCGGCAACGTCGTCGGTCCCCGACATGCCAAGTTATCAGCAGCAGCAAAACCAACAACACCCTGAGCAACAATATCAACAGCAACATCAGTCCCAACCCCAGTTCCCGATCCCCCAACAAAAGATACGCCTGCTGATCAACTCCAATGTCCGCAAGCATCTGTACAAGGTCTTTTTCCAGCACATTCAGCCCATTATTCCCATTGTGACGCGCGAGAGCCTCAAGCTGCACCCGCCGACGGTGCTGCTGGACGCGGCTATTCTGGGAGTGGCGGCACGACACCACGTGTCGATTGCGTCGACGCGTGATTTTCTGCATATTCGCGACGTCATTCTCGAGGAGCTGCGCGAAACGTTTAGCTTCCGCCGGCCGTACCACCCCCAAGTGCAGACGGTGCAGGCCCTGCTCATCATCATGATGCGCGTCGAGTTGTGCACGCGGGCCCACGACGACCTGCAGAGTGTGGCGCTGCGGGTGGCGCTGCTGTGCAAAATGGCGCAGGATCTGGGCTTTCACCTGTCCTTTCCACCGGCCACGACGGCACAGGGACAGCCGCCGCAGCCGCCCGGCCCGTGCAGCGACCGTGAGCTCTGTGAGAATATCTGGTGCATGTGTGTCTACATTGATACGGTGCACGCTGCGGCCATGGGCCAGACGGCCTTTATCTCGTTATCGCTCACAAAGGCACTGCCGGACCAGCTCTATGCCATGATCAAGGGCATACACATTCGCGAGGCGAACCGGGAAATGGGCAGCCCGGGCTGCAGCCCCGAGAGCAGCCAAGCGACGAAAAAGTGGAAGATAAGCACAAAGGGAGCCGGAGGACGTGTCTATTTTCTGCAGCTGGTCAGTTTCATGGGCTGCCTGCGACTGGTGCTGCGCTGCTTCTTCAGCGTGCACCCGGTGCGCGGACAGGCGCTGCGCGTGAAGGCGGCGGCCGCCTTTCAGCTGATCCAGGAGCAAAAGACGCGACTGGCGCAGTGCGAGGCCGTGTACAATGCCGACATTTACCGGGTGCTGCAGCTGTTGTCGCGGTGCAACAATGTACTGTTTTGCGTGGGGCTGCGCACCGTTTTGGCCGAAGAGTTGATGGGAGGGGGGAGCAGCGGCAGCAGCCGGCAGGACGAGGGGAACCAGGGCGGCCGAAAAGGCGGCCAAAAAAAGGAAAAGGCCAGTACGCGAGGCGACAACTCGCTGTCGCTGCTCTGGGCACAATGTGCCGACTCGCTGGTGGATGACGCCTGCAGCATTGTCGAGTGCACAACGCCCGACATTCTTTGGTCGCCCATGGGCGAGATGCTGATCTTGCTCTATGCCGTAGCGCGCTCGCTCATGGTGGTGGTGGACGCGCTGCGCGGCACGCGAGCGGGAACGGCCTCGTTTGCGGCATCGCGAATGGCACGGCTGCAGGGGGCCGTCGACTCGGCCCGGAAACTGATGGATTTTCTGCTGCGCAGCAGCAGCTGGAGCATCTTTTGGACACAGGGGCACACGCTCAAGGCCGTTCTGGCCCGACTGGACCAGGATGACAATGCGGCCGAGCCACAGTATTTTACGCACAAGAAGCACCGGCAGCAGCAGCAGCCGCAACAGCAGCGGCAGCGGCAGCAGCAGCACCCAAAGGCCCAGTCACAGCCACTGCCAGAGCAACATTGGCTGCAGAAACAAGAGCAGCAACAGCAGCAGCAACGGCGGATACAGCAACACTTGCAACAGCAGCATCAACGGCTACAACTCGAGCAGCAACAGCAGCAACATCATGAGCAATTGCTACGGCAGCAGCAGCAGCAGCAACAAGACCAACTACAGCGGCAGCTACAGCAGAATCTACACTTGCAGCCACAGCCACAACCACTGCCGCAGCCGCCATTGCTGCCTCTCCCACAGCTCATCACTCCCCATACGAGCCTCCACGAAGGCGGCAGCGTATTGCCTTTTCAGCAGCCGCAGCTGCTGCCACTACTGCCCGGAAACCCAGGCCTGGCCATTTCTGCCCACACACAACAGCTGCTGTCCGGTCCGCCTCCTCCACCCCTTCCCCTTCCGCTCGACATGGGTGGCGGCGTTGCCGCCATGGGCGACAGCACCAATGACCACTCGTTCACGGGGTCTGCTGCTTTTACAGCTGATGCCTTGGCTCCTCCACTGGTGGGCAACACGGCCGCGCTGCCAGTGGCCGTCGACATGTTTCTTGCGTCAACCGACTGGGACTTGTACCTCGACACCTACCAAGAGCCGGACGCGCAACCAAG
The DNA here is from genome assembly GCA_019925625.1 of Graphilbum ipis-grandicollis. Classification (NCBI taxonomy): domain Eukaryota; kingdom Fungi; phylum Ascomycota; class Sordariomycetes; order Ophiostomatales; family Ophiostomataceae; genus Graphilbum; species Graphilbum ipis-grandicollis. The sequence goes on along the minus strand of JADHKH010000012.1, from coordinate 140,437 downwards.
CTACCCTCAACCGAGCCCACAAAACGATCCCTGGCTTTACAGCGACACGTTTCCCGAGGGATACGGGGAGAGGCAGTGAAGGGGGTGTGGATGAAGAATTAAATGGGTTCTACAAAGAGATATTGTCCATTTTGACACGTATAATGAGCCTTAGCCACTGGGTATATTGCATGGTCATATTGTCATAAGTCGCACTAACTGATCGCTTTTTGTAATATGCAGAAAGTAACAGCATCCAACTACGCAGTAAAAGTAATCAAATCTTGTCTTCTTCGGAATACGACGAGGCCTGTTTAGGCTCGCTGTCTTGTCTGGCCAGGCCGACACACTGGTAGGTAGGAAAGTCCTTGACGGAGACGCGCTAAAGGGTTAGTTGGGGATAAAATAAGAGAAGATATTGCCAGAGTAAAACACACCTTTTGAAAGAGCTCGTCCAGCTCTTCCAGGCTGCGGCCTTTGGTCTCGGGCAGGAAAATGTAGGCCCAGATGAAGCCGAGCAAGGCCAGGGGCCCAAAGATGAAGCCAACCTTGGCGCCCAGGTTGGCTTCGTCCGTGTTGATCAGATAGGGCAGCACGATCTGGATAATGAGCGTGCCGATCCAGGAGCAACCCGAGGCGAAGCCTTGGGTGCGCGAGCGCAGCGTGTTGGAGGCGATCTCGGAGGTGACGATCCAACCGACGGGGCCCCAAGACCAGGTGAAGAAGAAGCCAAAGAGGCAGGTGAAGGCGACGAGACAGTGGGCGGCGGCGGTGCTTCCCGGGGCGGCCGTGCCGACAATGGCAAAGACAAAGAGACAGACGGTCTCGGCGGCGGCGCCCCAAAGCAGAATGGTGCGGCGGCCGAGGTACTGCAGAGAGGGGAACATGACAATGATGCCGGCGAGCTGGCAGACCTGGAGGATGATGCTCACGACAAAGGCGTTGCTAATGCCAGAGACGGAGAAGAAGTAGGTGCCATACTGGGGTGGAAGGTACTTGTTAAAAGGTTGCTAGGATGGGGGGCTTGAGAGGAAGAAAGGTGGCTAGGATGAAAACTTGATAAAAGTAGGAGAGCTCACCCCGTTGATAAAGGAAATACCGGAAAACACTTGGAAAATAACACAGCCGGCGGCAATGTGGGTGCGACGCAGGTCAGTGCCCTGAAAGATATTGTAGAAAGAGGCTGTGGACTCTTGGCGCTCGAGCTGGATATGGCTGACAATGTGGTCGATTTCTTCGGAAATTCGGCTGTCGGGGTACTTTTTCCCCCGCAAGCGGCGGATCGACGAGATGGCTTCATCTGTCCGATCCTGGGTCATGAGCCAGCCTGGGGATTAGCATGGATGGAAAGCAGCAGAAAAAAAGAAATGGAAAACAGAAAAGGATGTCAGACGTACGAGGCGTCTCTGGAAAGAACCAGACAAAGACGGAAATGATAACGGGAAAGACCAGCTGGGTCAAGAGCGGAATGCGGTAGGCCCAGCGCGATGAAAGGCTGTGGGTGCCCTGGTTGATGCACACGCCAATGACCTGGCCAATGTTGATGCCGGTCTGGTAGAGACCAATCATCATGCCGCGCATATGCGAGGGCGCGACCTCACTGTTGTAGACCGGCACAAAGTTGGAGGCAAAGCCAATGCCGGCTAAAGGATTAGTTTGGATTCTGGTCGCACTCATCTTTGTTTTTATTTCCACCTCCTTGTAGGCATTCATCTTTGTTTTGCTATCCACCACCCACACTCACCTCCGGCAAAAAGACGCCCAAGATAGAGAGTCGCGATATGCGGCGAGGCAATCTGCAAAATGACTCCGATAATGGCAATGGCACCCGTGCAGAAAAGCCCAACGCGACGGCCAAAGCGACTGCCAATATAGCCGGCAGCAAAGCTGGCAAGAATGCAGCCGACCATGAGCAAACTGTTGATGGCCGTCTGGACATGAGCAGCAATGTTGTAGGTACCGGTGGACTCATCGAAGAAGCCAAAGTCTTTGAGGAAGCTGGAATGGTCAGCACAAGTGGAGGAAACTGGGAAAAACAGAAAAAACAGAAAAACAACCCACCTGGTCATGGCCATGAAGCCGCCAATCTCGCCACTGTCAATGCCAAAGAGCAGAGCTCCCGACATGACAAAGAGGCACACCAGTATGGGCCGGACGGTGCTGCCATGGCTTTCGGAAGACTTGCTCAAAAGTATGTCTGGCAGTAGGTGCGACATGATTCGGAGCAGAGAATTGACAATCAAACTTGATATCTGTAGATCCGACCAAGCTCCCAAAACTTATGGATATTCGTAATCTCAGAGATCCCACAAGGCTCTCCCAAAGTTTAGCGGCACCGGCTGGATCCACCGACGGTATTGCCTCGCAAAAGAAGATTGGGCGGGATACAGCAAAGTGTATCTATGCCCGGAGAGAGAAGATGGACGGGACAAGACCAAGGAAAAAAGGGGCCGGACTTGTGAAAAAAGAGGAGAATCCGGGGAAGTATAAGTATTCCACAATGTCGGCCCGGTTTGTCCGTTTAGAGGTTAGCCTCTGCTCTACATTGCTCAGCGAGAATGATGCCTACCGTGTGGTAGTAGAGATGGAACGACCCAGCCTGGGCGGCCTGTCGGCGGCTGGCCGGCCGCTAAGCTACGGCAGTCGACAGAACACTCAGCGGTACACTACACTAGAGTAGTAGTGCACTAGTTTGTGTAGTGTAGTGGGCGGGCGGGAACTCGGCGACTAGCCGTAGGTGGATATGGGGGGTCATAAAAATGGCGAGACATGGCAAACATTGGCACATTGGCCGTTGCTATTTATCTGCCAGCCAAGGTTTATCGCGGCCTTGAAGATGTGCATATAAGCCGGGTGTGCGTTCGACTGACCCAGAAGAAGAAGAAAAAAAAGAGGAAAAAAGAAAAAAGAAGAGAAAAAAGAAAAAAGATAAGAAGCGAATGAACAAGGATCAAGACCACAACGCCTCTCAGGGTCCATCCTTATCAACATGGGAGTAGAAACAGACCCTGTGCTGTCATTGGACAATGAGGCAGCCACCGGTGAAAGGCCGTCGTCGTCTTCATGCTGCTCGCTGCGCCTGCACAAAGACCTGGTCGTGCAGGGATCCATGTCGGTGCACGGAGTGGCCAATTTCCTCAATGTACCCTATGCCAGCATCCCGGCACGCTTCCGCACGGCCCGGCGGCTGGACCCGGCAACGCTCAAAGGAGAACTCAACGGCCGCCAGTATGGGCCTCGCTGCCCGCAGCCGCATGATCCCATCCACATTGTCATGGCACACATGTTTGAGAAGCTGGGAACGACGCAATATACACAAGAGCTGTCGTGCTTGACGCTCAACATTTACGTACCGCCAGGCGCGTTGCCAGGAGCAGAGGGAGAAGCAGGCAAATTGCCCGTTTTTGCTTGGATCCACGGGGGGGCTTTTCGCTGTGGCGATAACACTACAGAGTTTGGTAGGCCAACGCGTCATGCATGCTACCTCTCGAATAACATGTGCTTTTTCTTTATCAATGTCACGCTGATAAGATCTTTCTTGTCCAGACGGAAATCATTTAGTGGCTCGCTCGTTACGGATAGGCCAGCCGATTGTGGTGGTGACGATCAACTATCGATTGAATCTGCTCGGTTTTCTCACATCAGCCGAACTCGAGGCTGAGGCGCGCGACGCCGGCGAGACACCGGTGCGCAACCAGGGTCTCAACGACCAGCGACTGGCGCTGCAGTGGATTCAAAGCAATATCGGCTTGTTTGGAGGCGACGCCGGCAATGTCACCTTGGGCGGCGAGTCGGCCGGAGGTGCCTCGGTGCAGTATCAACTTCACGGGCCGGACGAGGGCCAAGAAAAAGGCCTTTTTTGCCGCGCCCTCATCTGCTCGGCTCCCGAACCGAGACTGCGGCCGGCCGCTGACGGCCAGGCCTTGTTTGACCGCCTCGTTGCCAGCACCGGCACTCTCGCCACGGCGCCCTACCAAGTCAAGCTGGCCGTGCTGCGAAGCTACGACGCCGACGCGCTGCTGGCCTTGGCGCCCGATCTGCCCGTGTGCTACCCCTTTGTCGACCCCCACTGGTTTGAAGGCTGCGGCAACAGCGAAAACGAGCCGGCTTTTCCCTCTTACTGGTCCCGTCTGCCGGCCTGGTGCCCCCAAGTCATTGTCGGTTGCGTCAAGGACGAGACGGCGCTTTTCCTGGCGCGCAAACAGACCGTCGGCATGACTACGGCCGAGGCCCAGGCTCTGCTGACGGCCCGCGTCTGTCCGGGCGATCCGGCTTGGGCGGCTGCCGTCTGGGACGCCGCCTCGCTGCAGGCTGCCGCCACACCGCTGGGGCGTATCGTCGCCTTTAGTACAGACCTCATCATGAAAGGCCCAGCTCACGCCTTTGCCGTGGCCGCGTCTTCGCTCCCATCTCACCGACTCTACCTCTACTCCATTGACATTGTCGACCCCTTTCCCGGTTTCGACCTCGACGGCTCCTCGCCCGGTCCGCTACAGGGCTTTGCCTGGCACTCGTTTGGCAACCCGCTCTTCTTTTACCAGCCGGCCTGCCAAGCCGACGCCGAGCTCGGCCGGACCGCCGATAAAATGACGGCCGCTTTGGTCGGGCTCATGTACGGGACAGAGACCGACTGGGAGCCTTTTGGCGTGGCTGGTCGCGCCATGAGCTGGAACGGCAGTCGCTCCGGCATGTTGGATACCGGCCGCGAGTACGACCCCGTGGCCGCGCGGCTGCAGCAGTTGGGCAACGCCGCCTGGATCCGAGCCTACTCGGCCTTTAAGGGCGACCGGCAAAAGGTGGCCAGTTTCTTGGAGCAGCCCTAAAAGACGGCATTTTCTTGGAGTAGCCCTAAAAGACTGCCGTTTATCGTAGCGTTGCCTCTTGTAAGCAAGAAACATCTCTTCTCTCCGGCTTCTACGTAGCCAGATCTAGGCCAGACAGGTGGGGGAGTGGGCAATTTATGCCGGCTATTTTTGAGGCTATTTATTTTCTGGGATTTTAGTCGTGACAATTAGGCCTCTGTAGTGCAGGCTAGTCTGCCGAGTAGTAGTGCTAACTAGCCAATGCGGAGTCCCCGCCTCGAATGCTTTTCTGGCTTTCGCTTTACTCCGTTTCCGTCTTCGCCTCGGGCGACCCCCCCATATTTGACTTTTGTTCTTGTACTCGTCCAGTTTTTGTACTTGTTGGCCGGCAGCCGTGTCTTTTCCGCCGTTGTCGTCATGTCTTATAATCCAGCCGTTCCGAAACGGCTGAGGACTTCGGTAGCTTGCGATCAGTGCAAAGCGTCAAAGAAAAGGTGTGTGAGAGCAAGTGAGTGATGGTGAGGGGAAGAAAACGGAGAAAATGCGAGGGCAAAATACAAGAGGAAAAATACGGGACAATAATGAAGGCCATGTTTATGAAAGGTAACGGAGCACAATTGAGGAAGAAGGACAATACAAAGAAGCTATAAGCGCAATCTGAAACAAAAAAGTGCCTCTACTCACTCTTCTTTCCCTTAGATGTCTTCAAGGAAGCCCTTGTGCCAACTGCGTACGCCGCAACCTGCCCTGCACCTTTACCGTCCCCGACAGCCACTCTGATGCCCGGCAAAGCGAGTCTCTCGTGACCCGCGGTTCGTCCACCGACGCCGAACCGCTTGTCTACAGCCTCGATCTGCCCCAGGTGTTGCAGGCTCCGTTGATCCCTTTACTAGACTGGTAGGTGGACTTTGCTGATTGTGGTGGAAACGATCAGCAGTCATGTTGGTTGTCGTTTTGCATCAAGTCTTGGGCCCTCCCCTGACAACCACAGGTTCTTTGATAATATAGCCCCCAAGTGGCCTGTCGTCGAAAAGGCCGATCTTTGTGGCGGCAAACCCTTTACGGCACCTCTTCTCACCCGCGCCGTCTGCCTCATGTCCGCCATTACCAACCCAGACGTCGACGCCGCCAGCCTCGTTCCCGACATTATCGAGTCTGTCCAACAGTGCTTCGAGGCCCATGACCTGCTCTTTCTGCCCTCCGTCTCTACTCTGCAGTCCATGCTGCTGCTCTTGTGCTGCCCCGACCTGGCCCGTCTGCAGGCCCCCGTCATGGTCACGGCCGTCTGTCGCATGGCCATTACGCTTGGCTACCACCGCCCGCAGTCGGACCGGCCCATCATATACTGGTCTTGCATAGCCTGGGCCCGTTGGGAAGCCTTTCGCCAGGCCATCATCGGCTCTAGCTCTGGTAGCGGTTTCAGATCCGCTTCCGGCCACAGCTTCGGCTCTGGCCTTGGCCTCAGCCCGGATCCCAGTCCGGGTCTGAGTCCTAGTCTCAGCCCTGATCCCGATTCTGCATCCGGTCCATCGTACCATACCCCGGCCCCTTGCTTCGACGTCGACAGCGCCCTGCCCATGGCCGGCCCGGACCCGGCTACCTGCTTCGGTGCACTCTACACTCTGCTCGAGCAGGCCGAACAGCGCCACCTCCAGACACAAAGGCCCAGTAACAACAACAATAGCGACAATGAAGACGAGGACGACAATGATGGCGATGGCGATAGTATCTGTAACGACATTGATGACGATGACGACCATGCCATTGAAAACTACCATCCCAGCGCCAGCATCACGCCCTTTACTCAATCTTCTCCCGGCTCCTACCGGAGCGGCCACCACTCCATTGCTGATGACCTCGTCAGACTGACCGAATTGTACCTCAAGATTCCCTTTAGCAACGCTCAGGCCGGCCTACGGCCTGCTTATCTCGACTATTTCAGGCACAGAATACCGGCATTATACCCCTTTACCTACATGATGGGACTGGCGTTATAAAAGTGCTATACCCTTAACCTACATGATGGGACTGGCTTTATGAAAGTGCTATAGACAGAAAACCGGCCTCAAGCTTTGTTTGGGGGGAAATGGATTGCTATTTGCCTTGGCTGGTCTGTTCTTGTTCGACAATTACTTTTTCTACTCTTGGGCGGACCCGCATCTGCAATACACACTAGACCGCGGGCCGTTCCCTCCGTTGGTACTTTTCCCCATTACGGTGTAGCAGTCGCTGGGTCCGAAGAGGCCGCCATGGCCAATGTCAAAACGCGCTGGCGGCATTAAAAGAGAGAAAAAGAAATGTCTTGTGGACGCTGATAGCTTGACAGATCAATGGGGAAGCATCTTTAAATGAACTGTCGAGAGGGGTCCAGCTAGAGAGGGTAAACATACTCATGTACATCACCCATGTGCAAAGCAGCGAGACAGGCCTCATTCGTTGGAAGATGGACGGAGCCGCTTCTAGCCACAGCCGAGAATTAGTTCCAACTAGGCGTTAAAGGGAGAAATTAGGATTGGTCAGAAGGCAAAGGGAGAAATTAGGATTGATCAAGGCAAAGGGAGAAATTAGGATTGATCAAGGCAAAGGGAGAAATTAGGATTGATCAAGGCAAAGGGAGAAATTAGGATTGATCAAGGCAAAAAGGGCGAAAAGGCAAGGAAGGATATCTACTATATTAAGGGAAAAGGTGCCATATGGAAATCGTTTGCATCGTCACGGCGGATATCGACAGCAGTCGTTTAGAATCGTGCGCCGTGTACAATAAGAGAGAAATGGATTAACCATATAGAAAACGTATAGTAACTTTCGTAACTAAAACCAGAGCGTGTAATGCTGCGACAGACTGCCATTTCAATGTCCTTAAATGCTGCGACACTGCCACTTCAATGTCCCTTGTCTCATCAGGCAAAATCCCAGAGCTTCACCAACAAGCTGTCTTCCACACCAGATGCGGGATCCTGCGGCAGAAAAATGCGCTTGGGAATGTGAAATTCCACAGCGGGTTCTTTTTTGATGTCCTTTTTTATTTCGGCCTCAAACATCTATGCTTGTTAGTACGAGGGGACAAGGCAGGGCAAAAAAGCAAAGAAAAAAACTCACACTTTGGTACGAGTGGTCCAGAAAATCTTCTACATTGTACGCCTGCTTGGTAAATTGCTCCGAAATGATTTTGGCAATGGTGGCCACGTTGGGGTGAAAGTGAGACTGCAGCTGCACAATCTCCCACAAACAGCTGTCAATGGCCTGCGTCTTCATGGGATCAGCCTCATACGCCTGGAACGGGTCGTCCATGCCCTCCTCGCCGCCGCCATGGCCGGAATCATCGCCCGGACACTGCACCCGGTGCAGCATAAATGTGCATAGCGGGTGCTTCTTGAACATGTTGTACATCCACGGAACCACGCTGACAATGGCGGCGGGTGGTGCATTCAGGCTCAAGCGTGCCAGCCGCTTGATGAAGCTCGCCACCAGCTGTGACGGCAAGTGTGTCGACGCCAAAAAGGTGTCCATCAGCCGCAGGAAGCGCGAACGATGCTTGGAGTGCATCAGGTCGGCGTCCAGCAGCGAATACAGCTTGCGGTAAAAGGCCGGATAGTCAACGTTGCGCTCGCGAATCAGGAACCAGAGGCCGGATAGCGCCAGCAACGACGTCGAGCCGCCCGCGTCGTAGCAGTCGCTGAGGTAGTCCAACAGCAGCTCTGGCTGGCTAAACCAGGGTGCAATTACCGTCGACATGAGCCCAAGCACCTGCTTGCGCTGGGCCTTGCTCGTCGCCCGGTGCAACACTGCAATCCAGGCCTGCTGTGCCTGCTTCTTGTGCTGAGACGTCGAGTGCAGTGCCGAATGGTTGCGTTTTTTCGGTGGAGACGTGCCGTAGAATGAATGGTTGCCTTCGGCCTTGTCGTCCGGAACCACATCTAAAAGAGACATCAAGTAGAGTGCACTGTTGACACGTAATGACTCTTGGGCATCGTTGTCGTCGTCCTCGTCGCGGCTTCTCTCGTCTCCCATCGCCGCCATGGCTGCCGCCACCGCCTGAAAGGTGTAAAAGCGGATGTCAGTGTACTGTCCAGCGTACTTGGTAGCAAACTCCCCCAGGAGCTCCTCGCTGGCATCAGTGCCCAGTGTTTGCCGCGCCCGGAGCAAGCTCTCGACCAGCTGATTGAAAAACGGCCGTGGGAAATAGTATTGGCTGCCATTGTCATTGTCGTCCTCGTCAACATCGTCTTGACCCTCTTCCTGGCTGTGCTTTGCCTTTTTCTTTTTACCACCCGCTTTTCCTTCTGCTGCGGCCTCCTTTTCTTTTCCATCCGTCCCCTTCTTCTTCTTCAGGTACCGGCTCTCAGCCTGGACAAGTCGCATAGCCAGCGTCAACGCTGTAGACGCTATCCCCTCGTAACCGCTCGATTGTACCAATATCCGCAACAGCACCTGTTCGTACTCTGCTAGCCGCTCGCGCAGCCAGCGTATTACCACTGCGCCCTTGTCCGAAACTCCATCGTCAAAGCTCAAGCTGCCGGCCGCCAAAAGACGCAAAAATACACGACATAGAGTTACAGCCGCTGTCAAAGCTGCCTCCCCGACTGCACCTACATCATCGTCCCCCTCTTCCTCAACGCCCTGGACGCTCGTAACACCAATGAGCGTCACAATATTATTGTAGTTCTTCTTGTTCTCGAAAATCTCGCTCTCCAGACGCAGGATTCGGTCGCCAATATCCTCTGGGCTGCTACCATTCTCGCTGTCGCTCACGCTGTCGGAGCGGGTCCGTTTCCGTGGCGGCGCTGTTCTCATGTCGCGTTTCCGCTTCACCGGCTTCTTGTCTGTGACTGCTTCGGGCATGGCTGTTGATCGTCGTGGTACTGTCGAAATGCCGCTTCGAATGAGCAAGATCGTTGTCCGACAAGAGCTAGTTTTCCAACTTTTTTTTTCTTTAGCGTCTTCGCACCCTCTTATCTTATCGTACTCTTTTTTTTTCTACTCTACGGGAAAACACATTTGGCGTACTTCCGGGTGCACGGAAGCGTCACGTGATAAAGTTCCACTATTGTCGCGGCCGCCCGGTTCCGATAAAACCTCATTTTCACTTTCCGAGCTCTTCCCGCATTACTGTCAACAAGAACCCCCAATTTCGCAATCCACCCCCTTCTATCCCGACAATGGCGTCTCGATTGGCACGATCCGCTGCGGGTGAGCTTTTTTCTGCGATTTGGCTGCTTTTGCATTGATTTCAATTGTGTGGAAGGGGATGAGGGGTGGGGGTTTGGCACAGCGATGAATTTTTTGGTTTTTTTTCTTTTTTCGCCTTGTTCTAACATGCCCCCTCCTCTGCTAGGCCTTGCCCGCATGCGCCCGACTGTGATGTCGCGCAGCACGTTTCCGGCTTTGACAGCCATGACGACGGTCCGGCCCTCGAGCACGTCTAGCGTGCCGACCGAGGACCCGAAAGCCAAGGCGACCAGCATTCTCGATTCGCTCCCGGGCAACTCGCTGGTGTCCAAGACGGCCATCCTGTCCTCGGCCGCCGGCCTGTCCGTGTATGCGCTGAGCAACGAGTACTACGTTGTCAACGAGGAGACAGTCGTGGCTTTCTGCCTGATTTCCGTCTGGACCGCGCTCATCAAGTACGGCGGCCCCGCCTACAAGGAGTGGGCGCAGGCGCAGACGGACCGCATCAAGAACGTCCTCAACTCTGCCCGTGCCGACCACTCGCAGGCCGTCAAGAACCGCATTGCCACGGTCGAGCAGATGTCGGGCGTCATTGACGTGACAAAGACTCTCTTTGAAGTGTCCAAGGTGAGAGGAGAAAAGCCAGGGAGAAGAGGAAGGAGGGGAAAACTGACTCCCACAGGAAACCGCCAAGCTCGAGGCCGAGGCTTTTGAGCTTGAGCAAAAGACGGCCCTCGCCCATGAGGCCAAGGCCGTGCTGGATTCGTGGGTCCGCTACGAAGGCCAGGTTAAGCAGCGCCAGCAAAAGGAGCTTGCCGAGAGCGTCATTGCCAAAGTCAAGAAGGAGCTGGAGAACCCCAAGGCTTTGCAGCAGATTCTTCAGCAGGCTGTTGCCGACGTGGAGAGTACGTCGTCTGCGTTCCACCATCGTCTTTCCTTGACCGGGTGACAATTGCTAACCTTGTTTTTGCAGAGATCGTCGCCACCAAGGCTTAATTCTCGACAGCCAACCATTCCTGGGAAAAGCCTTTCAATCCTCCCCCTTTTCTTTTCCCGTGTACTGCAAATAAAATAGTTTCTGTGCTATAATAAACAAAATGATGCAACTGATATTGCCTCGTTTCGATCGTCTGCGAGCGGTCAGATTCAAGTGAAAATCAAATATGGCTACTGATGCCTCTCTTGAGGATACTATACCCCTTGTATTTGCATTGGTATGAGCTTTCTTGAACGTAATTCAAAAGAAGAGAAAAACCAAGGTTTTGTACAATTTCCAAAATCAAGAGCATTATATATTCCGACATACGCCCAATTTCAACCATTTGGCGAATCAATATCTAGCAAACACAAATATGAAAAGGCCAAAACCGAAACCCACGACACCCATATTTTCTCTCCCCTCACGCCACATCCACAAATGTGCGCTTCCGCCGGTTCGGCATGGCGTCCAAGTGGCCGTCGTGGCTGTCATCGCGGAACTTTTTGACCGCCTGGTCCCGCACCTGTGTGCCAACAACCCGCAGCGCCGCCATGTTGTGGCCCATTTCGTCCTTTTGCCGCTCCAGCGCACGCCGCAGGTTTTCGCGCAGGCCGTCTAGCATTGTGCGCATCGTACGGTTGGCTACAATTTGTTTATGATGCGTCTTGAGCATAAAGAAGAGCACGCGGCACGTCAGCGGCATGTTGAGCTGGCGCAGGGCAAACAGGTTCAAAAAGGTAAAGAGAGCCGACACCTGCGCAAAGGGCAACACCAACAGTGCGTCGTGCAGTGCAGCCGCCGGGATGCGCTGCAAAACGCCGAGCACATGCTCCTCGGCGCTAATATTGCCGCGTGCGGTGAAGACAATGTGGCGCTGCGGGGGAGCCACGGCCGACTGCGGCTTGCCTTTGTGGTTCAGCTTCCATTCCTCCAGCAGGTTGAGGTCGGCCATGCCAAGTTCGAGCGCCTCGGCAATGCGCTCACCCGCCATCAGCGTCTCGACTGTCTGCTTGGACGCCACGCCCACTTCCATGAGCTTGCCGTCCTCTTGCATGTCCTCCGGGTCGACGTCCCGGTCCAAAGCCCGAGTAAGCGTGCTCTCGTACAGCTCCTCAACCTCGCGCTCGCGCTCCTCCTCGAGAAAAATCTGCTCATCCGTCTCCTCCCAAACGCGGATGCTCTTATCGTGGCTGGCACTGACCAGCAGGTTCCCGCTGTGGCTGACGGCCAGCGCCCAGATCTCGCCAAAGTGGCCGTCCAGCCGCTGAATCTGCTCAAACTTGTCGCCGTCCCAATACTTGATGGCACGGTCCTTGCCGCAGCTGAAAAAATGGTGCCCGTTACCGTCCTGGTTGTGCGGCACAAAGACCACCTGCAGAATACTGTCCTGGTGGGCGAACAGTGAGCGGTGGCAATCGCCAAAATCGAGACCCCAGATCTTGACGTTTTTGTCCGCCGAGCTGGTGACAATCAACTTGCTGTCGTAGGAGATGTCCATGCTCAGCACCGGCAGCTTGTGCCCATACAGGTTGAGGTAGAGCTTGAGCGAGTCGACGAAAAAGACCTTGACCGTGTTGTCCAGCAGCGCTACGGCCAGCAACTTGGCGTCCGGTGAGAAGCGCAGACTCAGAATATCATCGGCCACCTTGAGAAGCCGCGTCTGCACCAGCTTGAGCCGCGGTGAAGTGCGTGTCGTGCCCAGCACCGGCTCCTGCACAATCTTAAAGTCCCAAAACTTGGCCGTCTTGTCGGCGCTGCCAGTCACCACGGAGCGCCCGTCTGGGTGCACGTGTAGCGACCAAATGGCGTGGCCCTCGTGTGCCGTCACGCTGTCAATTAGCGCTGCCGATGCCACGTCAAACAGCTCGAGTGCGCCGCTCTTGGTGCCAACCACCACCACCTTGTCGCCCGGAAGAAAGGCACAGCACAGCGCGTAGCCACATTCAAAGGTGCGGATGCACGCCTGCGTGCGCACGTTCCAAATCTTGAGACTGCCGTTGGCCGCCGTCGCCAGCATCTTGTCGTCAGAACTGAGCGATATGGAGCGGATGTCGGTGCGATGTCCCGGCAGGTCGACGCCGTAGCTCCGAGTGTACTCGAGCACGTCCTCCTCGTCCTGATGCGTCATGTCCTTTTTCTTTCGGCTACTCTCCTTCTTGTCCTGCCGGGACGCTCGGTCCTTCTTTGTAGATATGCTGTAAAGCTCGATCTGGTTGTTGGACGTGCCCACCAGCAGCTGCAATTCCTTACGCATCGACGAGCCTGTCGCCCAGTCCACCGAGCGCACCTTTCCTGATGTGCGCAAAATGACATGCGGCACAAACACTTCCGCCACATCCGCCTTGGCAATGTCCTCCACGCCAATGGCGTCGTCGTCGTCGTCGTCGTTCTGGTCACTGTCGCCGCCATTCGCCTTGGCCGCCTTTTTCTCCCGCCGTCTCCTCCGCTTCCGCGCCAGGGCCTTTTTGATTTCATTTTGCGACCGCTCCCGCCAGATTTCAATGGATTTTTCGATGCCATGCACGGAAAAGTAGCTTTTTCGCGGATGAAACTTTATCTCCACCGCCCGATCTTTGCCTTGGCGGTGCAGTGTGCCCCTCTGAATGAGATAGTGGCGATGTGCCGAGGCCGCGCTGCTGTCCACCTGCTGCATGGACTGCGCCAAAGCCGGCATGTCAATGGCCCAAATCTGGAGCTCGCCGTCGTTGCTGGCGGTGATGCACGTGCTCTTGCCGGGTGCCAGGCCCAGAGCCGAGCACTCGCCGTTTGTCTGCGCAATGTGCGTTTCAATGCAGTGGCGCGATGTCAGGTCCCACAGCTTGATGAGCGAGTCCTTGCCAGTGGTGATGAGAAATCCCAGTGAATTCCCCGTGTTGTCTGTAAGCGCCATATTGGCCAAGGCTAACGCTTCGTTGTCTTGATTGTCTTCGTCATCCGAAATCAATTGTGCTTCCGGCTCTAGAAAAGAAAGCCCCGTAATCTGATCGTTATGGCCCCGGAGCTTAAACAGACCCTCTTCGGCCACGAGATCCCAAATGATCACGTCAGTGTCTTTGGACCCGCTGGCGAGACGCGCGCCCGACTTATCAAAAGCCAGATGCGTCACCGCTGACCGGTGCCCGTTGAAGCTCACAATCGGCGTCGATAGTCGGCTGTCCCAGATCCGGATGGTGCCATCTTCGTATCCCACTGCCACAATGTCCTTGTCCGCTTCGCTGGCCGTCATGGCCGTGGCCTGGAACTTGTTCTTCTCATCGTGCCAGCGGCTCAGAAGCTCGCCCTTTTTGATATCCCAACAGAGAACATCTTCGTTTGCCGCCACAATGGCTTGTCCAACTCCCGTTCCGGACTGTGGCTGAGACGACCAGATCAGGTTCGAGGTGTTGGAGGTGACGATACCAAAGGATCGGGCATGTTCGAATTTTCTATATTGTTAGCAACGTGGAAAATAAAAAGGCAGGCATAGTAACAACGCACAAGTATGATTTGACCATTCTGTAAACTCTTGGAAAAACACCTAAATGATCTCAGTTCTGAGTCCTAGAGGGATCCAGGTGGGAATTCTTTTTTGCCCGTTAAAGAGGCAAATCAAAAACAAAAAAAAGTTATTTCGCCTGATAAGATAGTGTTTTATTGTGGGTCATAGCTCATGGCTTAGCTCGTATTTTTCGAGGGGAAGATCACGTGTAATTTATCAGCATGTGTGACTTTGAATTGGCAGTTGGCCCCGCCAGTCGCCCTTTGTTGACGACCGTAACCGCACTTCATCAACTTCAACGGCTGTTTCGGCACCTACCACTCGACGCCCAGAATGCTTCTATTAGACTATCAGAATGTTTTGATTCAGTCGGTGCTGACGGAGAGATTCTCTGGGTAAGACGGAACTCACTATTTGCCATCATCATCACTGGCTAATTTACTTGTTCTCTTCAGAGCACCGCCTGTTTCGATTGACCAGACCGTTTCGGATTTCGATGGTGTTCTTTTTCACATCTCGACGCCCGAGACCAAGTCCAAGATTCAGGTGTCCATCCTGCTCCGCTGCTATGATGACCTGGTCAAGCACGGCGCCACGGAAGTGCTGGAGCGCGAGTATGGGCCTTATATTGTGGCGCCCGAGCCCGGCTTCCAGTTTTCCATTGTAGTCGACCTGGACAATTTACCCGCCGACAAGGAGGCACGCGACGCCTTGGTGAACAAGATTGCCATGTTGAAGCGCAACATCATGGCGGCGCCCTTTGAGGCGGCTTTCGAAGAATACTACCAGCTAAAGGAGGCCGCATCCAAATACACGTCTGAGGAAGCACCCCAGGGCGTGCGCGAAGGCGGTGAGGTAATGGCCATTCACTACCGCGAAGAGGAGGCCATGTACATCAAGGCCAGCCACGATCGTGTGACTGTGATTTTTAGCACCGTCTTCCGCGAAGAGACGGACCGTGTGTTCGGCAAGGTGTTTATCCAGGAGTTTGTCGATGCTAGACGTCGCGCCATTCAGAATGCGCCCCAGGTTCTCTTCCGCAACGACCCTCCGTTAGAGCTACAGGGTGTACCGGGCGTCAAGACTACGGGCACGGGCGAGATCGGATACGTGACGTTTGGTACGTTGAAAAAGTACAAGAATGAGAGACTTGAACAAAATAAGTCGACTAACATTCTAGTTCTTTTCCCGCGCCATCTGACGCCGCAACGCATGCCCGACGTGATCTCCCACATCCAGACCTTCCGCGACTACTTCCATTACCACATCAAGGCATCAAAGGCCTATATCCATACACGGATGCGGAGGCGCACTGCCGACTTCCTCCAAGGTAAGCCTAGGACGAGATGGTGTTGGAGTTGGCTGAAACTGCCACTGGCCATTCTTGTTGGCTAACAAATGGTTTCAGTGCTTCGGAGAGCTCGCCCAGACAGCGAGGAGAAAGAGCGCAAGACAGCAAGCGGTCGTACATTCAAGGCGCAAGGCTCATAATGGAGAGGCTAAGAGGAAACACTATCAAGGACTGCGGATAGTTTGTAGAGAGGGGAAAGAGGGGGCAGGAAAATTAGCCAATATAGCACAGCCGGGATGAATCATTTTGTGAGATGCAAGAATCAATTGAATCAGCAGCCGTTGCAAGTTATTTTTCAATCAACATGATGCAAGATATAGCTAGGTATGCGATGCGCTGTACAAGCTAATCGCTACCATTCAGCGGCTATGTTTTGGATTATCTTTTAGTGCATCTTGATAGTTGAATATAAGCACGTAATGGCTGACTTAAATAAAATAGAAAAGACAACAGACCAGAGTGTTTTGCAACTGCGTATTAGCCTGAGGCAGAAAGAGCGTACTGCTGTGGGCCGGTGCGGCCGCACGCAAATTGGAAATATGATAAGAGTAAGAAGCATTCCCGGCGATAAGCAATTAATAGCCTAATAAATTTCCGTAAAAAAGGTCTAAATTCTAGTGGTCATAACCGGTTGTTTGCCACCGGGATATTGGGCAGAAAAAGTCGTTTGAACAAAAAGAAAATCCTTTATTTTTTCGAATTACTCATTTGGCCACTGCTACTACAATATAGCTCCCGCCCACAATGCGATGGTGGCCTTTTAGTCGCGGAGGAGGAGACGGGGCGGCGGCAGCTGTTTCTTCGTCTTCTTCTGTCGATTCCTCTGAGCCGCCCAAGGCGGCCTCATCCTCGGCCTTTCGACAACAACTCTCATCCTGGACCGACTCGGTCAGCAAGCCGGACTGGAAGCAACTAGCCGAGCCGCAGACATGGCTTCCGCCCACACTGGCAGTGGCCGCTGCGCTGGGGTTTTCTGCTTTTTACCGTACATTTTTGCGGCGCATGCCGACGACGGACCATATCCAACCGCGCTTCTTCCGGCGGCGCAGCCTGCTCGGCCGCGTGACGAGCGTGGGCGACGGTGACAATTTCCACTTATATCACACGCCGGGCGGGCGGCTGGCCGGCTGGGGATGGCTGCGGAAAGTACCGACCTATCGGAAAGATTTGAAGGGACAGACGGTAAGAGAACGAAAAGAAAAGAGCTGAAGAGGAAAAAAGGAAGGATTTCTTGTTGTGGCTTCTCACTAAACCATGTGTAGATTGCTGTTCGGTTAGCTGGAATCGATGCTCCCGAGTGTGCTCACTTTGGCCGGCCGGCTCAGCCTTACTCGGGCGAGGCTCTTGACTTCTTGACCCAATATATCTTAGGCCGCCGGGTTCGTGCCTATATCTTTCGACGCGACCAGTATGATCGTGTAGTGGCGCGGGTCATGGTGCGGCGCTTTCTCTTCTTCCGGCGCGATGTCGGCTACGAAATGATCAAGCGCGGGCTTGCCACCTGCTACGAAGCCAAGACTGGCTCTGAATTCGGCGGCCGTGAAGCGCAATACCGCGTGGCCGAGGTCAAGGCCAAGGCGCGCAAGCGAGGTCTCTGGAGCAGCGGCTCCGGCAAGGGCGACGTGGAGACGCCGAGGGAATACAAGAACCGGATGGCCGCAGAAGATGCAGAAAGGGCACAAGGAGGTCTCAAGCTCGAGATGCCGACTGCAGCCAAGACGACAGCAGCCACAGTTGTAGCTGTGGCGGCCAAGACGGTACCGACACCTTCGTCGCCGGCGGCAGCAAAACCCACGCCAACGCTGATACCAGTAGCAGCAGTGACAATGACGCCGAAGCCAGCATCAACAACACTAGACACGACTATTTCCGGGAAACCCCAAACGGCCTTGTCTTTGCAAACACAAAAACCTACCTTGCCGGCAGTGGGCGGAGGATCTTCAGTTGCACGTATAATGACCGCAACTGCAAAGCAATGATCGGCATGAAAATTATGATGATATCTGCAGAAACGACAGTGAGTTGCTTCTTTTAAAGATGAGCCTGAGCGATGACAGATGTGATGAGCGGGACGAGAGATCACCGGTATTATTCTATCGTTGACGTACGTCTCTTTTTTGTATTTTTGTGGTTCTTGGTACTTTGGCGATGCAAGCTGTATTGCGCTTTTTTTGCTTAAAGTCATTTTTGGAGCCTGTGGGATGAGGAGCTACGATAATTGAATGCATCCCTCCCCAACGACTTTTGCTGTGCCAGCAAGAACAACAGCTCTCAAGTTCACCAGGAAGGATTTGGGCTTTCTATCAGTCTATTGGATTTTCTGCTTCCATATATTCGCCCTCTTTTGAAAAGGAAGGGCACATCGCGATACTGATAGACAGAGAATGGGGGCAACTCCGGAAAGACGGAGGCGACTCAACCAATAACTAAAAGACACGAGGCAGCGAACCTACTACAGGCAACAGGAGCGAATAGCAAGATAAAGAAGAGCAGTATGGGCCACAGACATGACGCTGGGTTTTTCGGCTCAGTTTGCCTTACCAGAATAGAGATCCCACTCTTGACATTTTGGGTTGAACACAAACGCAAGAGCAAAAAGTAGCCGAGACGTGAAACATGTGAAGTGACACGTAGCTAACATGGTAAAAATAGCCAAGCAAGATGGCAATGGCTGACAAAAACTTCAGGCAAAATTGAAACATTGTCAAGTGACGGACGTTTTCAATCGTCCACGAAATACACTACATATCATACTCCTTAGACAAGAAGAATATAGCTGCTTTGCGTTTCAACAAGAGCTTTACCAGAAATTCGTCAGTCGGGTGGTCGATAACTCGGACGTTACTGCCTTTTTGAAATTTTGGTAAATGCCTCTTGGCCATAACGTTTAGTGTAGATTAGTGGTGTAATCACAGAAACCGTTAAGATACGCAATGCCAATCAATACATACGCTACTAATTGATCTCGATCTGAGGCTCCCGCCGTTTCGAAATGCGATTTCTAACGTGGCTTGGGGTGCAGTGTGTCATCAACACTAGAATCGTGATATGGTTTAAGTATTACACGGGCCCCAGGCGGATGAGACCTTCTCGATCGGCTTCTGCTCTCTGTTGCATATTTGCTTTGCAAGGGCGGCGCATCACCAAAACTTATTTATTGCACATCGTATTATATAGTGTAGAAGTAGTGTAGTGCATGTCGTACACATATCACAGCATAATCATCGTGTGATATGCAAGACGCAAATTAATACACTATTAATACGGTATCAGAGAACACGCTGATTGGCCAAAACACTGTGTCTCGCTTTTATGATCACAGTTGGGGAGCGAGAGCGTTTTGCCCATCTTTTGGAATGACTTTTTTTACGAGCGCCTCCCATAGCGCAGAGCTAGTCCTCAATTGGATTAGCAAAAGGTACAAGTTCCACCCATAATACGATATACGTCGTAATTGGACTGTAGCAGGCCTGTGCACCTGGCTAAGCTAGTTCAGATCGCCGTTTTCTACCATGATTGACGCTAGTATGAATAGGGGCTCGCCGTAAACAAAACAAATAAAACGGAGCACGACTTTAATTCCGGCCTTATGTGACTTTTGTTTTGTCGTCAAAATCGCACCTTCCTCACTCAGCCAATCGCTTCAGTTGTTCATTTTGTTCACAAGCCTTCCACGTTCTCGTCGCCTTATTTTATTGCTGCAACACAAGTAACAAAATAGTCACCTGTACGCTACTTTTCCGACACTTAAAACGGTAGACACTACACTACACTACACTACTCTTCCCCTTGCTAGCTCCATCTCCACGCAACCCTCCCTTTCTCATCTCCTTGACGCGCCCTGGAACATTTGGCTCTTTCGGTTTCCCGTTTCCTGTCTGTCCCCTTGATCTCGCCTTCCGATCATCAACACTTTGTGCTTGTTCACTCCTTCCTTTTTTCCATTTCGCCCTCGATTGCGCCTGCCTTCTAACATTGGCTTTCACGCTCACTTTATTTCTTTCAGCCATTCTCTCTCATTTTCCTTTGCTTGTGTCAGGCCTCACGCTCTCTTTTCTTTTTTCGAATTTTTTCCATACGTTCTTTCATCGCTCGATTCTTTCTTATCTACGCCACGCCATAATTCGCCCTTTCTCGCATCGTTCAACATTCCTCCCGTCTTCCTCCTGTCGATAACTTCCAGTATTACCGGTATTTGTGCGCAAGAGAGCCGATTTCGGAGATTCCCCCCCTCGCTGTTCGCCGTTGCGATGATGACTCCATAATCTCTCCGCCATCACGACTTTGTTTAGCATTAATTGCCCGGTTGCATTCTCTTCAGACTCGACGCAAGCACATCGAGGCTACACCGACACCGAAACCACCGCCTTGTCTTTGGCGCAGTACCGATAGATTTCTCCCACGATGCGAATATCCTTCCGAAGTCGCCATGGCGACAGAAATGCAATGCTCTCCAAACTCATTTATCTCTTTGCCGCAACATCCTTTACCGCAACCCCCGTGAGTGGCCTCAGTTTCACGGCCGTGCCATCGGCGAATCTTGATCTCAGCAGCCTCGGCAGCGTCGGCATTGTAGGCGACTTTTCCGGCATCTCACTCTTCCAATATAAAGAACAGGCTCAGGCTGGCATTAGCACAAACAGCAGCGATGGCCTCATGGCCAGATTACCCAACGGCG
The DNA here is from genome assembly GCA_019925625.1 of Graphilbum ipis-grandicollis. Taxonomy (NCBI): domain Eukaryota; kingdom Fungi; phylum Ascomycota; class Sordariomycetes; order Ophiostomatales; family Ophiostomataceae; genus Graphilbum; species Graphilbum ipis-grandicollis. The sequence continues at coordinate 120,001 of JADHKH010000012.1, read as the reverse complement.
AGTTAGTTACTGTGGTATCCACCGATGCGTCGATCATGTCCATGTGCTCGTTGACGGCACAAAACGGCACAGATGTGGGCGTTGTATTGGGAGGCAATTTCACCCGCCTCGGCGGCCAACAGGCCACAGCCATGGGCCTCTTCAACCCTAACACGTCCGCTATAACGGCCTTTCCGGGCCTGTCAGGCCAGGTGAACGCGGTGCTCTGCGACACTGAGCGGAACACTGTATACATTGGCGGCAGCTTCATTGGCCACAACTCGACAAATGCGATTGTTTGGGACGCCGAGACTGGCTTTAAAGCGCTGCCTTTCGCCGGCTTCAACGGACCTGTTAAGGCTATCACGAAGACTTCTGATGGCCACATCATATTTGGCGGCAGTTTCACTGGCCTGGGCAACGACAGCGTGCCCACTAAGCAGGACGGGCAGATTGTTAACCTGTCCTCAGCCAACATTTCGGCCAGCGGCTCTACGACCGCTTCAGGCTTCTCAAAGCCGGCCAACATTGTCTGCAAAACAAACGGAACTGACAGCACCGGCAATACTTGGCTTCTCCAGGACGGCACGGCCGGCTCTTGGCAGGCCACGTTTGATTTTGGTTTCGAGCCGTCCAAGTTGCGCCTCTGGAACACACATCAGGATGGTGCTGGTACAAAGACCTGGCGCTTCACGGCACTACCCCTTGGCGGCATCATGAACTTCACCTACATCGACCCGGTCACAGGCCAGAACGGCTCGTGCACCAGCGAGTGTCCACTCAGCAACGACACGGGAGTCGCCTACCAGGACTTCCACTTTGTCAACCAGGTTGGCATGGATGCCTTCCGGATTGATATTTCTGCCTGGTATGGCAGCGCTGGGGGCCTCGACGGTATAGAGCTATTTGAGAACGACATCTTCTCCTACGCCATCGATCGCTTCAACGAGCCCAACTGTGCTGGTGAGACCGCCACTCTTTCGTCGGCAAATGCGACCGGCCCGTGGAAAGAGTCGCCGTCGCTACAAAGCAGCTCGAAGTATTTGACTGCTAATCTTGCCTCGCCTATCTTGGCGTCCTCTGCCTCTGTGGTTTTCACGCCCGATCTACAGCAGGCTGGCAACTACTCTGTCAACATGTACACACCGGGCTGCATACAGGACAACACCTGCGACATGCGCGGCCAGGTCAATATCACTGTGTCCATGGTCGAGGGAGAGGCGGCCATGTCGGTGCAGCTGTTTCAAACCAACAACTTTGATAAGTACGACCAGATCTACTTCGGTCCCGTCAGCATCTCGTCTGGGGCTTTTCGGCCTACGGTGACCCTGGCGCCGCTCGCGGGCCAGTCCCTTGCCAACTTGACGATTGTGGCGCAGCGCGTGGGATTCACGCTGATAAATTCCACGGGTGGCCTCAACGGCCTATTCGAATACGACCCGTCTGCGTCGACGACGAACAATACCGATTTGAGTGCCTCGGTCTTCGATTCGCTCAGCACTTCTTTCTCCTCCAACTCGGCTGTTACAACGATGGGCACCATTGGCGATGTCACATACGTTGCAGGCAACTTCACTTCCACATCCGGCAAAAATATCCTGGCTGTCAACAGCAAGGACAAGGCTGTATCAACTCTGGACGGCGGTCTCGATGGCCGCATATCGTCGCTCGTTGTAAACGGCAGCAGCATCTTTGTTGGGGGCATCTTCAACTCCACGCCTTCTACCAGCGATAGCAACAGTAGTGTGACCGGCCTGTCAAATGTCGCCCGGTATGATACTACGAAGAACACCTGGAGCCCTCTTGGTGCCGGTGTGGACGGGCCCGTTGTCAAGGTTGTCATCATGTCCATGAATGTCAGCAGTGCGGTCCCCGAGATTGTCGTCGCCCTCACTGGTGGATTTCGCCACTTGCTTGCCTTTGGATCCAACTCGGCCGTTGCTGTGAATGGATTTGCCATTTGGGTACCCTCACAGAGCAACTGGCTTCAAAACCTTGATTTCGCTGTGCCATCTGTCAAGGGTGTTTTGCGGTCGTCCGTGCTAGACGTACCTGGTGCAGGTGATCTCTATGGCGGCTCGCTCTCCATGGCAGAGCTTTCAGTGAACGGGGCCGCCACATTCACCAATGCCGGTGTTGGCTCTTTTGGCCTTGATCTGCTGTCTTCAGACCAAGTGACAGCAGCGGCTACTAGCGGAGAGTCTAAGCGCGATACGTCTACAGGCAGCACACAGCAAGGTGTCATTACCGGGCTTTTTGACACGTCAAACAACCGGAACAAAACCATCATGGCCGGCCAATTTTCTGCCCAGTCAGCCTCAGGAGACCTGATAGAAAACTTGCTGATTTTGGACAACAAGAACAACGGGACCGTGACTGGCGTTGCCAGTGGCTCTGGCATCTCCAATTTCTCTACCTTTGTTACACTAGCTGTCAGCGGTGACACACTTTTTGCTGGTGGAAATGTTACAGGCAGTATCAACAACGCCGACGTTGGTGGCCTCATTACTTACGACTTGGCCACCGGAAAGCTCAACACGCAGCCCCCAGCTCTCTCTGGAGGCGGCAGCACCGTGACCTCGATCCAGATTCGCCCTGGGTCCAGCGACGTCTATGTTGGCGGCTCTTTCACTTCAGCTGGGTCGCTGGGCTGCCCTGGCGTCTGCTATTACAGCATATCGGCCAGTCAGTGGAATAGACCCGGGGCGGGTTTGGGGATGAGCTCATCTGTCTCCTCCATGGTTTGGACCTCTAGCTCGACCCTTGTTGTCGCCGGAAACCTGAGTGTCAACGACACAGCCACAATCTTTCTAGCCAAATATGACAGCTCACACGAGTCATGGCAAGAGTTCCCCGGCACTGTAGGCGTTATTCCAGGGCCGGTGGATCTGCTCACACTTGGGTCAAATGATGGAAGCGAGCTCTGGGCGGCCGGCACCGCGACCTCGAACAACTCTCTTTTCTTGATGAAGTACGACGGCAAGAGCTGGACGGACGCATTCGGCGCCAGCAGCCAAAACTTACAGTCCGGCACCAATTTGCGGAGTCTTCAGGTGCTCTCCAGCACCTCGAAGCATGCATCCACAGCCCTCTTAAGCTCTAACCAGCTTCTCATGCTGACGGGGTCGATTGTTTTGGCCGACTACGGCACCGTGTCGGCAGCTATCTTCAATGGCACCACATTTACGCCCTTTGCCTTGACTACTAGCGCCAGCAGCAGCACTTCAGCAGGCAGCATTGCCAGCATGTTTGTGCAAAACTCAAACTTCTCTAGCATAAAAAATAGGGGCCATCTTCCGCTAGTTGGTGTTGTCCTAATCGGGCTAGCCATTTCGCTTGTGCTCATGCTGCTTATTGTGGCGGCCGGCCTTCTGCTTGATAGGATACGCAAGAAGCGTCAAGGATACGCACCGGCTCCGACAGACCGTGGAGCAGAGATGTCCCGCATCCCACCAGAGGAGTTGCTCGACTCTTTGCGAAAACCTGGCGTACCGCAAGTGTGAAGGAATTGGCAGTCTCGAGAGTATAACAAAGCATTGGATGGGCGTCTTATCTACTTATCTTGGGCATTTTTGACAAAACGGCGTTTTGGAGACAAAGGGTTGTCGGCGAGGGGATATTGTGATGAAACCAGGTTTTCTGCATTTCTCTTTTTGGGTTTTTTGTCGCTGTCTTTTCTCTTTCAATGTTGCTACTTAAGCGACGGACGCTAGTGGGGCATCAGACAGGCTGGTGACGGACATCTATATATATACCCACAAAGGGGGAGAAACAAAAGAATGAGTGGTGGCTGTAAGGGCGAGATAGTGAAGCGAAGGATACTGGCTACTCAGCCGGATCACCTTTTAATTGTCGTGCTTTTCTTTGTCTACGTTTTCAAAGCCAGCAATAATTTTGTTTTTGTCTTGATGTATTGTCTATTGCCTAGATAAATAGACCCTTGCGATGCCTTTAAGTATGTCCTATGCGATGGAATGTGCCTAGTTGTAGATCTTGGCGCTCAGTCCCGGCAGGATCTCGAGCTCTTTGTCGTCGCGGTGGTACTCTCCGGACGTGCTGATGCGGGCGCCGGGCAGGCGGCGCTGCTGCTGGCTCTGGCGTACCTTGACCCATTCGGCAGTGGTGAGGTGCTGACCGAGCTCGGTGAAGGCGTTGGATGTGTAGCCGAGGCGGGTGAGTAGGGGGCTGTCCTTGGAGATGGGGTCGAGCACGACGTCGTTGTTGGGTCGGGCAAAGTAGAGGACGCCCAGGCGGTCGACGTGGGCCTGGTCGGCGGGGGGCGCATGCACGCGGTGGATGCTGGACTTGATGTAGCCACCGGTGAGGGCGGTGAGGGCGTCGCAGGTGTTGACGGTGATGGTGGCCGGTTGGGCGCGCACCCATTTCCACTGGTTCTGAGCGTTTAGAATCTGCAGGGCGGCGACAGGCTGGCGGAAGAGCAGCGTGACGGAGCCGAGGTCGGTGTGACCTGGGGAGTAGAGTTCGCCGACGAGGCGGTTCTCTTCAGGGCTGCGGGCGGCGTAGTGCATGTAGCGCAGGTGGTCCTCGCCGGGGACGTCGTAGCGATGGGCGCGGACAAGGTAGTCCTCGTCGGGAAGCTCAAGAAGAATGGCAAAGAGGCGGAGCAGCTGGAGGACGACTTGATGGCATTTCTGAGGGAAGTGTGAGGAGGGAGTTGGAGATGGAACAGGATGACAAAAGTACAAATGAAAACGCAACGCAACGCACAACCTACCCGACTAAAAGCTTCAATTTCTCCCATGTGCTCCTGAAGAACGGCTGGTTGCTGGCGCTGGTGGAAGCCGTCAAACTTGGGAACGTTGTAGACCTGAACGTTGTCCTTGATGCCGTTGCCGAGGCTGGAGCAAATGGCGTATTAGCATTCCATGGAGCCTATAAAACCCCCCTTTCTCTATCCTCAAACCCACATTCTACGCCCGGCAGGCCGGTAGCCATTGTATTCGCCGCGCACCAGGTCGTCATCGTTGTGATACCGGAGCTTTTCTTCTAGTGGCAGCTCGTAAAAGGCCCGGCCCAGGGAAAACTGTCGGTCCACCTCGTCCTGGCTAATATCAAAATTTTTAATGTAAAAGAAGCCTTTTTCGTTTTTAGTGTAAGCCTTTTTGACAGGTTCCCCTCTCTTTCCGCCTATGAGACTCACCTACGTGATGCACTGCATGCTCCAATTGCTTGACCAGAGTTTGCTTGCCGCCCGGCTTGTCGAATAGACTCAGATCCAAGGTGACCAATTCGGCCCAGTCCACTAAAATGGTCAGAAAACATACTTTTTCTAATTGTGTTCTTCATGCCTAGACGAGAAAGGTCCGTAATGAGAGTTGTTACTCCTTACATTGCTCCTTGGTCTCTGGGACATGCTCGAACCGCTCGAGAATGGCTGCAGGCATTTTTTATTGTTATAAAACTAAAGGGAGGCAATTGAAGATAGTAGGACCTAGTTATTGGTATCCAGCGAAGAAGTGGTAATGTTTTTTACTTTTTCATTTGTCTTCCAGAACTGAAGTAGCTGGCAGTCTTTTATATGTAATGCATTTATACATGTCTATTTTTTCGTGTATGTATATCTACACATGATAATGTTATCCCTTCATTACCAACAATCTGTAACAAATCACAATCGGCCGTTCGGATCAGTTCCGCGAGAGCGTCCAAGAAAACGCAAAGATCACCCCCTCCTCTCACTTGACTAGCGGCGAAAGGGGAATTGGCTTCAAAAGGCCCCCCTCTGCCTCTTTCTATACACCGGTTGGAAGTCGGGCTGGAGGGCGGTTACCGGATGATGCACATCACTACAGCCATGTCGTTATTAACGGCATGCGAAGCAATGCTAATCTGGCTAGAACGCATTTTCCATGTACGCCAAAGGAGACATTGAGTGCATGTCCAAGTTTGTGTACGTACTTTTGTATATATATGGCGATATTCTGCGGGGATGATACGAGATTCAAGTTAAGCACGTCATTGCAAAGCTTGATATCACCATACCTGGTCTTGCAAACAGAACAAGCACTAGACACAAGGGAGAGCCATAAGCCCATTGGAAGCAACCAAACAGGCAAAGAAATTCTCTAGTAACCAACCGAGACCAATTTTCACCCACCGAGATCATATGCTGGAGAATATGCTTAGAACAGTTAATGACAAATCTCAAAGGGCGATTTCCAGCATCTATAACAGACAACCTACAACAGACAACAACCACTCAAGCAATTGTCACCGCCCAATCTCGGACGAGTGCATGCATGGAACGGATGGTCTCACTCGTAAATACTCTAATAGCTACTTTACTTTGGGAGACAGCAACGGCTGATCTGCTAGGACTGCATCTCCTTGCCTTTTGCAATAAGCATAATTTCAAATACACATGAGTTGTGTTTATCAAAGTGAAAGCATAGCCGCTACTTTTTAATTTAGAATTACTTTGCCGGATGTAATTATCAGCTACCCACGTCTTTTAGTCGGTGCTGCACAATTACCTTCTCAAGGGTTGCCTTTTGCTCCTTTTACTTTGTACTTAAGAGAACCTCGCGGATAAGAACGGTGATTTTAGATCTTTTGTAAATTTGCCCCTACTTGTATATTTACCGCTAGCTGGTGGTCAATAAATAAAGACTAAAAAAAAGAAAACTGTCGTAAAGAGAGCGGATGGAACTTAAACAACAAAGAAAAATCACAAAACAAGCACAAACATTATCGTGAAGGGAAGACAGAAAACAAAACGTCAATACACAGCTCATCCGTGAACTCCACGCTTTAAAGAAAAACTCAACATCTTGCGTAATTCAGCCAGCCCCCTTGCCCCATGTTTTGTCCTTTCAGCTTTGATGCACCTTTTCTTTCTCTTTTTGCTGCCATTTTGGCTGCTTTTCCTTCATCATCGCAAAACTGTCGTGCTCCTTTTCATAAAGTAGTCGTGCTAGCCAGTCCTATCCATGTCTGTCGGCTCTTCAGCAGCCGCTGTCAGAGAGACTGTACTTTTCTCGTCGGTATCGGCATGCACTAACCCTGGCGCTGAATTGTGAGTTGCCGTGGCATAGGCTTCGCCATAGTCCTCATCAGCAGCCGGTTTTTGCTATTCATTGAGCAGCTCCATGTCAGAGGATTGGGGTTGCGAAATAGACATTGGGCTGGCGGCTCTCTGATGGCGCTCCCCTTGATGTTGTTGCTGCTGCTGCTGCACTTGTTGCTGTCCTTTCCGTTGCAATTGCTGTTGCTGTTGCACCTGCTTCTGCTCCTCTTCGTTCGTGGGCGTCACCAATTGAGTGACAGGCTCCGCCGTACTGCTGGCGCTTTCCGACGATCCATTATGCGCAATAACAACACTATCGTGGCTGTTGGCACGCATCATTTCAATGCCCAGCTTCGACGAGGGAAGCACTGATTTGCTGCGAAAATGCTGGCGGATGCGGCCTGATATGCTTCCGCCGATTCCACCTATCCCAGTTACTCCAGTGACCCCGGAAACTCCACTGACTCCGTTACCTCCATTTCTTCCGCCGCTCCCGGTGCCACTGGTTGAACCTCCACCACTGCTGCTGCTATTGCTGCTATTCACGCCTGCCAGCCCTGTCCCACTACCACCACCTAGTCCAAGCTCGTCGTCCTCGTCGTCGGCCGAGTCCACGCAGCTATCATGCCGTCTTCTCTCAATCGCTTCCCGCTTGGCTCTCAGCTTCTCCAGAGAACGTTGTGGTACCGGCACGGAAATCGGGGACTCGCTAATGTCCAACAAAGGAAATGCCGAGCTCCCGCTGCTTTCACTACCAGAAATCTGCAGAGACGGCGTAGGGTACTTGATAGATGCTGGTGTTGATGTTAATGTTGATGCTGATGCTGATGACAATGCAGATGCGAAATCTGCCAGCTGTGGATTTTTTGAGGCTTCCCCAAGGGAATGTGAAGATATGCCCAGACCGCCGCCGTCTTCCCAGCCACTCTGCAAGGCCTTTTGACTGGCCGTGGGGGGGACATCGTCTGTGCTCACTGAATCGGAATCTCCAATAAGGCTGGACTTGGTCGAGTCTGCACGACTGGAGCTGGGAAAGCTGCTACCAGCACCGCCACCAATACCAGTATTACCACTGCCTGGACGCTGGCCCGTAAAGGTGGAAGAGGCGGCCGATATAGAACTGTTGCTAATGATGTTGCTGTCCCTCGATCGTAAACTCTCTCGACGCAGACCGGATGGAATGGGATATGCTAGAGGCGGCGGCGGTAGTTGCGGCAGTTGTTGCATTTGTGGCAGTGGCGGTAGTGGTGGTAATGATGACATCGATGTGGACTCCATGGCGGTCTGATTTGCACTGGGCATTTTCCATTGGCACAAATTGCTCAAGACCTCGGTCAACTTGGACGAGCTAATTGGCTTTTCAATAAGCGAGTCAAAGTGCTGCCGGGCCTGCAGCTCCTTCAAATACGCTGTAATGGCCACAATGGGAGTGTGTGAATTGGTGTTGGTGGTGTCCCGAATCATACGAGCCACATCGGCGCCACTAATCTGCGGCAGCTTATACTCCATAAAGATAATGTCGAATTTGATGTCGCTCATAGCGTAGCGGACAGCCTCGGGTCCCGTCGAGGCCGAAATCGTACGACAGCGCAGCTTTTCCAGCAACTTTTCCATCACCATTCGCGACACAGGGTGGTCCTCGCAAATGAGGACGTCCAAGGGCCGGAACATGGGGCCGTTATCCAGTGCAATCTGCGACATGCGCCGTGAACTCTGTCGCCGCCGTTGCACGCGAAGACGCAACGCGTTGGCCTTGTCGCCTTCATTGTCCGACGAAGATGGCGACATATCAAACACTTGGCTGCGTCGATTGCGATGGCTCAAAATGTCCGGCGCAACTGGACTACCCTCTTGAGATCCCACAGTCAGCGACCGAGACCTACTGGCCGGATGACCGGATTGGCGAGGTGTCGATAGTCTCTGCGGGGAGGCCGGCAACGATGCCAGCGGCGTAGAAATACCATTGTTGCCTCGTCCTTTGATCGGCAGAGGAGTTACAGCAGCAGAAACGACAGCAGACGTTACAGCGGTAGTGGTCGCTGCTTTTTGCAAGCTAGGAGGAGCACGTGGCGTTGTCATTGTATCGAAGAGCGTGACGCCAGAACCACCAGCGCTGCTGTTGCTGCTACCACCACCGCCAATACTTCCACCATTACTAGTTCCAGCTGGCTGCATCGAGCCGGAGCTGCTGGGCGGCGTGCTCGTACTGGATTGTTGAAGCATGCTGGAAGCATTGTTGGACGTTTTCCGTCGTATCTCTGGTGCTGCATGGAAAGAAACGAGTAGGGGCGACGACGGCTGCGACACGCGGCTCGGAGAGGAATTGGACTGGCTGAGGCCCGATGGCGACTGAGGCCGCTGAGATGCCTTGGCATTAGACAGCGTCCTCTGCACCGGGTGGCCTATGGGTGTGGGTAGTGTTGTTGGGCTGCTGCCATCCAGAAAAGACGCTGGCATATTAGCCCCAACAGCAGCAGCAGCGCTGGCTGTAGCTGGGCTGATGAGAGGGGAGCCTGCTTGTTGTTGCTTGTTCTGCGAAGCAAGGGCCTCTGCCCGCAATTTCTGAATGACGTCCTTGTTCGCCTTCTCAAGCACTGGGAGATTTTTAAAGGCAAAGTTTCCAAAGTCGTCGTTCACATTCGGCTCACTGAGACGGCGACTCTTCAGGTCTCGGACATGAGGCGGTATATGTAGTGGCATGAGCCCTCGCTTGATGGAGTTCGCCTGTGTCCGCACCCGGGAAAGTGCGTCGTGCGGGCGCTCCGTATAGTCAGCGTTGGACGTACTGGGAGACGATGACTGGTCCTCCAACTCCTCCGTAAATGACTGCAAGGTAGCACCACGGGAATCAAAATACTCTGTGTCTTCCGGGTTCTCCAGCTGTGGAACAAACTGGGCCACATCCTGCAGCAATGTTTCCCAGTTGACATCCTTGAACCAGATGTGGTTGCGGATCTCTTCACCACCCGACGCAAACTTATCGTCCCGGTTGACCCCCAACCGGTCTCGTGGGTCCGAGCAGAGCAGTTTGTTGATCAGGTCTTTTGCCTCTTCCGACACCTCGTCCTCAGCTGGGTCCGGCCAATGGATACGCCGAGCCAGAATGTTCTCAAAAACCTGATCGGCCTCGCTGGCGTTAAAGGGCGGAATGCCATAGAGAAACTCAAACATGATACAGCCAACGGACCACCAATCGCTCGTTTCGTCTTGCGGCTCTCCCTTGATAGTTTCGGGCGCTAGGTAGTCCGGGGTGCCAACAAACCGCCGGTTTGTGTCCTCGGGGTCGAAAAGAGCCCAGTTGGGCGGCGGCATGCTGGGCTGTGGAGGTGTCCCTCTCGGTAGCTGGTCGCCCGTAATGCTTCCATGGGCGCTTGCCGTTGTCTGCACCGAAGCCACTTCCGGCGGCGCTTCTTCCTCCTTTCCCTCGCTACCCTCCCCGTGCGGTACATTGACAGCAGCGATCGACAGGGAAGTCTGCGCATTCGTTGAGGACAATGGCGACGGCGTGTCATTTAAGGACAAGTTGCTAATCATGTGACTGAGCGCATCGCTGCCGCCGCTATCACTTCGCTGGCCCGAGAAGCGTCGGGGCTCCTGAGCAAGATTGCTGAGACTGAAGTAGGATGGCTGGCCTAAGCTGAGGCCGTTGCCGGAATCACTCGCCGCTATCAACGGCGTGCCGCCCGGGGAATGTCCAGAGTTGACTCCATGTAAATCCAGCGATGTCGAGCGTGACGACGTGATGGAGGCCGACCTAGCAAAAGGGCCTTGTCTCAGCAGGTCGGGTACGGGCTCTGTCGAGCCACTGTTCAGCGCCCGCTTCTGGCGCCCGATCAACCCCATGCGAGAGAGGCCAAAATCAGTGAGTTTAAGATGCCCCCTTTGGTCAATGAGAAGGTTGTCCGGTTTCAGGTCCCGGTGGACAATACCGCGGCTATGCAAATGCTCCACGCCGAGCACGACCTCGCCCAGGTACTTCTTGACCCAATCTTCAGGTAGACAGCCAAGCACTTTAATGAGAGAGGCACAGTCGCCGCCGCTGAGATACTCCATGACCAGATAGAGGTAGTCCTTGCTGGAGAAAGTCCAGTAGAGCTTGGCGACAAAGTCGCTCTCGCCCTGCCACATCATAATGGCGCGTTCTGCCTTGACATTGGTCACCTGGTTCTTGGCCACCATGTCGGCCTTTTTCAGGACCTTAATGGCAAAATATTCGCCCGTAGACTTCTTCTTAGATAGATACACGCTCCCGAACGCGCCTTTGCTGATAGGTTTGATCACCTCGAAATCTTTGATGGAGGGAGGTACGGCACGGGCCATTGGCGGTGCCCCGACGGCATTGAGGCGCGGTGAGGGTGGGAGCCGCGACGGGATTTCTCCAGCCACGGAAAGGGACATGGATGATTGGCGGCGGTGATGATGCAGATGGTGATGGTGCGGCTGTGACGGCTGGAGCGGCATGTTCGCTGTCAGCGAGGGCGAGCCAAAATCACTGCTGGGCAGCATCGGTGACGCCTCTGGCGACGCAACGCCCTCGGAAGGGGGAAAGGGCAGGCTTCTGGGTTTGGACATACGCAGCGGAGAAGAGGGCTGCTGTCCGGGCGGGCGGGATGGCGACTCCTGCCGACGTGGAGACACGGCACCAGGGAGAATCAAGCTGCGGCGGTGCTGACGGGAACTGGCCTGTCGGCGAAGATCGCTAAACTCGGAGATGGGCGACTCCGTGCGCGGCGGAGGGCGAGAAGCCACCGACGACCGCATGCTTCCGTCGCTGTCGCCAGCGTCGCTCTCGAAAAGAATTGATTCTCGGCGCGAGTCGAGATGGCTGGCAGCGCCGACGGCGCCCACTGTCGACTTGGGCGTTGGGCATTCGCGTGGACTCGCAGAATCGTCCGCCGTGGATAGTCTTCGGCACTCGGGGTCATCGCTGATCTTTGCTCTTTCCAAAGCCATGGCCAGCGTGGAGGGTGCATCAAAGGACCCGGCAAAAAAAGTCTCCTCATGTGCCGCAGGCCCAGATTGCGACCGGCCTTCACCTTCACCTTCTTCCTGATCGTCCCTGCCGTCCTGGCAATCCGTTCTTCTCTCGTCGTCACAACCTTCTTCCTCTAGTTCTTCCGATAGCTCATCTTCCGACGAGTCACTCAAGACACCAGAGGCAATTCGCGCTGCTTTGCGCATAGCGGCATCGATGCAGTCTTGGACAATTACGGAGAATTCGATGCGGATGCGTTCGGCATACTCAATGACTCGGCGATGGCGCAGCACTGCCTCGACTTTGGCCTTGGCCACCTTTTCCGTGTCGGCGCAAAGCACGGCTAGACCCTGCTCTTGTTCCAGCGTATTTGAACTGGGCGATTGCCATTGGCTAACCTGCAAGATGCGAGACTCCGACTGCGGTGACTGAGTGCGGAGCTCTCCCGGAACCTGCGCTGGTGCTTCTTTAATCGCCGGTGTGCTAATTTCCAAAGCCGTATCACAGAGATCAAGCAACAGTTCAACTATTCTTGCCTGCGGTCTTCGGACGGCAAAAGACCTTGCCCGCGCATGGCCGAAACCGGAGGAGCGATCGCGGGACCGGCCGTTGACCGGTGAAGGAGATGACGCTGCTGAGGAAGGGGACATAGTCGGCGGCGGCCCAATGGGTAGGCCCTTGTACTCAGCCAAGGGAAGTGGCGAGACATCGCCAGACAGCGGGCGGCTTTTTCTGGCCTCCAGAGCATCAAGAACCTTGACAATGGCATGACGGTGCTCGGTCAAACTCTCTTGTGACATTTGTACGTCCATTTCAGCCGTGTGCTCCTGCAAGCAGAGGTCGGTGTGTTTCTCAAACCACCATGGTGGGATTTGGCGTTCGCAGATGCGGCAGAGGACGGAATTGGGAGGAGGAAGGTTTCCTGGGTCTTCGAGGCCGGATTCAGCCAGCTGCGTCAGATAACTGGCCAAAATCTCGGCTCCTGACCCCAGCGATTCGACGATAATTGCAGGCAAATTAAACTTGATCTCCCGGGGGGCGATCCAGGGGCGGATCATCCACATAGTCTGAAGATTAGCATGAGAAAACAAGCTGGTAGTAAAAGAGGAACAAAGTGGTGCCGATGGACGCAAAAATCCAAGTAAATGAGAACATTAGAGAATACACAAGTGGGTAACTCACATGGCTTTCCCCCCCAGAAGCAGTATCATAGACCATGATGCCCTGTGCCTCCAACTCGATGATGTCGGGAGAGGATACCGCCTCAGCCTCTACCGAAAGCAGTTTGGAGTGCGGCCCCAGTAGCATGGCAAAGCGCACAATCTGGCTGCGAGAGTCATCCTGCTTCATGGATTCAACCACGTCGGTAAAGCAGGACTTGTTATCGCTGACAATCAAGTCTGCGATTGGGCAGCCATGAACCGATTCCGTTTGTGTCCCAAGCACGTCCAGCCACGAAGGACTGACCCAGCGAATGGTGCCGTCAAGGTTTAGATCCATAATCACATTGAGCGTCTGTTCGGCCGCCTCGCGCAGTTCCTCCCTTTCCTCCCGGATATCCTCGCTGAGCGAACGTTGCATTGCCGCGGCGTCATCTCGGAGCGCCGCCACCGCCGGTGGGACCAACAGGGTCGGGTCCAGGTCGTGGTCCTGGTCCATGGTGAAGGGGTGTAAGTTGGCCTTGCGGTCGAACAGACGGCGATTTGCAGAGACGAGTTGATCGTGGTGGTATCAAGGCCCGTTAAAGTTGAAGCAAGTTATGGTAAAAAACGAAGAATAAGAAATGAGAAAGAGAAAAAGAACGAAGAAAAGAGGCAACAGCAACAAGTGCGTTTCCAATGTATGAACGGCGTCCCGGCTAATCTGGCACGTAGCCAGAGCTAGAGCTTCATGGACGACTGAGACATGTCGGGTTTGTCCAGCAGCGATTTGAGTTGACAATGTCTCCCTGAGGCTGTGGTTGACCCAAACGATTGCTGTGTATGTCGAGTGGATGGTGTTTGGTCAAACAGGGACAATCCCTCGTTGGCGCTGGCAAAACACTACCGAAGCAATTCAATTACAATAGCCCCAGCTGTCATGAGGAACACCGGTCCTGCTGAAGACAGAATGGAATGAGGGATAAAAAAAGAGGGAAAACTGTAAGGAAAGGCCGCTGTGAATTCGCGATAAAGGCGGTTGATGCGAGAAAATCGAATCGATTGAACAGATGTAATTGAAACAGAAAAAAGCTCTAGACGGGGCAACCGTAAGTAATTCGATCGGTCTTGCTCGGGGAACTTAAAGGGTGCAGCGATGTGACTGGTAAAGGCTGGGAGGCTGGCCCATAGGCGCATCGGTGCTTTGGTGCGTCACTTCAGTCGGCGGTCGACGTAAATCTAGCTTCGTGGACGTGTCGAAGAAACAAGGCAAGAAAAAGAGAAGAAAGCTGAGCAAATCAAGACAAAGAAACCGATGGATTCGCGGGAAAGAGGACGGAAGTATAGTGGGGTTGCTTCAGCCGAAGCCAGGGACAGGGCAGGGAGGATGGCCGACTGCTTATTAGCTAAGCCTGCGGGACGGGCAACCAAAAAACAAAATAAAATGAGAAACAACTCAACGGAAGAAGGGGCGGCCCCGGCGTTAGTGTCTCCCCTAATAGCTTCCTATCCTGGATCTGCACCGCTCTGGTTTTAGCCTGTTTCTAGTGTAGTGTAGTCGCTGTATTGTAAAGCAAGATCCGTATGGTCTTGTGCCATCCTTCGCACACATCCTTCATCCTTCATACTTGTAGCACTACGATACGTTGTACTGTAAAAAGACACTACAAATGAGGCATATCAAGTTCGCTGAGCAAAGTTCCGTGTTTCCAGGTACACTGCTTCCCCCGTACGAGGATTCGTCGCTATGGTGTGCTAAAGGCGGGGAAACCGTCGTCTGACCAGTGAAAATGTCCAAGCACTCAAAACTCCGTTTCGGTAGATACCCGTTCGAAGTCTGTTCGTTGTCAGTAGTATGAGTCAGCGGTGGTAACATGATATAGCGCAGCCGTTTTAATTCGTGGAGAAGCACGCACAAATAAACATGCTTTGTTTGCCTAGCTACTATCAAATATGTACATGTATGTACACTACGTATGTATGCCGCCTTCTTCCGCTGCCAACAACAATAGTACGATTCCCCCGTAACCCTGCGGTAGGGATGGATAATACCAGCACGGCATTGGCGACATTGGCCGGTGCCGGTCCTTTTGCCGACAGTACAGATAAAAGGAGAGTAACAAAACGGCTAATAAAGGGAGAGAAGAAATGCAGGGTAGCAGCAACATTTTCCTTACGCATCCAGACAAAATCTGTCGATCTGTTAACATGCCTTATCGGGCCACTCTGTTGCTGTGTCACAAACAGCTTTGCCACAGTCGCCTTTTGTTCTGAAAACTGAGGTTCAAGCTTCTTTAAAGTATTGAAATAGTCTTGAATTCACAAACACTACTATTTGATGCACTACAATATACGACTTTCGTTGGAACTCGGTTGAAACTTAGCGCTGGTGTGTAATTCGCTGAGAGGCTGCCGCTGCCGAGTCTGCTTCCCACTCACATTTTTTAGCTTCCAGCCAGTGCCCCTTCTCGACCCATCGCTGTGCAAGCCAGTCGGCCAGAGCCGTGTCTGACTCGGGAAGCTCCTCTAACAGAAAGCGTCGTACGTGGACATGAAATCGGTATCCCTCTCCGACGCTGAGTCTGGGCACTGAAAGCGTTTCCCACATGCTTGGACTTTCCTGGAACACGCGGCCATGCTGGTATGCAATTGTGATGTCATATGCCGCCTTCACGTTCTTGGCCTTTCGCAGGTGCTGAACCGTAGCAACGAATCCTTTAGTGCGCGGGTAGAGCAGATGCCTGGGCTGCTCTCGATCATTGCGAGCACACCAAGCAGCAGATTCTGCGTATTTTTCCGGGGTAAAGCGCGTGGCCTCAGAGTAGGATACAAGCCCTTGAATTAACGGTCAACAAACCTGTCAAAAGTCAAAGGGAGGGGTGCGTGTTGCGAGATAGAGGGCGCTGCAATAGTGTAGTTTAGACAGAGGGAGGGAGTTCAGCCTTACATGTTGGCCACTTCCGGTCGACAATACCTGAAAACACGCGGTCCATTTCCTTCTTGTCTTTGCTCCAGTGGCGGCTGACCATGGGCATGCCCATTCCCCAAAGCCCCCAGCCCAAAAGTGGCACCCAACGTAACTGAGCCTTCATAAAATAGCGGCATCGGCCCAGCATGCAAGCTTCGATCGCCAGTGCCTGTATCATGTAAAAGTCAGACCAACCAAGGTGGTTAGAAATAACAATGGCCGTTTCTTCTTTGGGAAGAACATCTCCAGATATGGTGATAATGCCGCCGTTGATGTCTGTAAAAATCATCTGAAGCCAAAACCACCTAGGCTCGGCAAGCGATGACGCCAAATCGTTCATGGCATCCGGAAAGAAGGGATACAGAACGAGGGTAATACAGGCGATAATATCGGCAAAGAGGAGCCACATGACCCAGGGCGCCATTATGGTGATGCCCCGAATATGCGTCTGCAAACGGGCCATTTTAATAGCCATAGCCGTGCAGAAAGACAGGATTTGATGAACTAAGGGATGTTCTTACTGAGCAATAATGCTAATGGCAGAACCTTTTGTTTACTCAAAGCCGATGCCAAGACTGATGATGCCTAACAAGAATATTACCTCATGTTGCCATATACAACAGAGGTGCCGCTGGACAGTTCACGGTTGAGGAAGGAGCCCCTCGTCAGTGTCGACCACACTGGACTTCCTAGCATAATCATATTGCTCTCCTTTCTTTTGTTGTTCTTTATTTTATGCCTTATTAGCTCACCTCAAATCTCTTGTATTGAGAGTTTGAAATGCCAGTAAGATAAAAATTCCCAAGATAGTGAAAGATATATTAGAGTTTATTTCAAAGCCCGCTATCATGTCTGCCACCAATTTTTACAAATTTAAGCATGTTGCTTTCTTTCGCCATCGCTGTCGCCTCTTTTGAATACAAAGCTGACTCATACCTTCTAGCACTCCGTATTCGATACTAGAGTGCCAAGTAGACTCGGCTTCCCCACCTCTTAAATTTCAGCCTATGGTAGCCCTCCATCAGAACACTTCCTGCCTACTTGTTACAATTTTAACGACGCATTTATCGTCATCAACCTATGCCCTCATCATTTGCCTCAATAGCATCACGTCTGACTCGACAGGCATTTATCCCGAACTAAGACTGACTTGCGCAGAGAAGCAAGAAGAAGTAGGGCTTTTTCAGGAAGACGCAAAACTCTTTCAACAATTTGACTCCCTCGACCCAAAACGACGCGGCAGAAACTACCACCAAGTAGAGCCTTTCATCTTGGCCGCTACAGGGGAATATCCAACGAGTCCGACGTCGGCCATCCGCCTGTCCTATCAGAAGCTGTAGACACAACAGGGGCAACGACCTCCGATCGATCCACGAACGCTTCTGTCGGTCAAAAAACTGTGGAAACTCGGCAACCATAACGTGGCCCACTTTGCCAGTATCCTTTCCATAGCTCCAACAGTAGCTGATAGCCAACGGCTCGGGACATTTACATTGCTGTTTCGTTACTTAACGGCGAAACAATTGCATAGCAAGGTAAGCTTATCGGGCCTTTTCTACTTTTTGCTGCCAACTTATCTGGCCTCAAAAGCATTTTGGCGCAGCAAGCCTCTTTAATATTACGTCCTTTGTCGATGGCGCTGGTGATTTCGCATGTTCTGGGTGTGGTTGATGATAAAATATAGGTTTCTGTGAACTTTTCCTTCAAACAAATGGCCTCTTCCGTATCTCCTATACAACAGGACCACGGCGCTGGGTCAGACGACGGCACTGAAAGAGACGGGCTTTCTTCATTAAACTTGGGCTTCTTAAAAAATCTATCTGAGAAAAGAGCTGTTAAAGGCAAGGCCGGTCCGCTTATTATTTTTGCTGACCATCTAACGGCCATGGCTGACACGTCCCAATTATATATAGATGGGAACCCTCCAAAGAGACGAGGACCCAAACCCGACAGCAGACCAGCATTAACTCGCCGCCAGGAGCTTAACCGCCAGGCTCAGAGAACACACCGTGAACGCAAGGAGCTTTACATCAAGGCTCTAGAAGATGAGGTTTTGCGGCTGAAAGAGGTTTACAGCAACATCTCACAGGACAAAGATCGCCTGGCTGAAGAGAACCGCCAGCTTAAGCAACTGCTCACACAGAGCGGAGTCAATCCTCTGTCAGCACAGGCTGTCGGCAGTGGTTTCATCGATGATATCGCAAGCAATCCGAGTGCTGGGTACTCTGGAAGTGTATCTGGGGTGAGTTATATACCTACATCTAGCTCGCATACAAGCGCTTTTACGCCTCCTCCACCTTCGACAACGACGACAGGCCAGCAGGGGGTATCACCTCCACATCAGGCCGATGGGTTGTCACATTGCTCCTTCCCACGGCCGACACAAGATCTGCCGTCGACTCGAGACTTGCAGCACAGCACTGGGATCGATTACGATCAGGCCGGCATTGATTTCGTTCTAACGTAGGAGCCCCCCTTCAGCCAGTGTTACTACTTTTGTGTCTTTCCCTGATCCCACGAAACATTTGTGCGGGCTGTTGTATCACATTGCCTATCAAGCTCAACGTCTACATGTTTCGCTCTTCACGTCAGCATTTAAACTTGCTGTTTTATAAGCTTTTTCAAGTGCCTACGCATGACCGGAGTGTTTATTATTTACTGGATACAACAGAAAGCGCCACATATCATATCCCAACTTCAGCTCCGATAAAATCCTTTTTGCTCCGAAAATCCAACAAATACCCCCTGCAGTCTTTGATTTCGCATTCGCAAGGGAGGAGGCATAATCTCACGGGCATACACAGAGCACTCGCACAAATTTGGGGGCCTGGGAATTGACCGTGGGCTGGACGTGATAGTGTATGCTAACTATCAACTTTTACCCGGCAGTCTTGAAAAACCCTGCATGGCACATTTGCCCTTTCTCCTGGAGTCAGGCACACAATCTGGCACCGAGCCTTGTGGTCACGCGTTGATGGCCTCTTGTCCTCCCGCGCCGTTCTCTGAGCTGACAGAAAGTGCCGCGTTCGGCTACTCCAACATCAGTTGTCCGGATCGTGAACTGGGACAGAAAACCTGGGAAATACCGAAGGGAAATCTGGCTACGCTGCTCAAGCTCAGCTCCAACTTGAAATTGGACGGAGAAATAACGCCCGTGATGGCCTGGGGTATGATTTTGGCACACCCGCGCCTTAGCGACCTGACGCCTTTCGATTTCCAAAAATTGACCGAGGATCTTTCTGGAAAAGTTCGCTGTTACGGGTACGTCCCCCCCTTGTGAAGTGTCTGTCTTTGGGCTTGTCCTAATTTTTCTAGATTTGGTGCGGTTATGGAGGAGTTCGAGGTTCGGGACGCTCTAGAGAACGTTTTTCCCACCGAGCCGGAAGAGACGGTGGCGGCCAACACAGGCATTGCTATCGCATACTAGACGATGTTTTTTAATACTAGAGTGGATTGTCTGGGAGCTGTTTTTTTCTTGGGAAAATGCGATATTCATCTGACAAGTGAAATTTTATGGGAGCTATGGACGATATGTCTGTAAATATTTGATTTTGCAACATTTTTTTTAGGTTTTTACTTCGCTAGGAGGGAATAAAATTCTCTAGATTAATACAAAGTTATTGGCGATAGTTTTGATAATGGCAGCTGATAAGCGGTTGGGGCTAGGTGGCCCCACTTTACGCCCACAAAGGTTGGGCTGAGAAAAATTACCCCCTCCAAAAAAAACCAAGTATCGCTAAGCGTGCATCGAAAAGTCCAAACTCTCTTTTCCCCTCTTTAGTTTGGTACCACATTAACGTATCGCAACAAAATGTCTCTTTCACTGTCAGATATCATCGCCAACTTGCCCGATGGCGACAGCTGGGGCCCTCCGGTCACGACGGAGACTGTCCTTAATGGCGTTCCTTACGCGCCGTTCTCCAAGGGCGATAAACTCGGGCGCATGGCCGACTGGACGGCCGACGGCAAAGACGGCCGTGACGGACGTGGTGGTCGATCGCAGTACAACAAGTACAACCGTGGTAAGTTATAAAAAACCAGCTGGACCCAAGGAGATGAATTGAAAAAGAAAGTATGAAATAAAGGAAAGAGAGCAGATTTTAACGCGATGTTGTGCAGATCAGCAGGTTTACGGTGCGGGAGCGGCCTCATTGTTTGCGGCTCCTCCGGCCGAAGACGAGGCCAGCTTCTCTGTAGTTAGCAACGTGCGCGACTCAGCCAAAACACGGTACGGCCGGGGTGCGGTCTTTACGCGGGGGGGCCGGGGCCAGCGTGGCGCCCGACAGGACAGCCGGGGCGGGCGAGCGGGGCTGCAGCGTACGGGGGGCCGACCAGGCCAGCAGCAGTACGGCAGTGGCGGCGGTGGTGGCGGAGGCGGTGGGTATGATAGCCGGAACGGAGGCGGCCGTAACAACGTGGGAGGCGGCGGTCAGCGGGGCCGGCGCTTCGGCTGGAAGGACTACGACAAGCCGGCACGCAACCGGGACGCGTCGATCAACATCAAAGTCGACTGGAAGCTGCTCGAGGAAATCGATTTTAACCGACTTGGGAAGCTTAACTTGGACGCGGGCGAGGGCGAAGACTTGGACTCATACGGCTTCCTGTACTACTACGATCGCAGCTACGACAAGGCGCCGGTCAAGTCAGCGGAGCGCAAGCTGACTGCGCTGGACCGTGCCGCATACAACGTGACAACCTCGTCAGATCCAATAATCCAGGAGTACGCCGATAAGGGTGAAGCCACAATTTTCGCGACCGACAGCATCCTGTCGATGCTCATGTGCGCGCCGCGCTCTGTCTACCCGTGGGACATTGTGATTGTGCGGCAGGGCAACAAGGTGTTCCTGGACAAACGTGAGAACGCGGCGCTGGACATGGTAACGGTCAACGAGAATGCGGCAGACGCGCCACTGGACGCTGCCGACGGCAGCAAGGACGGTATCAACCAGCCGACGGCGTTAGCCGAGGAGGCTACCTACATCAACCACAACTTTGCCAACCAGGTGGTTCTGGAGGGCAGCCAAAAAGTGCAACTGGCACACGAAAACCCGTTCTACAACGCGTCGGAGGAGTCGGAGCCGCCAGCATCCAAGGCCTACAAGTACCGGCGCTTCGACTTGTCGGCCAACGAGGAGGACCCGGTCTACCTGGTGGTGCGCACAGAGCTGGACGCGGTGCAAAAGAACGCGACAAACGGCGAGGATCAGTTCCTTTCGGTCAAGGCGCTCAACGAGTTTGACAGCAAGGCCCAGGGCTCCGGTGGTGCGCTTGACTGGCGCACCAAGTTGGTTAGCCAGCGCGGTGCTGTCGTCGCCACAGAAATGAAAAACAACTCTTGCAAGCTGGCTCGGTGGACGATCCAGAGTATTCTGGCCAAGGCAGACATCATGAAAGTTGGGTATGTATAGAGTGTTTTCTCTTCTGTTCCTTCAGGTTTTCTTTCCTCTTTTGTTCTTCCCCCCCCTTGTTTTCGCTTTCTCTAACCACCCCTCACAGTTTTGTCTCCCGGGCAAGCCCCAAGGCCAATGATAAGCACGTCATCCTGGGCGTCGTTGGCTGGAAGCCGCGCGATTTTGCCAACCAAATGAACCTCTCGCTGTCCAATGGCTGGGGTATTGTTCGCACGATTGTTGACATGTGTCTCAAGAAGGAGGATGGTCGTTATGTGCTTGTTAAGGACCCGAATAAGCCCATTCTGCGGCTGTATGAGGTGCCTGCGGGTAGCTTTGACGACGAGGCTGAGGAGCAGGCTGAGGCGGAAGGAGAGGTTGAAGAGGAGTAGACTACACGGACCAATCTATAAAAAGGCGAAATGCAGTTTTTTCAAATTCAGATACACACGGTGTGCAAATACAGTGTATACAGTAGATTCCCTGTAGCTTGAATGACTAAGCACAGCCACTTGCTAAAATAGAAGACAAAGCTCAGAATCCTCCAGATGAACAAATTTCCGCCAAAACTACAATGCGCAATGGCGCGATCAGCACAGATTCATGTGTACGCAGAGAGTTTATCAAATATACGTCAGGTTTCTATTTCTTTGTGTCTTCTTAGCCCGGTCGACTCTTCGACCACAGTAAAAGTGCTTGCGGACGGCGTGACGCTTGATGTTTGTCATAAGGGCGAATCGGAAATTCTGACTCTGCCAGGTGTTGTGGCCGCAGCAGGCACTCGGCTATCTTTGACACCGGTTCCGCAATTACAGGGGGGTAAGGGCGGCGACAACAGCAGCAGCGAGAACGATCAATGCTTTTATGCATCTTGGCGCCTGCCTCTGGCAGATAAGGTGCAGCAGTCTGGCTGCGTTGCGTCCCATCCGTCACCGTTAGACCTAGCGCCCTCGGTCTGGACATCGTCTGACCTGCTTCCGGGATCGCCAGTTTGCTGCCGGCTGTGCGATGCGGTCCTCATTGTCCGGGGCACTATAGGCTCTTGGAAAGATCTACCAGCCGAGAACTGGGCGGAGATGATGGAGTTTTGGCATTGCCACAAGCCTAGCCACAACCACAGCCAGAGTCCCAAAAGCACTGACATGTACCATGGAAGCAGTGCTAGAACAGACCTACGGGGCTATGGCGCAAACAGTATCATCTCTTCCCAATCCGGTGTCGGATTCGTCGACCTGGTGACGCTGTTCTTTAATGAGGATGACTGTCACGGATTGATTGTAAGTTTTGCTACCGTGGATTTATTTGACTTTCTTTCTCCTTCCCTCCCTTCCTTTTCCAGGGTATCAAGAAGGTTGCCAAGCTAGAGGGACTTTATTTCCCCATCAGTAGCATGCTTACCGATACAAATGCCCAAAATAAATACAAAAGAGTGATCTTCTCACCATCGTGAGAATACAGATGCTTGAAAAGGATGCCGAAACCAGCGTTTCAACAGAGATGCTGGGGTCAGCACTTTTTGCGAGCCGAGGTCACTGCTTTGCCTGTTATCCCATTCAAATATGTCCGCATCAAGTTTGCAGTGGTCGTACCATAGAAAACAGGCACATTTCGCTACATTTTATTATAGAAGAATATCTAGACGATAGGATATTTTTCACCTTGTTTCCCATGGTTCGCCAAGCTAACTAGCACCAGCTCTCAGATTCACCTCCGACCAGGCCGCCAGCAGGACCGCCAGCGTTTGCAACTGACTCTTCTTTGCCTATTGCCAATGCACTGCGGTATAGCACCTCTCATGGATGCCGTACAGTAGATGGTAGTCCTCGCAAAGGCTTAAGCCAAGATGACTCTGCGACGAACGAGGAGTCTATCACTGCTGTTCCTGCTTCAGCGCAACAGTCGCCACCGCGTGGTGGTGGCGTTTTTTGTGAAAAGTGTCACACGCGCATCGGCTACTACAGCCTCTCTTTAGCTTCCATTGCCCTTTTCAAGTGGCAAGTACATTGTGAGGCGGCCACATCCCACCTGCCCCTACTGCCCGAGTGCTTTGCTGCCACGCTGGTCGACAGGATGTCTCGGTTTGGTGGCTCAAAGTTTCTCGTCATGCCCTCGGTAGAAGCCGCTCCCGCCACTGCCTCTTCAGAGAAAGGAGAAGCAGCAGAGAAGACTGTTCAGCCGATTCTGCACATCTGGGTTCTCAACAACAACATCCACTACGCCTCCAGCAGCACAGAAACTGTGTCATCAGCAGTAAAACTACTGTTTAAGCTTGTCTCCAAGACCGAAGCCGAGTCTATGCTGGAAGACTTAAACTCGGACGTTCAGGAACTCACTCTACCCGAGGAAGCCGTGCGCCGTATTATCGAGCTGCTGGAGATCAGCAACGGCATACTATTCAGTAAAGAAAGGTCGTATCGGAATTGGAAAATAGGGTTGCTGAATAGATGGGAGCCGTCTCAATGACTAAATATCAAAAAAAATACTACACGTACTATTGAGCCCAGATCTTGCTAATCACTATTCCCTGGCAAAAATCTCCAGGCTTATGTCGTCCCGTGTCTGCTTATTTGACGAAAGTTGTACCCAATTAAGGTATTCACTACAAGAAAGATGCAACCGTAGCGAGTAGCTTTTTCGGCTAAGTAAGAAAGGGAGGGCAATGCATTGATCCTATTTCAAATCATCACATAGCCTTTCGAATAGCATCACCACTCTACACTTGGCACAATTACCGTCGACTTAAACATAGTTGTTGTTAGAGTGACTAAAATAACCCCAAACAAAACCGGGCTGTCGATACAAGTGATCAGCAGACCATGCGTTCCTCGTTGGCCCATCTCAAGAAATATTAAAAATGCTATAGTTGCCTCTGATGCTGATAGCGAGAAAACTGTTTATAAGATCTCCCGTCGTGATGTGTTAGCGGTATATTAGGCTGTCAAACACACGTGCTATCGGTCTAATGGACCGGCCGCTAACTCCGAGTTTTTGTACCACGGATCAAGGCTTAACGCCGTTTTGCTTAAAAGATTCAGCGACGTCATCCCTTTAAAGTTTTCCTTCTGCTTGATATAGGTTGCCTCGCGCATATTGGTTAATTTTCATTCTTGGGAGGGAACCTGCCTAAAGAATGCATCCGTCGAATGCTTCTTTTGTTTTGGCCGCGGCACGCCGGCCAATGCTCAGCATTGCCGGCAGCAAAGTCGAAATGAATAATGTCAGCGACCTGCCGCGGGTAAACATTTCGAGAAGAGCTTTTTGTGCGTGTACTGCATCAAGCGGCTCCCTAAAACGGAGACGGTACATGGACTCTGTTGAATGTGCGACAAGCACGACGGCGTCGGCATCGTCAGGGGCTAGCAGCGGCTCGTTCTTTCCATCAAGGGAGACTTGTCGACAGGCGCCTGGAATGCTCCGGTTCAGTAGCAGCTCTTCACGCCTACAGCAGCCGACATCATCATCCTTGCCGTCACAGGCGCCCGAGTCTCTTCCTTTTTACAAACTCTTTCCAAATACACTACCGCTCGGCCCTCCGCCTCGGGGATCGTTTGAAATTGATGGACGGGCATTGCGCACGGAATTTTTGCAGCTCCAGGCAGCTGCGCATCCTGATTTCCACTATCAAGCTGGAAATGGAAGCGACAGCAGCGACAATATCAAGGACGGCAAGAAAAACAAAAGCACTGGGTCGGCTGCGAGAGACCGGGCCGAGGCGGCGTCGTCGTTGATCAACGAGGCCTACCGCACCCTGCTCTCACCATTATTGCGGGCGCAGTACTTGCTGAAAAACCTCTACGGCATCGACCTGGCAGGAGATGAATCAACTTTGTGGGGCGGTAAGGGTGCCGGTGGTGACGATGCAGGAGGAGGGAAGAGCGATGTGGAGCTGCTCATGACCGTGATGGAAGTTCGCGAGGAAATTGAGCGGGCCACTACCGAGGAGGACCTGGAGCCCTTGCGTCTGGCCAACAATGATCGGATGCGGGCCAGTGAGGCAGTTTTAGCGAATGCCTTTTCGGCCGCTGATGTGTCCAAAGCTGGTCGAGAAACTGTTCGGTTGCGGTATTGGGTGAATATTGATGATGCCCTGCGCAACTGGGAGCGTGGGAAAGACATTGTATTGGAACACTAATCGAATAAATCACAAAATATATCAAAACTTTTTTTTCTTACGAATTCATTCCATGAACAGATCTTGATCCCAAAAAAGGCACAGCCTTGTATTGCTAGCTTATAATACCACTACTAAATTAAAGAAGACCATTCTTGTCCAGGCTTTATCCACCCAACACCTCATGTTTACTCTCTCGTCCCATTTCCTCTGTAAACTCCCCTCCTTGATCCCTGAGTACTTGTAAAATTGAATCACCGTCAAGGCCATAAGGCCGTTTAGGCACTGAAGCTGACGGCGCGCTTGGTAGCGTTGCTGCTGCCGGCCATCTGGAAGGCGACGACACCGCCAAAGGGTCCGGCCGGGTTGGAGTTGGCAATTTTGGCCAGGCAAACGTTCTTGATACCGTTAACGGTGCCAGTGCAAGTGGTGCCAGCCGGAACAGAAACCGCCACGGGCTGTTTGTCAGCAAGGTTACTTTCTCTCTCTCTCGCCGTCGGAATCTTACAAAGTCCTGGTTCACGTTGGCCGCGCGCTTCATAATGCCAACGCTTGATAGAGCACGGCGTGCCACCGCAGCCAGCTTCGCCGCCCTGTTAGGAGAGATGTTTCCGGCAGCGCCCGGCACTTGTGTGGTCACTTCCATCATGGTTCCGTCGGCAAAGTTTCCTGAACCGGTGGGGTCCAGGACAGCCTTGACCGGGCCGGCGCCATCGGTCGTCACAATATGGTAGGTGCCGCTCAGCGAGCCACCCGAGGACGACACCTGAGGGAGTGTGTCGCCTGACTGAGCCATGGCCATGGAAACCATGTCCAGAGTGTTCTTGCCGTTGCCAGTGGTCTTACCAAGGCCATTGGTCTGGATATCGGTAGACCGGAAGACAGTGGTATCGAGTTCGGTCTGGGGAGGAGACAAGTATTAACACACATACATCTATACCAATAGCATACCAGAAGAAAGTGGAGTACGATAAGCCCACCTTGGAGTTGGGACCAGCCCCAGGGACGACGCCGCCCATGATACCAATGGCGGTGGTGTTGCCACCGGCATCGCCCGTCATGACCGCAATCTTGCCATGGGCAGCCACAAGGGGCGAGACGGAAAGAGCAAAGACGAAAACTTTGGCGAACATAGTTGCGAGTTGAGAGGTTGTCTGATAAAACAAGGGGATAAGTATTAAGAAAGGGTGGATAATATACTATAGTAGAAGAATGGAAAATGAGAAAGATCTTTGATTAGAAGTGGCAAAAAAAGGGTAAATAAACCGCACGAATCAATCGGCGTGAGAAGAGAAGTGTTTTTGGAAGTTGTTGAAGGTTTTTGGTGATAAGGAACAGGGGAAAGGACTTTCAAAGCGGAAGATCTTTGGGGATTATATACTCTTTGACTCTCGAGGGTCTTTGCACGAGCTCTCTGCTGCTCTTGAAGCTAATGCTTGCCGCTTTGACGATGCCTTTTTTCAATCAATTCCTCGTATTTTCCCACATGTCCTGTCTTTTTTTTCATGTTCCCCGTTTCTGTCTCACTATGATGCTATTCATTCCCCCGCGACCCACCACGGAAAAGCACCGTATACACTTCTGTACTTGAAAACTAGAGATAAAAAGGCCTGGCTCGACAAAGCTAAGCAAGTGTAGGCTCAGTTGTCAACCCCTGTCGAATGATTTTGGTCGCCAAAGCGATGTTTTCAGGGATGCACATGGCAACCAACTCGCATAAGAGACCCAAATAGGCAGTATCGGGGCAGTAAAGAAGGAGACTTGAAGTGTTTCTGTGGCTGTACAAAGTTTGTAAAACGCTCAGACACGCTCAGACACGGCTTGCAGTCGGCCAGACCGGCTCTTCTGCCGTTCCTGACGGAGATTCGCAGATTTGATTTTGCACATGTTATCCTCAAACCTTTTAACCACCCCTTGGCTTTCTCCGCAAAACAGGTCAAGAAGGATCTACTTTCTGTCGATGTATAAATTTTTCATACTTTATATGCAGATGTATGTCAGAAGCAAGACTGAACTGTCAAGAGACAGAGGGGAAAAGGCAAGGCGGGATTTTGTGATCACTGTAGAAGCGAATTCTCCCGGTAAAACTAGAGCTTACCATCATGAAATAAAGCCTGCGCGCTGCCGAACCGGCGGCTTGCGTCCGGTAGCCGTTTGGGCGATCATCTTGCAGAGCTAGCGCATCAAATGTATTTAGGGGTGTGTATGTATACTAGAACGTGTAGGGAAAATTATACAGAAAAATCGCAACTGCTCAGCCGCAAACGCCGCACTGATACTGGACTTCTCGTATTGACTGGTCGTGTCTGCAGCCCGTTCGACTGGCGCTTGTCGAAGATCCCTTCGAAGATTGCCCCCGTTTAAGGTTTTGTCTTGGAGACGCTTCTGTTGCGAAACAAGCCATGTTACGTTTACTCTCTCCGCTCTCAAGCAGATCGCGGAGCTTATCCTTTTCCTGCCCTAGACACATGTCCGGGGAAAAAACCACGTTTTGTCGTCAAAGAAATGGGCTAGTTTCATCAGTGTTCTTTCGGCTAAGGCCGAGCTCCACTCCTAGTTTCAATCGATACCCAGACGCCATAATCGATTTGTTTACGGTTTTTTACTAACCGTTGCGCCGCCGCTCTGACTTCTATCGTGGAAGACGAGCTGGCAACTTGGCCAAACTCGGCAACAAGTAACTAACCGTGTTACATGATGTATGAGGTGTAAAGTATCGGCTGAGACGGCATCTCCGAAAGAACAAGCCTGCCCCCAACGGTTGAAGGTTATTGAAAAGCGCAAATATACAATATCAAGAATGTAAGTTCCCATTATGCTGTCCCCTTCATTCCCCCTCTCTCTCTCTTAGTTTAAGGATCCCGCCTTATATTTGATGACGGTTCCATTCGATTATATTCGAAAGAGTTTTATTGTTTTCGGGAAGTATTTGAAGGAAAGATTCTTCATGCATCAGCAAAGCCAATTGGCCATTCGGACAGTAATAAGCATGCACTTGGCGAAGCCAAAAGGTATTTCCACACTCTCAGATGTAATAAAACAGTTACAGCTACTAACGGTATTACTACCGTGAGCCTTACTCCAAGTAAGCTAAAACAGCAAGCCTTTCTACTTATTCTTATCAGTGTATGAGAGAAGGTACTTTGAAAAATATGTATTGACTTACTGGGTAGCCCGCTCAATACATTGTGATAAGATAATTCAATATAATGATAGATCGCTTGCAATTAGCTCTAGTTGTATACAGATTCAGTATCAACAATGCCGAAAGTCACTGCTTTTAATTTGCGCTGTAAGTGATACAAAATTCCGAGAAAGTGAATAGATAAAGCATTGTTTTCGTAAACAGAAAAAGTCCATAGTACCGCATTGACTTGGCACTGTTATGAAAAGTATTCCTTATATATAGTTTAGAATATGTACTTTTCCCACTATTCGCATTTAACTCACCTCGCTTTAGTACATTGGCAGCTGTGTTTACATTATTTTGAAATTTGTGGCATTAAATCAACAAGGCTGCAGGGGCGCTGGAAACAGTATTGCCTTTCATTGACTTTATTGGCGTAATCTCAGTTCCAGTTCACATGGTGTCCCGTATATAACCAAGCTTAGAATACTATCCAACGTACCACTTTTCCGGCCATAGTATATGCAACAGTTTTTCTTGCTTTTATATCGAGAATTTTCCCCATTATTGGAAAAAATGTTTTCCGTCTACTTTTTTTACAGTGAGCCATGGGACATAAGTATATAGAACATTTTTGTCTTCGCATTTACTCCTTCAATGAATGTACAAAATATAAAAGTATGCAGGGGAATCATTAGCGGAGTAGTGTAAACACAGAATATAAAATTATTATTGTACAAAATTCAATCTGTTTAATATTCCTTGTTCTTGTGTTTAAATTGAAAAAGCAATCAAAACTGACACTTTATAGCGTTCATTGCCTTTGAAAAATCAAAAAGGTGTTTATTCACTGTCGTGATAAATAAGGTGCTTTGCGTGATTTTTGTTAGAATGATAGATATCGCCAAATACTAAAGGCAGACAATGTATATATTTTACCTAATATATAGGCTAAGCAATCTTTTTATGTGTTGTGGAGGCTTATAATTGTTATTCTGTACAGATTGAGACAATAAAAGAATACACACATGTATGATTATAAACTGGGAGGCTCGACTGCAATCATAATCAGGAGTTTATATCCCATCCAGTTTACGTAAATTCACTAGGATGTTTTTTTCAACAATTAGCCTTCACCGTACCCATTTCAGTAACAAGTATGGGTTAAGTGGGCTGAATACTGCCTATTGGGGATCACACTGGCCCCGGCAGGCAGCAGAAGGAGGGTAGCAATACACGATCTCCTCCGATTGGATCGGCCATGCTGGTAGGATGTATCGGCTCGATCATGTCGGTGGCTGCATTAGTCGATCATCCGGCTGGAAACGAGCCGGGATGGTGACCATGTACACAGTTTACTAAAGGCTTGCAAAAGTT
The DNA here is from genome assembly GCA_019925625.1 of Graphilbum ipis-grandicollis. Lineage (NCBI taxonomy): Eukaryota > Fungi > Ascomycota > Sordariomycetes > Ophiostomatales > Ophiostomataceae > Graphilbum > Graphilbum ipis-grandicollis. The sequence continues at coordinate 89,908 of JADHKH010000012.1, read as the reverse complement.
TGTCCGGTGTCAAGCTTTTTTGTCTCAGAAGCGGCGGGAGCTTTGCTTGATGCCAAGAAATGGGTCCACAATCGTACAGTAGATGTGTAGGCCAGTGATAGTTTCGTCCGTGAGATGAATCATGTAAAAGTATGGAAGTACGAATTAGCAAACCAACATCCCAGTCATTACGACAGCTCATACTGGCGTCTTTACATGCCAGGGTCAAGACTAAAACAGGCCATCGAGGGTAATAAAGAAGAAGATGTGTTCGACTTCGCTCCTATTCGCAAATATTAATAGTAACTACACTACATGCGTGACGCGTTATGCTACCGAGACCCCAATCGGGTGGTCGTTTACCGCACAAGACCTTGGTTTGGACAGGCTACGAAAACTCGCTCTCACCGAATCATACTAGAAAACTTTGGAAGTGTCTTTACACGCCGACGGTTGTACAGAAGGAGCGGGAACTATGTCAAAGAGACACGGGCACTTTCGTATGAAAAATATGATGTCGTCTATTTGTTAGATTCGTACATTATAGCAAGAAGATGCACGTGGCCCAAGAAAGACTTTTGGGTGGTTGGTTGGGCAGAAAGTCACGGGTAGTTACATGTATTTTGTATCTGCCTGCCCCCATCCAATTTTTTAGCTGCTGATCGCTCTCACTTTTCAAAAAATAAAAGAAAACCGGTCCCTCCGTGCGGTAGTGGCCGGCAAACTGCGAGGCGACCCCAGCCCTTCAGAAGTGGGGCCAAGGGTGACGGCCTGTCATTTACACACGTGTGCCAATTCGTCGATTCTATTGGCTAAAACAGAAGCCTGCATTCGATAAAAGAGCTTTGCGATGCAGGGCACGCGAGCAGGAGCGACTTGCTCGTACTACTGTACGAAATAGCGTAACAGTGTAATGTTTGAGTAGTTTTCCGGACAAAGTTAGCTGCCTCTTGCAGGGTTAAACGCGCCCTTCCTTTCTTAGCCCTTTTAGTGAAGTAATAGTCAGGCTTTTTGCTAGAAACCTATCACTGCTTACGGCCCGGATCGAAAGTTTTACACAAAAAGTAATGCAATGGCTGCTTCGGGCCTTCGCTCTCGTATCATAAGATGGATCCGCTCAAAAATACAGTGGGTTTAACTTCTGTAGCAAGTCTTTGCCAGCCGCGTGTAGACTAAGTCAACTGCATTCGGCAGCCCCACGCTGTCGCCACAGAAAAAAACACTAAGACATGGAGTTAAGCTACATATTTTATAAATCGACCTCAACGCCGCCCACTCTCTGTATTTTCTTTCTATCTTCTTCTCAGATCAAGCCATAATATAATTCAGACGGTTCGAGTTTTGTATTATATTGGTAATCGACAATTTCACTTTTCTCGGCTGGCTGACTTGGCCTACAGCATATTGCCGTCCTTCTCCTCCCTCCCCGCCCCTTCTTTCTTTCTCCCCTCTCCCATCTCACATACCACCTGTTGCGATGGCCAATCTCATTCAACACCAAGACACACACCAGCCGTCCATAGGTCTCATTCCCGTGCCTCACGGGCCTGAGACCGGTGACGAGACGGAAACTTACCCTGCAGGACCCGGTGGCTACTACACCGAAGAGCAGGAGCGCCAGATCTTCAAATACCTGACACACCCCGATGACAGCTACGATGAAAATGGCGTCTACTGGGCTGACCTTAAATGGGGAAAGCGCATTGCCTTTGTCAACAAAGTCAACAACGCCGAGGCGGCACAGGAGCTCAAGGGCACTTGGGAGCTATTCAAGCGTGACCCGCTAGGTCCCCTTACCTGGTACTTCCGCAATGCTGTTCTCCCGGGTGCTGGCCTTGGTCTGGAGGGCTACGTTTTGTTCTCCATTGGCAACTTATCACCCCTGTTCTCATCTACCTGGCCGCACTGCTGGAGTAGCAAAGCGCCCGCTGTCTGCAGCAAAAATTGGGTTGCCTCTGTGACGTACTTGGAAATCATCGGTATCATGATCGGCCAAACCACTGTCGGTGTACGTTACGTCCTCTCACATTATCCCACTTTCGAGAACACTACTAACTTTAACGTGTGCAGGTCGTTGGTGACTGGCTTGGCCGTCGTTGGGGTCTTATCCAAGACGCCTTGATCATGTTTATTGGCCTCTTGATGCTGACTGCTAGCTGGGGGTTAAACCTTCAGGGCTGGGTCATTTGCTATGCCTGGTCGCTCTTTTTTTACGGTGAGTTAAAATGACTTAAAAAGACCAAAACTAAAAGAACATTAAATTCTGAGACATATCCAGGCTTTGGCGTTGGCGGCGAGTACCCGATGACGGCAACCTCCTCCATGGAAAATGCTGTGGGTGCTGGCAAGCTGTCCACCCGTGATGATCGACTTCACCGTGGCCGCAAAGTCACCATGGCCTTTCTTATGCAAGGCTGGGGTCAGCTTGCTAATCAGGCCATGCTAATTATTCTGCTGCTGATCTTTCACCATGGTGACGGGGATCCGCCGTACAGCAAAACTGCGGTGCAATGGACTTTCCGCCTCTCGTTCGCCTTCCCTGCCGTTGGGACGCTTTGGCTGGTCTACTACCGGACCTTCAAGATGAAGAATGCTTCCCGCCAGCTCCAGATCGCCAAGAAGAAGCAGAATGTCACCGGATACGATGTTGCATCCATGCGGATAACATTCTTGCATTTTGGGGGCCGCCTCCTCGCAACGGCTGGAACCTGGTTTTGCAACGATGTTTTTTTCTACGGCAACAAGCTCTTCCAGAGTCAGTTCATCAATGTCATTTCCAGCAACCCCAAAAGCGTCATGGTTACCTGGGTGTGGAACATTTGCAACTGTATCGTCTCTTTGGCGGGCTACTACCTGGCGTCGTTCCTGATCGACAACAAGCTCTATGGCCGGAAGATGATGCAGCAAGTTGGGTTCTTGATGTGCTTCGTCATGTTTGTCGTCCCAGCCTTCCACTATAAGTACTACACAAGCGCACAGGGTGTTCACGCCTTCCAGGCCATGTACTTCATCTCGTCCTTTTTCAACCAGTTCGGCCCCAACTCGGTCACCTTTCTGGTTGCTGGCGAGGTTTTCCCCACGCCCGTTCGTGCATCGGCACATGGCTTCTCGGCTTGCATTGGAAAGGCGGGCGCGCTACTAGCGTCTGTTCTCTACAACTACATTGATACCCAAACCAAGTTTTATGTGGTGCCATGGTTTGGCCTCCTAGGTATGGTCTTGACGTTTGTCTTCCTCCCGGACACTACTGGACTGGACTTGAAGGAGCAAGAGCGGCGCTGGTCCTATATAAAGGAGGGTCGTGGCGATGAGTACCACGGAATTGCAGTTCATCCCAAGCATCTGTCCCTATGGGAGCGCCTTCGCGGTGTGGGTAAGCACTACAACCCTGATCTCGACCAGAAAGCCAAGATTGAAGACATTCGCGCCGACTGGGAGTCACGCGAGAGCGCCAAACGCCAAGCCGAGCATGATGGAGGCAAAGAGGAGGCCCTTGGTGATGAAGAGCTTACGGCAGAAGCCCACCGCTATTTTTTGAACACCAGTGTAAACACTCCTCGCCTAGCTCCCATGAACGGCAAAAGCAATGGCGTGTTGGAGGATGCTTTGAATGAAAAGGCTTCCGGATCAGCCTCAGGATCCGGATCGCCGCATTGATAGCAAAGCGAAAATTAGAAAAAAAGGCGTTATTTATATTTTGATATTAAAAAATACAACTGTTTTTTGCATGAATTTTTTTTCTTTCGTATCTACATAGCCCGGGTAAAAGGCAGCAGAAAGATGTGTTATATCATAATTTGAAGATCAAAGCGTTGAAAAAATGCACTTTATATGTACGGAGCACTGAGCAATGCTCTAGACCAATTACTGTGCATGTGTTGTTCACGTGACAGCGATTGAACTTCTGCCTCAGGCCGCAATGCACTAGCCAGAAGGACACAGGTCATTTAATTTCAAGCTATTCCAACGTGTAGTTACCATGCTTCACGACCGGCACAACCCCCACCAGCTGGCGTGTCTGTCTTTCCACCTGTTTTTCATTCAATCCGGGCAGCCGTGGCATCTCGGGTTACCATGCGGCTTGACGTGAAGGTACGATAAAATACAATATCGCGTTTCGATGGATTTGCCAGAAAGAAAGAAAGTCCAATCTTCTACGTCGCCCCATTTCACTCTAAAGGAGAAAGGCACCGACTTTGATTGAAGCTGACGATTTTTGCCTACGACTAAACAGAGAAGCTTATTTGCGCGGAGTGAAAGAGTGAAGGGGATAGATTTCCATCAGCACGAGCCATGGGTTCTGACGACGCTTTATTCTGGTATTCACCGCACCTCTCTCCCCTCCTCTCCCTTACCGCCTCAATTGGCAGCTAATCAGTGGTGTTATGTCCAGGCCAATGCCATATCTGGAACTATGAGACGGGCCAGATTGTCAAGACATTTGAGCTTACCGACGTGCCAGTGAGAGCCGGCCGGTTCATGTATGTTTTTTTCTTGGATTAACTCGCCCACTGCTTCGGCCATTGTTTTACTCGCTAACCCATGTTCCATCGTAGTGCTCGCAAGAACTGGATCGTTTGTGGTAGCGATGACTTTCAGCTTCGAGTCTACAATTATAACACGTCGGAGAAGATCACAAGCTTCGAGGCCCATCCTGACTACATCCGCGCCCTCGCCGTGCATCCGTTCGTACCGCCTTCTGCCCACTGTTACTGTACACAACTAAGTTTTCTAATGATTTCCGTTCCCGCCATCTTTACAGGACTCAACCGTTTGTTCTCTCGGCCAGTGATGACATGACAATCAAGTGCTGGGACTGGGAAAATGGATGGAAGTGTATTCAGGTGAGGCTCAAATTTGAGAAGAACACACGGCTCTTTCTATTTTTATCAAGGAGTTAACCATAACAAACACTATACAGGTATATGAGGGACATAGTCACTATGTCATGGGTATCGCAATCAACCCAAAGGACACGAGTCTATTTGCTTCTGCCTGCTTGGATAGAACCGTCAAGGTTTGGTCGGTACGTTATTTCCATACTCTTGTAGTCCTGCCTTGAGCCAGCTAACAATTGCACAGCTTGGGTCAAGCACGGCCAATTTCACCTTGGAAGCGCACGAGACGAAGGGTGTCAATTACGTTGAATACTGTAAGCCTTAATAATTGTGCTCCATATGCATATGCAAGTTGTCACCTCTAATCAACATTTTGACCAGATCCGCACTCGGACCGTCCCTATATTCTCACCACATCGGACGATAGGACAATCAAAGTTTGGGACCTCACGACAAAATCGCTCCAAGCTACCTTGGAGGGCCATACCAACAACGTCTCGTTTGCCGTCTACCACCCGGAGCTACCAGTCATCGTCTCAGGATCCGAAGATGGCACCATCAAGATTTGGCATAGCGGAACGTACCGCCTAGAGCAATCCCTTAATTACGGGCTCGAACGGGCCTGGTGCGTGTCTTATCAAAAGGGCAAGCAGGGCGTTGGTGTCGGCTTTGACGATGGTGTTGTGGTGATCAAAATGGGTAGAGAAGAGCCAGCCATTTCGATGGACTCGTCCGGCAAGATCATTGCTGCCAAGAACAACGATATTGTCGCTGCCATCATTAAGCCGGATCCCACCATAAAGGACAGCGACCCCATCAACCTGCAGATGAAAGATTTGGGCCAGTGTGAAGTGTATCCCCAGACGCTGCATCATTCACCAAACGGTCGATTTGTTGCTGTTGCGGGCGACGGTGAATATATCATTTACACCGCACTTGCTTGGCGCCAGAAGTCTTTTGGTAGCGCACTCGATTTGTAAGTTACTTGCTGTTCTGTCTCTACTTGTCTACTTCTTTCTTTTATTTAGCCAATTCGCAGCTAACTCCCCAGTGTCTGGGCTTGCAAGGAGAACAGCAACGACTACGCAGTTCGCGAATCGTCGACCTCGGTTAAGATCTACAAAAACTTTGTTGAAAAGACCGGCGGTCTTGATGTGGGCTTTCAGGCTGACGGCCTTCATGGAGGTGTTTTGCTTGGCGTGCGCGGTGCCGGCGGTGTTTCGTTCTTTGACTGGCAAACCGGTGGGCTGGTGCGTCGTATTGAGGTCGAACCTCGCGAGGTGTACTGGTCTGACAGCGGCGAACTTGTATGCCTTGCTTGCGAGGACACTTTCTACATTCTCCGATACTCGCGCGAAAACTATATCGCTGCCATCCAGGAGGGCCAAATTGAAGATGACGGAGTCGAGGCTGCGTTTGAGGTCATCACGGACAACAACGAGACAGTCAGAACAGGAAAGTGGGTGGGCGACTGCTTTGTGTACACTAACAGCACAAACCGACTCAACTACTTGGTCGGCGATCAAACGTACACGGTAGGTTTTTTTTCTCGGATATGATCGGCTATCATTTGACAGCGCTGTACTAACGATGGTTGGATTTAGATCTCGCATACCGATTCTCCTCTGTACATCCTGGGCTACATCCAAAGAGACTCACGTATTTACCTGACCGATAAAGACCTCAAGATCACTTCGTTTGCGCTTTCCGTTGTCTTGCTGGAGTACGAGACATGTGTTCTCCGAGGCGATATGGATGCCGCCGCGGAGCTGTTGGTATGTATACTCACCCATAGTGGAATACAGGAGGGGCCAATCGCTAACGATTTCAATAGCCTTCTATCGATCAAAACCAGCTTAACAAGGTTGCGAGGTTTCTCGAGGGTCAAGGTAAGCAAACCGGAACGACGGTGGAGAAAAAGTACATAAATATGCTAATATTATGACACAGGTCTCAAAGAAATGGCATTGGAGGTTGCAACGGATCCAGACCATAAATTTGATCTAGCGCTGGCTTTGAACCGTCTTGATATTGCCGTCGAGTTGGCTAAAGAAGCCAATGTTGAACACAAGTGGAAGCTAGTCGGAGGTACGATATGCACAGTGCCGTGCTTCCCCCTCCCAAACCTGTATGCATACTAATATTATTGCGAATTAAGATGCCGCCCTCAGCGCGTGGGATCTATCACTGGCAACCGAGTGCTTCTCACAATCTAGAGATCTTGGCTCGTTGCTTCTGGTCTACAGTTCGACAAGCAACCGTGCGGGCTTGAGCGAGCTGGATAAGCTGGCGACAGAAGCTGGCGCGTATAATGTTGTCTTTACATGCCGGTGGCTACTTGGTGACGTACCCGGCTGCATTAGTGCGCTAAAGAACACGGGGCGTCTGGCGGAGACAGCCTTGTTTGCGCAGACATACAAGCCGAGCGCTGCACCCGAGGTGGTGGCAGAGTGGAAACAGAGTCTGGAGAAGGCAAAGAAGGGCCGTATAGCCAAGATGATTGGCGTCCCTGGCGAGGATGAGGAGCTGTTCCCCGATTGGGACGAGTGGCTGCAACTGGAGGAGAAGGGTGCTGTGTCAGTCGCAGAGGCCGGCCTGGTCAATGGCAAAGAGGACGAAGAAGAGGAAGAAGAGGTAGAGGAGGAAGCAGGCGAAGAGCCGGCTGCAACGGAGGATTCGGAGTCTGAATCAGAAGCTGCATCCGAGGAATGAGAGAGGGGGAGGTGATTTATTTGATCGTCTGTCCTACCGTGGGGGGTAAAAAAAGACTAGCTACCATATCTTGATATTGTTATGCAGTTGCAATGAAGAAAAATTGAAGAGAAAAGCGATGTTGCGCGAGCTTATGTAATGGCTATGCTGGGCAATAATGTTCCTGGCCCAAGGGGTCTCTTTGTTTTGAGCTGGTACGGGGGCATATTACCCCGTGGGCTAACAGCATGCCGTTCGTACTAGCCTTCTGGCCCCGGATTTGACCCGTATCGCTCTAAGAAATGCCGAAAGGCCGAAGAGGGACCTTTTATCTAACACTATCCAATCTGTTCACCGATATTTGGGAACGCAGAAAGCAGCAAAACAAAATATATAGAGCTGTCATCAAAGGTTTCTTTTCTCATCTTCATTTTTGGTAACTTTTTTTGCCAAGCCTATGTTGGCTTCATAGCTTCAAGTGTCTTTTTCCGGCGTGATTGGACCTTTTTAGAGATGCCAAAACACGTGGATGTGACAGAGGGTATGTAGAGGTATTTTCAATAAAGAGGACAAACAGAGAAGAAAAGACTGAGCGTTTTTTTTGTGATGAGAGCCATATTTTTATCAGCAAAACTAACCCAATATCTTTTATATCATCAGTGGCCAAGCATAACTCATCGGAGAGCTGCTGGGTTATTCTCTATGGCAAAGTGTACGATGTGACCAGCTTTCTGCCTTCGCACCCGGGCGGATCGCGGATCATTCTGCAGCTGGCCGGGCGGGATTGTACCGAGGAGTTTGACCCGATCCACCCGCCGGGGACGCTGGAGGAAAATCTGGAAGCCGAATGCCTGCTCGGTGAGGTTGACCCGATGAGCTTGCAGCAGGCGACAGCGGCATCGGCTAGCAGCAACAGCACTAGTGATGGCAACAATGGCGACGGCAGCAGCAACAGCAACGACTCTGGCGAGAAATATGTGCCGCCGCCACTGGAGGCACTGCTAAACCTGCAAGACATTGAAGAGGTGGCGACAAAACTGGTGCCCCGAAAAGCCTGGAGCTACTACTTCTCAGCCGGCGACGACCTGATTTCCAAGGAGCTTAATCATCGCGTCTTCCAAAAGATCTTGCTGCGCCCACGCATCTTTATCGACTGCACCGCCTGCGACCTCTCAACGACTTTGTTGGGAGGACGACTGGCCGTCGGCATGCCGCTGTACGTGTCGCCGGCGGCCATGGCTCGGCTGGGACACCCAGACGGGGAGGCCGGCATCGCCAAGGGCATTTCCCGCTTCGGAGCGCTACAGATTGTGTCGCACAACGCGTCCATGACGGTAGAGCAGATTGTGTCCGATGCCGCGCCCGGACAGGTCTTTGGCTGGCAGATTTACGTGCAAAAGGAGCGGAGAAAGAGTGAGGCTATGCTGGCGCGTATCCAGCGGCTGAGCCAGTACTATCGCTTTATTGTTCTGACGCTAGACGCACCGGTGCCGGGTAAGCGTGAGCACGATGAGCGGCAACAGTTTGGCACAGCGGCACGGTTTGCCGCAGCAACACAGGAGGATGACACGGAACCGTCCGGCTCCGGCGGCGGCGGCATTGGACAACAAATGTTTTTTGGTACGGCCAGTGACTTGACCTGGCAGACAACACTGCCCTGGCTGGCCGAGCACACGGACCTGCCGATTGTGCTCAAGGGTGTGCAGACACACGAGGACGCCTACCTAGCAGCCCAGTACGCGGCCCAGCACCCTGGCAGCATCAAGGCCATCATCCTGTCGAACCATGGTGGCCGCGCGCTCGACACGGCACCGCCGGCCATGCACACACTGCTCGAGATCCGCAAGTACTGCCCTGAAGTGTTTGATCATATCGAGGTCTGGATCGATGGCGGCGTCAAGCGTGGTACCGACGTGGTCAAGGCGCTGTGTCTCGGAGCCAAGGCCGTCGGTGTAGGGCGGGCAGCGCTCTGGGGGCTCGGCGCCGGCGGCTGGCGTGGTGTCCAGCGGACTTTTCAAAGTGGGTACTGCGACGGCGACGGCGACGGCGATGGTGCTAACATTGAAACAATAGTCCTCTCTGACGAGATTCAAACTTGCATGCGCCTACTAGGTGCAGCAACTGTTGGTGATCTCAATCCGCGCATGGTGAGTCCTGGCCTTACCCTTTTTCATTTCTACCCCTTAAAAGTGGCCTTTGCTGATGGTCTCAGGTCAATGCCCGAGCGTTGGAGAAAGATATTTTCGATGGCAGCGCCGGTTTGAGTCTATTGGGGTCGAGTTCTGTTAAAGCCAAGATTTGAGCCGGTGGGCGATTTGCGTAATTTGTGTAACTTACGTTGTGTAACTTACGGTACTATCTCTCCTTTTATTGTACACTAGTGGTTGTCTGATAAGTATGCAATATTAAACTCCTTTGTGGGGGAAAATTATTATCCCCACTGTCGATTGCACCATAGAAAAAGGTATTCGTGATACGGGCTACGACAGAATCCGTGCATAGAGTTATCCTTTCTTGGTAGTCTACCATATGAAATCTGTCACGTGGCTGTCACGTGGCTCTGTTTGATGAAAGCGAATGTAGTGTAGTGTACACGAAAACCCACGAAAATGAGTACATAGTAATTAGTAGGCGGTGAAGCACACTCAGAAAAGCGCTAAAAACAGATTCCACCTCAATTCCGGATAAAACAGTGGGGTTTGCACGAGTACACTAGTGTACACTAGTCGCTCACCCCGGAAAGCGCTAAACTGCTGCCATGTCCAGCGAATATCGTATGCCGATTCCCTTAAAAAAAAACTGCGAATTTGGGACTGGGCCCGCCGCATTTTACCCCGGATTAAGGGTGGAAATGAAGTGCATTGATCAATAGTTATTATTACGTGCAATTCTGGGAACGAATACAAAATGATGCTGCTGGCGCCGTTGATGTCGTTGATATCGTTGATGCCGTTGATGTTGACGACAGCGTTCAGTATTAGCATGTGCACGTGATGTTCGTATTCACATGTCAGCGCTTTTCGGCAAGCACGATTGTGAGGGGAAAACATGCTCTTCTTGTCGACTGACGGAAAAGTAATACAACTTCACACAAGATGAATGCTCGCTCTTAGTGGCAGAAACGAAAATACGGGGTAGACGCTTCCCCGCATATCTACCTTACCTTTTGGGTTACCTTGTGAGAGATATTTTGTACCATCGTATTTGTAGGCCTATTTGCATGTGGCGCTTGCCACTTTGCCGCATCTTCCGTGCAACGATATATTAGTTCCAAAGGCCCCAGTCACAAGATACCTCGGACAGTTTCACTAGCGGGCATCTGATTTGGTGCAAACGCGGGCATATTCCTTCCCGTTGGCTTTAATCGTGTTCGAGTAGGCCGCTAGTGCGTTGGTGGTGTAGAGGCACGTTGTCCCTTTCTTCTTTCTCCTTCTTCTCCGCCTTCTTTCTCTCCGCCAACTCCGCCCCTCCCCTCCCCCTCCGCATCTTTCGCCCCTTCCAACCTTCCCACATCCATGGCCAAGCCCCGCGCTATCGTGCTGCCCTTGGCAAACCCAATGTACACTACTCCATAAGACAGCGGGGTCTAGCCTTACATAGGATTCCCCCCTTTCAGCTAACTTTATTGCGCAAACCAGTCACTACCTACCCATGCGGGGCCCCGTAGATCAATTTTTCTCCCATTGGGGCATAATTTTCTAATCACAGCGCAGCGTACTGTTTGCTTGTCTATCTGTGACAAATAGACGTGAACGAAATAGTTTGGAACGTTCTTAGATGCAAAAGCGGGCGGCGCAATACGCTGGTGCGACAGGTTCGGATCTTTACAATACAACACGATACACATCTCGGTGTTGAAACCCCGCAGCCCAGCACGATGGACATAATACTCAGATCGCCATAATTGTGCCCTTTATGCACGATAAGATCGCCGGTGGCACGGGTCAACTCCAGCTAACGGTAAATGATTATGTAAGATACTATTAAGAAAGTAGTGTACTGTACTGGATGGGTAAACCACACTAAGTGTAAATATACTACATTACGTGTATTAGTGTAATCTAGTTTTGCTGGGGCAAAATGTTTATATTACTTTATTAGTACTCCATACGACCCACGATACAACAGGGAAAGCAGGGTTGTGAAATTTTTTAGCTGGCCGCTCCGGGAACCAGCCTTGACAATGTTGAGGCATCGATTAGATTTTCTTATTATAGTAGTAGTGATATGCTTGGCAAAATAAAGTCGCTCAGTTTGAATTCTGCAGGGATGGAAACGGGAATAAACAACACATGTTGCACCTGCGAGCAGTGCTGGGTGCTGGCACAATGTTGTCCCCTGCAATACATCGTACTCGTATTTGACAAGAAAAGAAAGTACTTTCGGCTTGTTCCAACACTAACGACGCCGTGACAGTTTATTCTCCCGTGCTGATGATCGTCCAAGCACTATACTACACTACGCCATACTCCGTACACTACAACCATCTATCTCCACGCTGTTCGCACTTTTTGACTCCCCTAGTTCTAGTCCCTTTGGTGTTATTTGGGGAAATCGCAACTGCTTTCCCGCTAGTCTCCCTTTTTTCTGCCTTTTTCCTTTTTTTCCAGAGGGTTTCTTAGCCATTTTTTTGTTGGGCACTCCCCCCCCTTTACATTTTATCTTATTAGGATTAGATTTGTACTGTCAAAGTGAGTATTGTACATAGCCATAGCCATAGCCATAATAGCAAAACATATAATAACTACGACGCCCCCCTCTTAACTCCCGCCCACCCTGTTCATTGTCCTACTAACCCCTGCTGCTGTTTTCAAATTTCACCACATTTATACTCCCAGTGGGTCTTCTTGGTGTTTTAAACCTATCCTCTTCCTCTAGCTTTTGCTCTCAAATCTCTTCTCAGTCCACATTTGACTCTGTTAAACCCTCCTGAGGTGGTGTCGAAATATATATTTCCTTCTCACTGTCTGTGTATTACACACTTGCCGGTTTTTGCAGTGTAAGCGGGCTGTTTCAATATATTTGTCTCGCGTCCTCTCCGGCCTTCTTCATTCCCTGACAACGAAGCCTCCAAAAGCACCGGCATCGCTTTATTTGATGGCTCCGATAACAATGATGGACGACGACGGTCGGGAAAAGGACACGTATGTCCAGGAGATTGAGAATCCTCAGAAGCCCTCCAAGCGCAGCCGCATCATTTCCCACCTGAAGAAGTTTTGGTGGGTGCATGTGCTTCTTATTCTCTGTGCCATTGTGCTTGGGGTGACGCTCACGTAAGTATTTATCCCCTCAAATGTGTTGTTTTTTCAGAGAAAGAAACTACAAGGAGTGAAGAAAAAGGGGAAAAGAAAGAAATAGACTGACTGGTCAGCATCTTCGTTGGTGTCAAGAGTATTGCCCAGAGAAAGCTCAATCAGGCTAAACTCACGGTCCAAGACATCAAGGTGATGGGCACGCAGGGCGCCAACTTCACCATGAGCATCAACAGCACCATCACGGGCAAAGGAGGCATCAAGGCAACAGTTGCACCCTTTGACGGAGATATGTACCTCGAGGATGAGCCGAGCCACACACCTTTTGCCACCATTCGCTTCCCAGAAACGCACAACGTCAAGGTGCAGACTGTCAACGTATCTCAGTTTATCCCCATCAAAAATATGGGTGCCCTGACCACCTTCAACTCTTGGCTGCTCGACAACGATACTGTCCGGGTCACTGTCAACGGCAAAACTACGGTTCACGTCCCGGGCATCAGCCGTGGATATCCTGTACACTTTAAGAAAACCATTACCATTCCGGGTATGTATATGCTTCCAATCCAGAATGGCGCAAGAGAATGACGCCAGGATCCCTCCGGCTCTAACATCCCATGATAGGTATGCGCATGTTCAATGGAACGACCACGACCAATAACACCATTAATATTGCTGGCTTTGGCGATGGTAGCAACTTCCATGCCACCGTCACCATTCCTAACCGGTCTATAGTTACCTTTGAGATTGTAAGTCGGAAGTGTTGTTTCACGGGAATTGGAGACGACCTCCCACAAATAGATTCTACCCCCAACCATAAAGGCCTCGTCTAATTTTTCATCAGGGTAACGCAACCTTTGTCAACTACTTGCTGGGCCAGGAGGTCGGCTACACATATATCGACAACATTGTCCTAAAACCTGGAGATACTGTTCTCCCCATGAGGGCCAACATCTCCACCCTGCCCGTACTTGCTGCCATCTCGAAAATGCCCTACTGCCAGAGCGGCAGCCTGCCCTTCGTCTTAAACGGCCGGTCGGTGACCAACAACGGCCAAGATTTAAGTTACTTTTCCGACGCTCTTAAGACGGGCAACACCACCGTCGACATCGACATTGGAACCGCGCTTAAAAACCTTGGCCTCAACATCAATTGCTCGTCGTGAAATATTACGCTAGAGCAAGTTTTGGTCCCGCAATTGTTATGCGCGGGCAATGGGTTTTTTTCTTTCAAACATCGATACCCCTTTTCCCCGCCTTTTCTCCTCGAAGAAGAACCCCCATTTGTATTTAATGTTTTGTTTGAACGCTTGACCCCTTGCCAAGCTTCTTGTCGAGAATGCCTGGTCATTATTACATCAGGGCCGTGTATGCTGGTATGATTTGGGAGTTGGCCGCCAGTGCAGTAAGCGGGTGTCATGCGCCAACGCCACAAGGGTGATGACAAAACTCGAGCCAATCATACTTTCTACTTGACCGAGTGGTTGCTTAGTAGAAGGATGAGCAATGCTATTTTGCCATGTTGATCTCCCATATTTTTGCATCATGGGATATCTAAGACTTACATATACCAAACCTATACTAGCATAAGTTTCCTCTAATTTTAAATGTCAAGACCTTGTTCCACAACCGATTACACGAACTATGTATCCGGAAAGTAACCACCCAGTTGGCCGGAATTTCTTCCGATTTTTCGCCTGATACTTTCTTGAATCTTTTCTTACTTTTATAACAATGTTGGGCCTTGAATCCTCATACAAGGAAAGGTTTGTATTTCCGCTATCCCTCTCCCAGTCATTGGTTTGGCACTTTGCTGGTCGTCGATGCCGGGACAAACTCGGGCCGTTCTCCGTATACTCGAGCTCGTTTTCTGGCTATATCGGTATGCATCTTTCTCAAACGTGTTCGATAGGCCCCGGCTGGGAAGCAGTTTGGGTTCCACAGAACTGTCAACGTATTCCCGTACTGTGTCCTGAATCGGGTACCATCACCACCGCTGCTGCTGGTCATGGTTTTGTTGTTCCCGTGGCCGTCGATTTTGCCGTCATCTAGACCGGCATACACCAGCAGCTTATCCATAAAGGCTGGGTTTCTGATGGCACTGGACTGACTCATGCGTGTATTGAAATGTATGCCCTTTTTGTCCTTCATATCCAGGAACTCTTCCAGCCTCTTGCTCAAGGCTTTGAGGGTAGGTGGCGGTTCCCGCCCATCTGGGCTCTGCGGAATATTGAAATCTGGGGCTTTAGGCATCGTCAGCTCCCGCAGTGCCGACCGCTCCATGGAATAGGGGGAAAGCGAAAGCCCTTTTACGGTTGCGTTTGCTGTTCTCGTTCCGTCTTCATCTGCTTCTTCGTCCTCGTCTTCGTCTTCAAGTCTGTCGCCTATATTGTGTATATAGGCTGCCGTCGGTGATGGTCGGCTAGGCCCAATAAGGCTCTTAACGTGTGCGTTCGGTTTCTCAGATGTCGTCTCCCCTTCCATACGTACAGTAGTAGTTCGGATTTCCTCCGTCGCAGCAAGTCGCACGGTATCGGGCTTCCTTCCGTTTTTAAAGTGAGTGTCTTTTGATCCACTGGATTTCGCTACACCTTTCGTTAGCAGAGACTCTACAACCCCAAGCTTGAATTTTAGGGAGGGTTGCTACCAACCCAGCAGTGATGTTAATGTCACCTTATCTGAACTTTCTGGCGCTTCTAACAACTGAAAAGTCAGTCCTCTTTCGACATTTGGGCGTGTCTGGTCTCATTCAGCCTACCTCAGACTGGGGCTGTTGGTAATCCTCATCTTCGTCGCTGCTGGCATAGCCAACAAGCCCTGCCATGGCCTGCCGACTCCGACGTCTTCTTCTCTCAAATTTCTGGTTTTTATCTTTTACTCTGAATTTGTAGGTATGTGCAAAAGTAGAGTAGTTTTAGCAGTAAAGCTTGCCGCAGTGTTGTAAGGCCTGCTCCTAAAAGGCAGCGATAAGATTCAAAACGGAAAGCAAGAGAGAAAACAAGAGGAGCTACTCAAAGCCTAGCTACATCACGTGCATAACACTCGGAACTGCTACGTCCTCAGGCTCCAACTAAAATACAGAGGCAGCACTGGCGACGCGCAGCTATTTTCCAGAGCCTCTCCAAATTGCTACCGATATCGATCATCGTTGCCCAAGCTTTCCTTTCTAGCCACGCACGCATATGCTTTCTGAAAGTCTTCAAGGGTTTTCTTCGTCCACACTTGAATAATTCATTTGCTTTCTTTCTGTCGCTCCTCTAACTACTACCTCTGACTTTAAAGTATAAACATGGATCATCGTCCGCAAGCCTGGGGCCGTGTAAGAACATCCCCTCCCTTTCTGCCTGAGAACCGAGTTTTCCCCCGTTCGACATAACTGACAGTGCTTCAAATACTCCGGCTAGCCTCGTGACGATGTTTACGGTCCTTACGATGCCTCCTATCTCCAGTCCAATGGCCCCAAGCAGGCCACTCAGTCACCCATTGTGACGGGCACATCCGTGATTGCCCTCAAATTCAACGCCGGCGTCGTCATGGCCGCCGACAACCTAGGTGCGTCTACAAAGAAAGAGGAGAAATGAAGAAGGGAAGCGCAAAGAAAGCAAACCCCTAATAAAAAAGCCTCCTATGGCTCGCTCGCCCGTTTCCGCGACACGCTGCGGCTGCGGTCGTTTGCCAACACATCTGTTGTCGGTTTCAGCGGCGACGTGTCCGATATGCAGTACCTCGACCGCCTCCTGTCTGAACTAGCGATTGACGAGAGCTACGACAACCCACTGCCGAGCGCCGAGGAAGATGACCTGACCGAGGACAATGAAAACGACGATTCCGCCAATTCCAGCCGCCGCTCCAACACCCTTAACGCTGCCAATCTGCACACCTACCTAGGCAAGCTCATGTACCGCCGGCGCAACCGTTTCAATCCACTTTGGAACCAGATGCTCGTCGCCGGCCTCGGCGATGACGGAAAGCCTTTTCTAGCCGCCGCCGACCTGCGCGGCACCACCTACTCGGCCCCTAGCCTGGCCACCGGCTACGGCGCCGCCCTGGCCCAACCCCT
Source organism: Graphilbum ipis-grandicollis (assembly GCA_019925625.1). Classification (NCBI taxonomy): domain Eukaryota; kingdom Fungi; phylum Ascomycota; class Sordariomycetes; order Ophiostomatales; family Ophiostomataceae; genus Graphilbum; species Graphilbum ipis-grandicollis. Next base: position 73,089 of record JADHKH010000012.1, on the reverse strand, counting down.
GATGCGCCGCGTTGCCGAGACTGATGAGCAGGCTGCCCAGCTCACGCGCGAACAGGCCGTATCTGTCGTGCAGGAGTGCATGAAGGTGCTCTTTTACCGCGACGCCCGCAGCCTCGATACCTATAGCCTGGCCGTCGTCACCAAGGACGGGGTCGAGATCAAACCGGATGAACGCCTGGAGAAGCAGAGCTGGGCCTTTGCTGAGCGCATACGTGGCTACGGCACCCAGGTGGTGTGAATACTGTGGCAAAAATACTGTGGTGGGATGATAGTCTAGAGGTTTTCTAAGCAGTGCTGCCCAAATGAAAATCAAGGACGTACTATTTTATTCCATTAATTACTATAGTGTGCCATAGCAGCGGATGGGTTACCGTGCTTCCACCTAGGAAGGCAATACATTAAAAGTAAACATGGAGCGACATGGATTGTTGTAAACTGCAGAGAGCATGGTCTATCTGGAAAGGTCGAAGGAGGTCGAAAACCATGCATTCACCTTCAAAAGATTTGAATCATGCACTTGACTTGGACAGATAATTGAGACAGCTATTTAGCCACTCAATTGTAGTTTTTTCTCGCTCTTCTTTTGTCCGGGAAAGTGGCCTCAATAAATAATTTGAACCCAATTAATGATTGCCAATGCCTATTTTAATTGTAATTTTCATCCTTTCTCATTCCACAAGGCTTAACTAGCTCTTCAGCAAGCAAAAATAAAGAAATAAATAAAACGAAAAACCCACGGACAACATCTGCATCCCGAATACAAAGCATCACTCCTAACTCAAAAAAGCCGCTTCGTCGTCGTACACTCCTTCCCTTTACTCCACTGTCACAGACTTGGCTAGGTTGCGAGGGAAGTCTACATTCAGATCCTCCATAATAGCCAACCAGTAGGCAATCAGCTGCAGAGGGACGACGTTCAAGATACCTTGCAGGACGTCGACGGTCTGGGGGATCTCAATCTTCTCTGCCTGGGACGTCTTGAACTCAGGGTCGCTAGGGTTGCAGATAACAATAGGCTTGCCGCCACGGGCAATGACTAGATTAGTTAGATAACATAACCCCAATTTTCTGAAATTAACTGTGTAAAACGATAGTTATACATACCTTGCTGGTAGGCGTTTAGTGATTTTGTGAAAATATCATCACGAGTCAGAATCATAATAATTGGCAGGTTCTCGTCCACCAGGGCCAAGACGCCATGCTTCAGCTCGCCTGACATGACAGCCTCGCAGTGAAGGTAGGAAATCTCCTTGATCTTGAGAGCACCCTCTAGGGCTGTGCTGTACTGCGAACCGCGGCCAAGAACAAGTAGTGATTTCTGGTTCTTGAACTTTTGCTCACACATTTTCTTGATGGCTTGGTCCTGTTCAAGCACTGCCTTGATCTGGCTTGATACATTGGCCAAACCCTCCATAATCTCCTCGCGGCGCTTCTGCTTGCTGGCACGGTCCTCACTTAGCGACAGCGCAAACATGACCATGGCAATGAACTGTGACGTGTAGGCCTTGGTGGAGGCCACACCAATCTCGGGACCAGCGTTGACATGCACACCGCAGTGCGTTAACAAGGAGATGGACGAGCCAACGACATTGACGATTCCAACAGTCAGCGCGCCACGTTCCAAGCAGTAGCGGAGGGCCATCAACGAGTCGGCGGTCTCGCCTGACTGCGACACGAACACGCACGTATCGTCACGGAAGACGGGCGCCTGGCGATCGAGAAAATCGGAGGCCAGCTCCACGGCAATAGGGATCTCAGCCAGCTCTTCAAAGACACCACGAACGGCCATGCAGCTGTGATAGGAGGTACCGCAGGCAATAAAAATGATGCGGCGGCAACGGCGGATGGTGGAGATGTAAGATCGCAGACCACCCAAAGTGACCTTTTTGTTCTCAATGTCTAGGCGGCCACGCATAGTGTTGACGACAGACTCGGGCTGCTCAAAGATCTCTTTCTGCATAAAATGCTCGAATTTGCCCTTCATAATCTCCTGCAGCTCCAGCTCAAGCGTCTGGATGGTGCGGACGTTGGAGCTTCCGTCGGCCTTCTTGAGGCGGTGAATATTAAGTGAGCCCTCGTGGATGTGGGCAATGTCATCGTCCTCCAGGTACATAACCTTCTTGGTGTGCTCAACAATAGCAGATGGGTCGGACGACAGGAAGAACTCGGTGGGCATCGGCATGCCATCGTCGGTCATGAAGGCACGCGACTGGGAGCGGTGCAGCAGTGACTTATCGGGAGGGGCCAAGCCACCAGCAGCAGTTGTAGGTGAGAGGAAGCTGCTGGACACGCCAGCCTTCTTCAAAGCAACGTTCTGGGAGGCAGTCTCGGCGGGCAGCGGGCCATTGTCGTCGGCATACTCGACATCGACGAAGTCGACCTTCATGCGCTTCTGGGTCTTAACGCCAATGACCAATGGTGAGCCCTTGCGGGCGGCAATAACCTCGTGGGGGTAGTGCACCGACTTGATGAGCAGGCCGTAGGCGCCCTCCAGTTCGCTGATGACGGCCTTAGTCAGGTCGGTGAAGCCAACCTGGGGGTGCTGGTCGTAGAGATATTTAGCTAGCTTGGCAATGCACTCGGTGTCGGTCTCGGTCTCAAACTTGAAGCCCTTGCTCTCCAGGAGGGTACGGAGCTCCTTGTAGTTGGTGATAATGCCGTTGTGAACAATCGAAAATTCCCACGTGGGGTCAGAGCTGGCTTATGTTAGCACGGGAAAAGGGTAGAAGAAAACAAAATGAAGCAAAAAAAGAGAAGCTCCTACCGGTGGGGGTGGCAGTTGACCCGAGACGGAGGGCCGTGGGTGGCCCATCTGGTGTGTGCAATGCCGCAGTGGGAGTCAAACGATTTGGATAGGTCGATGTCGGCCTCATCTACCAGCTTCTTGAGCTTGGCCACTTTGCCGACCTCCTTAAAAGCAAAGACTTCATTTTTCTTGTCGCCGTCAATGGCAAACCCGGCAGAATCGTATCCGCGGTATTCAAGGCGGGACAGGCCTACACCGCAAAGTCAATCAACGCCAGACTGCAAGGATGGATGGAGCAAAGCTAAGATGTAAAGGCATTTCCAGAAAAGCGGAAAACATCAGCTTACCGTTCTCGAGAGTGTTTATGATGAACTTCCGGTCCTTTTCGACCAGATAGTTCACGTAGCCGAAAATGCCACTGTGCTCACCGATTAGTAAAAGTGCAGATAGCAACAGACACCAGGACTATCACCACAAAAGTACTTGCCACATGATGTCAGATAATTAGATTGTAGGTGGACAAATAGAGACAGTAGAGAGGGCGGGGGGGGATAGAACGAATGATGGGAAATGAGAAGAAAAGGAGCCGGAGAAGGGAAGGGGTTGATTATTATAAAGCGAGAGCAAGAGTGAAGAGAGCAACGGATGGTGGGGACTAGGCTGCCGTGCATGAGGAGGGTTCTGTCCACTTAAATACACTTTTGTCCGGCCCAAACTAGAGGCTGAGCTGAAGCAGAGAGAGAAAGCGACAAACTCAAAAGCGACCTGGAATGGAAGTAACAGATAGGTCGTTGGAGAAGGGGCCCCTAGGGGCAAAGGAAGGAAGATGGCCGGCTTTTTAATGGGGCTGAGGAGCAGAAACAGCCCTGGCTGTCTGTCTACAGGCACCATTGTTGGTGCTAGTAGGAGGGACGCTACGCTACACTACACTAAACGGCCAGTAGGAGTGGTGGGGTTGTGATTGGGTGAGGGGCTGTGTGGCCCCTGGGGGGCGGGATGGAAGAAGCAGGAACGACTGAGCTCACCAGGCGCAACTGCAACCACAATGTACACTACACTACTTTGTACACTGCTCGCGCATTGTTGCTGCAGTTACAGTAAGATATTTTGTTGCATAGTGCACCGGTTTCTGTTTAGTGCGGCACGTATTCGATCAGATACTGTCATTGCGCCCTGGCGGCTGCTCTGCCTCGTTTGTCCTTGTCAGCCCCAAAGACAAGAAGCTGGCGCCAACCAAGACGAAGGATTATGAATAGTGTAATGGTTTTTAATAGCACAAATGTCGTAACTAGCCCGAACTAGATAAAGCTAGTGAAGAACACAGGCGAAATGCAAATACATAGCACGGCAGCAGCGCCATAGCTCCATGAAAAGTACATATACTTCGTACGTGCCTGTAATAAGAATTGCGTTTCCGTCCAGCCGCACGCCGACCCAAAGACGGCTTTACGAGCAGGAAGTTCAAAATCCTCTGGCCCTGCTACAGGCAAAGAAAATAGCTTTGGGTGCAGTTGTATTTTATAGCCGCTTTTTACGTTGTAGTATTTCTGGTATCTCAGCAACGCTAGAGAGCTCTGCGTTCTCCTCCGAAACGGTGCCAAATCGAAAAAGCAGGCTAGTCCCAATAAGTACAGAGTACAGACGTCAACTGTTGGCTGGCTATTAGCGGTTCTGGTCTTTTTGGATAGCTTCGTGGCGACTCAGCCTTTGCCATATCGTATTCAGTGCATACATGCACACTACGATATGTAGTGTACACTAACAGATATCTCGTAGTACGAAGTATGCCTCCGTTCCCAGTTTGCGTTTATTTTCCCCTCTTTTTTTCTTTAATGCCTTTCCACATCTCATCGTATGTCGCATTGAGGCGACATTGTGGCCATCGCATGCGAGTTCGTATACGAAGTCAATGCCAATGCTCTGTCGGGCCCACACAATACAAGATGTACAGCCTCAATTAAGAAAAAAAGGACCCTACTTCATTCTTTGCTGTTCCAATAATAGAATATTAAAATGTGATTAGGCCATAACCAGAGATTTAGATACCGTAAGGCGTACTCTAGTCGCCAGGAAACCCGGTTCTTGGAAGAACTAAGTAGCCACCATCAACGTCGGCATAACCGTTCCTCTGGTTACAACCTGTTCAAGTCGTACTCGACGGCTTCGATGTGGAACACATCGCCGCTTCTTATTCGTATGCTATTTGCATATTTACTTCATACATCGCGACAGGAAATTTAATTCTCACAGTTGTACGCGCATTCTTTACTTCCTGAGCAAATACAAATAGCAAGTATGCAAAACAGGACACTCTTAGACTGAGACAGCGAATGTAGCCTACTGCTGCTAGGCAAGTGTGTCACGGCACGCATCTTCTACAAAGAACATGATACTGCACCAATGCAAAACTTCGTACGTCTACTAATACAGGAGGAAGATGCGGCCCAGTACTACTTTTTATAAAGCTTATACATCCACCGCCCAGTACATTGCTTTCCTTGATCATAATTTCTGATACTCAAGCTTGCCCTCCAGTTTCTTAGCCTCTGCTACTTTCCGGACCGCCTTGTTGAAGTCGTCTTGGTTCACACTATCCCGGTAGTCTTTGATGGCAAACAGTCCCCTATTGTATGAAATTAGTATAGAAGTTTGGGGGGGGTAAAACATCACTCACGCTTCTGTCACGACGTTCCGCAAGTCTGCGCCATTGAGGCCATCGCTCATCTTGACCACGCTCTCAAAATCAATGTCTCCATCTTTGACAACGCTGGCCGCATGGATCTTGAGAATCTCCAACCGCCCCACCTCATTGGGCAGGGGGATCTCAATCTTTCGGTCCAGCCGTCCGGCTCGCAGCAAGGCGGGATCAAGTGTGTCGGGGCGGTTTGTCGCCATGATGATCTTTGTCTTGCCCAAATAATCGAAACCGTCCAGTTGGTTGAGCAGCTCCATGAGCGTCCGCTGGATTTCGCGATCCGCACTAGTGCCTTCTGAAAACCGCCGGCCACCAATGGCGTCGATTTCGTCCATGAAGATGATGCAGGGCTCATGCTCCCTCGCATACCCAAACATTTCGCGAATCAACCGGGCAGACTCGCCAATGTATTTGTCCACAATGGCAGAAGAAACAACTGTAGAGGACACACCCCCCGAGTCAGTGTATAGGTTCGTTTGCTTGCAAAAGGTATATAGCATGGCTTTGCACAAACCTTTCAAAAAATTCGTCTCCAGGCTGCTCGCCACTGCTCTTGCCAACAGGGTCTTGCCCGTTCCGGGAGGGCCATACAACAGCACACCTTTTGGCGGCTTAATACCAACACGAAGAAAGAGCTCGGGATTTTTAAGGGGGAGCTCGATAACTTCGCGCAGCTCGCGAATCTGGTCGTTCAGACCACCGATACCGGCAAAGTTGACTTGCCCAGGGTCTTCCAAAGACATATTGTAGACGAGAGGATCGACCTCCCGTGGCAGCATCCGCATGATAGTGAGCGTCGTCATATCTAACGCTACCCGTGTGCCCTGCTTCAACTTCGCCTTGTCCACCTTGGATCTGCACCCGACAACGTATCGCGGCCCTGAGGATGCCTTCACAATGACTAGAGACAGGTGAAAAGAAAGCTCGCGTTAGTCTCGATGTAACCAGGCCCCCCTAAAGAATTCGGCTGGACCACTTGTATTGATACTCACATCTCTCATCATCGAGTTGCTTGAGAACCTCTCCGATAATTTGACCCACGCTCTGCAACGCCTTGATATTTTCCTCCGTTTGATCAAACTCTTTCTGCAAGCCTTTAATTTCTAAGCGTAACGCTTTCAACTTGGCCTCCCATTCGCGCGAGTCGATAAGCTTTTCCTTGAATGACGAAAGAGCATGTTGCCGTTCCTGGTCTGCCATGGTGGGCGTGAAAACAAGGCGGGAAGCGATTTTGTATTGGGCTGTCTACTTGGATAATGCAAGAAAGGCTGCTTGTACAAGAGAAAAGGGCAGAGGGAAACGTTGCGCTACCAAGGCTTGTTGAAGTTAGCACCTCGTTGAAAGTCGATGTTGCAAACAGCCACGAAACAACGTATGCTTATGCAAGAAGCTTACTCAAGCTCCTGTTGCCTTGTTGACGTGCGGTGTCGGACAATCATTCGGCCGGTCCGATATGCTAGTTAGTATGCGCTAAATCCGAGCCTTCCAGACTCTTTACTGCTACTCCTTAATACACTAGAGAAATGTGCACTAATCTGTCGGGAAATTATTGTCTACATTATTTCGAAACCACTGAACTACATTAATTTTTGGATAAGCTAACAGGAAACACCTCTAATCGACAGTTACGCCAATATCTGCGAATATGACTGAAAAACTGGTTGCTAAATCTACCTACATACTTATTTTCCACATATACTGTGATTGAGCCTGCTATCTCGAAGTAAATGAATCGACTGGTACAAGTATAATAGTTTCGTCCTTGCATTTAGATTGCGGCAGTAAGAGTTGGCAACTTTCGTCACGTCTACCTTCTTAACTTTTTACCGTACTTGGTCTGCTTTCTCGTCACATTCCGTATCCCATCTCAAGCAAACAAGGTATGTACTGTTTGAAGCACTAACTTGAAGTACACATCCAAGTATGGGTGTAATTTTCTTCGTTTTCTGGTATCTCGCAGAATTCTGCGAAATGAGGCCAGATATATATGCTCATGGTATCCTCTAGACAGGAAATAGTCAGATTTGATGCTGCACTTATTGTAGGCGCTTTGTGTTGTTGATGTTGTCGCATGACTGGCAAGAAAAAGGACCCGAATTTGTGGGCTCGAACTGCGACAGATTCTGCAACTGCCGCCAGGGTATTGTTTAACCGGGGCAAAGAGGGCATTGCCCAGGCAGCACGATGTATCTCTCGTGGGGACTTTTGGTGCATGACTCTTTCCGGTTTCCATCGACTGATGTGCCAAAGTAATGTGCTCCTGGATCCACACATGTCGTGTAGACATAGTAAAATTTCGTGAAGCCGCACATAGTGATTGTCCAGGGCAGATTGTCCGATACAATGACGGCAAAACAATGACGGAAAAATTGAAAATAAAAAACTGTCCTCTCGTCAAATCAAACTGAGACGCCGTCGTACACGAAGTCTGTCTCTGTTAGACTTGGCGTTAACAGAAAAAGCTCGTAAGTGCTAATATAACAGAACTTTGATACTCACAAGGCTCGGTGAGCAGCCTTACCTCACCCAAACCAAAAAATAAGAATATAAGAAGAAGGGAAGCAGGAGAAGTATAGTATGAAAAAATACAAAACAAGTAGCCAACCCCCAAAACCAGAAGAATTGTCAAGTAGTAACCAGCGACTCTACCGATGAGAATAGTATAGAGCAGTTGACACTAAGTTATGTAAAGGAAAGGGGGGGTAGAAGAATAAATATGAATGAGAAAAGTAAAGAAAAAGGGTGCGACCGTGGAGTGCATAGATGAGGGTTTTGGAGCTATGAGATGGCAGAATGTTCACTCTTAAACAAAAAGAGGCGCCAAGGCGCATGAGGGGGAACGGAGACAGGTAAAAGTTTTCTCTGAATTTTCTTATTTATTTTGAGAAATTCCGGCAATGGGGAGGTGCCGTTGACGTTAAGGCTGCGTGCACTGACTTACACTTTGAAGTCATATAGCAAAGCGTGCCATCAGCCGCTATACTACGCATAGACATGCAGTGTATGAAATATTCGGTACAGGTACGTACACTACTAGGCAAAAACTGGCGGGTGTGCGCATGCACACATTTGTGGTGTCCAAAAATGCTCAGCGTTCACCTGGTAAGATTGCCGCGTACACCAATAAGAGCACAATATGTACAGCGTAAATACTTCAAGTAGTGTACGGAAAATACGACTACACTACACCTGTCTCAGGGGTAATATCTTACCGACAAGGGGCCTGGTAGCGATACCCGAAGCCACTTTGCCATCGTAAAGCAACACTGTGACCAGTTGTCGATACCTGTATTTATAAAACCACCAAATTTAATATGTTTCCTACTTGAAGCTGGGGAAGCGAGCATACGTATCTGTTATGCTACGTGATAAGTTATTTCAAGCTAAATACTTCTATTTAGCCAGCTATCTTCAAGAAAAAGTGTGTGCTCAATACAGAACGGCCCACCCATACCATATTTTGATAATTGGCTTTTAGTGTAAAATAAAGTATTTAGATATCTTCGCTCCTATGAGTAGTGCGCATTCGAATGCGGTAGAGTATGGACGAGTTTGGGATCTGACAAGGGTTGGTGTCAGTGTGATGACCAGCGTCGCATGCACCAACTTTGAGATCGGAACGGCATAAATTAGTAGACGGGTGGGATGGGACGAAAGTGGGCTCGGCAAGGCAAGAGGTGCCCATGCGGATATGCAATAATGGCATGGGAACGGGTTGCATACCCTGGTGGCCGCCGTTGCAGTCTAACTGACAGGAGTGGCCAGGGCAGTAATACGATGGCAACATGCCGATAATCATACGCAGATATGAAAGGGGAAGTATACTAAAACCTAAAAAGAAAAGTTTGAAGAAACAAGAAAGAAAGAAGCGAAGGGAATTATGCTTGCACAACAAGAGCAGCTTCTATGCTAAGGCGAGGAGACTTCGAGGAAGGGAAAGGCAACGGGCCTTCGTTTGCTGCAGCCGGACCTCATACAAGGGCCTCGAGCTGCGGAAGCAAAGCTGAGTGAGATATGACAACCCGTCAAACCCATATTTGGCTCGCCAGATTTCTCCCTTTTTTCCCCACTCTCTTCTAGCTCGCGAAGAGATAGTAATGCAAAAATGAATAAAACGCACATCTGCACCCGTGGATAAAGGAAAGCTGGGTGCAACACATGCAAAATACGAAGTAGTGTAGTGTAAAAGGAAATGTAAATCCACCGTAAGTAATATAGTTAACTCAACCTTTGAAGTCTGAAACTGTCACACACCACATCTTGGCAGAGATGTGAAGCGTAGCAGACGGTCCGCTCTTGGACGATTTTTCTCCGGCTCGACCCAAGCATATGTATCCATGCATGGTTGAACTGCCTACACTAGAGTGTACACTACGAGATACTTCCGTACACGTGTCATTGTGAAAAAAACCGGCCAGGATCGTCCCGGAAAACGCCAGTACATAAGGCACAGGCCATTCCGTCCCAAGGAGCATAAGGAAACATCATACATACTTCTATTTTAGTGTACAGGCCAAAGGAGCCTTTGCCGTGGGAAATCTCCTCTCATCTGGACCCGGTGATCGGAGCTTGGTGGTGCGACGCTGCCCTTGCGTTAGTGCGGTTACCAGAGAGCCTGTGCCCTGGGCCAAAGCTCCTCATTTTGGAGCATGTCACGTAAACTCTACACATGTAGTGTACAACGTCTTTTTTTAGTGTAGTGTAGTCAGTCAACCTTAGACTGTCAGAACGAACGTAGAACGAACATTATTACCGATAGTGTAAATAACACTACACTACTGGCTATGTACGGAGAAGATGTACACTAGTGTAGTGTACTATGAGTACTATGAGTACTATGAGACGTGTGCCATCCCGTATTGTGCCATGCTCGCAGCTAAAGCTCGATTAGTGTACACTATTATTTATATTTGGGCTTGTCTCGTATACGTGATGAAAGCCTGTGGGATGTCAGCGTGTCTCTGATGATGTTGAGTCGAGTTTGAAGAAGCGTCCCGGGTTGTGCTTTCTTGGTAGTAGACGAATGCACTGCACTACATTAGTGTAGTGTAGACACGGAGGTAGCTACCGAAGAAAAAAAGGCCAAAGCGAGACGCCGTAAAAGCTGTGTTTGCCGACAAGTCACAGACAGACTCGCGGTGGCAACACAACCCCCTTGTGCACAACAGCTACTACCAACACCATATAGTACTCTACGTTTTAAGTGTAGTGTACAGAACCTACACTACAATGAATTACCTTATGGCGACCAAACAGTATTATTTCGTACTTCAAACAGCAGGCAGATGATACAATGTACATACGATTATGCAACAGCACTCAACCTATTACGAAGTTCATTCGCTATACGATGTACAAGTGGCCTTGAGTATCCATTTACTCCGTAAATTCTAAGCACCTCCTGACAAGTTAGTGCAGTGTAAGCGATACATTATTAAGATGCCCGGGGAATTGCTGCTGCGTCAGCCTTGTTTGAGTCTGAAAATCGCCCAGATACCCCTGGTCAATAAAACGGGTATTATGCTTCATGAAAGACCCCACCCAATATGTATCACAATGGCGACATAATGTTTTCTACACAATGATCACTGGACCGTTGCTCTGTTTGCATGCCAGGCTACAAAAGGCCCCAAGACAAGGCTCGCAAGCACGGCCCAGCCTGCGTTCGGTGGTTTTGTCCGACATAAATATAGTTTATTTCTATTTAGCAAAAATAACAAAGCCGAGACGGCTCTAATATTTGGCTGATCACATTGGCTATGTCCCGCCCTTTAAAATAAAAAAGACTGCATTATCTACTTTATCCAAGAGCCTGATTAAGATATCATTTGCAAAACTCCTCGCACTGTAAGCTGTGTATGAATTAGCACTGCAGGCAACCGCGGGGCTGGTTACTTAGTTATCCTGGGTTACTTTAACAAAGCCTACTTACCCCGCCAAATGCTCTTTTGACATCCAGCCTCAATAATACAAGGAGGGCCTTGAGCCGCGACGGGACAACCATTTATTGAAGTAACAAGACACCTGTTGCTTCGAATTTGGCTTACGGAATAGCATTACAGCTTCGCTACCCGCTATGCGGATCCTTTGCTTCGGCGACTCGCTGTCTGCGGGTTACACTTGGGGAGGAACATATTTTCATCCTTACCTTGACAGGCTTTCCCTGAGGATAAAGGAAGCTCTTCCAGATGTTTCGGTAGAGTTAGAAAAGGATGGAAAGAACGGCGACGTGACTAGGAATTTTAGTCCCCGTTTGACGGCGAACCGTAGGTTATTCTATTTAGCTCTGGTCGCCTGTTTTCTGCCCTCGTGTTATCTAACGTCATAAACAAAAGTACAACAGAACCGAGGGAAGCCATATGATTGGATCATTATCTTGGGTGGCACCAAGTAAGGGTTTCCTCTGGTATTTCAAACACCCTTTCCCACTAATGTTGGCTAACTGTTTGCTTTATCCGTTTGGCTCGTAGCGACCTCGCTTACGGCTACAAACCAGATGTCATCTTTGAAAACCTCGAGCGAACTTGGATCAACGCCATCGGCCGGAAGGCTAAAGTCTTGGCCCTGACTGTTCCCGAAGTTTTTATACGCAACGTGGCCCATTTGGAGGAAGTAAACAGCAAACGTGATCGCCTAAATGCGCTGATACTGGGATATAACCATCGGCACTTGTTCGTTACACATTCTTGGCAGATCAGAAAGTTTCTCACTGAACGTTTGGCTAACCTATAATATATATATTAGCCATGCATACGACCTTAAATCAGACCTCTCCCTGGCAGCCATGTCCGAGGAACAGCGGAGACTATATTGGGATGATGGCGTACACCTAACGCCAGCAGGCTACGACTTGATGGGCGACAAGATCGCTGTTGAGTTCATCAAGATACTGAATAGTGAAGCAGAATCGCCTACACAACAAAAAAGTAAAGTATCGCCCTGGCCACAACAACGGTACACTTGGGATGATCGTACAGACTATGATGAGGAAGGTGGCAACCCGAGGGATTTGAGCAAGGGATACATTGTAGTGAGGCGGAAGGATCTGGACTAATAATTAGAGTTGTCATTCCACCTGGTTGACTTTCTCTTTCATAAGCGAGTCAACGGTTCGTTTTCAAAATAGCCGTCAAACCTCCAGATGGTACAAAACACATTGCAAGTTTAATTGTGTATCGAAACAACGCTTGGCGATGGCCGTCAGCATGTCTTTCTTGTCGCCCCCCTAGCATTAGCCTATATGACTAAACTTTGAGCAGCAAAGTCCTAACATGTCAGTACACAGCGGGAACCACACTATTTCTTGCATCCTATGAATATTATCACTGACCGGAAACTCCTGCTGTAGCCGGTTTGTCACAGCCTCTACTTCCTCAGCCAGATTCTGCACATTTGCATCCCACTGCTTGAGTTCCTTGTCAACGGCGCCCTCGGCGCGGCCGCTACCCTTCTCACCAGAAGCATCGCCTCCTTCAAACCAAACGAGGCCGTCAATTTGGTCGATACGACCCAACAGCCGGCCTTGTTCAATCATGTGTGAGGCCACTTCCTCTGCCTTGCTTGCTTCAAGCCCAAGCAGAAAGGCGAGATCTTCGATGCGGATGTTCCGGTAAAGACGCGACACACTCAGTAGATTGTGATCCACCATGGCTTTGGCCAGTACGGTTGACCCATCTGACGTTGTGGCCAGTTGGTGCGGCTGAAGACTCTGGGCAAATTTGAAGACCTCTGTCGGCGTCAGCAAGCGGTTGAGGAACATTTTCTCCAGAATAGAAAAATCATCGAGGTTCGGCGTCCGCTCGTCCTTGTAAAGACGCCCTAGAACACGACCTCGTGTTGGGCCTGCGGGCGCGAGAATTGCGCATTTAATGGCCATGGCAAGAGTTCGCAGTCTTTCTTCCTCGGCGATGAACGGACTGTAGCTGATGTCATGGTAAATGGTGCTCGCCGAGAGGAACTCGCGCTTGGCGTCGTTGATCCGCGCCTGCGACAGTTTAAAATGGAGGTTCAGCTCCTGATTGTCCACGTCATGGATAACACTCTTGAGCTTATTTAGGTACGACTCGGCGCTGGTGCTGTCGTCGACTTCCAAGTAATCGCGGACGATGCGAACCCACACGCGCGCCTTGTCCTCCTGGCTAACTCGCCGTTGCCCATGGTCCAGTGGTACTCTTGCTAATACCTTGGCAGCCTCTTCATAACTCTCCTCGTGCTCGTAAGCCGTGGCAACTAGATCGCACAGAACGGCCACCTGATCGAGGAAGCCAGCCTGTATGGTGCCGGACAGACAGTCGAGAAGACGGGTACCCACCGTTCTCCATACACTGTAGCTGTTGGTGTTTTTCAGCGTGCTTAAGATGGTGTCCAGAATGCTCCGTGTGGTAACAATACCAAGAGTATCCGCAAGTATGGATTCCCCAATGGCGCTTAAATCATCGGCAATGTGGTCCTTGTTGCTGAGAGAATCTAGATTCGCGAGGATGCTTTCCAGAGCTACTCCCCGGTCTGGCGCTGTGGCCACTTCGGCGAGCTTCACCGCCACAGGTCTCGATACCGACATGGCGTCCTAGAAACGGCCAAAATGGGAACTCATCCGAGAAGAGGGGGTGAGGACAGATAAACGAGACGGAGACGGAGACGGAAACGGAGGGCTGAGGCTGCTTCCTCGATATAGAAACAAGCAACCCCCACTCAATTTAGCGACAATGTATATCACATGACTACGTGGGGCACACGCGTTTGAACCAGGCCTCGCCTTGTCATAGTTGGTGGGCAAATTTTAAAAAAAGAACTTACCGCGCGCGGCCTCCCTGAAATTACAAGATTTCGATAATTCGACAAAACGTATACTTGTATAGCGCCATGCAGCAAAAGACCAGGTGCAAACAAATATTGCCATGGTCATAAATCGGTTTCACTACATAAGCAACATAAAGACACTCTTTTCACAAGCTTCAACGATGAAGAATTCGCAGAATAAAAGCATCCTCAGCTTCTTCAAGAAATCGACCGTGGTGGATGAATCCATATTTGTCCAGGGCAAGGAACTCCCACATGAACAGCCAATACTTGCGCGGCGCAAGTCGCCAACACCCGGAAAAGAGGACGATTATGTACCTCCTAAACGCAGGAGGTTGGATGCCAACGAGAATGATTTGAATGCTTGGAAGGAAGCAGATGCCATTACGCCGGACTCGTCTCGTACATCCCGGAAGCTGCATAAGGGTCCGTTTGCTGAAGATTCAGACTCAGACCTTGAAAGCCCTTTTCCATGGAAAGACACGTCCTTGTTTCTGGGACGCACACTGGAAAAGTCTTCGATACCGAAAAAGCAAACGCCACCGAGTGGAAGTGTTCCACAGCTCAAACTAGATGGCAACAGCAGCCCTATACACAATGACCGAGACGTAAATAAATACGGAACATTTGAGAGCGAGTTTTTGCAACCAAAATACGAAACCGATGCCGACCTATCCCATTCAGGCGATATGAATTCTTCTTTGATCGAGATAAAGGAACCTTCTCCTTTAGGCGACGAGAGTATAACAGAGGGCAATGGGCCGGGGTGTTGTCCGATTTGTGGGGTTGACTTGCACCAAATTTCGCTGCACGCTGCAACGACCCATGTGAACGCGTGTCTTGATGCCCAGCCTGGTAGTCTAGATGAAGGTCCAACACGAACCTTCGCGGCCGTTCAGAAGGTGCGGGATAAGGATGTGCCTGATGAAGTGGAAGATGTGTTTGAAGAAGATGAAATGATCTCGGACGAACAAGCCAAAGTGCTGTACGATTGGACTTCAGATAAACCAGGCACTGAGCGCCTCCTCGAAGACGAAGATGAGAACGCTTCATCTACTAAACCTCACCATCAACCTGGATCTGCATTCTCAAAGCTCATGTTAGGCCGCACCGAAGATGCAGTCTGGTCCCATATGGCAATGACCGAGAGCGCTTCCAAAGGGAAGCCGGCCATCCAGCGGACCTGCCCCTTTTATAAGATTTTGCCGGGGTTTTCCGTCAGTGTTGACGCTTTCCGATATGGCGCCATCAGTGGCTGCCAGGCCTACTTTTTGAGTCACTTTCACAGTGACCACTATATTGGTCTCACGAGCAAATGGTGCCATGGTCCCATCTACTGCTCTAGGGTAACTGGAAGTCTTGTGAAAAGCCAATTGGGCACAGCGTCCAGATGGGTGGTAGAGCTGGACTTTGATGAGCCAGCTGACATACCCGGAACGGGCGCCCGGGTGATCATGATACCGGCCAACCATTGCCCTGGAAGTTCCTTATTTTTGTTCGAGAAGGAATTTGACAATGGTCAGTCTCAGCGGATTCTTCATTGCGGCGACTTCCGGGCATGCCACGCCCAGGTCTCTCATCCGCTTCTCCAACCGGACATCGTGGACACAATATCGGGGAAAGTGAGACAACAGAAAATTGACGTCTGCTATTTGGACACAACTTATCTCAACCCGAAATACTCTTTCCCTCCCCAAAACGACGTCATCAAAGCTTGTGCCCAAATTTGTTCCGAGCTTAATCAGAGTCTACAGGATGGACAGGATGCGGAATGGAATCGCTTGCTTTCTCAACGCGTTGCCAGCGCCACCGCTAATGTCGCCACCGCCCCTTCTGGGACCGTTAGTATCCTCAGCTTGTTCGCCAAAGAAAGAACAGTCGTCAAAAGCACAGAAAGCAAAGGAAGCATGTCCAAGCAAGAGAAGATGTCTTCCAAGTTAGCCCCAGAGAAGCCGTTACCAGCAAACGCTTTCACTATCTTGAGCAAGGCTGCGACCGGAGCTACATGCCGCAATCGTCTTCTTGTCGTGTGCGGGACTTATAGCATCGGCAAAGAGCGCATTTGTGTTGCTATTGCCAAGGCGCTTCATTCGAAAATTTACGCATCGGCATCCAAGGCTCGTATACTAGCCCAGTTGGGCGACCCTGAGCTAACGGCAATGATTACATCCAACGCCGCTGAGGCCCAGGTACATATGCAGATGATTATGGACATTCGACCAGATACACTCATTGAATACCTCCATTCCCACCGTCCCCATTTTTCGCGCATTGTTGGCTTCCGACCGTCGGGTTGGAACTATAGACCGGCGGCGGCGGCGGCCGGGGACGGCAGAAGCAGCAGTAACGAATTGAAAAACACGCAAGCAAAAGGCATGCCCAACGCCGCTACGATGCCTGGTGCAATCCCAGTTAAGACTATTTTGCATAGCCCAGATTGGCGGAGCCGATTCTCGTCTCGCAATCTTGTGGCACAAAAGGGAAGCACCAAAGAAGCGCTGTCTTTTGGGGTTCCTTACAGTGAACACAGCTCGTTCCGTGAACTGGCTATCTTTGTGATGGCCTTGCGAATCGAAAGGGTGATACCCACGGTCAACGTGGGGTCGGAACAGTCCCGGCACCGGATGAAAGGTTGGATAGACCGTTGGATCGCCGAGAGGAAAAGGGGAGGGATTCTCTGCGTAAAACAAGAAGAAGAATCTGAGCCAACGCCAGAGGCCGATTTATGGGGAGGCAATAACAGGGGTGGTAGAGTAGCCTACTGGTAATGTAGACACCAAATACTGCTGGAATTAGTACGAATATAAATTACAATGTTAACAATGTTGACTTGAATTGAAGGGAGAAAGACGCCATTCTTTTCTAATTAACGGTTTGTTGTCTCCCACATGCCATTTGTAATGAACACCATGGTACTTATGTCGTCGTTCATCACTACAACATCCCTTGAACAGAAAATCTCATTTGCTAGCCCCGCCGAGCGACGATAGTGGCTAGGAAAAGGGGATCGTGTCCACAAAATGCCCAACCAAAAGCCCATTTATCTTGCTCTTCTTGGTCGATGGTGTTCTGTCCCATCATTTATCGAATTGATGCCGTCGGTCTTGGAGCGTTATTTGCGGCCTCTTTCAGTGTGTTAGCTCAGATTTTCTATACACTATTTTGTATGAGAGTCATGGGAGTGGAACAAAGAAAAGGATATGAGAGTGCAAACAAACCTCTTCTTGTTGCGTCCTCTAATAATGGAATATCGACTGTAGCCGCGGATAAATGGACATAACGCACAACGCTGCCCCGAATGAAGACATTTTTGACCGCACTCTAAAGATAGTCAACCGGCTGCAACAGGATCAGAAAATACAAGACAATAATTTTGCTCATACCAAATGAGGGTATTTGAGTTCGTCCAAGACGACAATGTCGTCGAGCTTGATGTTGAGGTACTGGTCCACACTCTTTAGCACGCCTCGGATCTGAATGTCATTCTTCAGTTCTACCGTCACCACCGTGTCGATAAGAGTCTTGAAAAAGCTGCAAGCGTTGGTTTGTGTTTGTCAGCATCTATTTATGTCCTCATTCTGGTTCAACGCTGACAGTTGTAGTGGGATATTGATATACTTCAATTTTGGCCGAATTCACTTTTTTCTCTTGTATCTGTCTGTGCTTGAATGCCCCATCGCCAATAGCGTTCACCGGAAAGTCTTACCTGAAGAATAGCATCGTGTTCGAAAACTATCCAGAAACGGTTCCTTGCGGTTGGAGTTGTAGTCGCTTTTGCGAAGGCTTGATTGATTGCAGTTCAAAAAAGCACATAGACAGCCCGAGATGAGTAAGCAATAAATTTAAGCCCCGTGAATTAGGCATCCATATATAATGGCGGCTTTAACAGAAGTAGTAATGAGGTTTTTGCTTGTTTTGTCGTTTATTATCATAGCCAGCTAAAGCAGTTTGCAAGTGTGCTAAAAACTCCGGAGAACATGGCAGTAATCGGAGACTCGAATTATTTACAGGAAGAAAATGCAATAAATAACCATTTATCGGTGCTAAAAGAATCTTACGTCAACGGTCCGGGTAGAAGCAATAATTTATGATGCATGATACAAAGTAATTAAGCGTTTGTCAACAGGTCAGAATTCAATAAAACAAAATGCTTTGCCTTCATCTCCGTTTTTAACGGGCTGTAAAACCAAGCAAAAAAAACAGAATGAAAAGCTCCTGAAGGTAGCCATAATTGAACCAGCAATAAACCCAATAGTAAAGAAATAGACTCAACGGAAAGTTAAAAATAGCAGCACATGAACATCTTATTGGCAACAAAAAATAAAAGCACTCAAGCCCGGGACCGACATAGATAGCAATACCGTTGGGGTAAAAGAAAGAAGATTCCGGAGGAGGGGGGAGGACAAGAGGAATAAAAAACAACGTAGGCTGCACTTCCACCACATATTATCGTAACATCATAAATATACTGTGCAGGGCTTACAACGCAGAGCATAGTAGGATGAAGGTCGAGGAAAAGAAAACGACCATTTCAGGCGCCTGCTGAAGCTGGGCTAAGAGATTGTCAGGCTTAAAAAAGGAACAAGAAGAAAGAACGCAAGAAAGAAACCGGCTACCCGTCGTTCTCCCCGCCATCGTCTTCAGCCCCTGAGAGCTCGATCTTGGACCTCTTGTTGCTCTGTGTGTGGCCACTTTCCGACTTCCGCTTCTTGTTGGCAACTGAAGCTGAAGCTGCGCCGGGAGACAAATCAGACGCATTTTCTCCCGAATCGGGTCCTGTACTGCTGTTTTCCTTGTTGTCGCCTTCTGCTTGTCCCGTTCTTGCCTTGTCCATCTCGGCCACCTCTTCCGCAGTTAAGAAGCGTCCACCAGGGCCGCGTGGCCGTCGCATAGCATGGTTGTGTCTTGACTCGTGCAAATACGGCTTCCGGCCCTTTGAAGTCAAGCGAAGGGCTTCCTCCAGCCGCTGCCTGGCCACTCTTCGTTTCAGAATCCTGTGAAATTGTTTTGCGTTGACGTATAATGGCGATTCCTCCACAGCGGTCACGGCCATCTCTGGAGACTGGGGGGCGTGCATTTGTTGTTGCGGCGGCATTGTGGGAGGAGGAATCGTCGTCCTAGCACCGGCGTGATTCATTAAAACTTGCGCGTTGGGGACGCCAGGACTTGTGACTTGGCTTAGTCGGCGAGCCTGTGTCATGTTGTTGAGAGGGGGTGACCGAGGATTTCGGGGATCTTTTTTCGACCCCATACGCGGGGATCCTTGGGTCAGAGAAGCGTCGTTGGATATGCCGTATCCATAGCTTGAACCCGAAGCTGCAGCTGTTGCGGCCATGGCGGCAGCTTGAATCTGCGGTACGCCATAATGCATGCCCTGCTGGGCCATACCATATGGTTGTTGATACATGATGCAAATTGGTCGCTGGTCTATCAGCTATCGTGCGGATGGTGATTGGTAGATATCGTCAATCAGGGATGGGTAAGATGACGGGTCTGAGGAGGCGAAATTAAGCTGTCGCAATGGCGGCGGGAAAGGCGCGTTAAAAAGTGTGATGCAATACTGCGATTTCTATTGCGATATTTTCCGACAGTGTTTTGCGTCAATGTACGATCAAACGTGATAAATAGAAGCTGTTGATAAAAATCACTATCACCGTTGCGGTTGGGCGTATGTCGAGGTAAGTGGGGAGATGCGATAGAGCGAATGGGTGTTTGGGTATCTATAAGGAACACTCGTTGAAGCCCACGACTTGTCGATGATTGGATAGGCGTGTATGCGTTGGCAATCTGGTAGAAACACGGCGCGCCAAAGCAATGCGACAGGGTCGAGGTGGGTTGGCAAGCAAAGTAGTGTGTACACTACTAAAAGCTTGCTGACTCAATGATGAAACGCGGCGCAAATTTTAGCACGTAAACAGTGGCGCCAAAGAGCGGTGTTTGTCGGCTGTCAATAGGTGAGACGACGCAAAGGCGATTAAATGGAACGGACGAGTGTGTCTTGAAGGGGAGCCGGCAAAAAGCGGTACCTAGTCAGGGCGGCTTAATTAGTGACTGAGTTGCGGTATTTATCGTAGTAGAAAATGCGAGTCAAGCTTATGGCACAAAGTGGGGTAATGGTAAAAGAATCGGGCAAAGGCTTCAGATGCGTTGGCATGCACAACAGTGCATATACTATGCACAAAGTAGCTGTCATATCAACACGCAGCAGTAGCTGGAAAGGAATAAGGTAGTAAGAGGTGGACAAAGGAAAAGCAGTATATGTTGGTAACAGATATTTGCAAAGCAGACGATAGGATCATAGGGTAAGGTTTTTTTAATAAAAACCCAAAAGAAGAACGGGAAAGGGGGAGTAGCAAAAGTGACAAAAAAGGAGATCTTAAGTTGTTTTCTGTCGGACGAAGAGGAGGGGGCATAGGCGCACACCATATGCGCTGGCAGGACGGGTTTGTCATGCTTATCGAGCCTGATCTTTTTGAAGTATGCATTCCTGCCTTGAGAATGCATGTGCAAACATATGGCAATGCCAAAAAAATAAGCCACAACAAAAACACACCTGAGTTTTCTACCTTGGAGGCCCAGACGGAGGGGATGGTGGAGATGCGAGATGCGATGGAGACAGCTCTGTGTATGTTGCCAAAATTGACAGTTTCCTTGCTGGAGGCCGTTATTGGCTGATCGATAGACCCAGTTGCTCGAAATGATGGAGACAGAAAGATATCCGCAGGCACCAGTAATCACGGGACTGGCCAGTGAACCAATTGAGAGAAGAGCCAAAGAGTGCCAGACTTTCCAGTGGCAAGGGTTGAGAGGTAGGGTGTCGCCAAACAGGAAAATCCGGTTCTGATTTGCTGCATTTGTTAGCAAAAAAAGGATGGACCATGGCTTTGCGGGCGGATGGGGGGAGAAATACAGACATAGGGTTGGTGGAGATGGCGGACCGGAGAGGGATTAGCCCAAGTACCTGGAAAATTGGGGTGGCTGGGACAGCGAGGCAGAGCCAAAAGCAGAAAAAAAACAAGGCAGAGAGGACAAAAGGCGGTGGATAGGGCCGCCCTTTGTGTTTGCTTCACGAATTTCGAAAAAGCACTTTATTGCAGAGCGAAAAGCAGTGGTAAAACGAGCGCCGTCCGTGGAATACTGCCACGCCGGCACGAATGTAGCAAAAAAAACGTTTTCAAGACCGTAGGTAGGTTCGGTACTTGCTCTTCTCCTGATTTGCTATGGCCGTGTTGTGGCGGGTGGACCGCGTGCTTGGCTGAGAATGATTGGTGGTTTTGCAAGGAAAAGAAAAGAAGGGGGATGAAAAGGGTGCTCTTGAGGGGCGACCAGCCTTTAACAACTCCTGACTGGCTGATTCAGCTGTGAGCAGACAATTTTATGGGGCTTGCAGGATTTTATCTCTGCTCCGTATTGTACAGATCAGGACTAGTCAAGCGGCGTCAGGGATAGTTACCCTAGTGTACACATTCATGTAACGGGTGGTACGGTGGTGATATGCACGTGACTGCCTGTATATATCATTGGGGTTTGGGGCCTTGCGCAGATAATTCATCCCATTTTCTGACAATTCAATAGCTCAATAGGAGCAACATAATCAACGGGCGTTCTCAAAAACAATTCCGTTGCTGTGATTCGCGAAGAAACATCTATATTTATTATAATATACAATACTGTCAATGGTAATGGAGTGGTACGACACAAGGCAACGGGAACTTGCGTGAACGCTTTGTTGTGCAGTACCCATGCTTGGCAGAGTCTCATGCGCAAAGACCAAAAAAAACGGGTACGAAGGTAGCTGGAACAAACCCATACAACGGTCTAGTTCTTATTAGTTGCGAAGACCCGAGAACGTTGGCTTCTGTCGGCCGGAAGAACTAGTGCCTGTAGTGTAGACTTTTAAATCAGGCTGTGAGAGTTGTACACTACACTACACTGTATCCAGTGAAGCATAACAAGCTAGTTGCTCATACACTACACGACACAGATCAACAAGGCAGTAAGTAACCACTAGCCCAAGTGGCAGCGATAGTTTAAGAAAGGCAGCAACACAACAAATTAACAATCTGAAATAACGTCGATATAACAGAGGAATACACCCGCCGCCTCGTGTAAACAGAAAGAAGCGGCTATGCCAAACATAAATCAGCCCCCAAATCGCCCAAGAGTTAAGGAAAAGCCCCTTAGGTCTAGGGCTGAGCCCACTTAGCGGGCGCTTATAACTACGTGCGATTCGTACATCACAATTGTCACGAAGGATCCACACGCTGGCGGTGCTGTTTCTACCAATCGTATGCTGTTATCGTCTGTTGCACAGCGCTTAACTGCACCTCACTTCTCACGAGTGCCACCGATTGGCCGAGGCTCCTCTCTATTGCATACGACCCTACTTCATACAGACGGCCTTCAGTGGCACTTGTTCCTCTTTTTGTACACTACTGTACACTACTCATGATATACGACGGACATTGAATACGGAGTAGTAAAACATCATAAGCATTTAACACAACAGCATGTCTTTTATGTGTATTCGTATCTCGTCAATAATAACGCTCTCTTTCCCAAGGCACGGTTCTGAACACTCCTGGATCATCCCCCTTTCCCCAATTCTAATCCGGATTCCTAGTTAAAAAGAATAGCAAAGAAAATAAACCGAAAACACGCCTGAATATGTTCACTAAACCATTGTATTGCACTGTCCCAATACAGACACCCCTCCACCCCCCGGTAAATGGACTTGCGGCCGTGAAGCATTGGCATGCTAACCCCTTGTTCTGACTTTGGGGCCAACTGCTTTTGCCGTAGCAGCAGCAACGCCAATCAAGTAGCCTTTTCCGGCCTTAGCCCAAGCCAAATACTTTATCGTTGTGTGTTTGGACGCTTGCTTGATTCGCTATTGGCTCCCCCCTTCTACCTCACCCTCTCGCTCGAGCCACCGTCATGAGGAGCTCCCTCCACTGCACTCAGCTTTTCTCTTCTTTCCTTTTGGTGGTGGGTTCATCCGTGGTGTGTAAGTGACCGTCCTAGTGACAACCTCCCGAATATATCGTATATTTGTCCGCGAGGCCGTGGTACCAGATGACGAAGTGCAGTTGCTATGTGCATGATGTGAAGATGGCTTTCCGTCCATATATCGGGCCTTGGAAATAGACTCCCAATCAAGTGGAGAAGCCATGGTAACGCTGGCGCTGAAGGGAGAGCGAATCGGTGAGGAGTCGACCCGACTGACAGTAGAGAGTGTGGGAGAAATGGGAATTTTCAGACTGGGGAAGTGACGAGCGTGCCCTGCCAATGGCGCCGACAAGGGGTAGCTGCCGTTGCTGCTGCTGGATGCACCCAGAGGGATAAACGTGTTAATCCGGGACACTCGGGGTGATTTGTATGCTCTCTCGCAGCCACAGGAGCAGTCGGTGACACTGCTTGTCGCTGTTGACGGGCTACTGCTAGCCTCTTTCTTGTCCGATTCGGCATCCGCAGCCGTGTCCTCATCTGAGCTGGTTGCCAACGTGGCAGTGTGAGAGGAAGTATAGACGTTGGCCTTTTCTAAAGATTTGTCTTTGTCTTTAGCTTTGGCCCTGGCTGTGGCGTCTTTGGCTGTGGAATGTGCGGTAATTGCTGCTGTGATGTCTGTAGCTGCAGTAGTTTTGGCTAGGGGATCTTTGATGTCGTTAATGTCTTTGGCTTTACCGTCCCTGTTGGAGATATCCTTGCTGCTTTTCACTGTGGCCAGGCTGTTGAGTCCTGGGCTGGGCGCGACGGGACTAGCTATCCGCAGAAAGTCGACGTAGCCCATCGGCGGCGTGATTGGCGTTTTCAGCAAGCCATCTTCCGTTTTTATCAAAGCAAGCGGGGAGTGAAGACAAGCAGAGGACAGACCAGCAGACGGCAGACCTGCTGATGGGAGTCCGGTGGGCGTCAGGCCGGCTGAATGCTGTTCCTGCCAGGATGCGGAAATGGCAGACTGTGGAGTACGCACGGAAGCGGCCGATCTCAACGCCTCTGCCGGGAATGACGAAGCAGTGGCCGAGGTCGACAAAGCCAGGACAGGCTTGCGAGAAGACATGTTTGCCAGAAACAAGCAATTTTGCTAGCAAAGCAACAAAAGGAGGGAGAGTGCTGTAAAGTAAGCCGGTATGGGAACGATGTGGAAAGAAAGAAAAGGTGAGAGGAGGAGAAAAGGAAGGCGATAATGCAGCAAAACCGGGGAGGGGGGATATGTATTAGTTATATGGTTAGAAGCAACACACAACTGACTGTAGTGTACAAGAGGAAAACGAAGCGGTATGTATGTAGGTAGGGATGCAGCGCTTGCGTCTTCCCTTTCCCATAGTGGGCGGTAAAAAGGCCTGTATCGAGGTTGCAAGTTGCCGCCTGCCTCTCACAGAGTAGTTAGTGTTCCTACACTACGGCTACATCCCTATTAAGCTATTGCTTGGCGCACCGCCCCCCCGGAAAGAAGAAAGAAAATAAGGCCAGAAGGTACCTGGTCTGAGCCAGCAGCATGGTGTCGCCTTCTTCCTCGACCAGGGCAGGAGGTGAATGCTCGTTGGTTCCTTTAGGCGCCGATAATTTTGGTAGGCGGCCCACCAAAATGGATCAACTCTGTTAAGGGATAGTACACTACTGTAGTGTACGTACATAGTATACGACGTATTGTACATAGTGTACACTACATAGGGTACAATACACTACAGTTCTCAAGACGAGCAGGGGTGCCTTGGACTTGTCACTTGGCGCGAAGCCCAAGTTGGCGAGGGATGGCTTTCGGGTGCAGCGCAGCGGCAAGAAAAATGGCGTCTCTCATTGGCTAGCTAGCCTAGTTGGAGACAAAGCATAGTATGTGCTTTGGCAAGGGGATCCAGGCTCTACCGTCAAGAACCTTGACCTGCAGCAAGCTGGAAGCCGTTTCGGTTCGTTTCAGTTTATCCCATCCATTTAATCGATGAAATCGAAGCAACTCGTAGCGCGACACGACACAAGGAGCTTTATGCTTGGCTAATCCAACGCGCGACTGTCTTGACGTAATCGCGCAGGCGGACGAGCCCGCTTCAAACTGTCCAAGACAAGGCCAACCCCCCCACCCCCTCCTTACCCACCAGGTGGATTTGACGGTTCCAGGACGAACATATCTGGCCAAATAGCGATAACCGTTTTACATGTATTTCCGACACCCTGCACATCGTAGCCACCTGGGAGCAGCTAGATCAAACAAAACACGTCTACTGGAATCAAGAACAGCCTCGCACCTCTTTGGCCTCTGCTCTGCAGAGAATAACCCTGGCGCCAGCCCCAACAATAGTATGGATCCATAGCCGCTGCGTATCGCTGAGATGGTCATTCTCGCTTTTAACTTCGACAAAGACTGCCTCTGGTTTTGGATGTGTTCTCCAAAGAAGTAGATCGGGGAGGCCACCGACCCGTTGCCTGTATTCCTCACAAAGCACCTGGCATATCGATGCCAGCGCACCATTGTGAAGGCTCTGGGTGATCTCGATAAGCTGATCGAGCTCAAAACTCCAGTTCAGGCCCACAACATCAGGCTGCTTCTCCGCATGCAAAGCATGGACATTGCGCAGTATGGATTCTGATTCACCGCTAGATATCCGCCGTAGGCGTTCGTTGATCTCCAATGCTCGGGTAGCATAAAATGTATCCGTATACAAGTCCAGAGGACATGTTTGATAAGCCGTCTGGAATACATGGGGGACTTCGAGAAAGAGGATGTCAAAAAACAAATAGGCAAACAAAGTTCGGACAACTCCGCCCTCAGAGAATAGTCCTTTCCAGCCGGCCTTGTTGTAGTGATGGAGACACATCATCTCTACAGAACAAATGGCATCGCCACCAGGGCTAGATTCATCAAGCCATGTCGTTCTCAGGCCCGGATCTTGGTGAGTCTTCTGGATCCGAATTCCATACACAACTTCTTCTTCGGGTTGGAGCAGCTGTACATGGTCGAAGTTATGTTGAAGACGTCGCGGGATGCGAAGCTGCTTCTCCAGTCTCACGAGCCGCCGCTGCAAATCATAGTGGTAGATCAAGTGACAGTGTTGGTCCTGTAGAGCCATCTCACAAGTCAAGGCGGCTTTTTCACGCCAGAACTTGCGGCGAGCGACTAAGTCAGTCGTGGCGTTTCTGTTCAAAGATGGGATGCTGTACATGTAGCGCTCCTCCAGAAGTGACTTTCGTTGGTACCATGTGCCACGGCGAGCATGGTGAAAAAGCTGCTGGCACAGCAATTCTGTGAGAAGAGCATATTCCTTTGCATAATCTTGAAGACGGCCTAGCGTGTGCGCCGTCCTGTGAGCAATCCGTGTATATATATACGCCGCACTAAAGTTTCTCGGGTAACCACCGTGAATCAGAATGTCCCCTTTGCTTTCATCACATTGCTCTTCCAATAGCAATTGTCGCCAACGGCAGACAATACTGTCAAAGCAAGCCACAACTTCGTGAAAGTCTTTTTTAGAAGCCGAAGAAAGAAGACCCTCCACCTTGTAATCTAAACGCAAGGCTTCCTCGAACTCAAGTAACTGATTTCGTGTTCGAAAAATCGTGGCTGTTCGAGATACTAAGTAGGGCACATAATGTCGTTTCGCCGTGTTGGCTAAAATAGTGCTTAGCAAAGGCTTTTCCGACCATTCTGTGACTCGTTGATAAACCATGTGCACGCGCTCAAACAGTCGGTAGGCATATTCAGAAACGCGAACACAAGGCCCTGTAGTTTCCAAAACCCACTTCACGAGACGAGCCTCGGGGACGCCGATGAGAAGAGCGCCGCTGTCTTCTTCTTTGTTACCGGATAAGGCCAGCTGCATATGCTCAGAACGGCTGGTGCCCATAAGCACGCCTGAGGGCGTAAATATGGACTGGGTCGCACACATCCGAACTAGACCAGATATGATCTCTGCCTTGCTTCTCGCCACAAGTTTGGACATTTTTGCCAAGATTTTCAACTCTTTTAGGGACAACAGAAGCAAAGCCTGTTTGGCTGTTTTAATGTGATCAACCATGTTGTCGAGAAAAGAAAACTCGGTGACGTTCTCGGAAGAGTCCTGGCACAGCTCTGTCTCCACTGATAAATCGGGTGAGATATGCAGTTTTTTCTGTAGTGTCTGCAATGCCAGATTTATGTCTGATACATCTGTCCCGTATGACAGAAGGTGGCACCTATGCCACATCGATTCTTTTCGAAGAAACAACCTCACATACCTTGCATATTTCACAAGTCTCAGTAACATATAATGAGGAAGTGAGGCCAGATGGTTGGTGACTTACACGTATTGGGCTTCCCAGTCTAGTTCATTCCACATGTTCAGAACGGCCATTTCTTTCCCGCTGAATAAATGAGATTCACACTCTAATACCGTATGTAACGATGTATGGAATGCGTTGAGATAAACAGAACGATGCCACCTCTGGATATTTATCAGTCTTGACAGGCAAAGAACAAGCAAGTTGTCTCGCCACTTACCTCCCCAACTACCTCTGCCAACGACAAGATTCCCAAGGTGTTTTTTCTTTTTGGAATGTTCGGAAGAGCTGTAAATGGCTCAGAGTATCCGGGTAGCTCGGCCGGAAGAGTGGCCCATTCGTCTCCATCGTCTACTTCACCATCGCAATATTTGCGCCGCTTGGAAAATCGGGCATTATCTGTCTTATCGTCACAACGGGAAGACATTTGCGAAGAAAAAATACCCGCATATCTTGTGCCCTTCAGTCGCTTTCCTCGTAAATGCTTTAGTCTGTACAGTCTCCTCTCTGTCTTCCGGGTTTCCTCCACATATCTGACTGTTATCCAAACACGCAACAATAAAGAAGGCACTGCGCGGCTTTTAAACCGCGGGGCACGACTGGGGCCTCTCGCGTAAGTGCCGACACGGGATCCCGTGACTTTTGTGCCGGCTATGCCCTTAGTCAGATAATAAAGCCGAAAAAAATAGAACACGAAAACAAGCAAATCGACATCAGCAAACGGACCAAAGAGGCAGCAAAAAGAGCCCTTAAAACTAAAATTAGTAAAATAGATGGAAGCTGGCACAATGGCTTTAAAAGAAACAGACCTACTGGGCGATTCTTCTGTTGTATGTTTCTCCATGTTGGAATACATTTCCTGCTCTACTTTGGTTCAAAAGTTGTCGAGGTTCTAGCTGACCCCCCAAAACGACAGCAATCGCCTAGCACTGCACAGCTTGGTTCGAACCTGGCACTGTCGCCGCATCCTCAACGAACAGGTACACCAGTACGGCAGATGGCTAACATGGAAGGGGGAAGTCGCGCTGCTTCGGCTCACCCAGAGACGGCTCTTCCCATACCCTTAGATGCACAGATTAATGGCGCCCCAACAAGACAGTACATCAACGCGAAGGTGACAGGAGTTTTGCTGGAGGGCATGAAAATCATAGCAAAAGAGCAGTAAGCTTTACCCGTCAGAGCTAATCAATTGGAACTACGCTGATGGCTGATTCTGATTCTATAATAGACCACGAGATCCTCTTCGCGTGCTTGGAGAATACCTTTTACAAAGATCGAGAGAACTCGAAGGAGGAAATACACTATAGACGGTAATATGTTACAACGGAAAACACCAAAAGCATTCAAACATATCTTTCACGCAACAGGATAGGTCATTTGCAAAGCCATCGCGAAAAATGGATTCATAAAAAAGTTTACTTGCTCTATACCGAATGAGCAGCCCCTCCTCCTACTTTGTACCATAATGGTAAAGTACTTTCGGCGGGACAAACCAAACCGCGCGGCCTACTGTTTTGTACCAGTAGGCAAATATCGGTTAATTTACAAGACGTAGTCCTCTCGAATTGTGAATCCCAAAAACATTTTGAACGCCATATCGATCGGATTAGCCGCGAAAACGTCTCCATGCCCAAGCTAGCATAGACCTTTTTAAGCAACAATGGTGTTGGCGGTGGCGCTCTCGTATCTCCAGGTCGGGGGTAGAACGCCGACGGTCTTGTAGTAGCGAGCCAACCGGTGAATGCGCGACTCGATCAGAATAAGACGGAATTTGGCGTCCTTGTCCTTACGGTTGCGCTCAAGGTGCTTGCGGACAGCCACAGCCTTGCAAAAGTTAGTAGTCTGTATATAACGTGAAGAATTTCCCTCCCCTGCCAAATGGATAAAAAAGGCACAGGCTTGAAGCTAGCCTGTCTACACCGTAGAGCACCAGCTAGTCAGTAAGATATAACCCACCTTCTTGATCAGCATGTAGAGATCCTCCGGAATCTCGGGGGCCAGGCCTGTTTGATCACTCTGTCAGTCTATGACCAACTAGAGGCATAATGTTTTTGCCATGACACTTTCGTGTTTTGTGGGCTTGGATAATAAATTAAGGAAGAATGACGGGTTGAAGAATATCAAGGATAATTCGGCATTCCCGGTTTTGGCAAAAAAGAGGCTTAATCCGTACCGCTGGACTTGAGAATCCGTAAAATCTTGTTACCTGTTGCACGCCAGAGTTAGTAAATTAAAAGCGAGCACAATATGGCTGATTCTCAGACTTCTTACCGGTCACAATTTTAACCTGAGCAACACCGTGGGAGTCCCGTAGAATGACACCGATCTGGGACGGGGTTGCGCCCTTCTTCGCAAGCTTGCAAATCTGCTCGACGACCTGGTCCGGGGTGGTCTTCAACCACGATGGGGCGTTGCGAGAGTAGGGAATCGCAGAGGCAGAAATGCCCTTTCCGTTGCTGTGAAGACGACCCATTTTCGAGAAAATTCGAGAAAATTTTGTTACAACGCGCGTTGGGAACGTGAAATTATAAGGCTGTTGTTGACAATAGTAGGGGAAGAAGTGAAGAAACAGTTTGAGAAATATATTAGTAGGGATTTTACACCACTAAAAATGGGCATTTCACGCACAATTTTTTATTTCTCGCAGATTTAGGGTGACATACACGTGATATTCACTAGCCTACTTCAGAATAAGCTCAACGTACATATTACTAATCGGAGAATCTCCATAATAAGGAGCATATTTTCTTCCAATCTCTTGCTAAAAAATTTGCACTCTTCTTTGTATCATTTTACTTTTTTATATCATTTCATCGAGACACTTTTAGGTTATCCCATCATGGGCCTAAAAATATTTCATAATTGATAAAGGTGAGCTTTCATTCCCGAGACGATCTTTCCCGCCATACCTACGCACTACAATGATGATCACAACCAATGTTTTTTATATATTCTGGTACCTCTTATGTTAGGATTCTTCGAATCCAATGAATGGACTGGACTTCTGAGCTACACTTATACTTCTTCATTCTTATATCTGCCATACTTCCTGGGTCCTGCTAATACTCTTAGGCTTATTGCGTCGTATTTTTATCTCGTTATGAACCTTAGGACCGATGGTCAAGGGGAGTGGCTGCATAGATAGGCTTGTTGCAACTTTTTAGATACACAAGCAAATACATTTTTCCTTCAAAAATTCCAAGAGTCTGCTTCCTGTCTAAACAAGGTAACTGCGATGGAAAGTATTGTCTGCGAGTAAGTGTAATATAACAGACAGGTTCTTATCGTACAAAAGCACCATTATTATTTCAGAAAGAGCCTAGCATGTATATGACTGTGCAGTTTCCTCTTCACCCTCCAATCTTGCTCTCTCATCTGCCAACAAAAACAAAAAAAACAAAGAAACAAAAACGGAAACGAAAACATAAACAACAAATTTAGAGCTTACGATGAATGGATGGTGTTACCATGCATCCACTTCGTAGTTTTCCTGTAGAGAACAGCCATGTCAGTCATAAATAACATGCTGTGAGGTTGCAAGGCTTCAGCTTACCTCTGAAAGATACGTAGCAACAACTGTACGGTCGGAAAACTTTCTTCCAGCCAATGCCTTCAGTGCCGTAGAAGCGGTTTCTGTGGTACTGAACTTGACATATATCTTGCCAACACCAGGCGCTTCTTTGTTGCCATCGACAGGCCTGGGAATTTTGATTCCCAACACACTTCCGAACTTGGAGCATTCTTCTCGCACATCTTCAAGTATATCTTTAAGGAATATTGTCAGTTGTGAACACATCACATAAGATATAATGGAGAACGAAACTTCTTACCTTCATAGTCATCGTCGTCCATCAGCTCGTCAGCAGTGACCATGTTCAGAAGCTGAACTACACAACTGATATCAGAGGAATCTAAAGACACTGTGCCAGCCAACATGGACATTGCATTGACACCCATTTCAATACCAGTGACTTGAGTAGTGCCAATGCTTGCTTTCTTCACCTTGAGCTTCTTGTCGCCAAGATCCATGCCGTTCAAACCTTGAATGGCCACTTCTGTTGATGCAGGCTCTGCATATTCACAGAAAGCAATACCCTGTATACACAGTAGTGTCAGATATAGCTAACTGCTTCTGGAGAAAGGACGACTGACCTTTGATTCTTCCGTGTTTCGATCTTTTACCAAGACAAAGGCTCGGAGCTCTCCAAACGAAATCAAGAGCTCCGTAACCTGCTCGTCAGTGAGATAGGGTGGGATGTTGGAAATGCAAATCTTATTCGGTGTATCAACAACAATGTTGGAGACAATTCCTGGTTGGTAACCGTCGTCGACAATGGCTGGTACAATGTAGTCTTTAGGCCGCTGGAGCTGTAGTCCTGGTGCGCTTTTGTCCGCTTCGTCTCCTTCCAGCATGACAATGCCATCAAAAGCAAGAGCCACCGTCGCAGCTGTTGCATCGCGAAACTCGATCATAGCAAACGAACCGTCGGCCGAGATATTGCAATGAACACACGGCTCAGTGGCATCGATCAGGTTCAGCCCGTTGAGTTGTAAATTAATGAAGGATCGTAGTGAGTCCTCAGAGGTAGAGGGAGGCAGGTTGGATACAAGCAGTCGCCGAGCTTGGCGAGAGTTTGACGGGCGAAGAAGACTAGCGTTGGTCGGGGCCGCAACAGGCTGTGCGATAAAGGCCTGAAGCTTGGCGGGATCCATGACTTGCTGACGCGGAGCACCTGGAAGAGAAAACATGCCGGACAGCTTGGCTTGCTCAGCAGAAACATTCTCATATCCTGGAGGTTTAATGTCCCACTGTGTGAGTCTGCGCTTGCGATCCAAGACGGACACAACGTTTGTCAAGTCCGGCGTTGGCTCCCTCTTTTTCGGGGGTGTCGCACTCCTTCTGCGCTCGCGATCTCGGTCCTGATCACGGTCACGGTCCCTTCGACCGCCAACACGAGGGCGCGATTCGCCTACCCCACGCTGAGTATACCGGTCCTCGTCCTCGCCGCGACGTTGATCTCGCCGATTCCCTCGATCGCGTTCGCGGTCTCTCTCGCGGTCACGGTCTCGCTCGCGGTCACGGTCTCTCTCGCGATCCCGTTGGTCGCGTTCCCAAGGCTCCCGCTCGCGTCGGTCTCGTCCAGAATACCGGTCCTCCCTTTCTCTGTCCCTATGGCTGCGAGAGGTGGAATAGCTGTCGCCATCGGTGCCAGCGTCACGGCGAGAAACTCCCCCTGATCGGTAATCAGCTGGCGAGCGAGATCGTCTGCGCGTGCGGTCTCCTCGGTCGCGGTCGCGCCTTTCGTCTCGGTCGCTTCTTTCAGAGCGCTGACCTCTGGGTGGCTATAGAATGAGCGCAAGCTAGGTCAGTTTTCCGCTACTGCTAAGCATATTTTAGCAGTTGATTAAAGGGATATCATTTACCTGATGGTCGCGTGTACCGCTGTGTCGACTCCCCCCTATTCAAAGATCAGCATGATATAAATACAAAGAAATTTTCATGCTGAAATGCTCACCACGGGAAGAATAATCGTCGTTGTTCATTTTGGCCGTGTTTTTGATATGCGGATGTAGTTGTGAAAGCGAAGGCCTAATCCGCTATGCTTAGATAAAATTTTCTACGGAACGAAGCTCCTATGTTCCTACACTAGTTGCTGCACCACAGCAACAAAAGCTTACTAAACTGGGCCTAGCGCATAATTGAGCTTGTGAACAATTACGCCTCCTAAACAGCATCGCGACCATAAACTCTAATCTCTGTAGACGTTTTTTTACCAACCATGACATTGAGCGCATTGGAGGGAGGATGGCGGAAAATAGCCATACAGCCTGCTGAGCTTAATATTGATACAATTTTAAACTGTGGTCAGGCTTTTCGCTGGAAAAAGATAAACTATACATGGTATGTAATTAACTATGTGAAAGTATTACTACTAATAGAAGTTGTTATTCACACCAACAGGCATTGCGCAATTAATGGGCGTATTCTATACTTGAAACAGGATTCGGAACACCTTTACTTTAAAGTCATATGGCCTAAGAATTGTTTGACAAAGATTCAAGACACGGCTGATGTCGCCTCACAGACGGATGACACCGAAGCTTTTCTGAAGTCCTATTTCAACCTCCACATAGATCTACAGTCTCTCTACGAAAAATGGTCAATGAATGACCCGAACTTTCAGCTAAAAGCGAGCGTATATCCAGGTATCCGTATCTTAAACCAAGATGCATGGGAAACACTTATCTGTTTTATATGCAGCAGCAACAACAACATTGCAAGAATATCTCAAATGGCGCACAAACTCAGCTTACACTACGGCCGCTATCTGGATACGATTGACGGTGAAGATCTACATGACTTCCCAACCCCATTGGCCCTGGCTGCTCCTGACGTGGAACGACATCTCAGAGAACTTGGGTTTGGCTACAGGGCCAAATACGTTGCTCGGACTGCACAGGCTATCCTGAACGAGAGGCCAGCCGGGTGGCTGACTAGCCTGCGTAATCCTAGGAGTCCTTTATGGCCTGGGAAGCACGCGGAATTCAACTCTGGACTAGCATACATAGCAGTTCACGAGCAGCTCCTTAGCCTTAGCGGAGTTGGCCCAAAAGTTGCTGATTGTGTATGCCTGATGGGATTGGCCTGGGATGAAGCAGTCCCCGTGGACACTCATGTCTGGCAGATTGCCGTGCGCGATTACAATTTCGGTAAAGCTGGGTCAAAGACATTTACGAAAGCCATGCATGGAGCGGTTGGCAACCACTTTCGCGAACTTTGGGGGTGCTATGCAGGCTGGGCACAGTCTGTTCTTTTCACGGCAAAATTAAAATCGTTACCCGATCAAGGAAGCAGTCATGAAGGTTCCGAGCAGGTTGCCGCCTCTTCGGTGGTGAGAAAACGAAAGCGGGCCGCACCAAGTACCGTCATAGTGGTCGGTTTGGCTGATAAAGATTTCGCGGATTCAACGAGAAATGAAAGTCGAAGACGTGGGCAGTAGTATTTAATGTGTGGTGCATGTATATCGAGCAATTTTTAAACTCAAACTACACGTACCACAAATAAGACAGGCGGAGATGATGATTAGTGGAGCTAACCTTTTACGTAGCCTTTCTTTACATAAGCAGCCTAAATTTAATATCTAACAATGCGGTCGTCGCGTAGCGAAATTTTCCCTAACTCCCATTTTACTTTGTATACTGCATAATTCGCCATCCCCACCGTCCTGAGTTCACTTTGAAAACATCAGCATAATTTTCATATTGACCGAATCCTGATTATTCGCAAGATCCTCGGGGCCGATCGCAGCTCCGCCAATTCGAGATGGAGTACGCGGAGATCCAGAAGTTAAAGCGGGAGCGAAGTGCTGCTGCTGGGGCGAAGAAGGGACCAAGAAAAGCCCACCTATCGAATCAACGAAGCGACATTAAAGACGTCAAGCTGAGTGATGTTTATCATGACGATGATGGAGACACTCCAGAATACCTCAATTCACTCCCCGTCAACGACATGGAAGATGAAGAAATGGATGCACAAAAATCTTCGCATCGCCTGATCGGCCAGTACACAGCAACACGCGCTCAAATCGACGAATTTGCGCTTGGCGGCGGGGTTGAAGAGGATGATACATTGGCAGGAAAAGGAGAGCGCAGCAACAAGATCACAGACCGGGAAACCGACTATCAAAAGCGCCGATTCGATCGCGCCTTGACCCCCGAGCGTGCCGATCCGTTTACTTCCAGTCAGCGGTCTGGAGCAGCGGGAAAAGGGGACAGTTACCGTGATATCATGGAGCGGAGAGAGCTTGAGAGGGAAGAGGAGCGAGTACGCCGCGAGATTGAAAACAAGCAAAAATCCGAAAGGCTCGACGATGGCGGCGCTGATTTTCAAGCCTCACTCAATTTTGAAAGGGAAGAGGATGACAACAATTCGACGGAAAGCGCTAACGGACGCAAGCGAAAGAAGAGATGGGATATTGCGACCCCTTTGCCGTCAGAGGAGGCGCAGCAGCTGCAAGAGACAAAAAGGCGATCCCGTTGGGACCAGGCTCCGGCCGTGCTAACTTCCGGTGACCAAACGGTTAAGAAGCGTTCACGATGGGACCAAGCCCCTGCTGCTACACCGATAGGAAGCCATGGCCTGACAACACCGATGCAGCCTACTTTACCGGCTGTTCCGGCTACCTCTATGTCGGGCTTTGGACACGATGCCTCGGCTCGGAATGCGCCGATTAGTGACGAGGAACTGGACGCCATACTTCCAGGCCTCCAGGATGGCTACAAAACTCTTGACCCTCCTCCTGGGTATGCTCCGATACGGGTGGTGACGCACAGGATTGCTCAAACCCCAACAGCGGAAATGGGCTTTGTTATGCAGGACCCGGATAGCTCGAGGCTTTCTGGGCAGCCTATGCCAAAGGCCATACCAGGAATGATGGACTTGCAATTTCTGAAGCCAGAGGATATGGCTTACTTTGCAAAATTGTCGGACGGCGCGGACGAGGACAACCTTAGTGTGGAGGAGCTTAAAGAGAGAAAAATCATGCGGTTGCTCCTCAAAGTCAAGAACGGAACGCCCCCGATGCGTAAAACGGCTCTCCGGCAGTTAACGGACAATGCGCGGAATTTTGGTGCCGGCCCTCTTTTCAACCAGATTTTGCCGCTATTGATGGAAAAGTCTCTCGAAGACCAAGAACGCCACTTGCTAGTGAAGGTTATTGACCGGATACTTTACAAGCTGGACGACATGGTCCGCCCGTATGTGCACAAAATTCTTGTTGTCATCGAGCCGCTCCTTATCGATCAGGACTACTATGCCCGTGTCGAGGGCAGTGAGATTATTTCCAACCTTAGCAAAGCGGCTGGATTGGCTACTATGATCAGCACTATGCGGCCTGACATCGACCACGTGGACGAGTATGTGCGGAATACGACAGCACGCGCTTTTGCTGTGGTGGCGTCGGCTTTGGGCATACCCGCGCTTCTACCATTCCTCCAAGCCGTTTGCCGGAGCAAGAAGTCATGGCAAGCTCGCCACACTGGCGTCAAGATTGTGCAACAAATTCCTATTCTTATGGGCTGTGCTATTTTGCCCTACCTAAAGCGTCTTGTGGATTGCATTGCGCCTTGTCTCAATGATGAGCAGACAAAGGTCCGGACAGTGACAAGTCTGGCTATTGCAGCCTTGGCAGAGGCATCGAACCCTTACGGAATTGAGAGTTTTGACGATATTCTCAATCCCCTGTGGACAGGCGCGAGGAAGCAAAGAGGCAAAGGCCTAGCTGGATTTTTGAAAGCAGTTGGCTACATCATCCCACTCATGGATGAAGAGTATGCAAACTACTACACCAGCCAGATCATGGAAATTCTACTGCGCGAATTTTCCTCCCCGGATGAGGAGATGAAGAAAGTTGTGCTGAAAGTTGTGTCCCAATGTGCTGGAACGGACGGCGTGACGGCGGGCTATTTGAAAGAGCATGTGCTCAGCGACTTCTTCAAGAGCTTTTGGGTCCGCCGGATGGCATTGGACAGGCGCAACTACCGACAAGTGGTGGAAACAACCGTCGACATTGGTCAAAAAGTCGGCGTCAGCGAGATTCTTGAAAAGATCGTGGGGAACTTGAAAGACGAAAGCGAGCCCTATCGGAAAATGACTGTCGAAACAGTGGAGAAGTTGGTGTCCTCGCTCGGTGCCGCCGATATTGGCGAACGCCTTCAGGAGCGTCTTGTCGACGGCATCCTGTTTGCCTTCCAGGAGCAAACAACCGAGGATATTGTCATGCTCAACGGATTTGGATCTGTCGTCAACGCTTTGGGCACTCGATGCAAAATCTATCTGCCTCAAATTGTGAGCACGATCCTTTATCGTCTAAACAACAAGTCGGCCACCGTGAGACAGCAGGCAGCGGACCTGATATCGAGAATCGCTATGGTTATGAAGCAGTGCGGTGAAGATGCTTTGATGGGCAAGCTTGGCGTGGTTCTTTATGAATACTTGGGCGAAGAATACCCTGAGGTTCTGGGCTCCATTCTCGGTGCCCTTCGGTCCATTGTTACGGTCGTGGGTATCAGCCAGATGCAGCCGCCCATCAAGGATCTACTGCCCCGGCTGACGCCGATTCTGCGAAACCGACACGAGAAAGTACAGGAAAATACTATTGACCTGGTTGGCCGAATTGCCGACCGTGGCCCCGAAAGCGTCAATGCTCGTGAGTGGATGCGTATCTGCTTTGAGCTTCTTGACATGTTAAAGGCGCACAAAAAGGGCATTCGCCGCGCCGCCAACAACACTTTCGGTTTCATTGCGAAAGCTATCGGTCCGCAGGACGTGTTGGCCACCTTGCTGAACAACCTCCGGGTTCAGGAGCGACAGTCGCGCGTGAACACAGCCGTTGCAATCGGCATTGTCGCCGAGACATGCGCTCCCTTTACTGTTCTTCCGGCTCTGATGAACGAATACCGGGTGCCCGAGCTAAATGTGCAAAATGGCGTGCTCAAATCTCTGTCCTTTCTCTTCGAGTACATCGGTGAGATGGCGAAGGACTACGTCTATGCGGTGACGCCGCTGCTGGAGGATGCACTGATCGACCGCGATCAGGTGCATCGCCAGACAGCCGCCTCCGTCGTTAAGCACATTGCTCTGGGCGTTGTTGGTCTTGGTTGCGAGGACGCCATGGTCCACCTCTTGAATCTCATTTATCCCAATTTGTTCGAGACAAGTCCACACGTCATTGATCGGATCGTCGAAGCTGTTGAAGCTATTCGTGTCGCCGTCGGCCCAGGTTTGATGCTTAATTATGCTTGGGCAGGGCTATTCCACCCAGCAAGAAAGGTGAGGACCATCTACTGGAGGGTGTATTCCGACTGTTACATTGGAGCAGCAGATGCCATGATTCCCTACTACCCAAATCTGGAGGAAGACAAGGTGGATAGACCGGAGCTAGCAATCATGCTATGATGTAGCTAGGGCCGATGGTTCTGAAAATTTTTCTCGCCTTTCATTGTTTTTAATTTTTTCATTTTCTTGCAGACTTTTGTATTTTTAGTTTGAATTCGGGTGTATATAGCATGAGCAAGGAAATTTCCTGATTTGATTACGTCTTGTATTATTCCAAAGGATGGATGGGCGATGCAGTATCACAAAGCTGTACCATACAGATGGTGTTTTTATAAATCAAATCGAGGAGTTTTTTTGGTGTTGGAAATAGCAAGAACTGCCAATGTGCCATTCTTGCAATTCTAAATGCTATAAGATAGCGAGTGCCTTTGTTGAAATACTCGATCGATATTTTTCTTATGCCGCTGTGTCTCGACCCTTATTTTTAATAGCAACTGGAAACCCCATCAAAACAGTTTAGACACCAAATGCGCAGATCTCCGTAGTCCCAGTAAGGAATCAGGGCAAATCGGAGTACAATTCCCGACTTTGAGGCAATATAACTTTCAAGGATTCAATATCCATCTAATACTATCGCAAATTTATTGGAAGCTGTAATGCCGCTTGTCTCACAACAAAACAAATAAAGGAGAAAAAAGGTATGTTGAAACCGTACGCCTATGCTATCGTCATTCCCATCCATGCTCACAGCAAATATAAAGACAAGATTAGAACATGGTTGCTGTAGGCGACCATGATTCAAAAACATGAAAAACAAAATATAGTAGTAAGAAATAGGAGAATATTGAACAAGGCACTGTAGTAAGAAAATAGCAAAGGCAAGCATGAGCTGAAAAGAAGTTGATTCTTTTTCCGTCACCAGCTTCTCTGTGACACTTACCGTGCTTGCCTCTTTTTTAAAAAAATACCCTAAGCGCTTTAGTTCTTCTCAGATTGTGACCCCCAGTTTTTAAAATTTGAGGGGCTTGGGCTTCTCCCAGCTGAAGCTCTGGTTGGTGCCAAAGTGACCGTTTTTCGCGGTCTGAAAGTAGATAGGCTTGGCCAGGTCGAGCTCCTTGACAATGACACCAGGGCGCATGTCAAAGTTGCTGCGGATAATCTCTACCAGCTCATCGGAAGTCTTCTCCGAAGTGCCGTACGTCTCCACGAACAGGGACAATGGCTCGGCCACACCGATGGCGTAGGAGAGCTGCACTAGGGCACGGCGAGCCAGCTTGGCAGCCACAAGGGATTTGGCGATCCAGCGGCCGAGATAAGCGGCCGAACGATCGACCTTGGAAAAGTCCTTGCCGGAGAAGGCGCCGCCGCCGTGAGCGCCCCAGCCGCCATAAGTGTCGACAATGATCTTGCGGCCCGTGAGACCGGCATCACCCTGGGGGCCACCAATAATGAATTTGCCAGATGGCTGGATCTGAACAAAAATAAAGGATTAGTGGGCAAACCTTTCTCAGTAACCAACAATGACAATCGCTTTTCATCAACTTACGTGGTAGATGGTGTCATTGTCGAGGTACTTGGCCGGAATAACCTTCTTGACAATTTTTTCCTTGATCTCCTTGCGCAAATCCTCAGTACTAATGTCCTCGCTGTGCTGGGCCGACACCACAACGGTGTGCACACGCTGAGGAATCACAGCGCCGCCGTCGTGTTTGTACTCGACTGTGACCTGAGTTTTTGTGTCGGGACGGAGCCAGGGCAGGCTACCATCTCGGCGGGCAGCTGACATGGCGGCATTTAGACGGTGGGCCAGGAGCAAGGTTAGGGGGAACAGCTCGGGGGTCTCGTCAGTGGCATAACCAAACATGATACCCTGGTCACCGGCACCAAGCTCCTCGAGAGCTTTCTCGTAGTGCAAGCCCTGGGCAATGTCAGGCGACTGCTCCTCAATAGCGACCAGCAGATTACAGGTCTTGTAGTCAAAGCCCTTGGCCGAGTCGTCGTAGCCGATGTCCTTGATGGCCTCGCGAACCACCTTCTGATAGTCGAGACGGGTCTTGGTGGTGATTTCGCCAAACACCATGATCATACCCGTCTTCGTAGCTGTCTCACAAGCAACCTTGGACAGCGGGTCGCTTGCAAGACAGGCATCCAGAACTGCGTCCGAAACCTGGTCGGCAATCTTGTCGGGGTGGCCCTCACCGACAGACTCAGACTGATCAATTAGTTAGCCTGTGGACAGTAGATGGAACCATACAATGCTTCCAATTTGAACCCCCTCTTTAAGACGCTAAAATATTCCAAAGTCCATAAAAACTGCGAGAAAGCTTCAGGACATTAAATATTTTCGTACCGTAAACAAAAATGTTCCATTCTGGTGCTTCTGCCAAGCCGGAACGATAACACCAGTAGAGGCCATCTTGATCGAATGAAAAAAACGGACTCAGAATGAGTAAAGGCGAGTTTTAAAAACAGCGAGAAACTGCAGGACGGTAAAAGACCAGAGAACAGAAGGCGGCAAGGTGAACAATGTCCGAGGGAAGAGGAACGGGAAGAGGGGTGTGGGCTGGCAAGTCCTTAAAAGAAAGGAAGAGGGGTCCCAATTGACCATTAAATTTTTTTTCATTTAAAAAAGTGGGTATCCGATTTCGTTAAATTGTCGCCATCGCACGTGCGGAAGCGCTTAAGGCAATGAACCTTCACCGGCACAAAAGTTAAGCCTGACTACTACGTGGCGCTAAGGTTCACAAATCAGTTCGTAAGCAGGAACGGTTACTCCGCGTAATATCGCCGCCTTCATGATGTAGAGCTAAAAGCTTGTTGCGAAAGAGTTATTTTTTTCAGCTGGAGGCCAGTGAGTAGTGACACGTGACTCATCACGTGCAACCCATTGATTACAATGTCTAAAAATGAGTCCAATAATCTGATCAACGATCTCGTTCAGGGGGCGGTGTTTACTCGGCTAGGTGGGAAGTGTAATGATAAAATTTGCGCGTCTATCACAGCCATTTTTCAAGTCCCTCTCATTGATATATATTATATATATTAAATATTATATATATATATACAACTATATTAAAACACGACGGCCTTGTCACGTACAAATTTTAGGGGGAAAATCAGTTAAGAATAAATGCAGTGATGAAGGCCACACTTTATGTATGAAATAAATAAAAGGATTATTTAAGCCTGTGTTCTGGACTCAAGTTTTGGGACAAAAACTTCTTAATTTGCTGTATCACTGCCCGACTACCATGTGATAACGCCCCCCTAGACTAACTTCGGGGTAAAATGAGCCGATTGATTTTACCTATAAAAATTTCCCAACATACTTTTTTTTCTATTTCAAAAGTGAACATTCCCCGAGACAAATTTAACAGATACTGGCTCTTGCAAACATACGAATACATAGAAAGTCTACGAAAGGTCTGGTCAAATACAAATTAAAACACATTGTGATAAGGAAAAGTTAATTTAACCGGGCCGTGCCAATCAGCTATCCGGGCAGTAAGATACATCGTTTATATAGATATCACAGTCAGTTATAAGGTAACGGTAATACACATATAAAAAGCGGCATACTTTAAATATCGGCTTTCTTCACTACGCTTTAATAAATAAAAATACAGGTAACGCTTCAACGTTATCATAATGGCTATTTAAAGATGTAATAATAATGTGACAGCTATATAAACGAAATTGAGCCTGTAAATTGATATTTAAATGCTTGGGAAATACTTGTAAGTTTGCTGTGCAGTCTGGTAATTTCTAGGTACACTGCCCGGCTAGACCAACTTAAAAAGAAAGTAAGCATTTTTTTTAGTTGATAAGCTCTTGATTCCCTCTGCAGCTTGAAGAGACATTTTTCGACACATCGTCGCCGTTGGCTTCCGTTGGAGGCACCCACAAAGCCGGATTCTCCAGAAAAAAATTGCTGGCTCGCAACATTATCTGGACCGGCTCACATGGCATGATGGGAAAGTCCTCGCACCGAGGAAAGTGCGTGAGCCCAAATTGCAAGTAGCAAACAATGTCAGTGTTCTCAATGGACTCGTTACGTTCTGCCCAGTCCAGGACTGTCTGGTTGTGTGGATGATTTACTTCACCCGCAGTCTGGCAGACGTAATCGCCGGCGGGATAAAGCTCATAGTCCTTGTAAGGTACTACCCAGAGACTATGACGTGCAAAGGCCGCCCGTTTCCAAACAATACTGCCAGGCTTTGCCAAAAGAGGCGGGCAGTTGTTGTTCAGAATCTTATAACCGACAGGTGTCTTGGTCGAGGAGTTCACACTGCTCGGGTTGATGATATTCCAAGTACGATTTGTGTCGTGGCAGTAATTCGTGGCGGCATCTTTAGTGGTGCGGAGGGGCGTCTTCTTAGCGTAAAATGCATTTCCATATGGGTTGCCTTTGGAGCCTACCGAATCGTCCGCCGGAACCGCATCCACCTGGACGACCGAGTTGTTGGGCCCGTCGATCTCAGGATCGATACGGAGCGAGAAGATGTGCTGATGATTATGCGCATTGATGCCAGGGGCGACTTCAGTGCCATAGGGTGCTGCCGTCTCGGATGAGTACAGACCAGTCGTGTTCAGCTGGCCTGTGAGCTTCACTTCGAGTTTGTACGTCCCGTCCAGACTAAAAATGTGGTAAAAGCAGTAGTCATAGTTCGCCGCCGTGATGATTTGTGAAATGATCAACCTGCGATCGCGAGCGCTGATAACGGACCCATCACGAAAGTCTGTGTGTTTGTATAGTAGCCCATTGTCTTCTTCATGAATACATACTGCATTCTTGATAAGAGCTGCATAGCCACGAGACGTAGAGACAACAGCATCAAGATACTGGATATATCCTTTGCAGTCGCAGCCAAGTTTTAGCGAATTTGACATCAGGCCGGTGCCGTATTCACCAACGTCGAACGCATGCTTTCTGTGGTGGGGAGCACTGGGCTCTCCATAGGGTACAACCATTTCGACAACACTGATGCGGTTAAATATTGTTCGTTGCCGACCCTCACATGCGTCGTCCACACGGACGTCTGACAGGACAATCCCCTCTCGGTAGTTGAAGCCAATGTGCATCTTGAATTTAGCCCAGGAAAGCTCATTGCCCTGCATGGAAAACGAAACACCTTGAGGCTGCACAATATCGATGGGCTTTAATCTACTGTGATCGTATTGCTCTTGGATAAAGCAGGGTAGATAGTTGTGCTGCGTTTGTGAAACGGCAATACGCTCTCCGTTCACGCGACGAATATCGACACTCAAGACTTCCGCCTTCTCGGTATCGACAATAACAGAAAAGTCCAAGGGGTGTGCATACTGATTGTCAAATTCAGAGGTGCGATAATAGGCGAGGCCTTGTTGCAGTCGTCGCTCTCGGCCCCAGCGTTCATCATAGCCAATCGCCCAAGCATCGATAAACACCTTCGACATGTCCGTAATTCCAAGACCCTGGCATGCTTCAACCACACCAGGGTCAGCACGGCAGATTCGTTCAGTGATGTCGAGGTCTTCCAGAGTCAGGGTTGGGCACACATCAGAAACAGGCTTCCATGATTCCAACGTGGCCGTTCCAAGATCAACTACCACTTCTATAACGCCGGGAATGTTCTGCTCTAAAACAATGGCGAAAGCTTTCCGAGCAGGACGTGGCCCGAGCTCTTTCCGAAAGGCGGCATACTCTGACTTAAGAGGCTCACGTAGGGTGATGCAATTGAACTTGATAGCCTTTGTGCCGGCGTGTTGGCGAATTGTCCGAGCAGCTAGCGATATTTCATGGATGGAAAGCTGGTCTACACTCAAAAACCTGTTAAAATTACTGTGGATCAAACGCTTCATGTCCCTATCATGGCATACACTGACCTAACGGATGTACATTCTTGTTTGCAAATGTAGACGGATCTGCTTCGTCTTCATGAATGATAGAGTAGCCCGGAATAGAAGTTGTATCTACTTTCATTTTTTCTGTTGATGAGATGGTGTAGTCAATGGCAAATATTAAGGGCTGATGAAGTTACAGAAAATGCCGATATAAGTTGGAGGGAATGGGCCTTATTATAGACAATCAACACCGAAGATCTTCTGTAGTCATCTTAAGAGTGCCATTACGTCGTCAGAGTACTGTTCCCTCGGTTGACGTAGGAAGTTATATCGCTTGTACTTTCCAGAAGGGGTAGTATAAAGCTGTCATTGCAGTCGCTTATCTCCGCCTTGTCTTAATCACTAGCTTGATTAAGTCAGGCCGGGGACATTTTTGTCGTTTCGAGTTAAGTCTAATAGTGTACATCATAAAAGATTATCTTCTCAAGATAACAAAAACCATTATTTGACGGGTGAGAGATCGGGGCTTCGTCCGAAGATAAGCTCCTAAAACACTACGAGGCATATAATACGTATGAGTTATAGTAAATAAAATAAATAACGTAAAGCCGGTTGTAAGAGGCGAGATAAATACACACAAAAAAAGCCACATGAATCTAAAAAAG
The DNA here is from genome assembly GCA_019925625.1 of Graphilbum ipis-grandicollis. Taxonomy (NCBI): domain Eukaryota; kingdom Fungi; phylum Ascomycota; class Sordariomycetes; order Ophiostomatales; family Ophiostomataceae; genus Graphilbum; species Graphilbum ipis-grandicollis. Next base: position 28,273 of record JADHKH010000012.1, on the reverse strand, counting down.
AAGTTTTGCATAATACATGATATATGCTAAAGCAATGATTTGGTACAGAGTGAATATTACATGCTGTTTTGCATTTGTGGGGATTTAAAAACATGAGTATAGATGAGCACAATATACGGTCCGTATTGCGTACTTTGACCTCTTCCATACTGTAAAACTAAAATATGAAAAGTAGACGCCAGCCACTTCCAAACTCATCCGAATATACACTCAAGCTTGTTTTCTGTCATTATATCGATCCAGTGACTCCTCGACGAAGACATCCCTCTATCGTATGTCGACCAAATTGTCTCCATTAAATGCCTTGTCACAATTATAGGCCGTGACGGTAGATTCTGCTCTAATTCTGCCATTCTCTCCCGGATGGCGTTCCGTGCCACAACTATGTCAATACTTTCAACCAAAACCCCTGGCTTGGTTACAACATCCAAGACAGTTGCATGCTCCCACAATTCAGGTTTGGGGAACCGGGGGGCTGTCCCGTTTAAATTTTTGCTGATACCGCCAACTTCGTCTATTCTTAGTGCACTGGCTGCACAAAGACAGAGAAGTGGTTGTAGACACCGCATAGAAGAAGTGGGTGGGATGCCGTTGAGAATATCGATGATATGCAGCGCCAAAGGTAACAGCCATCGGCTCGCTGGTACCTCCCCAGATACGGCCACTTCTTCGGGTAATCTCTGGGCCACTAGATCTGGAAATGCCTCGTACAATTGTAACAGAGCCGACAGGCGAAATGCCTCTGCGGCTTTAGAAAGATGCGATAGTAACGGGTCGTTTTCGTTTACGACTTTGTCGTAAAGCGCTGCATGTCCAGGCGGTGCCTCCATCGACAAAAGCTGTTCTTCCAACATTTTGCCCTCTTGTATGTATAGAACGGCCTGGTAGATCACATTGTAAGTGGCGTGTGTGCTCCTCTTCCACAGTTTACGTGACCTACGGCACAATACCATGACCTTGCCAAAGAGGGCAATGATTTTGATGGGCACGCCGACCCATGCATGCAACTCCAAGCTTGTGGTCTGTTCTTGCGTATAGTCCCAATTCAATAGAGCTTGAATATCATCCGAATCGTCCGTGATGATACTGCGCAGCATCTCTTCATAAATCAAACATCCTTTGAAAAAGACAAGAAGTTTTTGATCTTCATCCGATAGGGCCTGCACCTGAAGCTCCAAAAGCTCGATCACAGATCGCGCGTTGCGAAGATACTGTGTTCCAAGCTGTCGGCTATCTACCCAGTTAAGAGACGAGCTCATGCAAAATAGGGAGGCGAGAAGTCCAGCAGGAAGAGTAGTAACAGCATGAGGATCCCTGAACAAGGACTGCAGCTCAATAATCATAGCCTGTGTTGACATCTGCGGTGCCGACGTCACTATCTCCTTGACATTTTCCGGACGATTCTTGAGTGCTGCCGCCGCCATTGTTTGGATAGAGAAAAAAACAGCCTCGTTCGATGACCACAGAGATGAGCACACCTGTCGAAAGGGATTGGTCGGCGAGTCCATTGCAGCCCACATGCCACAAACAGATTCAAACCACAACCTAACAAGGTTCATCTGAGGTAGCGTGAGGCCCTTACAGGGACTCTGCAAAGCTTTAGACTGGCAAGGAAAGAGGGAGGACAGTGGTAATATGGGGGAGGTTGGAGATTTGGGAGACTTAGAAGAGCTGGGGGGGTAAGCGAAGCTGGCAGAATTGGCGGGGCTGGCAGATCCCTGTGAACATATGTCGCCATCCACTATTTCCTCCTTAAGGTCTGGCTCTTTGCGACTTTCAAACTGCACAATCCACTCATGATGAGAATGTCGAGGAGTTATATCTGAGCTTTTGGGCGCCCGGGCATCCAAATTTGGCACGGCATCGCGTCGGACTGAAGTAGAGGCTGCAGATACCAAGTGCGAAAATTGAGGAAAGTTGATGCTGTGGACGTCTTCTCTTTTGGCGGTCTCGTGCTTTGTGGACCACCTGAGTATTTGACCATACCCTGGGCATGCTATGCGTCTATTTAAACAGTTCTTGCAGCCGGGGGTGCTTTCGTCGCATTTCAACTGTGGATGTATTAGCGGTTTTGTTGAAGAATGCTCACTCGATTAAAGCACATGACGGAAATAAAGCCCAGAAAGAGGTAGACGTAGATCATACTCGTTTTAGTTTGCAAGCCCTACAGCCAGAGCGGGATTTTACACGCCGATTCATTTTCCCGGAAGAACTGCGATGCAAATTTGAGGCTTTTCTCACAAAGATATGGGTGATAAAAGGAGAAGGGTGCGTCCGCTTTATATGCGTTACGTGCAAGATACAGGGGGTACTATCACATATTCTTTCTTGCCCCACTCCACAAGCTGTGGATAACAAACCCCGCCTTTTCACCTCAGAGGAAAATAATTCGCCACCAAGCTACACGGGTTCTCATAGCAGAGATACCGACACCTAACAAAAAACGGGGCAGTTGACCCCCTTATCAATTTGAGTTGGCCGGGCAGTGTTACGTGTATTCTGTACCTAGAATTTACTGGGCCGCACAAACAGGTTTTGTTTAAAGCATTTTAAACTGAAGTTACAGGTTTAATGTCTTTTAAAATATTACCTTTTTCACACCTTTATACAGCCATTATGATAACGGCGAAGTTTTTTCTGCATTTTAATTTCATAGAATGAAGTAAAGAAAGCTGTTTTCAAAGTATACCACACTTTTTATACGTGTCACCGGTACTTTACAACTGGCTGTGATACCCTAGTAAAATGTTTGATGTATTACACTGCCCAGATAGCCAGTTAACATTGGCCGGCTAGACTAACTCAATAATTTAACGACGCATGGCATCGCGACGAAAAAACAAAAATGGCACGGCAAAGCCAGAGATAGTAGCTTTAGTTCCCTTTTTTGTTTGCTCAAGATTAAAAACGCTCGTTACATCTTTATATTCGAGTAAAAAAGGGACCAAAAGTAAGTGAATAAGGCAATAAATTAAAGGGTTGACGGGAGTGTAATTTCACCGGCATGTAAATTAGTTATTACGCCCCTTGAAAATCAGCATTTAAAAGATCTTTAGATTTGACGCAGCCTTTTTTACTACGTTAAGCATACAGTAGTGGTTTATAACTGCTATGCCTCTTGTTGGCGAATTCCATATTAGGGCGTCAAACAATGGACAAATCCAAGACATTAATAGGTCGACTATCTTCCTCTATTTTGCATTAGACTGTATACCACCGCAGGATCCGTCATAATAAAGAAAATAGCAAACATGCTCCGTAGCACAAAAAAAGTACCAGTTGTACCCCTTGCATAATTGTAAACTAAGCTCCCGTAGATAATGAACTGACAAATTACTCAGGGTATATAATGTGCACCACCCCGACTCCCCATAAGAGATGCTCAAACAAAGTCGTCCACGAACAAAATATGGTATTTCCAATTGGCCAAGTCCCACTCATACCACCTGATTTCGACTTCTAGGCATGCCAAATTGCGGTTTCAGCTCAATCAGAGTGATGCTCTTCTGATCCAGCCTCAGAGAACGCCCGGTCTTTATGTACTTTGCGGTGTCGTCGAAGATTCGAAACAACACTGAAATGTCGCCCACAGCCTTCTACCTCGCAACTAAAAGCTAAAGACGCATGTGAGTAATTATTACTGAACGGGAAGTAGAGATAGAAAAGTATGCTGAAGTACAGAAGCCAAAAGAGGCCCACAAACACAAGAATTGATAACTTACGCTTTTCGCCAGTGTGACTATACATATGTGTTTGCAGGGAGCTTGGTCGTGTGAACCTCTTGTCACACACTTTGCACTTGTGTTTCTTTTGCGTGGTGCTCGTCATCTTGGAACTAAACTGACCCATCATGGACTGCGGTGCCGGTGGCGGTACCAAACTAGGCGTGGCAATAAAACTTTGCGAGCGTGGTATAGGTAGAGCGCGGGAAGCAGCAGTTTCCATGTCTGAACCTGCCGTGGAATAGTCGCTCACACTCGAGTCGACTGACCCTCCAGCATAGAAGCCACCAAAGCTCGTACTGGAAACGCTTGAGTTGGTGCTGTGAGTGGACGGGAAGCCGTACGAATCGCCAGATCCCCGAGATCTGCTACCGTACAACGGACGCGGCGTTTCTTGGCTCAATGATAAAATTCCCCTGCCGGCCTCGATCGCCTCGGCAAAGCCTCTCCTGTCATCCCCTTGCATATTACTACAGATCTTGTCAGTCACAACAAACAGTCCCCAAGCAGTTTGAGTTAACTTTTCCTCGGAGCATATCATCACTTACGGCTGAGACTGCGAATAACACCGCTCATCCTGATCACCTGAAATGGTGAAAGCTGGGCGGATAGGTGCCGGAGCATAGCCTATTTGACTGTAAGGTGTCGAGGTAGTAGCATAGGCTGGGTGAATAGACGAGGGCGCCGTGTACGGCGGCTCTGAATAGGCGTGAGATGTCGGCGGCTGTGGGGGTGCAACGCGATTCATGTTTAACAAATCTTGAGAAAGAGACATCATGTCTCGTTGCCCAAAAGCATTTGCAACTGAGGATCGATGGGAAGGGCCTGTGGACGTAGCCGTCACCGTCATACTGCTAAAAGGAGGTACAGACGAGGCCGTATTGTTGTGAGAACGAGCCAGAGAGTGCTGTGCATGTAAATGTCCATGAGGCGGCGTCGGGCTGTGCTGGGAGTGTTGCTGGAGAGCTGCCTGTGATGATGGTTGCTGCTGAGATGATTGGGAATGATGTGAATGATGTGAATGATGTGGATGGTGCGGATGTTGCGGATGTTCCGTGTGCTTGATGCTCTCAAGCCCGAGAGAGCTAGATGGCAGACCTGCCTGACTGTTCAGGTACATGGATGGTGTCGAGGTCTGCGGGTTGGAAGTGGCGGATGCCGGTGATGCCCAGGGGTTGGTGAACTGTGGTTGGTGTGCAGGAAAAGAAGACATGTGGTCGAAGTTGATGGAAAATCGTTGTTGGTTGGCATTTATTGTCATCGTCATGGTGCAAACATTCATAAACCCTTATGGAGCCGAGAGTAAAAGCAGGCTTTGTAAACAAGAAAGCAAAAACGATGTGATTGCGGCCTTATTTTTGATATGATAGAAAGTGTTCATATGCACAAAACACAACGGTAGGGAAGATAGATTATTTGAACGTTCGTTTCAGGTCGGGCGTTAGGAAGAAACAATTAGTTGTGGAGAACAGGTTTGCGGTAGTTATGAGCTCTGCAGGATGTTTCGACTTCCAGTTTTGTGTAAAAAAAGGTGGGATCGGCAATCCTTAAGTGCTTGTCGATGGAAAGGGGGGGGTTGGCTGAGAGAGGAAAGAGGGGGGGTTAGTGAAAGAGGATGACCGGGGGTCAGAGACAGAACACAGCAGATGATTATTCTTGTGGTAGTTGAGTTAGTGAAAGTCGGGGGAATGCCATTCAAATTAGTGCACTGTGAGCTAGAATAGTAGCTTGCTAGATGAGGTAAATGAAGCTTGTCAAAACAAGGTAGCAGCTCCATAGGATCGACGTTAGCATCTTAACACGGCCTACTTGGTTTGCAAACTGTTTTTATTACAAGGGTGGTATAGCGATGAAGTTGTTGTGCTGTGGTGTAGTGGTGTAATGGGGCTTAGGTAGCGTAAGTACACTTCACTGCACTGTAATTCTATTACACTACAATTCTCTACAGTCGAGCGAGACTGCTCAAATACGAAAACAGACGGCGCCAGCAAATCTCGTAAAGTTTAAGTTGACTTCCGCAGATGCGCCGAACGCCCTTGCAAAGCGCAGAGCCAAGCACTGCCCAGTTAACCGCTTTGGCCTGTTGGAACGTGCGATTCAGGCCGGTTAAAGTAGCGAACTGACCACACTGGCACACCACTGCACAGAGCATACCGAGCAGGCTGGACGCTGGACAGAACTGGGCATCTGGACGAGGCCGCCGGGGCGAAAAAGGCACGACTGGCCTATCCTGTGTTGAACTGTAGTGTTCTGCTATGGCTTGATTCAGTCGGGGGCTTTGCATAATGATCAAAGTAGAACACCGTGCCAAGATAGTGTGGGTCTGCAGACTTGGGCTGCTGGGGGTGGGGTGTACTTAGAACAGGAATAAGTATGGCTTTTAGCGGAGAAATGCAATTCCTGTTTAAGTAGTAAGTAACTACACTAGAGGACTCCGTACACTATTCCGTACCCTATGGAGCAAGCTACGAAGGACGGAGCACGTCGAATGTACGTACGCTGTAGTAGTACAGTGGACAACAAAAAGGCCAAAAGGGGAGGTGGGGAGGAAAGCACAAGGCACAATTTGCCCGAATAGACATAATCACTTACTTCATTTTGTGCACACCCAACTTTGAGATTGTTGTAGTGTACAAGATGCAACAAATCTCGAAGACAGCTCAGACAGGACTGGCACTCGCATACCTTTGTTGTTCGTAAAACCGCTCTGTAAGCAGTAGTCGGGCAAGATAGGGCTGTGCTTGTTATGATCCTTGATGGGACGGCTAAAAAGTATATGGCCGGGGAGCAGCTATTGTTAAGCCGGGGGACAAGAGCAACAGGGTAGAAAAGGGGCAGTGAACGAGAACGATGTCAGTGACGGAGGGTAATTACGAGTAGAATGGCAAAATGGCATCAGGCAAACGATCATGTAAGTGGATAAAACAAGGCACAAAATGCTATGAAGAGAGGCATTGGCAACTTGAGTTGGCATCAGGGACAGGCGTCACAATTACATAGCGGGGCATCTGGAAGCGGGTTAATCACGGTGATGTCTTTCGGTGGAATTTCAATGTTGTGGTGGTTGGCGTTACAAGGGTTAAAACCGGGGTTTTCTTTTTCTCCCTTCTCCATCTTCCTTGGCAGATATGTCTCATCATTTTTTTAGCTTTCCGGGCTTTGCTGCCTTTGTTGCCTGTCTTCTCATTATTATTTACCCCCGTTTTTTATGTTGATTAGTGCGAGCTAACACTGGCTTTGCCTAGGAAATAATACGTCACCGCTCGTTGGAAGTGGGAGTCACCACAATGTCATACGGATCCCCTACATAAACCTCACTACATATACTACACCTCCATAACGCGGGAAAGGACCTGCTTATTAATAAACCTTGCAAGTTCTATATCAATTTGCTGCTACATGAAGTGTATAGGTACCATGTACGAAGTACTGTGTAGTGTGAACTACACCTAGATTAAGCATTCACCGCCCTAGAAAGGCGAATAGTGGGCTCTTCGGTAAAAGGGCTACTTGTAGTTACGGAGTAGATAGTGTACACTAGTATACTTTTATTAAACCGACATAAAACAAACCTCAAGTGTACACTACTGTGCGGTATCCGCCATGCAACATAACCAACTAGCAAATCGTTGTTTTGAAAGTACCCTTACTTAACTTAACGCCTTTACATGATTTAGAAACCGCTGCTTACGGCCTTTTATAACTTGAGAGCCAATGTTATTATATACTTCACTTTCATAAAAGCATTTAATGTCCAATATTTTTCTTGTGCATAATCATACCTGATACAAACACCCGAACCTAAATGTGCCTTTGATAAACATTTTATGTGAAATACCTCCTTGCCGAAGCAGTAGCATGATGCGCCGTCGAAATAGTGGTGATGTGCACTAGCTGTACATAACAAACAAGTTGTTTACAGCGGTAAAAACCTAGTGTAGTGTACACTACAGTACGGGGATGTCGCTGCGTTTTTTAGCGCGTTTCTACTCCCGTGGTTTCCCTTTTTTATCCACTTTCTGCATTTCCGCATAGCGCTACGCCTCATAACTGCCTATTATGGATAGTGTCTTTTACAAGCAATCACTCCTTACTTAAGCTAAATCACAGTACACTACACTACAATACACTGCAATATGTACATTTAAGGCTATGAAAAGTAAATGGGCCATTCTTAAATTTTATTAATCAACCTCTGTCGATACGCCGCCGCCGTGGGCGATAGGCGTATTATGAAATTGAACTTAGTGTACACCTCACTGGTATGCACGTATCCATCTTGCCTTGTTCATTCTCTTGTTACATCTTGCCTTATGCTTATCTATTGTAATACCGTTAGCTTTTTATATGTACTTAGTATAAAATATTTATCAGTAATGAAACAGTGAGAAAATAACGACGTACTGAGCATTCGGTAGAAAGTACCATCGCATTAGGAATCAAAACAAAACTCAAACTCGATCCAGGCTAAAATGGCAGCCAAAGATCATCGATGGATACCTCCGTTACACTAACGCCGCCGGTACTTGCGGCGATCTTGAATAATGGGTCTACGAAACATACATACAATCATATGGAAGAACAGATAGACCGGAAAAATTACCTGATAGGTGCCTGCACTGGAGCGATTTCAGTATTGAAGCTGCCATATGTAATAAATCGACAAGTAAAGCAGAAAATAAGGTAAACCGTATATAGGAAAATGAGAGGAGACCGAGTAAAAAAAGTCCAAAAAGGCGAGGATAAGCAGGCGACGGATGGATGTGATGAGACATATCTTCTATGCAGCTAGCTGGTCGCCGACTAACGGTGCGCCACACAGATCAAGGAACAAAATGCTGGCCAAAACCGCGGTCAAAGTAGTTAGGTTTAGACATTGCCCTAGTGTAGAGGAGCGACCCACATAGTATCAATACATAGTGTACATTAAAAATAATCGTAAAATTGGAAGTAAAATAGCGTATTGTATTGTAGCTCGCACAGTATCTTGTGCAGCAGTATCGAATATTTCGCACCGCCTTACAAAGCCCTCTGGGAGACTTACACTAGTGTTAGCCAGCTATCGGGCTACCTCTTTAAACATGTAGAGTGGTGTACAAAGTACTCGTAGCTTAGATACGTAACAACGAAAAGCAACGTAGCATTCGTGCCCGAGGCCTCAGTGTAAAAAACACAGTGCGAAATGCGACTAGACTGCTGCGATAACTATGTGTGTGGGGTGCCGAAGAAAGCTAGAAAAAAGTAGGATGCGCTTCCATACGAGCCGTGGTCTGAATGCATTGTTAGGGGCGGGGGAGGAGCCGGAAAATGCTGAAATTGATGTAATGCTGGAGCCGAAATGACGCCTGCTGCTAGTACATAGTGTAGACCTGTTTACCGTTTTCACAAAACTGCTTTAAACAAACGTCGATCAGGGCTAGCGCTGAATCTTAAATTGGTCGCCGATTCGAAAGGCACCCTAATTCAGGAAAGGCGCCAAGGTCTGGGGCTCAGTACTGCCGAAATATGAACGAGAAACCAACGAAAGGAGCTTGCGTGCCTGTACCCCTTACCCCCTTTGGGGCGAGTGCTATTGCCAGCCGGCATAGTAGCTTACGTTGATTGCAACCCTTGTCTCTTAAGAAGTATACACTAAGCTACACGTAGTTAGTATAAGTACTCTGTGGGCTATGGCTTGGCATAATTCTTCTGCCACAAGGGTAATATCTATCCACAACCACCGTGTACACTAGTGTAGTTAGTGTACACTACGACGTACACTACACTGTAGTAGAGTAGCAGCCGGCACTGCCATGGCGTCTGTGAGAGAATACCCCCCCACGCGGTTTAAAATGCAAGTTCTCTCACCAAGACATAAGCCAAGCCCAGAGTAAAATTGAGTCGTTCGTCTACACAACACTACACTATGCTGAAACGCGGGACTTGCGGCGATCACGGCCGGCAGTGCCCGGTGGCTTTTGCCGCCGCACATCTACATATTTATTTCGGGCACCTTTTTTACAAGATATTATGTACTTGTCACTACTACATAGTACGCATTGCTACCATCTATTTTTCACGCAGGATAATTTCATTATAAGTGTTTTCGCAAGACTATAGACGTGTTTTTATGAACCTGTGGGTAAAAAGAGATAAAAAGCCTTTGAAGGGAGTTCTCAGTCTACACTACACTAACGTAGCACTCCATGACCGCCTATTATCTTGAACAAAATTGCCAAACTCATCTTCACCTTCGATCCACTTTAGTACACTACATAGCGTCTAGTACGGGTACACTGCACTAGTAGTGTAATAGACTAAAGCTAAAGTCCAGGCTAATTCAAGTATTGTAGTGTACACTAGTGTGTTGTAGGTACATAGTGTAGAGTACTATCTCAGTAAAGTGTTGTGTACTAGTGTACCCTCGGTAGCTAGTACTACAATAAGCCGTGGCAGGGGACTGTCGCACCATTATAATGCCTGCAAGCGCTACCACACAACTTTACGACGTAACCATTTTTACCTTTTAAGGCATTGGCAGTGCGTGACTACAAAAATACAATTCTACCTACCCGGACATTATGAATATCCATCGCGTGTATCGTACTATATTTGGAAGTATTTTAAAGCAAGAACGAATTGACGCATATAACATAGCAGGAGTAACTGAGAAACCCTAGCTCGGCTACAATTAAAAGGTTTCTTTCTAGTGGGCAATGCCCCAACAATGATAATAGTAAGTATTTTCAAACTTCAAATAAAATGTTTGATTTATTCGTCGTACACTATCGTTATTATTTATTAGCACGTCATGAGCACTGCCTATAAAAAAGCATACATGGGCTTAACGACAGCAATAGGAACACTATGATGCACTTTGGAGATAGAATATTTTATTAGCTTAGTTTGCACTAAAAGTGCGATTGAAGAAATGCTCTTTGCTTGATTTAATGCCTGTCTGGGTCGATACGAGCAAATTGCCACCATCGTTCGTTGTGGCCTGTTGATCAGCCTTTTGATGTTATGTATCTAAATAAAGGTGGCATTGCACACATGACGGGATGCTCTAAGCCTTGTCCTTCAAATTAAAGCGAGGAACTCCCGTATTAGTCGTCAAAGCTCAAGCGATATCCCAGTCTTCTTCAATTGCAGTCTTTTTGTTGTACACTAGTGTAGTTGCAAACAGTACATAGTGTACGCTTTATGGAGAAAGAGACAAGCTCTTGGCGATGTAACTTTGAGATATGGCTTTTTCAAAGCTTGATATCCTTCGAGTCTGCCTTTAATACACTTAATCAAAAAGGGAAATAGAAAAAAAATAAGCCAACCATGCACTTGTTAGTGTAGTGTACGTCGTACGCGAGCTAGACGATGTGTCCCTTTCGCTTTAAGTGCTACACTACAGTATGGTAGCTGTTAAAATCCGGTGTAGTGTAGTGTAGTGTAGTGTAGTATACTGTGATATCGTAGCTTTTTAATACTACACTACGATCAACACTACAACAGTTTACAAACGCTGCGTCGTAATTTACGGAGTACAGGGCACTAATAAAAGGAATAGCGGAACACGGTGGATATCTCCACACATGATCATCCAGTGGTGATCATGGCGCCAACTCTAAGATGCTCACCTGCACACGCGAAGTGGGCTTTTCGGGGCTTCGGCTAAGCATATTCGTCGTCAAATAATGTCAAGACCCCTTGATTGAGAGGACAAACCAGACGTTTCCTGCCGGGAAACTCCGTCGATGAGGTTACAAGTAGTTGACGTTAAGTTAATTAAAGGCCTTAATAGTTTCATGCCTTAGGTGACACAAATTTAAAAAATCACAGCAAGTAGATGTGTGTATTGTACTGGCTGCTTTTTAAAAATGTCAGCTTAAGTGAAGTGGAGCTCTTTTGATATAAAAGTCAGTTGATAACAGCTGTAGAAACTGTAAAGAACCCCCATCTAACCATGCAAGTGCAATTTTTTCCTCTCTTAAAGGTGCCAGTAATGTATAAGAGAAGAAAGTATAAAGTAGACTCTTTAGCAACTCTTTAACCAGACCAGCTTCATATGGGACCAGTATCGATGCTATATACTAGCAACGACTTTCATCAGTTTCCGGAAATGGCAAAGTTAAACTGCATCAGCTGCTTGGTGGCATGGCCGCCTGCTTTTTAGGAGAAAATCCGAATTACTCGTTTACTTCAGATCCACTAAGAAAAAATCCTGACCGACAGATATTTTTCATGGCAGTATAAAAGAAGATGTCGAGTTTATAATGGCGATGTCGTGCACGACCTTTAAAGTGAGTGTTTCATAAGTAAGACGCTACTTCTTTAAACGCTTCAGCGTGCCTGAAAACAATAAGTCCTACTACTGGTGCATATTACTTTCGTGCATTTTCGCGAGTCTAGCCGGGCAGTGTCAACTAGCTATCCGGGCAGTGTAATGCATCATTTTACGACGGTATCACAGCCAGTTATAAGTACCGGTAACACACACATAAAAAGTGGCTTAGTTTAAAAAAATAGGTTTCTTCTCTCCGATGTAAGAGATTAAAGTCTAAGTAAGACTTTAATAAAGTTATCATAAAGGTCGTGTAAAGGTGTGTTGAAAAGGGGATAGTTATTTTTTTTTAAAAAAAAGACTTGTAATTTAAGTTTTAAAATGCCTGAAAAGTACTTGTAATTTCGCTGTGCGGCCTAGTAATTTATAAGTACACTGCCCGAATAGGCACTTGAAACTGCCCGGCTAAATTATTTTTTTCATCAAGTTAAAGAATCCATATAGTACAGACGTATCGTATTTTTTACACATTACACCACGCTCACGCGCCGGGAAATGTACTAGTATTAAGCGGAGGAGGAACAGTATTAATAACCAAAAGCCCTACCAAGGTTGAAATAGCAACGAAGAAGTTAAGGAGGCGGACGGTGATTTTCATTAACATGGCTATACTCGATTATTTTAAATCAACCAAAGTTTATTATTACTGTGGTGAATATTTTACGAAGGTTTCCCGTCGTTTAACTTTAGGCACGCCGATTTTGAAATCTAAGCACTAATAGTAATCTCGAATACCCGACCAATTGTGCCGAGCGGTGCAATTTTGCTAGTGTTTAGTTATTTATCGCCAGTAAATAAATTTGGGGCAGTGATAATAATAGAAAGACGCATGACAAGGAACGTGAGTATGGGCAAATGAATAAGATCCCATCTTGAAGCTATCACCATGTTTGTATGTATGCAAGGGGTGGAGTAAGCAGAGCCTGAATATGCTAGCCGCCCATGTGATTGGCTGATCTACATTGGCAGATATGATTATGAGAGGGAGAAATCCTGCATTGTTTTACATATTGATGAGATTTCCAGTAAGAGATGAGGGACTGAAATCATTTGACATTGCTACCACAGCAATAACAAAGCATACACTGCATCGAAGCATAAAGGCTTTCACCCGATGCTTACATTATTTGATAACCTTGTCGATATGTGCTGTGACTGAAATTCTTAAATCATTAGTCCCTGGTCACTAGAAGAACTGACTACTTGTAGTTTCACTGATTGAAATTTAAAGTAAGACGGGAACACCTGAAATTTCGGAAGCCCATACCACGGAGATACTTGAAAAGGCCTGGATTATATTAAAATAGCTCCATATTTACCTTATTATAACCTTTCCCTTCCTCTTTCAGCCATATCGTGTTTCTACGAAAGCTAGATTGGAGAAGGGAAAATATAATTTGTAGAAGATTCTCACTCTAGTCGTCACTTCTCTCCTCTACATAATTTAAACAGACAACTAACAAGGCAACATGTTTTTATGTGCAGTTTTAAGCTATGCGAAGCTGTGGCAAATGTGCAGATGTCTACAGAAAAAGAGGTTGGTGCCCAAAATTACGGATAAAGTCGTGTTAATCCTAGAAGACCGTTGTGGCTTTAAGTCTGTCCTTTTATGCAATATACGGCTGCAAAATATAGCGAATGTTAAACTAAACCTTCAGCACCATAAATAGAACCCTTTTCAAGACGATTTCCGCAAAACCTTCGTTGTACCATCAAGGACAAGGGCGATAAATAAAGGCCTAGAATGCGAAGGACGGAAGACTAATTCAAAGGATAAACCGCTCTTCCGGCCGGTCTTACTGCTCCATAACTATACTTTCACAGCGAAGAGCGAACAGTGTTCCCTCGCCCAAATAATAGAACACAAAATCGGTGCCTACTAAGTCTTCTGAGTAACGAGGTATTGAGGCCGACTCAGGTCGGTCCTTTACAACATAAGGCTAACGTAGAAGTATAATTCCCACATAGGTACGCACATTACCTACATAATGCCGATGCCATACTTTGAAGAGCCGTCATAATAAAAGACAGCACCGCCGCTATCGAACGAGCAGGACCGTGTCGAGGCTACTTAGTTTAAATAGAACACATAGGCCTAACTTACGGAGTTTCTCGATACATACAACGTATTCGTGTAGAGCATCATGTGTATGGTCTAATTTAATCAGCCCGAGATGCTCTACCTGTCGCGAGGGTCTCCACATAATCACTTAAAAGACCACTCATGCACACCTTCGCTGAAGCTGCAATGCGTTTTACCTTATCGATGGCTTGTAATTAGGTCTATTTTGCCGTTGTTCAGAACCCCCCCTTCTTTTTTATAGATATTTTTAGACGGAGAAGATAAACACAACTGCATTTCCCTTCTACTACACACCCGTAGGCTTAGTCTAAGCCTTATAACGTGAAAAGAAAATTGTAACACCGTAGCCTTTAACGGCAAAAAAACCCAGCCATGATGTTCTAAGCGTAAGTGCAAGCTGAGTGCAACTCGGCCGGGCTAGCACATTTATTTACATTTAAAAAGTGCCTATTACGACAGTGTCGCTTAACTATCCAAGTAGTATAGCACAAAAAAATATTGGGCCTTACTACTGTTTTTAAAGTATCGCTTCTTTTATATGAAATATACCGTGCTTTAAAAAGTCAGCCGTAATTACTAGCACTGTTTAAAGAGAAAAATACAATTAAAATCTAAGGCCCTAACAACAACCACTGAGAAAATATAACAAATAAAAAATAGACCTATCAGGGCAGTGTTTAAGTTTAAAAATATTGTAAAATGTTATCAAGGCAGTGATATATAAACCTATATATAAAACCCCCTAAGTGTAAAGCACTTTTAGCTATTTAAATACATGTATATTTCATCTTCTTTATCGTAATGCTTACATCGCTTTTACATTCGTATTGGCTACCGACGAAGCCTTCCCTTTAATAGTTAACTAGCCTATCAGACTACTTGTATTGTAAAGGGCGAGCGAGACCTTAGTTCTTGAGCGGCAGAGAAAGATGCCGTCTACTTACGGGTAAACGTATATATATGATTTTCGCATACACGGCCTTAATGATATTTTGACGCTACCTTCGTAGTATTTCAAAAAATCGAGCTTATAATATACAGTTCAAAATAAAAAATTAAAGTTCGCTATGTTATGTAGTGAAGTTTGTATACACTGCCCAACTAGGTTGACTTACATTAATATTACACCTATATCTGTTATATACTGTTTTTTATTTAAGGACACAGATTCTTTACAAAACCTGCGAGTTGAAGAGATATAACGCACTTGATCAAGCCACTTGTATAAGCGTAGAGTTTATCGTTTAAATTCCTGTGTTTTAAGCGAATAAAGACACTTTTATTTTTTATTCGTGTTTACAAACGCACTGCCCTCGTTTGTTAATTCAACCTTGTAAACAAAGACTCTGCTTTAACTATAGCTGAGATCTAGCGGTGTATAATCTAATTGTACTTACGTCGTACTGTGCGTTCGCCGCTAATAGCACGGACAATACGGTCGTCAAATCATCCGGACTCACGTGCCGTACCTCAGACGGAATGAGAGTGGATCCGTTTATAACTAAACTGTATTAATTTATAAAATGGCAGAAAAACTAGTCTTCCAAAAATCAGAAGTACCACCCCGCGAAGTACATTTATCATGCTACATTAAAAAATTTACAAGCGTTACCTGTAAAAAAACT
This sequence comes from Graphilbum ipis-grandicollis, assembly GCA_019925625.1. Classification (NCBI taxonomy): domain Eukaryota; kingdom Fungi; phylum Ascomycota; class Sordariomycetes; order Ophiostomatales; family Ophiostomataceae; genus Graphilbum; species Graphilbum ipis-grandicollis. The sequence continues at coordinate 12,529 of JADHKH010000012.1, read as the reverse complement.
TGCCATCTTCACATCGCAATAACAACCGCATTACATTCAACAATTATACTACGCACTTTTTATAAAAATGTCAATTATATTTGGTATTTCCACCTCGATTCCGTTTAAGGTACGGTGTTGTTTGTACCTTTTTTTTGTAAAGGTAAAAGAGTACATAGAAGTTTGTTTTTAACGCACTTCTAAGCGAGCTTCACCGCCTGACTTTACTTCTATTCCGTCTGAGGTATGGCACGTGAGTCCGGATGATGTGTGTACTTCGGACAATGTGACTACGATGTTAGGTTTTAAGTTAAATGATAAACCACTGTTGTGAAATAACGGTTTTTATTCTCTTTGGAAAAGAATGTATACTGTACTAGTTTCTTCGACTAGGGTAATAAACGTATGATCTGCTATGGTATAGCGACGCTAAGTGGCGAATCGACGATTGCATTGCAAGTCTTACCTGTCAGGTCATTAAAATTACCTGACACTAATATGTAGTGGTGAAGTACGAAACTTTTATTTTATTATAAAGCCCGTCGTCTTCGCCTCTAGCATTCCTGCCGCAGTAAACCTTTCACACTCAAACTAAAGGACCATAATGTCTCTTTTTAATCAACCTCCACCGGCGCCTGCCACCCCATTGGGTAAACTCAGAATCTTATCAACAACTGCAGGTATTCGTGTGTCACCCCTACAGTTGGGTGCCATGTCCATTGGTGAAGCCTGGAAGGACTTTCTTGGCGTTATGGACAAGATCAGTTCGTTTGCCTTGCTTGATGCCTTTCTGGAGGCGGGTGGCAACATGATCGATACAGCCAATGTTTATCAGGATGGGCAGTCAGAGACATGGATAGGCGAGTGGATAGAGGCGCGGCAGAACCGACATCGAATTGTTCTTGCGACAAAATTTGGAAACGATTTCCAATATGTGACGGCTGGCAAGGGAAAGGCCGCCAACAGTGGAGGCAACAGCCGACGCAGTATTCGAACGAGCTTGGCGGCATCTTTAACTAAACTGCGGACAGAATATGTCGACATTCTGTATTTGCACTTTTGGGACTACACGACATCAATTCCAGAGCTCATGGACACATTGCATGCACTTGTACAGGAGGGAAAGGTGTTCTATCTCGGCGTTTCGGACACGCCAGCATGGATTGTCGCAGCTGCCAACACGTACGCCCAAGCTCATGGCCTGACGCCTTTTAGCATTTATCAGGGACGCTGGAATGTTCTTGTACGTGATATGGAGCGGGAGATCTTGCCTTTATGCCGTCATTTCGGCATGGCCGTTGCACCATGGGATGCTCTTGGCAGCGGCAAGTTCCAGTCTAAAGCAGCGATAGCTACTCGTCACGCCCAAGGCGAGACTTTGCGCAAAGGCATGGTACCAGGTGGAAACGGCCAGGCACAAAGTGCTGACGAAGAGGCTATCAGCACCGCGCTTGAGCAAGTTGCCACTGAGCTGGGAATCACATCTGTCACTGCGGTGGCGCTTGCCTACGTTATGGCTAAGGCACCCCGCGTTTTTCCTATCATCGGAGGTCGTAAGATCGAGCACCTGTATGAGAACATTCAGTGTCTCTCCATTACGCTTACAGAAAAACAGATAGACTTTCTGGAGAGCATCAAACCGTTTGATTTAGGATTTCCACACAACTTTATTGGCCAAGATCCTAACGGAACTGATGAACAACCTCGACCTCTTGCCAGGGCTGCCCACGTTGACTTTAGACAGCCTTTGCTCCGCCGATGATTGACATGGGACTATTATCGAGCTTTTTATGATAATTATTACTTGATTTGATTTAGTTGCAACGCCTAAAGTAAGAGCAGAGCTTTGTAGGTAATTTGTCATTACCGACTGATACTATTGAACGGGTAATAGCTGCAACGTAGCTAGGCCATAAAATGCGTGCATTGTTTCAATCTCTGTCCTTAGTTCCTGTTATTTTATATCGAACCGCCCTGAATGCCTTACTGACCCACGTGTATGAACACCCGAGCTGACAGCCGAGATCATTTAGAGACTAGTGATTTATATGTAAAGCGGGGCGTTAAAGCAATTTACATCACTAAGACACTCCCAGCTAAACCAGTACTCCAAGATCAGTCAAGGTGTTGCCATATAAAGGCCAATCAGAATACCACAGTAGTAGCAGGTTTAACCGAGACGTTTGATATTAAGAAGTAACATACTCTTACATTTAACACTAAATGTTCTGGCCGTCTAAAAGTGAACTTTAAGTATCATGTCTTTTTCCCGCAGCGGTAAACATGAAAATTACGTCTATAGGATATAGTAACTAAACAAAATTACGAAGTAAACTCCTCGAGCCTTTAAATCTATTGCTTGATGTTTTACATTACAATCCAGCTCGTACTGGCACTATATATCAAGGACTTCTTTAAAATGTAAGACAAGGTCTGCCGCAGTTAAGTGACAAATTCGCTTGACTTATACTTCATATTTTTTGTCATTGTTGTATAATACTATAATACTATGGTAAGATATTTGATGAGGTATTAACCTGGCAGCCGGTAGTCGAGCACCGCCCCAAATAACCGAGGGGCCTATAAATAGGAAGTTTTGGTTATACCCACTGTTAAACCTGACCGAAGTGTTACATAAAAAGGCAACGAAAAACCTTTATATTTTATTATTATACGTCACATAAAATGCAAAAAAGCAACGCCTGCTATTTAACTCAAAACAGTAAGTTTTCATATTCGGCACATAGCTCTCCCCAACTAAGCCATTCGTTTGTCAAGTCAGCCCAAGCGCCATATGCAATTTCATCATCCTTCATACCCCCTCTGGGTGCGATTGGGTAAGTATTCGCGCCTGTCCATACCCGGCCATCTATAGCGGTATTGGAAATTTTTACCCCTCGTTTGACTGCACTGATTGTTGCTTTCATAAGGGACTTTGCGTATGGATAAAACCACATTTGACGCCATATATCTTCTAAGTACTCCTTTTCCCCAGTGCAGTGGAACAGGCTGTACACTTGATGTGTAACTAGATTGGTGCCGAGCTTGATGTTTTCTACACTGGCGTTGTACTTATCGGAAACCGTATTAAGAAGCCGATTTATAGAGGTAACATCAGTGGGCAGTTGGATATCATACGGCTTGAAATCGGCTGCCGCGTTGATGTTGCGTTCAACCCGCGCAGTGTTGTTTGTGCCATTGAAGCTGAGGAAATCAAGAAAGTTCTCATAGCCAGCCCAAGCCTGAAAAAGGGATGAGTTGTAGTCAAGGCCGATTTGGTACTCAGTTTTCTGGCCCGGAGTAATGTCTGGTATCCACCTTCCTGGGTCCGCGCCCTCTGGTATGTACCCATCTATGCCCCCCGGCACAAGATCTTGTTCACTGGCATTACCAGTTGCGTGAATCTTGAGATCCCGCACGGAGCGTGCATACTCTTGGTCTCCCCACACATCGCTCATATACATCTGGTCTGATTCTCGGCAGACATACTCCGGGTCATAGGTGGCATTGATGCGCTTCATAGTTGCAGCAAACATTTCTCGCATGCTCGAGATGGGTCCGATGATGGTACCAGAGTTAAGCCACTGTGGCTGGCTGCTGGCGATATCGTCACCTAAACCAAACGCGCCTTTGGGTATGCCTGTGTCCGGCACTGCGTAACAAGCGGGTCGTCTGAAGTCAACAGGCCAGCACAGCTTATCGGCACCAAAGAGAATAGACTGGTGTGGGTAATTGATGTCATCCTTCATGCTTTCGCCACCGAAACGGGCAGCCAATTTTGCATTGGCGCGTTCGATGGTGCTGAAGTAGCGGCGGATCAGGACGTCGGGTGGTAGTTGCATAATGACATCGAAGCCGTCAATGATAAGGACGAGATCGTTATCGGCGGTAGGGGGTAAACTGTCAAAATAGCGCACTGCATTGCGAATCTTTGCTAGATGGGTGACAGCCGCGTCAAGCTCACCGGTGCCGTTCCAGCCCGACAGGACGACAGGCGGGTAGCCCAATAAGGCGGATGATACAAGTGCTCGGCATAGTTGAACGTGAGGTTTACTGGCCGGGACAAGTAAATGAAATTTAGCAGCTCGACTCGGTCGGTACCGATCTACCAGGTTTTTCTGTAGGCCGTATTAGCTAAAGCACACAGCTATGACTGGCTTTGGCAGCATGTAAAAGCATCTCTTACGGCGTACTGAAGCCCCCCCAGACGAAACTGGGAAATAGCCACCCCGAATATGAAGAGAAAGACAATAACTGGCAGGTGCTGTCGAGCTAACATGATTCGAACTTATCCGCTGCCGTTAGATGCGTTGGAATAGATAATTAGGAAGTAAAGTAGGAAGTGGAAAAGCGAACGCGACGCTTAACTTTAGTACGATTACTCTGTGGAGAAACCCCTGCGTGCCTCGTCAGCTCCCTTTCAGCTATCAAATTACGACGTAGTGTGTAGGGTGGGCATTGCAGCCGCACCAAAACAGTTTTTAGTGGTGGCGTAAGATTCCTGATATGCCAAAAGGAGCCAAAAGATACGTGTACACTACACTATTCTAATACTCCGTAGTAGTTTGAATACCCCTAACTCGCCAAGACTCGCCAAGCCCGCCAAGCCCGCCAAAATTGATAGTTAAGCAAGACAAATACCCCTTTTCCAACAAAAATAGTTGCGTTGCGATCTTCTTCGTTACACGCAGTTTCCATGATTTTTTGATATTTGGCATTGAGAGAAAGCCCGTATTGGATAATATAAGTACATACAATAACACCGCACTGTTGACATTAATATTAAAGGTACCTGAAATAGTGAGTATACACGTACTCCTACTTGGATCGGCAATCTTTGTTACCCGCCCGGCCCGCTCGGGAAGTAGTTTACTGCTTAGTTGCATATGCAAGAATCTGGAAGATCAGAATAACATCATGAATCAATTTCCATTGCTTGATTTTGTAACAACTTTAAGCACAAATATTGACATTGCCATTAAAATTAAATTGGCCTTATTTACACTATAGTACATACACCGCCATTCTAGAAAGTGAAGCCTTGGCCGTGATGTACTCTACATTAACTACTCCGTACGCTTTAACGGCGCGGCCGTAAAACGTACACCATAGTCACGCCCTCTCTTTAATTTCCATAGTGCTTTTAACTGCACGTTCGTGTTTTTTTCAAGGGCTCTAGTCAAGTAAAAATGCTGCGTCGCTATTCTCAAGTCTTCTATATTTTACAGGCCGGGCGCTGTATAATGCTGCGAATTACTGGCTAGTCGTATAGAAGGCTGGACTAAAGGAAGTAAAATTGCTGCCATGGTACCGCATAAATACGGCAGAAAAGTCAAGAGGCCATTCAAAAACTATTTCTCTAGTATGTGGGGCGTTAGCGATGTACTATAGTGCAAATAAGGCCAAATTTATAGTGCAAATAGTGGCTTTCTTGTTTATTAGCATACGAACAAGGAAGAAAGCTAGTAGTAGCGAAACCATCGCGGCAATTATTCCATTAACTTAAGGGCAGCAAGATAGGCACGCAAGTGAGATTTTTCAACAAACAAATAAGACACATCAAGCATACCTAGCACCTTAGAATCAGGAAGCGTGGCAAACATGCATCCATGGCATTTAACGCAACTCTTAGAATAGGAAGTGTTCGCCGGGCTTAATCGGCCACCCGCTGTCGATGTCAACGTTGCCGCGCGTTAAAAAGCGCCTTTAAAAGATCAGCCCGGTACTGTCTATGTTCTCAAACTAATATTCCTTAAAAAGGACGTGCTCTTATTGAAAGTATATAGCCGACTGGTTATCTGTTTACAGTTAAAGACTCTTATTTATGTATTTAATTACTCGTTTTTACGTCTAGACCACATCTATTTTAGTAACCGCCCTGAAGGTATTAAACATGGATGCAAGGCCCTATATACACGAGTATATAAGGCTGAAAGTCATCCGGCTTGAGTGCCAATGTGGTGTCACCGGGGGATGATGGCTTACAAAATTATCCCCCTCCGTCCAGTGAGGTAGTGTACATCGTGGTCGTTTAAAGAGGGCTGGGCCTCAGTGTGTGGGGTCGGGTTATGGCCTCGATCATGCCGTACCCCCTGTATACGTAGTGACCCTGTTAAGAACTAAACCTTTTAATTCAAAGGAAACTTAACATTTCGATAAATTTTTGTTAAAGCCATTAAATGGCCGACTTGGCTCCTTTACTTAAACAACGGACTAAAAACTAGAAAAATAAGTACATTACCAAAGTATCTACACACAGACAGGCTATGACGCCGTACCAGGGTAATGATGATGGAAAACACCCCACTGAGTCCACCTCGTATAAGCTGGTTCCTCAAAACCCAACAGTGCGCCGTATCGTATCGTGGATAAGGATAAAAAGCTCATCGTGTGCGTTTATTAAGAATGGCTTTCGATCCCTTCTTCCGCGACTCTCACATGTTGCGCCGCGATTAAGCCCGGAACCCACTGGGCTTGGTCTCTCCGACAGGCCTCACCCCGACTCTCAACGACGGGCGCACCATTTAAAACGCCATAGGTAAACATGCTATGGCGTGTCTGGGGTATGTATAATATACCCGAGGCGTTGCTGTATTAGCAATATAACTAGAGAAGGTGGGCGTCCTCCTTTTTAGGCGCCGGCAATTATAGAGATACCATTGTGTGATTAGCCATCTGTATAGTACGCAGCCATTCGGCCTTTTTGGCTGAAAGGATGTTCTTCGGTTCAGGTAGCGAGGCTACTTACGCCGTGCTTAAGCTGGTTACGGACTACTGGAATGCCGGCCATTAAAAGACCGAGATTTAATGCCTCAGCTCGGGACATGGCAGCCTTTGTGGCCGAGAAAGTGTCAGCTTTGACGTTGGCTCCTAAGATACTTTCAGGTACTTCGCGTTATATGGCAAGCATATATTTTACTCGTGTTGGGCGAGGTTATTCATGAAACAGATTGTGCCGGCACTTTACATGCTTAACAGTAAAAAAGTATTCGTTAACCAAATGTATGGCACACCGTTAAAAAGTGCTCTCGTTCAATTTCAAGAGTTCACGTACTTAAAGAAAATGAATTGATCTAGCCGGGTAGTGTTCACTATCTAGGCAGTGTAGTGTATAATGTTGCATGGTTATCATAGGTAATCGTAAAGAACCGGTAACACTTATGCAAAAAGAGCTATGTTTGAAAAAGCAACTCTTCTCTCTTTATTTTGAAGAAAAAATACCAGGCAGAAATCTAACGTTGTAAAAATGACCACATAAAGCTAATTAAAAGAAATAAAGCGTGTGTTTTGAAGGTTTGAGGCCTAGTGAAATAATGTACGTCGGTACCATAGCACTTATCACTCACATTACAACGGGGGTTATAATTAAAACTGACGAAAGTGATAGAATATCCAATGTGTCTTTTTAGAACTTGTGGTTTCAACTAAGTGTAATACTGTACAGTACTGTAAAAGCTTCATACCCACATTAAAAACCTCTGCCAAGTCTTGATTGATACATAATTAATGGCGCGGTTAGTTTTGACGACATTACATCATCAATGCCAACGTAAATCAGAGTCCTTTGTATTTTCCATCCCCCCCGTGGCGCCTTTCTGTGTCTAAGGCTTTATTTTTTATGTGAGTGATGATTTTGAAAGTCCACGGTGCGCGCTTAGGCCCAAGCGCCCCAGAACGGGAAAGAGTTATCCCAAGACTTTATTGCCTTGGGAAATAAAAGCGGGGAAAATATTCGAGCCTTCGCATTTACTCCGTTTTGTGTACTTAATACATATCTGCACTCGTTTCATTATGATGTTTCTAACTTTGTTATTTGATATGATGGATTTTCAAAAAGCCCGCATATGTAGATATTTTATGTATTACGAATCCGATACGTCGTTACGATATTTAATGTTCTTTCTTCGTTTTTCGGTGGATGGGTGGGAAGTACATTCTTCGTTTACATGCCGACTATGGTTGCCGCTTTTTTATTGGAGACTCGTCTTAAGGCCACTGAAAAAGGTCGCATCTCATAGGTGAAAATGGTGGACACACTAAGGTAATTCTCCGCATTAAAAAAACTTGCCGGTAAGGAGCAGTAATGTAATAAAGCCTTAGTGTTTCGATTTAATCGGCTTTACCTTTTTCCCATAAGCCAACCGCCTAAACGGACGAGGGTTTTTGTTTCTCCAATAGTGTCTAATCTATTAGCACCCCCGCATTTAAAAAGGGATGTCATGAGATCATGATGAAGTCTTTTGCACTACATCGTCGAGTTTATCCTACTTCCGTGGTAATCTATACTTGGCCATTGGCCCGAAGCTAACTACGTAAGGTATTATAAAGCAGGCAACCTCCCCAATAAATGGCCAAATAATTTAACGTTTTTCATCGGCGAGCTTTTGTCAAAACATCATTTTCTCAAACATTAAATTTGTCTTTTACCAATCACCCAGGTGTACTTTTTATACAGATCTCGTCATGGCGACCAACGAATCCAATGGCAAGGGTGCCGCTAAGCCTACAGACAAATTCGACCCCAACTTCACCGATCACGTGATCGGATTGATGAGCCCAGAGACTAAGCCTAGACATCGGGAAATTCTCACTTCTCTTATTCGGCACATGCATGACTTTTGTCGCGAAGTCGAGCTCACTCAAGAAGAATGGGTGATTGGTGTTAATTATGTCAACTCGATCGGGCAAGCTTATAAAAAGAACCGTAACGAGGCTTGGAGAGTATGCGATATTCTGGGCATTGAATCGTAGGTTTCCCCAATATTTACCATAGCTTATGTTTAATTACATTCATACTAATTGAATTTTATACAGTCTTGTTGATGAGATCAATCACAAGGTCGTCTCTCCCGATGGAGTGAAGCCTACGTCATCTGCTATCCTAGGTCCATTTTGGTCGCCCACTACGCCCTTCCGCGAACTTGGCGACAGCGTGATTCAGAACATGCCAAAGGATGGTCAACTGACCTTTTTTCACGGAAGTGTCTTAGATGCTGAGACTGGAAAGGGAATCTCGGGAGCCGTGTTTGACATGTGGCAAGCAAGTACCAACGGAAAGTACGATATCTTTGATCCCGAAAACCAGACACCCAACAATCTCCGCGGCAAATTTCGAACGAATGACGAAGGCAAGTTCTGGTTTTACTGCCTAAAGCCGACCGAGTACGCTATCGACACGACAGGCCCATCAGCAGAATTGCTCCGCATTACAGGCCGTCACCCATATAGACCTGCCCACATTCACATGATGGTTACGCATGATGACTATATCGGTGTGACGGCACAGCTATACCCGAGCGATGATCCTTACTTGGAGACTGATACAGTCAGCGCTGTTAAGGATGATCTTCTTCTCTATTTCAAGCCAGCCGACAACGATCCGAAGGGCGCTGTTCTAGACGTTGAGTACAACGTCCGTCTACTAACTAAGAAATATAAGCCAGACAACACGATGTTGATGAGCAATGCCAACCAAGATAAATTTTGAGTTTCGTAAGAAATAGTACCTATGACTACAGAGAATCACTGTTTAAAGCGGCATAAGAGCTGGTTTTGGTCTGAAGGTAGAAACCAGTGTCAACAAGGGCGGAAGATTGTATTAGTCGTTACTAGTGAAATTGTTTATATATCATCCAATTCAAACTTACGCCCGAAAATGCACTGTTAGATCATATTAAAGAAAGTTAGCTTATAATAATCAAAACATTTACTTTTAAACTAACACAAAACCTCGAGAATAGGCTTAAAAAAGCTACACGACAACGGAATATATATATTAAGTGGCTATATCTTACAGTGTTTCATTGGCAAGTTATGTCGTAATCTACATACGGCGAAGTCCAGGAAAATTAAAAGTGCATCTACATAAAAATTAATCCGTCTAAACTACGGAAAAAATCGGTCCATCTTGGCAAAGGTTACCCCCGCCATTTGTTCGCATTAAAAACATCATCGAGCGACGGCATAATTAATCTACAGCATAATGACATTTCTTACGAAAAATGATGTCTATTAACAAACATAAAAGCCTATTACGTTAAACGACTAATTCGCCAAGCTTTTCGGTTTGTTTATATATACCGAGTGGTGGAGAAATTAGCTACATGGTAGTATAAGCCACTTCTCGTCTCCCCCCCGCACAATACCTGCTATGAGGGAACAAGTTGTAAGAATTGTGGCCGGTAAACATGGCATACAGATTTTCATATAAAACTGCAAGTTTGTTCTTTATATGCTTTTGGGTTTTTCTTTTCACGTACAAACTTCCATTTACACTCCACGAAAATAAGGTAGAACTGTTTGTTTTTAAAAAATAACTACACAACGAAGGCCAAGTTGAAAAAATCAAAGCAAAATGAGGATTTTTAACTTGTCGTACTTTGCTATTTTGGCGCCCGTTGCGATGACAATGCCAACCCACACCTCGAAGGACGATTTAAAGATTCATCGTGATACAATTGAGAAGCGAGCTACCATTACGGATACGTGCAATATCGGGTTTGCTACACTAAATGGCGGGTATGTTACTTTTACTAACTTTGAAAAATGAAATGGCTGTTGTAAATAAAGAAGCTGACTGGTGATGTAAGAACAACCGGTGGCAAAGGTGGAACCACAACAACAGTGTCAACTTTAGCACAATTTACGACAGCAGTTACGTCTGATGCCAAAATGGTCATCTTGGTGAAGGGCGCTATTTCCGGAGCCGCGAAGGTTAAGGTGGCATCGAACAAGTCCATCATTGGAAAAACAGGAAGTTGTAAGTTTATTTTTATTTCTAAAAAACAAAAAAGGGCCACCAGAGTATAGATTTAACCTTTTCAGCTTTGACTGGAGTTGGGCTGTATGTGAAAGGAGCTTCCAACGTCATTATTCGGAATATGAAAATCAGTAAGGTGCTGGCGGATAACGGCGATGCGATTGGAGTTCAAGCCTCGACAAATGTTTGGGTGGACCACTGTGATTTGTCCAGTGACCAAAGCCACGGCAAAGACTATTATGATGGTCTTATGGATGTGACACATGCTAGTGACTACGTTACCATCTCGAACACGTACCTTCATGACCATGTAAGTTTTTATATACAAAAAACTTTTACAAGTTAATAAAAACATAGATTGACATTATTATATAACAGTATAAAGCATCACTCGTCGGCCACTCTGATGACAACGAAGATGAAGATACCGGACACTTAATCGTCACTTTCGCCAACAACTACTGGAGCAATATTAATAGCCGTGGACCATCTTTCCGTTTTGGAACAGGCCATATATTCAAGTAAGGCGATTAGTAAATCCATTACAGATAAAAACGTATACTAACAACTTTAAGCTCATATTATAGTGATGTAAATGCTGCGATCAACACTCGTATGGGAGCCCAACTGCTGATTGAGTCCTGCGCCTTTTCCGATGTGGACAAGGCCATATATTCCGCGGACAGTGACGAAATTGGCTATGCTGTTGTTAAAGACGTCGACCTTGGTGATTCTAGCAACGCAGCTTCAAAGGGAACTCTCACAAGTGTCTCGTACTCGTACACTTTGCTAGGCTCGTCCAACGTTAAAAGCTCTGTCACTTCAAACGCAGGACAAACGTTGTCATTTTAAGTGAAAAGGCTTTTTACGGTTATCGGTCCATTTTTTTCATTTTATCCTTTGGCTTCATATTGCGTCCTGCCATGGTGCTTACGCACCTTGGTCTGGGTTTTGTTTTAGTCTTTTACTAGCATACGCTTCGCGTAGTCTAGCTGACTACGCGGTGCGCAGCCTAGGATATAAGTTTACGGAAGAAGTATAATCCATTCCGATTTCAGTCTTTCCCAGGCCGTTCCAGTGTCTTTTAGTGTCTCCCAGTCTCTCCCGGGCAGTACCAGTCCGTCTTTAGCCGTCCCAGTTCTTCTCAGAGCGTGGTTGAAGTGTCAGGGTAAGCAAAAAATACTCCACTTAACACTAGCGTGAAAAAAATTATAGCGTGTTTCTGTCCTTCAGCGCATAGTTTTTGTCCATCAGCGCATAGTTTCTGTCCATCAGCGCATAGTTTCTGTCCATCAGCGCAGAGTTTTTGTCCTTCAGCGCATAGTTTCTGTCCTTCAGCGCAGAGTTTCTGTCCATCAGCGTATAGTTTAGTTTCTGTCCATCAGCGTATAGTTTAGTTTCTGTCCATCAGCGCAGAGTTTCTGTCCTTCAGCGTATAGTTTCTGTCCTTCAGCGCAGAGTTTTTGTCCATCAGCGCATAGTTTCTGTCCATCAGCGCATAGTTTCTGTCCTTCAGCGCAGAGTTTCTGTCCATCAGCGCATAGTTTTTGTCCATCAGCGCATAGTTTCTGTCCATCAGCGCATAGTTTCTGTCCATCAGCGCAGAGTTTTTGTCCATCAGCGCATAGTTTCTATCCTTTAAAGTAACGTGGTTGATAAGCGAGCGGTCCAGACAAGCGAGCGGTCCACTTCCCACAACCCTCACAGCAATAAAGCTCAATTACACAACCACAACAAGTGGAATCAATTCAAACTATTCAGAACTATATACATCAGACCTCTCTACTTCCT